>OW386546.1:35585697-36785697 GCA_936435175.1 Glyphotaelius pellucidus
CAGACTTTTGTCCGAATCCGAGTTTTTTCAAATCGTCGTTAAATTTATGAATTTTCTGTAAATTGCTCCATTTGAAGATTTTTTCTTTCAGTCTTGCAAAGACCATAATTTTTAGAAAAAATCCACATTTTTTTAATGATTTTGTGCCACAGTGTGTGAGTTTTGATCGACCCCATATTACAAGAGGGGTTTTTAAAACCACGGTTTTTCAAAAAATGGTTCTTATGGAAAATTTTCTGTTTAATACGGGTCTTAATATGAATCTTAATAGAAATCCAAAATTTCTGAAGGTTTCTTGCCATAAAGCCCGAGATGTGACCGACCATAATTGTATAAAAGACGCCGTTTAATACAAAAATTTGTAAAGAATTACCCATTTTGAAGATTTTTTTGTTTAAGTTGTAAAAAGACCATGGTTTTTTGAAAAATTCAGTAAATTCTGACGGTTTTGTGCCTTAGGACATGACTTTTGTCCGAACCCCAAGATTAACTAATCGTCGTTAAATTCATTAATTTTCTGCAAATTGCTCTATTTGAAGATTTTTTTCGTTCAGTCATGTAAAGACCACGATTTTTAGAAAAGGTCAAATTTTTTTACGCTTTTGTGCCACAGTGCCTGAGTTTTGATCGACCCCAAGTATGAAAAGGGGGTTTTATAAACCACGATTTTTCTTAAAATGGTTCTTATGGAAGATTTTGTGATTAATACGTGTTTGTATTAGAATCTTAAGAAAAAATCCAAAATTTCTGAAGGTTTCGTGCCATAAAGCCCGAGATGTGAACGACCATAAGTGTATAAAAGACACCGTTAAATACAAAAATTTGTAAAGAATTACCCATTTTGAAGATTGTTTTGTTTAAGTTGTAAAAAAGACCATGGTTTTTTTGAAAAATTCCGTAATTTCTGACGGTTTTTGTGCCTTAGGACATGACTTTTGTCCGAACCCAAGTTAACAAAACGTCGTTAAATTCATGAATTTTCTGTTAATTGCTCCTTTTGAAGATTTTATCTTTCAGTCTTGTAAAGACCATGATTTTTAGAAAAAAACCTCTTTTTTTTAAGATTTTGTGCCATAGTGCCTGAGTTTTGATCGCCCCAAGTTTGAAAAGGGGTTTTATACACCACGATTTTTCTAAAAATGGTTCTTATGGAAGATTTTGTGATTAATACGTGTTTGTATTAGAATCTTAAGAAAAATCCAAAATTTCTGACGGTTTTGTGCCATAAAGCCCGAGATGTGACCGACCATAAGTGTATAAAAGACACCGTTAATTACAAAAATTTGTAAAGAATTACCCATTTTGAAGATTTTTTTTGTTTAAGTTGTAAAAAGGACCATGATCTTTTGAAAAATTCCGTAATTTCTGAGGTTTTGTGCCTTAGGACATGACTTGTCCGAACCTAAGTTTAACAAATCGTCGTTAAATTCATGAATTTTCTGTAAATTGCTCCATTTTAAGATGTTTTTCGTTCAGTCGTGTAAAGATCACGATTTTTAGAAAAAGGTCAAATTGTTTTACGGTTTTGTGCCACAGTGCCTGAGTTTTGATCGACCCCAAGTTTAAAAAGGGGGTTTTATAAACCGCGATATTTCCAAAAATGGTTCTTATTGAAATTTTTCTGTTTAATACTTTTCGTTATTAGAATCTTTTTATGAAGTAAAAATTTCTGACGGTTTTGTGTTTTAGGACCAGACATTTGTCGGAATCCAAGTTTAACAAATCGTCTTTAAATTCATTAATTTTCTGCAAATTGCTCTATTTGAAGATTTTTTTCGTTCAGTCGTGTAAAGACCACGATTTTTAGAAAAGGTCAAATTTTTTTACGGTTTTGTGCCACAGTGCCTGAGTTTTGATCGACCCCCAAGTTTGAAAAGGGGGTTTTATAAACCACGATTCTTCTAAAAATGGTTCTTATGGAAGATTTTGTGATTAATACGTGTTTGTATTAGAATCATATGAAAAATCCAAATTTTCTGACGGTTTTGTGCCATAAAGCCCGAGATGTGACCGACCATAAGTGTATAAAAGGCACCGTTAATTACAAAAATTTGTAGAGAATTACCCATTTTGAAGATTTTTTGTTTAAGTTGTTAAAAAGACCATGGTTTTTTGAAAAATTCCGTAATTTCTGACGGTTTTGTGCCTTAGGACATGACTTTTGTCCGAACCCAAGTTTAACAAATCGTCGTTAAATTCATGAATTTTCTGTAAATTGCTCCTTTTGAAGATTTTTTCTTTCAGTCTTGTAAAGACCATGATTTTTAGAAAAAAACCACTTTTTTTATGATTTTGTGCCACAGTGCCTGAGTTTTGATCGACCCCAAGTTTGAAAAGGGGTTTTATAAACCACGATTTTTCTAAAATTGGTTATTTCTTTATCACGTATTTATCACAAAATCTTCACATGGAAGATTTTGTGATAAATACGTGTTTGTATTAGAATCTTAAGAAAAATCCAAACTTTCTGACGGTTTAGTGCCATAAAGCTCGAGATGTGACGGACCATAAGTGTATAAAAGACACCGTTAAATACAAAAATTTGTAAAGAATTACCCATTTTGAAGATTTTTTTGTGTAAGTTGTAAAAAGACCATGGTTTTTGAAAAATTCCGTTATTTCTGACGGTTTTGTGCCTTAGGACCAGACTTTTGTCCGAATCCGATTTTTTTTCAAATCGTCGTTATATTCATGACTTTTCTGTAAATTGCTCCATTTGAAGATTTTTTCTTTCAGTCTTGCAAAGACCATAATTTTTAGAAAAAATCCACATTTTTTTATGATTTTGTGCCACAGTGCGTGAGTTTTGATCGACCCCATATTACAAGAGGGGTTTTAAAACCACGGTTTTTCAAAAAATGGTTCTTATGGAAAATTTTCTGTTTAATACGGGTCTTAATATGAATCTTAATAGAAATCCAAAATTTCTGAAGGTTTCGTGCCATAAAGCCCGAGATGTGACCGACCATAAGTGTATAAAAGACGCCGTAAAATACAAAAATTTGTAAAGAATTACCCATTTTGAAGATTTTTTGTTTAAGTTGTAAAAAGACCATGGTTTTTTTGAAAAATTCCGTAATTACTGACGGTTTTGTGCCTTAGGACATGACTTTTGTCCGAACCCAAGATTAACTAATCGTCGTTAAATTCATGAATTTTCTGTAAATTGCTCCTTTTGAAGATTTTTTCTTTCAGTCTTGTAAAGACCATGATTTTTTGAAAAAAACCACTTTTTTTATGATTTTGTGCCACAGTGCCAGAGTTTTGATCAACCCCAAGTTTGAATAGGGGTTTTATAAACCACGATTTTTCTAAAAATGGTTCTTATCGAAGATTTTGTGATTAATACGTGTTTGTATTAGAATCTTATGAAAAATCCAAAATTACTGACGGTTTTGTGCCATAAAGCCCGAGATGTGACCGACCATAAGTGTATAAAAGACACCGTTAAATACAAAAATTTGTAAAGAATTACCCATTTTGAAGATTTTTTTGTTTAAGTTGTAAAAAGACCATGGTTTTTTGATCAATTCCGTAATTTCTGACGGTTTTGTGCCTTAGGACCAGACTTTTGTCCGAATCCGAGTTTTTTCAAATCGTCGTTAAATTCATGAATTTTCCGTAAATTGCTCCATTTGAAGATTTTTTCTTTCAGTCTTGCAAAGACCATAATTTTTAGAAAAAATCCACATTTTTTAATGATTTTGTGCCACAGTGCGTAAGTTTTGATCGACCCCAAGTTTGAAAAGGGGGATTTATAAACCGCGATATTTCCAAAAATGGTTCTTATTGAAGATATTCTGTTTAATACTTTTCGTTATTAGAATCTTTTTATGAAGTAAAAATTTCAGACGGTTTCGTGCCTTAGGACCCAAGTTTAACAAATCGTCGTTAAATTCATTAATTTTTTGCAAATTGCTCTATTTGAAGATTTTTTCGTTCAGTCGTGTAAAGACCACGATTTTTAGAAAAAGGTCAAATTTTTTTACGGTTTTGTGCCACAGTGCCTCATATTGAAGATTTTCTGTTTAATACTATATTATTTGATTTCATGTTCTTCGGAGGTAGATGATTGACCCTTTGTTTTGATTTTTGAATGAGATGTCTCATTTTTGATATTTTCAGGTAATGCGTTAAATATTTCCGGAATTTTATGACTTTTTGTTCTATCTCCGTATACATTTTGAGATTTATTGACAATAAACATATGAATTATATGAATTAAAAATTTATGAAGGTTTAGTGCCTTAGGACCTGACTTTTGTCCGAGCCCGAGTTTAACAAATCGTCGTTAAATTCATGAATTTTCTGTAAATTGCTCCTTTTGAAGATTTTTTTTCTTTCAGTCTTGTAAAGACCATGATTTTTTAGAAAAAATCCACATTTTTTTATCATTTTGTGCCATAGTGCCTGAGTTTTGATCGACCCCATGTTACAAAAAGGGTTTTATAAACCACGGTTTTTCAAAAAATGGTTCTGATGGAAGATATTCTGTTTAATATGGGTCTTAATAAGAATCTTAATAGAAATTCAAAATTTCTGAAGGTTTTGTGCCATAAAACCCGAGATGTGACCGACCATAAAAGACACCGTTAAATACAAAAATTTGTAAAGAATTACCCATTTTGAAGATTTTTTGTTTAAGTTGTAAAAAGACCATGGTTTTTTGAAAACTTCCGTAATTTCTGACGGTTTTGTGCCTTAGGACTGGACTTTTGTCCGAACCCAAGTTTAACAAATCGTCGTTAAATTTATGAATTTTCTGTAAATTGCTCGTTTTGAAGATTTTTTCGTTCAGTCGTGTAAAGACCACGATTTTTAGAAAAATGTCAAATTTTTTTACGGTTTTGTGCCACAGTGCCTGAGTGTTGATCGACCCCAAGTTTGAAAAGGGGTTTTATAAACCGCGATATTTCCAAAAATGGTTCTTATTGAAGATTTTCTGTTTAATACTTTTCGTTATTAGAATCTTTGTATGAATTAAAAATTTATGACGGTTTTGTGCCTTAGGACCTGACTTTCTTCCGAACCCGAGTTTAACAAATCGTCGTTAAATTCATGAATTTTCTGTAAATTGCTCCTTTTGAAGATTTTTTTCTTTCAGTCTTGTAAAGACCATGGTTTTTAGAAAAAATCCACATTTTTTTATGATTTTGTGCCATACCTGACCGACCATAAGTGTATAAAAGACACCGTTAAATACAAATATTTGTAAAGAATTACCCATTTTGAAGATTTTTAGTTTAAGTCGTAAAAAGACCATGGTTTTTTGAAAAATTCCGTCATTTCTGACGGTTTTGTCCCTTAGGACCTGACCTTTGTCCGAATCCAACTTTAACTAATCGTCGTTAAATTCATGAATTTTTTGTTAATTGCTCCTTTTGAAGATTTTTTTCTTTCAGTCGTGAAAAAACCATGATTTTTAGGAAAAATCCAAATTTTTTGACGGTTGTGTGCCATAATGTCTCAGTTTTGATCGAACACAAGTTAAAAAAGGGGTTTCATTAACCACGATTTTACCTAAGGCACAAAACCATCAGAAAACTGTATTTCTTCAGTAAATTCTTCTGCAATGAAATAGTGTTTTTAAGAGAAATTCATATTTCATGAAAAAATCCTTTCAGAAAGAAAACCATTTCCCATGAAAAAGTGTTTTTATAAAGGAATTCCATTTTCAATGAAAAACTGCTTTTTGAAAAGAAAATCATATACCATGAACAAAAATTTTCAAAGATCATTCAATTTCAATGAAAATCTGCTTTTTAAAAAGAAAATCATCAATTACGAAAAAGTTTATTTTTAGAGTTTCCATGAAAACTTTTAAAAAAGGAAACCCATTTACCATGAACACGTTTTAAAACAGTTATTTCATTTGCGATGGAAAACTGTTAGTAAAGTGAATTTATTTGCCATGAAAAATGTTTTTCTAAAGAAAGCCGATTTCCACGACTTTTAAATTAAAAATCCATCAAGAAAACTGTTTTTAAACAGTAAATTCTTATCCTATGAAAAGTGTTTTCTCAAAAGAAATCCATTTTCCATGAAAAACTATTTTAAATAGAAAATACGTTAAAAATGATAACGGTTCTAAAACAAATATTTAATTCACGATGGAAAAATGTTTTTAAATAGTAAATTCTTTTGCCATGAAATATGCTTTTTTAAGAGAAATTCATTTTTCATGAAAAAGTGCTTTTCAAAAAGAAATCCATTTATCATGAAAATGTGTTTTTTTAAGGAAATCAATTTTTCATGAGAAACTGTTTTAAAAAGGAAATCCCTTGACCATGAAACCGGTTATTGAACAGTAATTTATTAACTGTGGAAAACTGTTTTTAAACAGAAAATTCTGTCGCCATGTAAAAGTGTGCTTTTAAGGGATATGCATTTTCCATTAAAAAATGTTTAAAAATGGAAATCTAATTACCATGAAAACGGTTTTTTCATTAGAAATTTTATTTACGATGGAAAACTGTTTTTAAACAGTATATTCTTTTCCCATGAAATAGTGATTTTTTAAGAGAAATTCATTTTTCATGAAAAAAAGCTTTTCAAAAATAAAATCATTTAACATTGCAAAGTGTTTTTTTAAAGGAAATCCATTTTCCTTGAGAAACTGCTTTTAAAAAAGGAAATCATATACCATGAAAAAGTGTGTTTTTTAAAGAAATTCAATTTTCATGAAAAACAGTTTTTAAAATGGAAATCGATTTTCCTTGAAAATGGTTTTTCAATCGTTATTTTATTTACGATGAAAAACTGCTTACCAACAGAAAATTCTTCTGTCTTTAAACAGTAAATTCTTTATATGAAAAATGTTTTTTCAAAAGAAATCCATTTTCCAGGAAAAATTGTTTTAAAATAGAAAATACGTGATATATATATATGACATTAGCATGAAAACGGTTTTAAACAGATATTTACGATGGAAAACTGTTTTTAAACAGTAAAGTCTTTTGCCATTTAATAGTTTTTTTTAAAAGGACACCTTCTAAAACTGCTTTTTCAAAAGAAAATCAATAAACACGAAAGGGTGTTTTTTAAAGGAAATCCCATTTCCATGAAAACTGTTTTAAAAAAGGAAATCCATTTACGATGGAAAAATGTTTTTAAACAGTAAATTCTTTTGCTATGAAAAATGTTTTTTTAAAAGAAATCCGTTGTGCATTGAAAACAGATTTTCACGGTTAATGACCCCACCGTGCAAAAAAAGTTTTTCTTTTACCGTTGAAATGGGCAGTTTTCGTGTTATTGTCCGTTTGGTAAAAAAACGGATTTTCGTGGTTATTGACCTCACCTTGCGAAAAACGTTTTTATGGAAAATAACTTTCCGTTGAAAAAAGACAGTTTCAGTGGAAATGTCCATTTTGCAAAAAGACTAATTTTTATGGTAAATGACCGCGCCGTTAAAAATAAGTTTGTATGAAAATTACTTTTCCGTTGAAAAAAGACAGTTGTCATAATAATGTCCGTTTGGCAAAAAATACGGATTTTCGTGGTTAATGACCTCGCCGTGCAAAAAATATTATTATGAAAATAAAATTTTCGTTGATAAGACAGTTTCCGTGGAAATGTAGATAATCTAAGAAAACTAATTTTTGTGGTAAATTAACCATCCGTTGAAAAAAGAAAATTTCCGCGAAAATGTCCGTTTGGCAAAAAAACGGATATTCGTGGTTAATGACCTCGCCGTGCAAAAACAGTTGTAATGAAAATAACCTTTCCGTTGAAAACAAACAGTTTCCATGTGCATGTCGGTTATGCATAAAAAAGGATATTTGTAGTAAATAAAGTTTTTACGAAAATAACCTATCCGTTGAAAGAAGACCCTTTCCGAATATACGTCCGTTATGCATAAAAAACATATTTTCGTGGTTAATGGTCACCCCACCGTGCAAAAAGTGTTTGCACGAATTTTAACTTTCCGTTGAAAAAATACAGTTTCCGTGTTAATGTCCGTTTGTCAAAAAACGGATTTTCGTATATGGCTTTTTCTATTTTATTATGTTACTAGCTTTTCCCCGCGGCTTCGCTCGCATGGTATTACGGAAAATTACTGTAGCGGTTGAACTTATCAATTATCCCCCTTATCCCACCCCCACCCCCACCCCCTCCCGCATTCCATACATTCTTTCCCTTACATTCAGTTTTCACCTAAATTTCATAAAGCTATAGCTCAAAGAAAAAAAGAATTATCCAATTTTGTTCATTCGTTCGGAATTTATGCGCTTACAAACATTTCGGATGTTTATTTTTAATTAAATATTTGGGAGTTTGTTAATATAATTAAAAAATTACACTATTTATTATTCAGTCTTTATAATCGTTACGAATTATATTTTTAATGTAGGAACTCTGACTCTGACATTTATTGCAAAACAGAAGCTTGTCCAAAAAAACAAAACATATTCTAATATTTGAATTTTCTGGAGCAGTAGCTGACCAGGGGGCTGAGTATCTACCAGCACAGAGCCCACAAATATATCAACATCGTTTCCATGGAAACGATTTTTTCTGACGTTAGAAATAACTCGCTTTTGTTAGCGACAGAAAACGAATAACAAATATAATATATTAATATTTATAATTCCATAACGCCAGAGCTTGCCATCATATACAGACTATAGTCTTCGCATATAATATAACTTTCTGTTGGTGAATGAATTTTCAAAGTATTTTTATTGATTAATGCGTGAAAGCGTCATAAACGAACTCTAGCAGGTATGTTTTTAGGTTTTCACGGCCAAAAAGTATTTTTGTTATTGTTTTTGGGGTGTTATGCCGTGTTTCGCTACCTCCTTCTTTAGCCAACGTTTCGGACAGCGTTACAGTGTTCATCATCAGGTCATCTGCCCTGATGATGGACACTGTAACGCTGTCCGAAACGTTGGCTAAAGAAGGAGGTAGCGAAACACGGCATAACACCCCAAAAACGATAACAAAAAAAGAACTCTAGCAGTTTCGTTTATAATATTAGTATGGATAAAGTTGTTTTTAATTAGTTAATTCTTTTGCCATGAAAAAGCGTATTTTTAAGGGAAATCCATTATCAACGAAAAACTGCGTTTCAAAAAGAAAAAAATTTAAGATGAAAAAGAGTTTTTTTTAAGGTCATCCCATTTACATGAAAAAATGTTTTAAAAAAGGAACTCCACTTTCCATGAAAACGGTTTTTAAACAGTTATTATGTTAACGATGGAAAACTATTTTTAAACAGTGAAAAGCCATAAGCCGACTTATTTTTTGGATTATTAGGTAAAATGATGATCGGGATATGAATCAACGAGAAAATACGGTAAAATGTGCACTTCTGAAAAATTTATTATTCCCCTTGCATGACACAAGGCTTGTTTGGTCCATTTAAGCCCAGAAGTTGAATGAATCAACAAGAAAATACGGTAATATATGCATTTGTGGAAAATTTATCATTCCCACGAGCGTATCGCAAGGCTTGAGTTTGACCTTTAAAAAGCCCAGGTCTCGAAAACTACGACCCCAAACCGACTGAAATTTAGGAGTCTTATGTTGAATCTTGGTCTGGAAATAAATTAATAAGAAATATGCTGAATGAAGCAAGGCTTGGTTTCGGACCGACTTATGTTTTGGATTCTTGTTCTGGAAATTAATCAATAAGAAAATCTGGTAAAAGTAGCTTGTGTGAAAATTCACAATTCCCACATGCAAAACGCAATGCCTGAGTTCAGCCTTTAAAAAGCCCAGACCTTGAAAACTCAACGCCAAACCGACTTATGTTTTGGATTCTTATGTCAAATGATGGTATGGATATGAATCAACAAGAAAGTACGGAAAAAAATATGCATTTGTGAAAATTCATAATTCCAATGTGCATAACGCAATGCCTGAGTTCAGAGTTTAAAAAGCCCAGATCTTGAAAACTTCTACGCCAAACCGACTTATGTTTTGGAATCTTATGTCAAATGATAGTGTATACGAATCAACAAGAAAATACGGTAAAATGTGCATTTTTTGAAAATTCATCATTCCAACGGCTTTATCTAAAGGCTTGAGTTCAGCGGTTAGAGCTCCGGATCTCAACAACTACAACCCCAACCGACTGAAATTTTATATTTTTATGTCAAATGATGTAGTGGATATGAATTAACAAGAAAATACGGTAAAATATGCATTTGTGCAAAATTCACCAATCCCCGTGGATAACGCAAAGCTTGTTCGGGCTTAATAAGCCCAGATCTTGAAAACTCCGTCGCCAAACCGACTTATGTTTTGGATTCTTATGTCAAATGCTGGTGTGGATATGAATCAATAAGAACTTACGGTAAAATATGCATTTTCGAACAATCCACCAATCCCCGTGGATAACTCAAGGTTTGTGCGGCCTTTTTAAGCCCAGATCATAAAAACTCCGACGCCAAACCGACTTACGTTTTGGATTCTTTGTTGAAATGATGAGCTGCAGATAATTCAACGAGAAAATACGGTAAAATATACATTTATGAAAATTCATCATTCTTACGTGCGTTACGCAATGCCTGAGTTCAGCCTTTAAAAACCCAGATCTCGAAAACTACGACGCCAAGCCGATTTATGTTTTGGATTATTAGGTAAAATGATGATCGGCATATGAATCACCGAGAAAATACGGTAAAATATGCATTTGTGCAAAGTTTATTATTCCCCACGCAAGGCTTTTTCGGCCCTTTTAAGCCCAGATCTTGAAAACTTCGACGCCAAACCGACTTACTTTTTGGATTCTTAGGAGAATTGATGATCTGCAGATGAATCAACGAGAAAATACGGTAAAAGTAGCTTTAGTAAAAATTCATAATTCCCACGTGCATAACGCAATTCCCGAGTTCAGCCTTTAAAACGCCCAGATCTTGAAAACTCCGACGCCAAACCGACTTATGTTTTGGATTCTTATGACAAATGATATAATGGATATGAATCTACAAAAAAATAGGGTAAAATATGCATTTGTTGATAATTCATCATTCCCACGGCTTCATCGAAAGGCTTAAGTCCAGCGTTTTAACCCAGATCTCGAAAACTACGACCCCAAACCTACTGTAATTATGGATTCTTAAGTTAAATCAATCAATTAGCAAGACAAATATGATGAATGTAGCATTTGTGAAAAATTCATCACTCCCCCGTGCATACCGCAAGACTTGTTCGGCCTTTTAACCCCAGATCTTGAAAACTCCGACTCCAAACCGACTTTTGTTTTGGATTCTTAGGTAAAATGATGGTCTGGAAGTTAATCAACCAGAAAATACGGTAAAAGTAGCATTTGTGAATATTCGTCATTCCCACGTGCATGACGCAATGCCAAAGTCCAGCCTTTAAAAAGCCCAGATCTCGAAAACGACGACGCCAAACCGACTGAAATTTAATTTTCTTATGTCAAATCATGAAGTGGATATGAATCAACAAGAAAATATGGTAAAATATGCATTTGTGAAAATTCATCATTCCCAAGGCTTTATCGAAAGGCAGCAGTTTAAACTCCAGATCTCGAAAACTACGACCACGAAAACAACTGACTAAAATTTTTGGATTTTTATGTTAAATCATGGTCTGGAAATAATTAAATAAGAAAATATGCTGAATGTAGCATTTGTGAAAATTTATCATTCCTCCGTGCATAACGCAAGGCTTGTTCGGCCTTTTTAAGCCCAGATCTTGAAAACTCCGACGCCAAACCGACTAATGTTTTGGATTCTTATGTAAATTGATGATCTGTAGATGAATCAACGAGAAGAAACGGTAAAAGTAGCATTTTTGAAAATTCATAATTCCCACGTGCATAACGCAATGCCTGAGTTCAGCCTTTTAAAAGCCCAGATCTCGAAAACTACGATGCCAAGCCGACTGAAGTTTTGGATTCTTATGTCAAATGATGGTGTGGATATGAATCAACCAGAAGATATGGTTAAATAAGCATTTTTGAAAAATTCATTATTCCCCGCGGATAACGCAAGGCTTGTTCGGGTTTTATTAGCCCAGATCTTGAAAAATCCGACGCCAAACCGACAAATGTTTGGGATTTTTTAAATGTAAAGATGATCTGGAGATGAATCAAAGAGAAAATATGATAAAATATGCATTTGTGAATATTCATCATTCCCACGTGCAAAACGCAATGCCTGAGTTCAGCCTTTAAAAACCCAGATCTCGAAAACTACGACGCCAAGCCGACTAATGTTGACTCGGTTTGGCATCGGAGTTTTTGAGATCTGGGCTTAAAAGGGCCGAACAAGTTTTGCGTTATTCACGGTGAATAATGATTTTTTCACAAATGCATATTTTATTTTCTCGTTGATTAATCTCCAGACCATCATTTTACATAAGAATCCAAAACGTAAGTTAGTTAGGCGTCGGTGTTTTCAAGATCTGGGCTTATAAAACCCGAATTAGCCTTGCGTTATCCACGGGGAATGATGAATTTTTTACAAATGCATATCTTACCATATTTTCTTTTTGATTTATTTCCACTACATCATTTGACATAAGAATATAAAATTTTAGGCTATTAGGCGTCGCAGTTTTTGATATCTGGGCTTTTTAAAGGCTGAACTTTCCAACTCAGTAACTCACAGGCAAATTCAAAACTCAGTGTTCAGTTTGATGGAAAAAATCCCCCGACCCCCGCTATCTTGGAGTAACTTTGGACAGGAGCCTGAACTACCGGCAACACATGGAAACAGTGGGCAAAAAAACCAGGACAAGACTGCTAGCTGGAACTAGCTGGGGATGCGACGCCAACACGCTTAGAACGGCATCCATTACTTTGGTTTTCTCAGCAGCTGAATACTGTGCTTCATTATGGGCTAGAAGCGCCCACACTTCCAAGGTCGACGTTCAGCTTAATGCCACAATGAGAACCATAAACGGAACGTTAAAATCTACTCCTCTGCCTTGGCTCCCCGTACTTGCAAATCTAACCCCGCCAAATATCAGGTGAGAGATTGCAACACTAAGGGAGTACAAGAAGGCGCTGCAAAAAAGCGCAATACCTTTGCACGATGATGTCGTCTCTCACCCGGCATGCCGCTTAAAGTCCCGAAAACCCTTCTGGACAGAAGGAGAAAGACTCCTCCATTCACCTCTCACCCCAGAAGATAGGTAGAAGCTTGAGTGGCAATCGGCCAAGGTAAAAAATGCCCATCTCGTACAAGACCCCACTGAGAGACAGCCTGGGTTCTCATTGCCTCGCAAACTCTGGTCCGCCATCAATAGAATAAGGTGCTCCCATAGCCGTTGTGCCCATATGATGTATAAATGGGGCCTTAAAGAGTTGGAGATGTGTGAATGCGGTGAGGTGCAGACCACTGAACATGTGGTCAATGCCTGCTCCATTCATTCCCCGGCGGGATTGATGAGGTCCACAGGGCAACGCCTGAGGCCCTAGACTGGCTCCAGACTTAGATGTCCCCCTCTGACCACCCCCACCATACGACAGAAGAAGAAAAAAGGCTGAACTCAGGCATTGCGTTATGCATATGGGAATTATGAATTTTAACAAATGCTAATTTTTCCGTATTTTCTCGTTGATTCATCTCCGGTAAAATTACCAAAGAATCTAAAACATTAGTCGGTTAGGCATCGGAGTTTCCAAGATCTGGGCTTAAAAAGGCCAAACAAGTCTTGCGTTATGCACGGGGAAACGATGAATTTTTCACAAATGCTACATTCAGCATATTTTCTTGTTGATTTATATCCAGACCATGATTTGACTTAAGAATCCAAAATTTCAAAATTTGGGGTCGTTGTTTTCGTGATCTGAAGTTAAAACCGCTGAACTCAAGCATTTCGATAAAGCCGTGGGAATGATGAATTTTCCACAAATGCATATTTTACCCTATATTCTTGTTGAATCATATCTACACCATCATTTGACATAAGAATCCAAAACACAAGTCGGTTTGGCGTCGGAGATTTCAAGATCTGGGCTTAAAAGGGCCGAACAAGCCTTGCGTTATGCACGGGGAATAATGAATTTTTCACAAAGCACATTTTACCATATTTTCTCGTTGATTCAACTCCCGATCATCTTTTTATATAATAATCCAAAACATAAGTCGGCTTGGCGTTGTAGTTTTCGAGATCTGGGTTTTTAAAGGCTGAACTCAGGCATTGCGTTATGCACGTGGGAATGATGAATTTTCACAAATGTATATTTTACCGTATTTTCTCGTTGATTCATCTGCAGATCATCATTTCATCCTAAGAATCCAAAGTCCAAATCCAAGTCGGTTTGGCGTCGGAGTTTTCAAAATCTGGGCTTAAAAGGGCGGACAAGCCTTGCGTTATGCACGGGGATTAATGAATTTTTCACAATTGCACATTTTACCGTATTTTCTCGTTGATTCAAATCCCGACCATCAGTTTACCTAATAATCCAAAACATAAGTCGGCTTGGCGTCGTAGTTTTCGAGATCTGGGTTTTTAAATGCTGAACTCGGGAATTGCGTTATGCACGTGGGAATTATGAATTTTTACTAAAGCTACTTTTACCGTATTTTCTCGTTGATTCATCTGCAGATCATCAATTCTCCTAAGAATCCAAAAAATAAGTCGGTTTGGCGTCGAAGTTTTCAAGATCTGGGCTTAAAAGGGCCGAAGAAGCCTTGCGTGGGGAATAATAAACTTTGCACAAATGCATATTTTACCGTATTTTCTCGGTGATTCATATGCCGATCATCATTTTACCTAATAATCCAAAACATAAGTCGGCTTGGCGTCGTAGTTTTCGAAATCTGGGTTTTTAAGGGCTGAACCAAACTCGCATTATGCCCGTCGGAAAGATGAATTTTCCACAAATGCTAATTTAAGGAGATTTCGTTATTTCTTCATCTCAATGACCATTCTTTTTTCTAATTTTCATTATTTCTATTTGACGGCTTGCAATAGAAACCATGATGACCATTTTAAACCGAAACCGGAATGTTATAAACAAACTTACAGAAACCCGAAATGGTGGAGTTATAACAGGACTTGACTGCGTTTAGGAAATTATATAAACCTAGCGACGAGTATTAATATCCCGGTATTTTTAGCCCAGACCAAATTTACGTTAAAATAATAGCGGTGTGTGGTTTTAAAGGAGAAATTTTAGATGAAAATTTTGTCGAAATAACAATTCAGGGAAATGCTCAAGATTTTTTTAAGTACTTCACTTCATCGTTATCCCTTTAAATTTAAATGGTTCAATATTATCAGAATATTTTTTTTCATAAATTATCAAATAAAATGATCAGTTTGTGGAGGGCAGGGTACTACGACAATTGATCCGACAACAATTGGCTTACCGACAATTGGCCCGCCGACAGTTGATCCCCCGGAAAGTTAATCCCAGGGCCCCTCCCCGGATTGTTGATCCTTCTTCCAATTGTTCCCTCGGACTTGATCCCCTAAAAGATTATTTCTTCCAGTAGGTATGCAAGGACGATGTACGACCGTACAACCAAAGTCGATACACTTAAATCTGCACACGTCTTGAATTGTACTTTGAAAATCCTAGTCCCAGTGAAAGTTCTAGAAGGAGCATGCGGTGATGCTATAGGCCGAATAACAAAATACGACATACTTCTTTTATGTGCACTGTGCAGTCTACTTACACACAATATGACTAAGAGACCCCGAATGTTTATAGAATATATAAGCTGGCAACGTTGTCTATGAATTCACATCCAGAAACGTCACTCGCAAATTAACTGTGTAAAAATATTTTTAATTTGGCAACGTTGAATTGAAATGCTATCCTAAATATGCCTTTGCAGTCAGCATTTACTGTTCAACACTAAACGGGAGTTAATTAATTAAAAAGGTTTTTTAATTAAATGAAGACATTATGAGCGAAACTCAATAGAAAATCTGAAAACAGAAAAATCAGAAAAAGATATTTACACCTCTGGGACTCGAACCCGGGACCTCCCTACTTTCCGGATGGGTGCTCTTATCCACTGAGCTCAGGTGTCGATATTCTATTCGGTCACCTTTAACTGTACCATACTTTGACTAAGAACCACCCATATTATCTTACCATCATTTTTCTTAACGCATATTTTTATTAGCTGCCATCTTTATGTATTATTGCAAGATTCAACTCGAACTAAATGCAATCTAGATGGTATCTGGATAAATTTTTATCCATTTTATTTAATGTGCGACATCTATTGACTCTTCTGCAAGTCTAGGATGAATATTATTATTTATTTTTTTATTGCTTGGTTCGAGTCCCAGAGGTGTAAATGTCTTCCTTTGATTTTTCTGTTTCCAGATTTTCGATTGAGTTTCGCTCATAATGTCTTCATTTAATTAAAAATTACAATTTGAGTTTTACTCATAAAAGTTAAAATAAAAAAAATAAATAATAAAAAGGTTTTTATTCATATTTCAACCATTTTCACTTCTTAAGATCGAACGGAATAAATTGATTACCTCTTAGATGCATTATTCAAATCTATTGGATTGCATATACACCTTCCTTCATTTCTAAGAGCTTCATTAGATCAATCTGTTCATTAAATAAGCGATTAATTTTGCATAACGAGTGACATTACTCAAAAATATGTCTACATTGATAGTCAACCGAAACTAATCGGATACATTGGAGACCGCGCTAAAAATTTTCAATCTCGGGTCCTAATTAATTAAAATATTGAAAACTGACTGAACAATTTCGGTGATTCGGAAATTGGATTAAAATTGATCTGAGAGATTCCATTTCATTCAGAGGTACGTTAAATTCGACGACATTAAAAAATAAATAAAACATAATAATTTTCGTGTAGTTTTATAATTATTAAAATTTCAAGGTTTAATTTATTTATTATAAATACAAAGTAATACAATATGACATAAAATATTATACAGAAAAAAGAAAAGTCCCAATAAACTACTTTAGCAGTTTGTCGATGGGTACTTTTACTTTGGAGATATAAATAAACTTATTTTACATAATTAAATGCAGTTAGAATTTTTGTGTTAATCTAATACAAATTATTTCTTTCGGCAAGCCAATTTCTCAACAAAATATTTGTTTTACCATTTGTACATTTTTTAATTTCGGCAGGTAACATATTTAAGCAATTAGGTATCATATAGTCCATCGTTCTTTGTCCATATTTGTTTAAATGCTTAGGTACAATTAGTCCTTCATTTAACGTAAAACGAGTATTGTAAGTGTGGTCCAGTTTATTTATGTATATGGGTCTATTCATACGCGGAAATATAATTGTATACCACAGAATTATTCTTACTGAGAGAATTTTGAGATTTTGGTAAAAGTACGGAACATTATGCCTTTGTTCATATAAACTTTTATGAGCTAATAATTTAAGTAAAGAATTTTGAACTGATTGAACACGATTTACATTTGTTTTAAAGGAAAGTCCCCAAGCTGTAATTCCATATCTTATAATAGATTCAGCTAATGATAAATAAATTATTCGAAGTGTGCAAATTGGAACGTAAAATTTTAGTTTATATAATTGACACTATATCATGAATACAAGAAGGAAGGAGGCAGCAATCCGGTACATAAAATACAAAATAATTGCCTTTTAACTTGCTAAACAAAAAGGTATCCATACTAATACTAATACTAATATACTATACTAATAATAGTATACTAATTACTAATTAACTAATAATATTATAAATGCGAAACTGCTCGAGTTTATGACGCTTTCACGCATTAACCAATAAAAAGACTTTAAAAAATCATTCACCAATAGAAAGCTAAATTATATGCGAAGACTATAGTCTGTATATGATGGCAAGCTCTGACGTTATGAAATTATAGTTATTAATATATTATATTTGTTATACGTTTTCTGTCGCTAACAAAAGCGAGTTATGGCTAACGTCAGAAAAAAATCGTTTCCATGGAAACGATGTTGATATATTTGTGGGCTCTAAGCTGAGTACTCAGCCCCCTGGTCAGCTACTGCTCCAGAAAATTCGAATGTTAGAATATGTTTTGTTTTTTTTGGACAAGCTTCTGTTTTGGAATAAATGTCAGATAAGAGTTCCTACATTAAAAATATAATTCGTAACGCTTATAAAGACTGAATAATAAATAATGTAATTCTTTATTATATTAACAAACTTCCAAATATTTAATTAAAAATAAACATCCGAAATGTTTGTAAGCTCATAAATTCCAAATGAATGAACAAAATTTGGATAATTCTTTTTTTCTTTGAGCTATAGCTTTATGAAATTTAGGTGGCAGGCGAGATGTTTGAAAACTGAATGTAAGGGAATGAATGTATGGAATGCGGGAGGGGGTGGGGGTGGGGAGGAGGGGGTGGGGAGGAGGGGGTTGATAAGTTCAACCGCTACAGTAATTTCCCGTAATACCATGCGAGCGAAGCCGCGGGCAAAAGCTAGTAACTAATAATTAAAAAAAATTCTTAATCGAATTATTGATTCCGTGACGCCACGATTGAAAAAAAAAATTGAGGCCCTAGAAAAAAAAAATCTCAAAGTGGGCGTTGGGCAAAACAAGGTTAAGAACCTATGACCTAAACAATAATCTATTAAGTTAAACCTTGGTGATATTATTTATTTAGGCCAATTATTATTGCTATGAAGTACACACTTGTCCTTGGCGTAGTTATTTTCAAGTTTTAGAAAATTTGCTATCAGTAAACACTTTCCACCAGGCAATATTATCAATAACAATAACAACAAACGGTAGCAGCTAATTGAAGTACTCAAGATAAGAAAAAAAGGTATCAATGAAAATTATAATTAATGATTTATCAACATTCCGACATAATCACACACTTCTGACGTCTTTTAAATGAGTTACATATTTAGTTCCAATAAGAAGTGAATCGTTATTTTAATTCGCCTGTTCGCTCAAGAATCCCAAATGCTTCCAACCGCCTGGAGTCAGTGAGACTATGGCATCCCAATTTAGGGTATGTATCGTTTTAATTATACATGGTGATCTTATACCAGGGCTAAGACTGTCTTCCACTCCAGAACGTGCCGCAAATACATCTGTGGCGTTCATAAAATTATTTTTCCGCCACTCAAAGAACACCCGAGAAGGATCTGCAAGTCGCCAAGTATTCGCCAGTATTGTCTAGCTACTCACCTACTTATGCACGTATCGGCGGCAATGTACTCGCTAGGCCAGTGTAACATCAGTGCCCGGTGCATCCGCACTCTCCTCCAGGGTAGCTTCCTTCGAGGCTCTCACCATACCCCAGCTCTTCAGGTCCACCGCACCACGGGAAACAGCGCCTCATCTCAATGGCTACCGAGGCCCATCGCGCCTCACTGCCACTGCACTCATTCCGCCTCACAAGGACTACCTGCCGATGGCTCCACTCACCGAGTCACCGCCGTTCATCTCCGCAACTCACCGCGTCGAGCAACGGCCTGGACGACCAGGTCATCTCCGCCACCACGGCGTTGAGCAACACTCTGGTGACCTGCAGGCCCGTGGCCTGCTCCACTGCAGCTTCCTGACCTTGACCATCTCCAAGCACCCAACAACACCTCACTCTACGGCACTTCGACATACGCTCCTTTACATCGGACCGACCTCAGCACGTAGCTCATGCTTCGGATGCTAGTAAAGAACCTTACCCCTCGACCACGGAGGCCGAAAAATAGTGTGGTCTGCTTTAAATTTTGACAAACTTGCCTAAATTTCACCGCTGATTAGCACTACTCAAAGTCGAGTAGCATATATTACCTGTTTCACCATCTCTGAGTAAAGCAACCGTCAAGAAAATACATGTTTTTAACGCCACGTTAATTTACCAGCGTAGTACTTAACTTAAGTCCTGTTTTAACTCGACCTCTTACATTTGTCTGTCTCTGAATTTTTTTGTACGTTACGTTTCCCATTCAAGATGGTGGCCGTTTTATGACGCACGCATGTCACACTTCTCTACTCCCCCCCCCCCCCCCCTTAATGTGTGACGTAATTTATGGATGGCCCCTTACGACTAAAGCCATTTCAAGCAACTTTTGGATTCAGAATTGTGTCATTATATTGTTTTTTGAATAAGGGCCTTGAAAATAACTATTGACGTAATATTTCCAGTCAATGTCATTTAAATGCCAAAGCATGATTTAATTGTATCTGTACATATTGATTTTTCCATTTTTCCATTTTTTCAAATTTATTAATTGTTGTTTTGAAAATGAAGTGATAATTGCAAAACAACGAATATTTTCGACTTAGAAATTTGTTTGATCATTGAGTTGAACTTTCAGATGTCGCTGTAACCATTTACATTATTTACAGGGAGAACTTCATTGAACTGCTAACTTTACAAAGGCTAATTTCATAGCCACTCGAGCGACAGCTACCCAAATTTATATAGAAGATTTCTATCATTTAAAATGAACCAGCTGGTCCCCAGCATGTGTTGAAATGCCATTCAAAAAATAAATTGGTTCTCCCTGCATGTCCTTTCCCTTCCACCTTGCCCGCCTTCCCCTTCCCTCGTCTCTTCCCTCTCCGCGAACCCCATCTTCCCCGTTCCCCTTCCCCCTGTCTTTCCTGCCGCTAAAATATATGAAATACACACATTTTCATTTATAAAAAATTCATAACGCCAGAGCTTACCATTATATATAGCCTATATGTTATTCTGATGTATGAGCTATATTATTGTGAAGTTTCATTAAAATCGATACAGTAGTTTTTGGGTGAAAGATAACAAACATACGTACATCCATACAAACTTTCGCATTTATAATATTACTAGCTTTTACCACGGCTTCGCTCGCATGGTATTAGGGGTTAATTACTTTAGCGCTTGCACTTATCAATTATCCCCCCTCCCTCCCCCTCCCGTATTCCATACATTCATTCCCGGTACATTCAGTTTTCAAACAGCCGCGTGCCAACTAAATTTCATATTGCAGTAGGAAAAAAAAGAAATATCCAATTTGGTGCAGTCGTTCGCAAGTTACGCGTATAAAAACATTTCGGAGATTCATTTTTATTTATATAGATAGATAGATATTAACTAAGATTTCCCGCAAATATAACAACATCGTTTCCACGGAAACGATTTGTTATATTTGCGATTTGTTATATTTGTTTTCTGACGTAAGCAATAACACGCTTTTGTTAGCCAAAGAAAACATATTATAAATATAATATTTAAATATTTATTACTTCATAACGCCAGAGCTTACCCTTAAATATAGCCTCTATTACTCGCATATTATGTAGCTTTCTATTGGTGAAAATTTTTTTAAAATCAGTTTACTGGTTTATGCGTGAAAGCGTAACAAACAAACATACGCAGTTTCGCAATTATAATATTAGTATAGATTACTAGCTGGTACCCGGCATGCATTGCAATGGCTTTCAAAGAAATAAATTGATTCTCCCTGCGTGTCCTTTCCCGTGCGTCCCCGTTCCCTTCCACCTTCCCCGCCTTCGTCTCTTCCCTCGTTTATATGAGTATCAAAAATAAGCTTTGAGTCCAAAGTCACTCCCAAATCGTTGACTTCTGTTTTATTGATTAATATTGAGCCGTTCAGACCATACTCATTGGTAATGATATTTTGATTTCGTGTGAAATTGACGACAAAACACTTTTTAACATTAATTTTAAGGTTATGCTGTGTACAGTAAACATTAAGACGGTTTAGGTCCTCCTGCATTTTTTGACAGCAGTACATCTGACAGGATAAAAAAAACCTTCATGTCATCTGCGTAAAGTAATGTTTTGGAGTACTTGAAGCATTGGCCTATATCGTTGGTGTAAATATTAAAAAGTAACGGTCCCAATAGAAATCCTTGAGGCACACCTGACGGGAAGGTTACCCAGTCCGATTTAACGCCACCCACAATACGACTTGACCACGGTTTGATACACAGGATGAGAGCCATCTGAGAAGGTCACCGTGGACGCCGATTTGCACGAGCTTGCGTGATAATATGTCGTGACTCATTATGTCAAAAGCTTTCCTATAATCCGTGTATATTGCGTCTACTTGAACACGTTGATCCATATTATCTTGCAAGAATTCCATGAATGCTATTAGATTAGATTAGTTTTATAAACCCATGTTGGTTAACATTGAGTGAGGGTTTCAAGGCGGGAAACATCTGATCTGATGTTTATTATTTTTTCAAACTCCTTGCTGAAGACATACAATTTTGAAATTGGACGATAGTTTTCAATGACAGATTTTTGCCCGATTTTGAAAATGGGTTTTATGAATGCAGTTTTCCAAGTATTAGGTTCTACACCCTCTTTCAAAGAGCGATTGAATATAATGTAAAATGGCTTAGACAGACAGCTTGTGCATTTTAGGATAAAGAGGGGAGGAATTTGATCTGGGCCTGCGCTTTTTTTAAGATTTAAATTTTCTAGATGACTGCACCAGACGTTCGTCAACTTCAATACTGTGAATAGTGGAAGCGTTGTGAATATTGAGGTTGGCTGGCATATTTTGAGAAGTTTGAACATTGTTGGTGTAAACAGGACTGAAACATTTGGAGAATAAGTTAACAATCTCCGCAAATGGTTCCCGGAGAGGCGGTATCTCAATAACCTCGATGATTTATACCTCCCTGAAACCTCATCTCAGCGGCTTTGACCGCCCCTGCTATAGACCTAAGTGCGAAAAATACCAGTTTATTTGGACAAATAAAATTAATGCAAACGTCAGAGTTTTGGTTTCAAGGAGTAATTGATCTCTGTGATTCTTTCTAGAGGTCAACTATTTCATAAATTGCTTCAAAACATTTCCTAGTTATAACTCGTTTGAACTACCAATCGATTTTCATTTAATCAAAATGAAATGTTCGTAAATTCACACATATATTTTCACCATTCCGGACCAGTGGATACTCTCAGTGTCACCCTGCAATTTTTCTTCTAGATTATGTACTATGAGGTCTTAACTTAATAGAAAACAATTTTTTTAATCAAAAGTAAGCAGCTGTCTACTACGGATATGTGTTACTTTATTTATTTATATTTTAAACTATAAAGTATGGTTCATTACAGATTCATTTAGATTTTAGTACGTAGTAGCCATAAAAATCGTAATCGTAAAAAATAAAAATCGTGCAGTAGTAATTATTTGTGAGTCGGGTTGTTCTTCTTTTTAACCTACATAAATTTTACCACTCTGTCACATTTCCACCACTCTGTCCCATTTTGTTTTTACTATAAATGAATTCTCTCTGCATCTCAGAGAGGATTGCAGCAAGGGGTGAAGGAGTCCTAAGATGCCTATTGGGGGAGACAAACATGAGCTGCGTGCATACCTTTTTCAAATGCCCAGGCGTCGGGTGGGAATGCTATCCTTATTCTACCGATATTTCAATGGAAGATGCGCCGAGGAAATGGCGTCATTGATCCCTTCGGCACCGGTGCATAGTCGATAAACACGCCAAACGCGTGCCCAACATATGTTCACGGTTGACGGTTGTCACATGAGAACGGGTCGCTTCTTCGACTCGTTCTTATGTTCAACAGCTCGGCTGTGGAACGATTTGCCGGCCTCTGTTTTTCCTCCTTCCTACATCATGGGTCTCTTCAAGACCAATGTTCATTCCTTCCTATTCTCAAAGACCCTCCACACAGCATCCCAGATGACATAGGCCCTGAGGGAAATTATTTTCCTCAGGGCCTTCTATGTGGAGTTAAAGTTAAAAAAAAAAAAATGACAACCCACATGACAAAATAAACGTACGACATAAAAGTTGTAGGAGAAAAGTTTTTGAGATTTTTGAAAATATTTTATTAAACATCATTAAAAATAATAACCGCTGTTACTTGAGAGGTTATACCTTTTGGAGTTTAAAAATAGTTTTATATGTTACTTGATAGGTTATACCTTTTGGAGTTTAAAAATAGTTTTATATGTTACTTGATAGGTTATACCTTTTGGAGTTTAAAAATAGTTTTATATGTTACTTGATAGGTTATACCTTTTGGAGTTTAAAAATAGTTTTATATGTTACTTGATAGGTTATACCTTTTGGAGTTTAAAAATAGTTTTATATGTTACTTGATAGGTTATACCTTTTGGAGTTTAAAAATAGTTTTATATGTTACTTGATAGGTTATACCTTTTGGAGTTTAAAAATAGTTTTATATGTTACTTGATAGGTTATACCTTTTGGAGTTTATAAATAGTTTTATATGTTACTTGATAGGTTATACCATTTGGAGTTTAAAAATAGTTTTATATGTTACTTGATAGGTTATACCTTTTGGAGTTTAAAAATAGTTTTATATGTTACTTGATAGGTTATACCTTTTGGAGTTTATAAATAGTTTTATATGTTACTTGATAGGTTATACCTTTTGGAGTTTAAAAATAGTTTTATATGTTACTTGATAGGTTATACCTTTTGGAGTTTATAAATAGTTTTATATGTTACTTGATAGGTTATACCTTTTGGAGTTTAAAAATAGTTTTATATGTTACTTGATAGGTTATACCTTTTGGAGTTTAAAAATAGTTTTATATGTTACTTGATAGGTTATACCTTTTGGAGTTTAAAAATAGTTTTATATGTTACTTGATAGGTTATACCTTTTGGAGTTTAAAAATAGTTTTATATGTTACTTGATAGGTTATACCTTTTGGAGTTTAAAAATAGTTTTATATGTTACTTGATAGGTTATACCTTTTGGAGTTTAAAAATAGTTTTATATGTTACTTGATAGGTTATACCTTTTGGAGCTTATAAATAGTTTTATATTTTACGCCGTCGTATCATTTTTTACTTGAAAATACGCAAGTCAAGGTGGCGGAGGACAACTGTGATTTGTATGAAACTCACTTCTATCAAGAGGAGTTAAAACTTTGTAAAGTAATTTTTACTACAAAAAGATAAACATTTTTTTTTAAAACACACACAGTCGTTACGTCTTTAGTACAGTAGATTTTAAAGTAATTATAAAATAATTTTATTGGTAATTCTGTTGAATTTTTCTCCACTAATTGGTGGAAACAACTTTATGTGGGTTAAAAAGAAGAACGACCCAGTTAATGATAATCATTTATGGAAACAATTTTCCTCTACTTAAAATTTAAATATAATGAAACTGAAAATAAAAACAAAAAAGTCAATCCGTAAAAAACATATTTTTTTAACTCTAAGACAGAATCTTTTTTTTTACTATAACACATTTATTTTCAATTTTTTACCTGGTTGCGCCATCTCTTGAGATGGTTATGAACCATATTCAATGTCTCAGACCACATTAGCCTGAACAACGCACCGAGCCGTTCCCAACTAGCAAGAAAATAATTAAGTATGCAAAATAAATTGCATGAAATCAATCATTGTGACTAGTGTAGTTTAGGAGGGCCTTCCCATAAAAGGAATAACCATTTTGACGGCTTAACAAGGTTTCTTGTATGAAATCTTTTGATTATTTTCGTTCCCTTTCCTGGATGCTATTACATTCGTTTGCAGCAAGGGTCAAAAGAATGTATGAAATGATTTGTGGCTGTTAACACATTCGTTTTACTTTTTTATAAATGTGCAAGTTTTATAATTACTTAAAATATTTTTTAAAAGGCTCGGTGTTAACTATAATACATGATTATTGAAAATTATTCTTTAAGACATACTGCACCGCCCTGTACATATCTGAGCTCGGGACACAATACCCATTAGCGCAGTGGGAAAAGCTGAGGGTGTGCTATAATAATGCATACAGGCAACTTCCGTAGCTTCCGCTGTTCCGCATTGCATCCAGGATGTTCACAGAAGGGAGGGAGCACTCATTCCCCGCCTTGCTTCGCCACCGACTAGCCAGCTTCTGGGGCTCGACACGGAAGTCAACTAACGTCATTGTCGTGGCTGCATCCAAATTTCTGAGAATTCTGATGAACTTAGTTACGATGGAGGTACGGTTTTGGAAATGTATATTTCCAAAATATTTTTTTATATTTATGCGAGTATGCGCACATATACATAAAGTGCGATGCGCTCTCGAGTGCGGATCCATTGCTACTAAATCTCCAAGATGTTGCGCATGTCACTACCCCCTATCGGCGCATATATACCGCACCTTTGCAAAGTTATCGCCGAATCACACCCCCCTCCTCGCTTGGACACCCTGAAGTAAAATAAATTCAAAAAAAATACAAGTAAATACATGTCAACCTACCAATTTGAAATTTGACATATAATAAAATTAATATATTAATTCATCTTCCCTCTCTCCGTAATTTGAAATGATGGGCTAGAACACCCTTGAAGAGTGAAAATCAATAAAAAAAATTTGAAAAAAAAAATCACGAAACGCAACAACATCTCAGTGGTTAGAGCAGAGCCCCAGCAAGGCTAAGGTCCTGGGTTCAATTCAATTGCGACCGTATCTTTTTCTGATTTTTATGTTTCAAATTTTTATTTGAGGGTCGCTAATATTGTCTTTCATGATTAAATCTTTAATATTATAGTGATTAGTGGCTAATACAATTATTTTTAATAAAATTGGGGTAATTCTCGCATTTTAATAAAATTGGGGTAATTCTCGCCATTTAATAAAGTTGGGGTAATTCTTGCATTGTGTGCGGAGAAGTAGCCGATATATAAATTAGAATTATAGAATTCTCGCATTTTAATAAAATTGGGGTAATTCTGGCATTTTAATAAAGTTGGGGTAATTCTCGCATTTTAATAAATTTGGGGGTAATTCTTGCATTTTGTGTTAGAAGTAGCCGATATATTATAAAAAAACGTATATTTGCATACTAAATACTCTCACGTGTCAAATAGTTAAAGCTTTTACTTTAAATTTGACTTGAGATAATAATGTAATTTATGCGAATTTAAAATACATAATTTTAATAATCGAGACAAATCGAGTTCTTATCAGTATGTTATAAAAGGTTTTCTCAATGGCGTTTCACATTCGAATTCTTTTATGCATATATATTTTCTGTTCCTTTATTATTTTCAAACTGAGATCACTGAGAACCGGTAATATTATGGATCTGCTCGATAATTATTATATCACTGCACAAGCGTCATTTTACGGCTTATAATGATGGTATTTGAAGAAAATTCAGGTTGCCAAGTGGTTTGCTAGTGACTAAGCAGGGGTGGAAATTTGTCCGTGTCTTGTGGCAGTTTCGCCTGCCCACCTACTGCGTGGCGGGGGTTTTCAAGAGAGATTTGGTTGAGGGAGACTTTTTGACCTCTCTACCACGACTCTCTCGGAACATTGTTTTTCACCGCAATGGGAGGAGTGGATTCCTACGTCCGTCACTCCTTGACATTCTGACCCCTAGATTCCTACCCACCCCTCATACATTTTCCTTCTAAAACTTCCTCTCCTTCCTTTTCTAAAAAAACCCTCCACACGGCATCTCCCAAGATGACATAGAACCTATGTGGAGCATCTAAGAAGAGGTTATTCGTAACCCGGGAACGCTTGTCTTCTGTTTGTAATAACAGAGAAGCTAAGAATAGTAAATTATCCGAAGTTAACAAAAGTTAAGAATAATAAAATTATCCGAAGTCAACAAAAGCTAAGAATAGTAAAATTATCCGGTCAACGAAAGTTAAGAACAGTAAAATTATCAGAAGTCAACAAAAGCTAAGAAGAGTAAAATTATCCGAAGTCAACAAAAGAAAATCATATACAATTTTTGATTATCACGGCCAAAAGTATTATCGTGATTAATTTTTGTGTAAATACACATTACGGTAAAATTACCGTGATGCTCTTTCTCCCTCTTTAGGCAACGTTTCGGACAGCTTTATAGAGTCCATTATCAGGGCAGATGTAGTTAGGAGTGAATTATGTATTTATGTATGTATGATCGACTACCACAACACAGGCATGTGCCTAGCATGGTGGTCGAAAAATCCCCAATTCATGTAACAAACAATTCAAAGAATAAATAAACTTAAAAAAAAAGAGTTTATCCTCTTAGGACTAGTATTTTGGCATAATAAATACTGAAATCGATGTGGTTTTTGGCGTTTAGTTTTGTTGTTTCCGTCCAGTACCGGACCAAGACAAGGCGCAACGGGAAAAAAGAAAACCGTCATTTTATTTTTTTTCAAAAAGTAAGTTACAATTTTAAAAAAAATTAGTTGAAATTTTTTTTAAATTGCTGAAAAAATCAAAACCAAATTTATTTTTTATTTTAAATAATACGTCTGTAAATATTCTGACTAAAGAGTAGGCCAGTAACCGCTATGGGATAAGAATTTAATAATGGGCTACCCTACCAGGCTCCTGATCACTTCTTTCCCTCTTTATTATCTGTATGGGACACATCAAACCCAAACCCATTGTCCCAAATAAGCGGCTGTCGTTAATAAGCGAAGTTTAAGAAAGGTGATTTTGAGGTAAAACCTCTTTACGCACGCTTGACTTGGGGAGTAAGCTGGTGAATGCGTGACAAGAGCGTTACGAAAAGTGTCGGGCAAGGCGAACGGAGGTTGACAGGGAGATAAAAGTTAGTGAAGATAGAGAGAGAGTTACGTTTCGTATATTACTGAAGGGGCGAGAGAGAGAGGTGAGCACACATTTTCTCTCTTTTTCATTATCATTAGTCTTAGCCATTAAGGGGTGTTTTTTTAAATCGTTTCTTATATTTAAGTCATGAAAAAACCTTTTTGTTTAGAGGTTTACGCTTATTTTTTTTGTTTTGTTAATTATAATGTTATTGTAATGCCAATACAAAAGGCTAGTAAAAGCTTCAATTTATCCGTAACATATTTTTTGTTGTTCATAATGTAAACCGATTCGTCGTAAAGATGAATATAAATAGTAGGTATCTAAAGGATTTCACGTAAAGCTTCATCTTAAACGGAATAGTGCCCCAGAAAACGAAGTCAATTAGTATTAGTTTCTTTATTTTGTTTCTGTTCCTTGGGTCTTGGCCTAAATAACTGGCTGTCCCGATAAACCGGTGTATTAATTAAGCGAAATCGACTGCACCACGAATCTTCATAATTTTATTGCAAATACGGTTTTATGCGATGCCCTTCCACTTTCCATCCCCTATTGTTGAGAATATTGACATTACAGCCTTCAAAAAAGAAACCTCGACCACACTAACTTAGCAATAAACATACTAATTAGAACGTACAATGCCTTATTTGATTTTAAAATTCACAGACTTTCATCCAACATCCTATTCAATATTGTTTCAGAGAAATAGCGAGCGAAGATTGTCTTCGTCAATTAACGCTATTTAATCAAGCAAGATCCAAATAATATTATATAACTGGATTTGTCCACATTTGAATCTAGTTACAAGTGCTAATTTGCCTTTGCAATATATAAACAATATTGAATAAAAACTAAATCAAGGATTTATTTATAAAAGAAATCATTACCGAGGCCACGCATTTAAACTGCCGTAGTTTCGGATGAAATCTTTCGTTGGTCAGCTGACGATCGGATCATTAAACAGAATAAACATGTGAACAATAGTATGGTTTTTTAACACTGTTTTCAGAGAGAAAATCACTTCAAGGGCGCTTCACAACTAAATGTATCTACCCTACAAATTATCTGGTAACTAACAACTACTAATACTTATAACTAGTAAATTGCAGATTATAAATATACCTAACGATTGACTTACAATAAGACTTATAGTAAGTGCCATTCTAAGAATTATAACTGATGACGTACAACTTATGCCCGGTTTTTCAGTGTAGGTAATCGGGAATGTTATGTGTCAGATTCAGTTGTCAGGATTAATCATACTACCACATGGAAACTTGACGAACGTAAATATCTTTCAAGCTAAAAGCAACTGAAATACCGGCCCTTAGACTTACCAAAAACTGAGGCGTACAACTTAGACTTATAACTAAGACTTATAACTTAGACTTCTGACTATTGGCTTACAAAGAAGATTTACAACTTAGATTTATGACTATTGACTTACAACTAAGACTTATAACTTAGACTTCTGACTATTGACTCACAACCAAGACTTATAATATATAATAACTTAGACTTACTATCGACTTACAACTAAGACTTATAGCTTAGACTTCTGACTACTGACTTACAACAGACTTACAACTTAGACTTATGACTATTGACTTACAACTAAGATTTTTTTAAAGTTGTGTGTTGTTTGTTGCATATGGTGATTTAATTATTGTTTTTTATGTTTATTACAACAAACTTTTTTAACAATAGCTCCACACAGGAGGCACTGTGGGGAAAAATACCCTCAAGGAATGAAATAAAATGTAAAAATGTTTGAGAGATGGGCACAGGTACCGCCGCCCGGAAATCATTTATTGGATAACCAAAACCTCTTCCATATATCAAACCAAGATTGGTGTCTTAGCAGGGTGTCAGGATTTATGCGGTGAGGTTTATCTAGATCTTGGCGGAAATTGCGTTTGCTTACAGCGTGGCTAGCCGGATCAGACTGGAGAGACTGGTTGAGGGAGATCTTTTGACCTATCCAGTTGGACTCTCTCGACCACCTTGCACCGCAGTTGAGGGTTGGTTTCATACATACGTCACTCCTGGAATCATTGACCCCCAGATTCGTATTACGTACTGTATTACGTACAAAACAACAAACATTGACGTCATAATTAGTTTCTTAGAACAGCCTAGTTAGAAACTAATTCGTACCTGTATTGCAGCTTATTAAATAAAGTTAATTGAATTTATTTTAAAAACACCACAAAATTAAAGTTTTACAGCTATTTTTAAGAGAGAAAATATTGATTAGATAAGCAGATTTAAACCAAATGCCGTCTCAATTGGGTTTCATTTGTGTTAAATATATCGATATTTGAAGTGATTCTATTTAACAACAACACAGCTCTCCCGACTGGCACGACCATTGGCAAGTTAGTTCTGCAAGCCGGGAGATAAAACAGGTGTCGGTGACTCACACAACCATTCTCGACGTATATTGGTATTTGTCATATTATTAACATCGTTTGGCTTAATGCGGTAACTAAGTAATTTCCTACATTAAATGTACAATTTATGTATTAAATCTTTCACATCTCAACAATCGTGATACATTGATTAGCAATGATGTGAAAATCATTATTTTATCTATCAATGTAGATAGAATCCTAGCAATCATAATCGTGAAAGAATGATTATCGTGTTGATCTAATAAATAATCATCGTTTCCTAGAATAAACTTGTTTTTTGGATTTTTTTTTCTAAATTGAATAATCTAAAAACATTCACTATTCATCCCTTGTACACATTCCTTCCAGATGGTATTTAATTCAATTTCCCTTGATTAAGAATTAATGATAATAATAATAAAACGATTAAAATGAACTATCAAAAGCAGAGAGAAAGTCACTACTTCGGCATTTCTTAACAAAAACCGGTCATTACTTTGGATTTGCTGTTGAAGTCCTGGGAAGACCCAAAACGCACAGAGCCTGCCTAATTACGGAGGCAATTGAAATTCACAAAATTCAATAGTTCTTGGAATCCGGTATTTAACGACTACACCAAAACTAAACGCAAAAAACTATTTTAAATTATACTTTAATACCAGATCTTAAAGGATTGGAACTAACGGTACTGCATCAACATAAATAAGCAATTTGGGAGGCGAGTATATGGGTACCGCCGCCCCGGGAATCATTATTTATTAGATAACCAACACCTCTGCCATAGGTCACCTCAAGTTGTTCGCTACGTTTGGTGACTTAACAGGGGGGTCCGGAATCTTCAGCCCATCAGCTGCATGGTAGGCCGGATCGGGAAAGAATGGTTGAGGGAGTCCCGTTGACTTTTCCAGCCGTACTCTCTCGGAACATTGCCTTGCACCGCAGTGCGAGGGATGGATTCATAATAGAAGGGGGTTATTTTGCTCAGGGCCTCCTGTGTGGAGGCTAATGAAAAAAAAAACAAACATTGCACATCTGTCCTGATGATGTATTCTGTAATGTTATCCGAAACGTTGATTAAAGAAGGAGGTACAGCAACACGTATAATAACCCAAAAATGAGTCATTTTAATATTAATACGAATGATAGTTTTTAGGTTGTTTTGCCAAACTTAAAAGGAATTGAATTATGACAAAATTGTTGTTGTAAAATCATTACCTTTCACTGCTGATTTTCAAAACGATTTCCAATAAGGCCGTGCATATTTAAGGTTTTGTTGGAGGACTTTTCACGACTTCAATGAAACTACTTTACTGCTCTCTTGTGAGAACTAGAATATGCGTCTCTTGTATGGTCTCCTGTTTATACTTACACCCCTTGGAGAAAGTACAATCGAAGTTTCTTAGTTATGTTCATTATAAATTGAGACAACCTCTAATTGACATCTGCTACAATACATCAAGGTTTAATCTATAACAACTTATTCTTTCTACCCGGAGAACTATTAATGATGTTCTTATAATATCCTTTTAAAATTGCTGAAAAATCTCGTAGACAGCCCTCAAATATTTAAGTGTATAAATCCTAATTAAATCTCCTTGACAACCATAGCACATGATTAATTTCATACACCGCTAATGCGACCTCACCGAACTTCGAATAAAAATTAAACATTTGTAGTTGACAGCCGGCGTAGTCCAGCGGTAAAGCTTTTGACTTGCAATCCGAAGGTCGCGGGATCGAATCCCGGCGAGGCAAATAAATTTTATTTGATTAATTAGAGTTATTTCATAATTTATTCATTTAAAATAATTTATAGTGTATTTGCGGCACATCCCAGGGTGGAAGATACTTTCAGTATCGCCCTGGTTAGTGGTTCAGTGAGCACCATTCAGAATTGAAACGTTGCTTGAAATGGCTTTAGCCGTGTTTGGTGACCAGATCTGAATAGCCAGGTACTTCCCCACCTACCTCTTCCCTATCTCCTTCCCCTCCCCATTACCTTGCCATAGCCATATTGCCGATGCCATAGTCTCACTGTCTCCAGACGGGAGCAGTATTCTTATAAAAATATATATCTTGTGCGATATTCATATAAAAAAAAATTAAATGCACACCTTTTCTCTGTCCTGCATCAAAGCAAATATATTAAGTTATGAATATTACTGATATTTTTATGTATTATGTTTGTAAAATGATAAGTATTTTTTGTACTAATTTGTATTTTACATATGTACTAATATGTTTTCTGTATAATGTTGGACTCGAATTATGTCTGCAAAAGGCCTACGTCCAAAAGTACTGCGTTTAGTAAATGAATTAATATAAAATTATTAAAAAAATAGAAATATTAAGTACACTTCAGGTTTTATTGCGGTGTTACATTAAAATATTATTTAAAAATGTGTATTACCAGATTACTTACGATTAATTCAAGAAGAAGTATTTCTTAAATATATAAAATAAACTAAACGATTGAGATAAAATTGTATAATATTTTTTTTTGTTTTACCATTTTGATAATGTATTTACCATGCGGTAGCAGCCGCGCCGAACGGGTTAACAAAGAAAACTAGACGCCATCGCGCACACATCCGGCGCTGAGTTGCGCCGCGACGCTGCCGGGTATATACGGGCGTCGTTTTCCATACACCAACACTTGTTGCTCGCCTGTCGTCCTGGCAGTACGGTAGTACGCGCGGTACAACCTACAAATCAAATCGAACCTTGCAACCACCAGTGAAACATTGTCAATTCCTTCAGTCAATCGTAATTTAAAGTTTTAAAAATATGTGAAAAAATATTTAAGTGTTTTTTTTTTGTTTACAAAATTTTCCATTTTTTGTCACGCATTTAAAACTGAATTGCATAAATAATAATTATTGCTTATGTGGCGTAAAATCAATGTTTTTGGATAATTGCCAACGCTAATATTACGACCTTAAAGTTAAAATGTAGTTCTTGATTCTTGCTTGGAAAACGTGAGTATAATAAACATGTATTTTTTTTAGGCTGTTTCTCGTCTGTCTGATATTTATGTCAGTTGATGTTTATTATTTTATTATGAAGTGTCGATAGCATTATATCAACTGCATCGTTAAGTAATTCATATCGCTATGCAGGTATTTAATTTTATGTAATTATATCAAATGCCTTTTACATTTCTTAAGCATAGTTTAACGTAATTAAAGAAACTCGCATATTATGTATTTAATCTACCCTAATGATGGACACTGTAACACTGCTCGAAACGTTGACTAAAGAAGGAGAAAGCGCTAGGCGGCGTAGTACCCCGAAAATGCTTAACTATCAAGATGTCTGCACACTATGTTTTAGAAAAAATATTTTGATTCTAGAAGAAAACTATTTTCATTCGGGACGATTGAAAATACTGCACTTAAAATTTCAATTACGTTAAATGAAAATTTGAGTTCGTCGTATGGGATGACAGCTGACATCCGTGTTTAATAAGTTATTTCTGTCTATGGCGTTTTGTTTTGAAATTTTTAATGCAGCGTTTTCCTTCGCCCCGATTGCAAATAGTTGTCTTTTAGAGTAACAAACGTGAATCAAAAGTGTTTTCTAAAAAAATAATGTGTTCAGTCTTTTTCAGTGTTTTTGGCTTGTGAAAATCTCAAATCATATCTATAAAATATACATTTTTTGGATCTTGGAAATAGGTTATAAAATAAAAACAATGTATCAGCTAGTTGAAAATAAGTAAGGGAATTTGCTTAATGGAAGGTAATACCATTGGACGTGGTTCGTGGACGAAATTTCTATTTTAAAAGATGAGATGAGGTTTGATACTGTTTAATAAAAATAACATATTTATTATTTATTCATATGAGCATCACTCTCGCTATGTGACAACATTAATTTATTTATTTATGTTACGTTTCGTGTACATTTTAAAACATTTCTTCTTTTGAATCTAAAATGAACCACAAACATTACCAAGGCCGGGAGATCATAAAAATCTTCAGCCCCTCGGTAACGGCATCTTATTTAATTAACCATTAATGTCGCTTATCGCATGCGTTCAGTTTGAGTCAGTACTTAACCAGAAACGTACTGTCAATATGATAGAGACAGTTTGAGTAGATCAATAATTGGGTGACCGGACAACTTAACTATGTGGAACTACATCACTCCTTTGAAAAGTCATGAAAAAAAAAAAAACTTGCTTAAATAGTTTAGGTTAGAGGCAGGGCCGGGAAAAATACATGTTTTGCTGCATTAAAATACAAATTACAAAATACTTTTTCGCATGTATTTTTTAAAATACAAAATACTTTCAAGTCCTCGTTCTCATCTAAGGGTGCGTTTTCACAGAAGCAAAGCTGAGCAAAGTGAAACAGAGATGTGCAAAAATTGACCAACATATTGCTCAGAAGACACATCTCATCTCCGCTCTTCTTTTAAAGTTTTGTGGTGTTGACGGAATTTGATCATCCATTATCAATTATCAATTAACTCACAACTTTATGAATAAATACCGCGAAACGATGAAAACGACAATTTACAAGATACTTATTCTGGATTCTAGCGTTTTTAGTCTACGTCAATTCATTTTTCATTATCATTATTAAGATCGCTAAATGTATTTAAAAAGGTATTTTGAAGCCATAAGTATTTGAAATACAAATTACAAAATACCTCAGCATCAAATACAAATTACAAAATATCTCAATTGAAATACCGATAACAAATTACATTTTTAAGATGTAATTGAAATACAAATACTGCCCAGCCCTGTCTATTTTTTTTATTTTTTATTTCATTAATTTCAATGACTTTTCAAAGGGGTGTTGAACCCTTTAATTGATACAGAATACAGACCTTTTTCTTTGACTATCCCTTATTCTAAAATGCATGGATTCAACCAGTTTGGAGATTTTAGAGATTTTAATCGTTTTATTTGGAAACTGACAATAATTGAACCAATGGAGAAATTTGTTTTAATGAAAGTATCTTATTTTGTTTTCCGCTGGGAGATTATAACGAATACCTCAAATTTAGTTATTTATTTAATTAAGACCTCGCCTTTGAAATGTGTTTTACGAATTGACCTGACGAATCAAACAAATGTTTGACCTCTTTTTTGAACCTCGCTTTTTATCATTTTACAACTAAATTTTAATAGTATCTCGTGGGACAGTTTCACACGAAGCCTTTAAAACACTTTTTTTCACGCTATAAATTTGTCTAGTTATTCTGTTATAAAAAAATCAGCTTTTAAATTTGATCAAAAAACTACACTTTTACTAAGTCATTATCATATTTTTTTATCGTTTAGCAATTCACGTCTTAAATTATTAATTAGACATTTTAAAAACGAATTTAACCATTAATTTGTAGAGAATTCAACATCATAATGGAAAAAAATGTACTTATTTTCCACTCCCATTATAAAGATGCTATTTATTGCATTGTTTTTCAAACAAATCCGATGGACTCCCTTAACTGCAAATATTTTTAAAAATTACTAATTATTTATTTACTATTGCTGTGGTGAATTTTAATGAACAATTTAATAGCTATGAGTTTATAGCGTTTCGTAGTTAAGTGAACTAATGCGTCGGGTTCCCACCCAAGCGCCTTGGGTTCAGTTCCTTCGCTAGCTACGTCCTCCATCATTGCACAAGCAATATTTTCAGCTAATAATGTGCTTGTACGAATTTTTCAAATATAGTCTTATATTTATATATAATTTTTCAAATGTATGTATAAATATGGTGATGTTGCTTTAAAAGAAAGTAAGGATAATTATGAATATACCATCTAACCTAACCAAACCCAACAGTGCGACGCGATGTGAAGCACGTAGAGTACTACGACAGACGTTCAAGACACTCTTCTTTTATTTCATTATGTTCAAGCAAATCAACAATGATAAAAAGTTTTTTTTTTCTTAAATTTAAAAAAGAAATAATTTATTTTTCTAATCAGCCTTCGGTACAGCAGTAAAAATACGAAGTTTAAGTATAAGAATACAGCAGTAAAAGTACGAATTCCAGATATAAGAATAAATAGTACACTTGAAGGTTTCTGATTGAACCCCCTAGAGTGGGTAGTGGGAAGCTAAAGGGGGCGTCTCGACGTCTCCAACGACGCCACCGACATCAATTCCGACGTCGCCGGCGGCACGCGTCGTTTAATCCCCCGCAAGTGACCCATTAAAACACACAGTTATCGTTTAGTCCAAAAACTGTTAATTTCGACACAAATTGCGATAATGTATAGATATTAATTAGGTGTGAACGAAATATAATAAATTGTACAACAATTTTTTTATTGACGAAATGCTAGGAATCGTGTTTTTTAAGTAGTTGTATGTTCTTTTTCTTAATAATATAGTAAGTACAATGACACGTAACACGTAGTACGTAGTACATGTATTCAAATAATCAAAAATAAAATATTCTTTAGTTTTACAACTTCATTTCAAAGCAAACTACATAGTAATTTATAAGTACATCACACTATGGGTAAATAGGCCTCCTATTTACCCATAGTGGGTATACGGCCTCCGTGGTCCCGAGGCAAGACTCTCGACTCACAATCCGAAGGTCGCGGGTTCGAACCCGGCGTGCGCAAATAAATTTTATTTGATTAATTTGTGTTATTTCACAATTTATTCATTTAAAAATAATATATAGTATATTTGCGGCACGTTCCAGAGTGGAAGATACTATCAGTATCGCCCTGGTGTAAGACCACCATTCAGAATTGAAACGTTGCTTGAAATGGCTTTAGCCGTGTTTAGTGACCAGATCTGAATAGCCAGGTACTTCCCCACCTTCCTCTCCCCTATCTCCTTCCCCTCCCTACTACCTTCAGCCTCACAACATACCCCAATTGGGGATGCCATAGTCTCACTGGCTCCAGACGGGAGCAGTTGGGACTCTTGTGCGGTATTTCATATTAAAAAAAAGGTTAAATTTATAAATAAAAGCTGAAGACCGGCGTTCCCGAGCTTTACGCAAAGTTTTCGAATTTAGATCTATACAGTAATAATAATAATTTAAATACATGTAGGATTACGAAAGATTTTTTTAAATATTTATATTGAGCGATCAGTAGGATTTATCGGTCCAGTTAGGAGTTCTACCGAGCCGAACCCTCTGATATGAAAATATCTGGAGTCGGTGAATTATTTTCCCATTTGGTCTCTGGTAGGTTAACATTTTATGTTGTCATATCATTTTATGTAACATTGAATAATATACACAAGTCGAGGTGGCGGGAGACAACTGAGATTTGTATGAAATACACTTTTATCACGAGGATTTATAACTCTGTAACCTAATTTTTACTACAAAAATATAAACACATATTTTTTTTAAACGCACACAGTCGTTACGTCTTTAGTACATACAGTAGATTTTAAAGTAATCTGTTGAATTTTTCTCCACTAACTGGTGGAGACAACTTTATGTTAAAAAGAACAGCCCAGTTACCCTAAACGTTTGTTTACGAGGATCGTTCAAATGTGAACAAAAAACAAATTGACGCTAATCTTCAATCAAATTTGAAGGGGTTGCAAACACTCCAACCTTACATTAATTCCAATTGCATTAATAGGTGTCTAAAATTAAATTAGGAACTAAATTAGATATAGGTTTTTTTCACGCTACAAAAAAGCTGTATTGTTTTGACTCCGTTCACACGCAGTCTAATATCACCACATTTATCGTATACACATAGCATACCGGTGCTTAGAAGAAACGGTGATAATGTGTATACAAGAAGATAAGACATACAAGAGTTTAATGACAATGAAGTGCGCACGACTTTAAATGTTTAGATAATTCCCTCGTTAATTTAACAGATTGGATGGTTTACCTGTCGACAAGGCGCATTAAACGTGTGTTTTCTTTTTAAATTGTTGACTAAATACCAATGATGGACAATGATTACAATAATTTCAATGATTTCGACTAAATCTTTTGTTTGAATTTATTTATTTATTTATTTATTTTATTTTAAATGTACATTTACAGTTCAAAACCAATTACAAACATACATTTTATTATAAAGTAATACAATATAAAGTAATAAGTACAAACATACATTTTATTATAAAGTAATACAATATAAAGTAATAAGTACAAACATACATTTTATTATAAAGTAATAATGGCGTTTTGAAATTTTTTAATATTTAGTTGAAAAATATCGATTTCAGGGGACAGGGAATTAAGTAATAGAATCATTTTTCCGAGCGGCATTACTAATGGTAAGTTAGTTCTGCATCTCGGAACAACAAAAGTTCTGTGTCTGCGCGCTCTTGTGAAGTTGTCGGGGACATAAAACTCAAATTTTTGTATTATATCGGGAATACAAATATTACCGTTTAAAAGTTTGTATGCTGTTGTCAGCAAAGCAGTTTTCCTTCTATCGGCGAGGCTATTAATACCCAGCATGCCGGACAAAAAGGCTGATGGATATAGCCAGGGATAATATCCGAAGTCTCTAAGATATAAATATCTCAGAAACTTCTTTTGTACTCTCTCTATCATTTGAGAGTAAGTGAAATCCATTGTTCCCCATACTACTGAACCACTTTCCAAAATGCTACGTACTAAACTATAGTAGAGCACGCGAATCGCGGCCGAGCTGCAAAAATGTCTGGAGTTGCTTAGCACAAATCCTAGCATTCTTAAAGCTTTGCTGCAAATCGTTTCAATGTGAACGTGAAATGTTAGGTGCGTATCAAATGTGATTCCCAAATCTCTCGAAACAATAATGTGCTGAAGAGATGAATAAGACATTTTGTAGTTAAAATAAATCGTTTTGTTTGCCTTGGTGTAGCACATAATGGAGCATTTCTTAATATTAAATCCTAGTTTATTGGTGTGACTCCATTCGACGATGGAATTTATATCACTTTGTAGCTGCAAGCAATTTTCCAAAGATTTTATTAAAAGGAATAGTTTAATGTCATCCGCGAATAAGAGGAACTTAGAGAATTTTATGCAATGGTAAATATCGTTGATAAATAGCGAGAAAAGTAAGGGCCCAAGATTTGACCCCTGTGGAACTCCAGAGTTTGTGATGAAGTTGGAAGAGTGGAAAATACCATAAGTTACGTATTGCTGTCTATTTGAGAAGTAACTTAAAAATAGACGTAAAAGTTTCGCTGAAAATCCAAATTGGTCGAGTTTATTTAGGAGAATAAGCGGATCTACCGAGTCAAAGGCTTTTGCGAAGTCATTGTATGATACATCTACTTGATTGTTACTATCAAGAGCTTGAGATACGTACTCCGTGAAAACCATTAGATTAGACACAGTAGATCTGCCAGATCTAAAACCGTGTTGCTGGTCAATTATAAATAATGAATAAATCCTCACCTACGGAATTCACTTTCTCTTTGTTTACATGGAGCTCAAAAAAAAGGAATCAAGCAAAGGTTTTTCAATTTCGTCTTGCGTTCAGCAGAGACTTTGGTGCTTGATGCTTGGTCATTCTCTCCACATGACCCAGCCACCGAAGTCTTCCCAGTTTTGTAAATTTTGTGACGCGTAGCTCCTTTGAATCTATATATTTATATAAAATATTTCTTCCCATATTGGTGAAATTTTACACACATGGCCTTCAAAACAAGACACTGTCTTCATGAAATCATACATGGTTTATGTTGAAAACCACAACAACAAAAGTTTTGAGGGTCGAAATTGGGATTGAAATATGTCGAAAATAATACAGATGAATTTCTGGAAAACGTTTTTAAAAACTTTATGTTGGGTTTCCAATAAGTACCTACCTATTATAAGAAACGTTTCTTATTTTGCCAGTCATTATTGACGTATTTCAAGTTTTATCCGCTGTGGAAAAAATCCCCTTTAATAATTACAGAATATTCTAACACCGTATTTACTGGAAGAATGCGGCGGGTTTGAAGGTTGCCGTGATAGTTCAGTGGTCAGGACAGTGGCTCGGATACAATACTAATTTCCGCAGCAGATCAGTAAGGCTCTTGGCTCCGAATTCAGATTCAAAGGTTATCGGTTCTAGGCCTGTCATATTAATATGCATCTCGTTCCTGAGTGGAAGATGTACTCAGTATCGCTTTGGTAAGAGGCCACCATTAAAAAAACTAACCTTCCACTTTTTTTTCGTTATTTATTTTTGGGGTGTTATGCCGTGTAGCACTACCTCCTTCTTTAACCAAAGTTTCTGAAGCGTTACAGTGTCCATCATCAGGGCAGATGTGTAATTTTTTACACATCTGTCACTCAATGTCACACAATTGCACATCTGCCCTGATGATGGACACTGTAACGCTGTCCGAAACGTTGGCTAAAAAAGGAGGTAGCGCTACACGGCATAAAACCCCAAAAATAAATAACGAAAATACTTTTGGCCGTGAAAATCTAAAACTTATCTAACCTTCCACTTCCCTATCTCTTTCCTTTCCCTATTTCCTCCAGCCTCGGAGTTACACTGATTCCGGATAGTTGAGATTTAACGCTCTAAAAAACACAACACACACTTTTCTGCTCTAAAAAAAAACAACAAACGTTTTTCTAATAGTTTCTGTACTGTTTTAATATTTTGAACTTCAACCAATATCCAGAGAAGACGCCCAGAGTATCGCCCTGGTGAAAACGATATCAAAAATCGCAATATTTACAAAATGCAAAAAATTTTAAATAAAATCCTTTTCAATCAAAAATCAATAATTACTCGAACCCATTCATTGAAACAGAAAAGATAGTTCCTACTCGTCAGTCGTCACCACGACTTGTCCAAGATACCAGACGGCATAACAGATGTTCTAGCACAACATAACAGTGATATTGAATAAAATTTCCAAAACATTAGTAAATTTCTACTTATTTTTCAAATAGCCGTAAAAAAACTGTTTAGCTATCTTCCCAAATGTTTAGACTTTTAAAATCTCGTATTGTTAATAGATTATTAATCCGTAGTAAGATCAATAAATTTAAAAACCTCTCATTTCGTTTGGGAAAACATTATTTAACAAACACACTTCAAGCCATCAATGTTCACTCTATCTGATATCCGAATACGTCGGAAGATTTAGATTGATTGATGTTGATAAGTGAAGTGAATGTATTGAGGAAAACCTTTATCAACTTTTCCTAGAATTGATCTTGAAATATTACGAATGTTTTCAGTAGAGGCGTTAGAAGAATTCCTTCCTGTTCTAATCTTCTTATTTTTTCGTGTGGTGGGGGGTCAAAGGGGGACATCTAGGTATGCGAGCCAGTCTAGGGCCTCAGGCCTCTATGGACCTCTATGGACCTCATCAATCCCGCCAGGGAATTAACGAAGCGGGCATTCGTTGACCACATTGGTTCGGTGGTCTGCACCGCACCACATTCACATATGCGCCATCTAAGCATCATGTTGGTTATATTCCATTATCTGAGTTTATATATTATAGGAGAATTTGACGACTTCTTTTGCAGTGCGGGTGTGAACCGTGCGCTTCGACCTTAATTTTCTAACCTAAACTGAATTTACTCACTGTTATTATATTATTTGTATTCATAATTAATTAAATGATTTTCTATTTAACACATTCCCTCTCACCACACAATCTTAAGAGGGAATAATCTGTTACAAGCGGAAATATGTCATTTTCAAATTAAATTCTAGATGTATCGATTTTTTTAAGGTAAAGTTATAGGTATTTTAAATTTTGAAAAAGTTTTTTTAAATTTTTATTATAATAAGGTGCCTTTTGTCGTTGGCAGATTTGTTAAATTTTCAAACAAGATATATTTTTAGGACACGAATCATATAATCATACAGTAAAATAAATCAACCAATTAACTAAGAAAGCTTTTTTCAGATTTTTAATTTATCAATAAAATCATTTTAAAAAATCAGCGCACGTGTTTTATGACGAAAATACTTCGGTTTGTCTTTTTAATTACGGTCTTTCAAACTAACATATTTCCGATTTTTTTACACACTTATTTTGCTTAGACATTCTTGAAAAATTATAAATACTTTTGTTGCAAACTTGAATTAAAGCAAATTTTGAATGAAATAAAATTGATACTGAGTTATTATTTAAAAATGCTGGTGCGGAGAATAATCAATCTTTCTAATCGGAACCGCGCTATACAGTTGCAAGGGTATCGCAAGACCATCTTTCGACGAAATTGAATTCTCGGCCGCTGGTTATTGGGCCTTAACGTTTTCATTAAATTATACAATTTCGTGTTTATTTCAGAGTAATTAATTATAAGTTATGATTTTGACATTTGTGTAATTATTAAAATGATAGAATTGTAATATTACAACACGAATAGGTGAACACAATATGTACCACAACGTGTGTTAAATCCATGCAATATTTGCAAACAAAGCTCCTCGTGCATGTCACTTAAATATTCTCATTGAATGAACGCAGTCACAAGAAGCTTTCAACCCAGTAGAAGCTTTTCGTATGAACAACAAGTAACTTTGTCGCGTAATACATCTCTTAGTGTAGAATGGAAAGAAGGAGAACCGACTTGTTTGGGAAATAAACGGCTGCAAAATTGACTAGAATTTCGGACAAGGTGGACTGAAATTGTGAATAAAGTTGTTAGTTTTATGGATTACCTAAACCTAACTGTGTATAAATATTGGGCGCGCATTTGGAGTATTTCTCGACTGCGCACAGGTGCCGCAGAATCAACGACTTAGTTCCTCGAAGTATATTTCATTGAAATAACTGTAAACAAGGATAATGTAACATAAATTGACTTATTATTACGAGTTGCGTTTGGTGAATAAAAAACGACTTTATTTATTTATTGTTTGAAACACTCACAGAGTGTTAACAATTATTACAATAATAGAATTGTCGTTGGTATATTACATAGATATTAACACTCCAATTAGAACGAACGACGCTGGCCAATTTGACAGCTCAAATACCGGGAAAAATCTCAGCCGGAGGGCATAGAGTATTCCATAGAAATTATTCCGATTCCCTAGTTGTTCACGGTATTTTATACCTTAAGAACAAGAATGCCCCAAGCGATTCTGACCTTGTTTTTCATACGTTTTCTTTACACATAAGGGTTAAAATCGCATTCCAAAATAAAAAAATTAACAAATATAACTGCAGAGAAAGAGAAAAGGTATATATATGGTCACATTCAATTTATTAACCTATTTTTCTCTTATTTTGACCGTACCTAGTGCAAATATTTGATAAACATGAAACTTTAAGTCTAGAGATCCTGGGCTCGGTTCCCGTTTACGACCGTTACCTTTTTTTTATTTTTAGTGCTCTGTTTCATGTTTCGATTAGACTTGTTAATATTATACCTGTGTTTATGTACAACACAGCAGGTGCTTCAAGGAAAACCCTTACAATTGATTTAAACACAATGATAAAGCCACCTCCACATAAACGTGACAAACCACCCTACACCCCACCGTTATGAGGTATAAGAAAAGGCGAAAAAGATTGAATAATGTTTTTTCAAATTTCACGATTTTGACTACCCATCCAAGAAAGAAAGGGTATGGTTTTGTGTCATTTGCATTGCTTCGAAATGGAGACATCTCAAACAGCCGTTGTTCCAACTTTTCAATCGATAGATCTGAGTCTACGATCAGCTATTGATTTGTTGAATTCGCCTATTGGTCGGAGAGTTGCATTGGGAAGAGCGTATTTGTGCATTTGAGGAGTGTTGAGCCAAAATTTCGGCTCAACAGTTGATCAGTAAGATTGGAAACAACGGCCGTAACTATTTTTATAACTAAATCTCAAAGCGTGGATTCAAATCTCAATTCTGTACTACTCCACATCTATTTTCTCAAGATTGCTTAGTTTAGCTTATTCAACAGGTTCTCGGTATAAAATATCATTATCGTGAACACATTGTTTGTCTTTATTATTCTTGTAATTTGGCGCTAACATAATATATTTCGTTACCTATTATACTTCAGACACTCAAAAGATAATAGTCACTAGAAATGCCTTCTATGAAGATTTCAATGAAAACCAATATTGCCACTGGCTTCGTACCTTTTGGTTTTAGCCCGTTCAGCAAGCCCTCTTTCTTTCTTATACTTGCCTGACATCATATATAGCCATCCCATTTGAACAAAACGAAAATTTCGTAATGATGATGGAACACAGAACGATATTTGAATTTTAAGACTCGATTCGACAGGTGTTTGAAACACGAAACACACCCTCATTGCATTTCTTGTTTCTTTTTTGTTTTATGAATTCTGTAAGTAAGGTCCTAAATTTTGGAGGCAGGTATGGGTGCCGCCCCAGAAACCATTTATTGGATAACCAATACCCTTGCCGTAGGTCACTCCAAGTGTTTTGCTGCGTTTGGTGTCGTAGTAGGAGTGCCAGGTTCATGGGTGAGGTTTGTCTAAGCCTTAGCGACTGATGCTTTTGCCTACCTACTGCGTGGCTCGGGAGAGACTGGTTGAAGGAGACCTTTTGACGAAATCTCTCGACCTTGCTCCGCAGTGGGAGGGATGGATTCATTATTTGACACACCCATCCCTCACGCCTTTTTTCTTATCCAGAACTTCCTCTCTTTCCTTTTCCTAAAAAGATCTTCCTCGTAGCATCACCAAAGATGACAGATCTTGACATATTTTTTGGGCCTCCTGCGTTGATAAAAAGAGTAAAAATAGTGTCATGGTAAAGAATTGACTTGCACATTTTATATTGCCTTATTTTAGTTATGAATGGCTTTCCTGGGAAGCAATTTGATTTAATGTCGGATTTCAGGAATCGAACCCAACGGATCTCGAATATAGACTGAATTCGTGACACGTGTAAAAAAACAGTTCACCCTAACCATAACACACACTAAAATTAATTAGCCCCTTGTGCACACAAAGGCACCCATCACACATAATAATATATATACTGTACTGTGTACATACACTCTCCACCCTCCGACGAGTATTTCATTCGACTTTTAGTGCGTCATCAATATCATCAACAAAGATTCCACTTATTTTATCGTAACAGATTCCATCACAAAATGTTCATGTGCTTAAAAGTTTGGCTGTGGTTTTATTTGCTGGCTTCTGCGTTTTTTGAAAGTGAAACTTCTTTAGCCCCGTTAGTGATTTGAAATTTGGATGAAACGGAAATACGTCACTGTAATTTATTATATGACGGGTTGTTTGGTTCTAATATAATACGGTAAATTCGCACCTCGCCGCGAGCGTCCCGTAGCGCAGCGGTATAGTGGTAAAATATACGGGCAAAAGGAAAGAAAGCGACAACTAGCGACTTTCCTGTTTCACTTCTACCGCGTGTGAATTACACTCTATTTTTTTTACCTCAACCCCAGGAGGCTGAGGAAAATAATATCCTTCGGGGTCTATGTCATCTTTTAGGATGGTGTGTCGAGGGTCTTTGTAATGAATGGAAGAAGAGGAGGTTCAGGGAAAGAAAATAATAAGGGTAAGAATCTAGAGGTCGGTGTTTAGAAGTGACGGACGTAAGAAACTATCCCTCCCGCTGCGGTGCAAGACGATGGATCGAAAGAGACCGGCTTGTGTGTCCGCAAACTGACGTCTTCCGATCATGCTCACCATGCAGCTGATGAGCACATCCACCGCCAGGAACTGAACACCAATGGCGGTTCATGACTTTGCAGTGAGCTAGAATGCTTTTTTTTTTCAAATTTAAATTTTTTGTATGAAGATTTTTCATTTTGGGGATGCTGCGCTTCTTCAAAATGAGAGAATCCAGAAAATCTTGAAATCAGCTTCGACATCAATAGAAGATAATGTCGTATTTTTCAATCTTAGCTCACTAATCTATCTCACTTAAAATTCACGGACCGCCTCTGCTGTACACCTCGCCCGATTAACCCGGGCACCCCTGCTTAGTCACTAAATGTAAGCTATTTTCAGGACCCAGATTAACTTCCTTTTTTTCTTTCTTTTTTTATATGAATACCGCACAACAATCCCACCTGCTCCCGTCAGGAGCCAGTGGGACAACGGCTTGACTTAGAAGTGAAACACAATAGATATGGGGCCTTAATAAGAAACGTGTTCTATTTTTACGCAACTGATAAACGACCATTAACTCGAAAGTAGCTGTTTATCACTTGTGAAAATTTTAATACACAATTGTTAGTACCTAAAGGGGATGATGTACCACATAAGAGTCGCGACTGCTCCCCTCTGGAGCCAGTGAGACTATGGCATCCCCAATTGGGGTATGTTGTGAGGCTGAAGGTAGTGGAGAAGGGATGGAGATGGGGAAGAGGAAGTTGGGAAGTACCTGGCTATTCAGATCTGATCACCAAACACGACTAAATACATTTCTAGCAACGTTTCAATTCTGAATGGTGGTTTTACACCAAGGCGATACTGAGAGGATCTTCCACTCTGGAACGTGTCGCAAATACACTGTATATTATTTTAAATGATTTAATTGTGAAATAACACAAATTAATCAAATAAAATTAATTTGCCACGCCGGGATTCGATCCCGCGACCTTCGGTTTGCGAGTTAAAAGCCTTACCGCTAGACCACACCGGCCGTCTTATACCCGCCAAGAGTATAAAATTATCTGAAGAAGGCGTAAGGTCCGATAAAAACCTAAAAGCTTCCTTGTGAAGTTAAAATTATATTAAATGTAAGAAACATTTTGATCCCTATTGTACCACAGGCAGTTTTACCTTTACAGTAGATGAATACAATTTTAGCGTGATTTTAAAATCTTTTGCTACGCACTCTAAAATAAAAGCAATCAGTTAATGCTTTTCGTCCTTGATAACGATTCAAAGGAGCAGAAACCGACCTTCGGAAGAATAATACACCTCAACTCAACCAACCTGCGTGAAATTTAAATATTAGTTATTTATATTCCTTATTTCGAGAGTCTCATTTTCAAAATCCTTATTTAGATTTATTCATATTTTCACTGAAGGTCGGTAAAATTCAACATGGTTGTAGCGGACGTGTTATCGGGGAAATAGAAGAAGAGGAGTGTTTTGCTAAAACTTCCTCGTTTTCTATTTTCCCGTAGCTCTGAGGGCGCTCTCCCCCTTTGGTGCGCGTTTAGTGTATGATAGTGACGGCAACCGATGCCGTAACTATATACGCTAGACCTCAAAACTATTCCCCTCGACTCACCGCGAGTAGGGACCGAACGGGTCAACGAAGAAAAAGAAGAAGAAGAGAGCTTCTTCTTTTTCTTTACTTTACTTAATATAAAACTAATGATTTGTTTATGTAATGTAAAGTTCTTGCATCTTTGTATATTTTCCGATAATAAAGATTAATATGTTGTTATTTGTATGGGCTGTCGGGGCGATCGAAGGCGAGTTTGGTTTTTTCTAGTCCAAAGCTCGTTTCGGTTTCTCCGCACGCCACTGTGCAAGCTTGGCCTTGCAAAATGACTGACGGGGAGCGGGAGACACCCGCTCCCCCGTCCTTCCCCGCGTCCTACCTTCGGGCGGACCAATCGGAGCGCCGCTCTTGAGGAAGTAGGTATTTTGAACATGTAATCGAGTAATAGGCCTTTGGATGTTTAATTAATTCACGGGAGTTTGGCCTAATGAATTACGAAATAAATAATATGAATTGATAGGCCAGACTCCCCTTACCATTGTTATGTAGGTTAACCTAGAGTAAGTTTAGTTTTAAGTTCAATAATTAAGATTCCCCCCAATAATGTCAGTCTGGGGGGCCGATGATCTTTTTTGTAACTGACCTAAAAAATCGAAATAAATTGGAAGGAGAGAGGTCGGGAGGTTCAGATGAAAGCACGGAGAGAGACGGACGATTGCTGTTATAGCGACCTCGGCTATGATGATCATAGCAGAGGTCACGACCCGCGAAAGCCCGGCTAGCATAAAAAGAGGGTTGCTAGTCGTGCCCATTCTCGCCAGATATGAGAGTGGGGGGTCTCCCTATATATGCGGGGGTGCATCTCCTACAATTCACGCACGCTCACACGCTCGCTCGCTCGCTCACACACGCACTTGTACCATCACAGCAATCTTCACCTCTTCTGCCTGACCCCGACTTCTCTCCGGACTGCTTGGAAAATCTGCATTTGATTTCTACACCCCCGGACCCTACATCTACCCCGAAGGACTCAGCGGCTACAAGGACTTCCCGGCGCTCCTATTTTACAGTCTTTGTGGAGGGACGGCCAGGACGTTCCCTACAAAGTGGTCCTTCGAGCCGGATCAAGTCTGACAGGTCTTACAAACCAGGATCCAGTCTCAGACAATGGAATTACAACCCAGGATCCAGTCACCAGCCGCTACGATGTCCCGGTCCCTGCGGTCAGGCAGGGAAAATGAAGAGGATGGCGCAGAACGAGTCGTCACAGGCCAAGGCCCGACCGGGCTTGGCCCCGTACCCCTCGCAGCCCCTGGCCCAGCACACCCCGCAGCCCCCGGCCCAAATTCCGCCGGATCAGCCGCGGACCAGGTCAGAGAACGATCTGCCCCGGCGGCGACCCTGGCCGCCCACACGTCGTCTGCGGACGAGCACCTCATATCCGAGAGTGAGGGCTCCACCGAGGACACCATTCGCCTCCTGCGACGAGAACTACGGGAGGAGAGAATACGCAGCGAGCGGCAAGCACGAGACCACGCCCGGCTGATTGAACAGCTGATCGACGTGCTGAGAGTATCACGGCCACCTCTCGAGCCCACACAGCCGCTCGAACCCCAACGGTCGCCCGATGCTACACAAAAGGAGCCGGCCCAGCCCCTCAACCAGACACGGTCGCTCGAGACAGCACCGCCGCTCGACCCATCGCGGCAGCCCGCGACCGTACCTACAGTGCCCGGGGCGCCACCACACTCGGCGCTGCCCGGCACACATCAGGCGTACCACCCGTCGCCCGCACCCATGCCTAGTCGGGCAACGCTCTCAGATAATGGAGAGCATACGGAGATGTTGAACGCCGGCCACAGCCGCGCCGGCGCCGCAGCGCCTGACAAGGAGGTGTCCGGCCATGCAAAACAAGATGTCACCGGCTCGATCGACGCCGGCCAAAGCTCCACGTGCCGCTGTCCCAAAGAACGCGGTACCGCATGGCCTGGCCCCAGAGCGCCCGGCCACACAGAGCCCGGCCACACAGAGCCCGGCCACATAGAGCCCGGCCACACAGAGCCCGGCCACACAGAGCCCGGCCACACAGAGCCCGGCCACACAGAGCCCGGCCACACAGAGCCCGGCCACACAGAGCCCGGCCACACAGAGCCCGGCCACATAGAGCTCGGCCACACAGAGCCCGGCCGAAATGACGGGGAGAGCGCTGCCAGCGAACCCGACCGAAATGACACCGGCCGCCGGCCGAGAGTGCTTCGTCCCTCGCCCCTCGCACCCCCTACAGTCGCTGACACCATCCCCGCCCGTTCGGCGGCGCACGAGCCCGAACGAATGAACGCCGGCCGCCACCCCGAAGAGCGCGGCACGACAGCGCCTGACCCCAGAGCGCCCGGCCGAAATGACGTGGGCCGCCGGCCAGTAGTGAGCGGCCCCTCAACCCCCGCAACCCCCGAGCGGCAGTTCCCCCAACCGAACGCCGCGCTCGGAGTTTCAAGGCAGCTGTGGGATACGTCACGGCCACCGACTACCGAGCTACCTGCGCTCGGAACATCCCCGGCGCCGGCAACCGCCACGCACAATGGAGAGCGCACGATGGCAGCGGCATCTGTCGATGCAGGGATGAAGCTTCCCTTTCCGGCCATGTCGGCGGAGAAGGGAACGCGCGTGGTGCCATCTACAGTCGAGAAGACGCAGCACCCTGCGCCGAGAAGCAACCCCGTCGATTACGGAGCCCCGTCGGCAGCCACCTTCCCTGCGCGACCGCAGTCCGGCGCTACGCATAGCCCGGAACATCTGCGACGGGGCAGTCATCCATCCCAGCGGACAGCCCCAATGGGGAGAGCGCGCCTCGAGACCGAGCGCTGCTTGCATTTCATGCCCGAGACGCGCAACTTGCATCATGGGAACGCGCGCAGGGCGTGTGCGTTCCAAAGCTGGCCCGGCCAGCCACGGTCCTTGCTTTAGGCGGGCCACAACTAACTATATGAATGACCGCCGCCTGGAGTGCGCGGTCCCGCAGCGCCCGACCCCGAACTGTCCGGTGCTGCACACCGCCAGCGAAGCTGGCACACGGCCTTATTTTAGGCAAACCCAGAAGAAAGATGACCGCCGCCTGGAGTGCGCGGTCCCGCAGCACCCGACCCCGAAGTGTCCGGTGCTGCACAACGCCAGCGACAGCGAAGTTGGCACACGGCCTTGCGTTAAGCAGGCAAAGAAGAAAAGGAGTGGCATTAGAACGCGCCTCGAGACCGAGCGCTGTTCGCGAACCAAATGCCAGCTCAGTTGGAAGAAGAGGGACCGCAACCCGGAGAGCGCGGCCCCACAGTATCTTCTGCTCATCCGAGAGTCCCAAGGGGGACGAGCAGCATTCGAGGCCGAGCGCTGCTCACAACCAGGCCGCCCGAGAAAGGAGGCGGCCAACCAATCCCGCTTTCGCTGAATTCGAGAGAGGTGGATTGTATGCGGTTCTGCACAAGGATGATCGCGGCCTGGAAGGGGCGGGATCGCAGAACCAACCCCAATGTGTGCGGTTCTGCACAAGGATGATCGCGGCCTGGAAGGTGCGGGATCGCAGAACCGACCCCGATGTACCGGTACTACACAAGGATGACCGCTGCCTAGAATGCGCGGTATCGTAGGACCGACCCCCGAAGATGCAGTACCCGACCCCAAACCGTCTGGTGCTGCTCAACGCCAGCGACAGCGAAGTTGGCACAATCGAAACCGAGCGCTGCTCACAACCAGGCCAGCCCGAGAAAGGAGGCGGCCAACCGATCCCGCTCTCGCTGAATGCGAGAGAGGTGGATTGCACAACCCTATGTGTGCGGTTCTGCACAAGGATGACCGCTGCTTAGAATGTGCGGTATCGCAGAACCGACCCCGAAGTCTGGCTGGGAACGCAGCCAGCGTCTGAAGTTGCAGTACCCGACCCCGAAGCGTCCGGCTGCACAACGCCGGCCCAGCTGGCACCCGCTTGCACGGCAGGCACAGAAGAATATTTTTGGACCACGACCTCGAAGTGCGTGGACACATCATGGACCGTCGCCTCGAAGTGCACGGTCGCACACCACAAATGATTTGGCCACCAGGGGCGCCGGTCCCGATAACCCGTCCTAGCTGAATAGGGCACAGCCAACGCTGCACCAGGGAGAGTGTAGCGGACGTGTTATCGGGGAAATAGAAGAAGAGGAGTGTTTTGCTAAAACTTCCTCGTTTTCTATTTTCCCGTAGCTCTGAGGGCGCTCTCCCCCTTTGGTGCGCGTTTAGTGTATGATAGTGACGGCAACCGATGCCGTAACTATATACGCTAGACCTCAAAACTATTCCCCTCGACTCACCGCGAGTAGGGACCGAACGGGTCAACGAAGAAAAAGAAGAAGAAGAGAGCTTCTTCTTTTTCTTTACTTTACTTAATATAAAACTAATGATTTGTTTATGTAATGTAAAGTTCTTGCATCTTTGTATATTTTCCGATAATAAAGATTAATATGTTGTTATTTGTATGGGCTGTCGGGGCGATCGAAGGCGAGTTTGGTTTTTTCTAGTCCAAAGCTCGTTTCGGTTTCTCCGCACGCCACTGTGCAAGCTTGGCCTTGCAAAATGACTGACGGGGAGCGGGAGACACCCGCTCCCCCGTCCTTCCCCGCGTCCTACCTTCGGGCGGACCAATCGGAGCGCCGCTCTTGAGGAAGTAGGTATTTTGAACATGTAATCGAGTAATAGGCCTTTGGATGTTTAATTAATTCACGGGAGTTTGGCCTAATGAATTACGAAATAAATAATATGAATTGATAGGCCAGACTCCCCTTACCATTGTTATGTAGGTTAACCTAGAGTAAGTTTAGTTTTAAGTTCAATAATTAAGATTCCCCCCAATAATGTCAGTCTGGGGGGCCGATGATCTTTTTTGTAACTGACCTAAAAAATCGAAATAAATTGGAAGGAGAGAGGTCGGGAGGTTCAGATGAAAGCACGGAGAGAGACGGACGATTGCTGTTATAGCGACCTCGGCTATGATGATCATAGCAGAGGTCACGACCCGCGAAAGCCCGGCTAGCATAAAAAGAGGGTTGCTAGTCGTGCCCATTCTCGCCAGATATGAGAGTGGGGGGTCTCCCTATATATGCGGGGGTGCATCTCCTACAATTCACGCACGCTCACACGCTCGCTCGCTCGCTCACACACGCACTTGTACCATCACAGCAATCTTCACCTCTTCTGCCTGACCCCGACTTCTCTCCGGACTGCTTGGAAAATCTGCATTTGATTTCTACACCCCCGGACCCTACATCTACCCCGAAGGACTCAGCGGCTACAAGGACTTCCCGGCGCTCCTATTTTACAGTCTTTGTGGAGGGACGGCCAGGACGTTCCCTACAATGGTTACGATTTTTCAAATAAAAGCTAAGCAATGAGTTACTTTTTTAGGAGCATCATTAAAATTATTCAAACGTTATACTTCTTTATCGTGATTTATTTTTGGGTTGATACGCCGTGTTGCGCTTCCTCTTTCTTTAGCATTTCGGTCAGGTTTTAAGTAATCACATTAAAAAAATTACTAATTAGCACTTTATGTAAGACCATAGCTATACGTGAAATCATATTTAGATACTATTTAGTTGAATCGGTTTACATTACGAACATCAAAAAATATGCTACGGATACATTTAAGCTTTTACTAGCTTTTATATGTATTGGAATCACAATATTTGTATGCCCGAAACTAAACACTTCTTTTGCTCAACATCATTTTTCATATCAGGGAAAATACTTCTTTAACAACCTACCCATAGAAATCAGAATCATTAATAACAAAATACAATTATCGAACTCCATCAAAAATCATTTTAAAGAAATCAGCAACGGGAAGACTGCTTCCCCTATTTCCACATGAATGTAACACTAAAAATTATACTTGTTTTTACTCTTACGGAATACACGGATGTCTTTTAGTTAAAGATTGCGATGTGTTTGTATTAACTGCACTAATTATTTATGTGAAACACGTGACTGTTTAAATGTATAAATAAAATGTAAACTCTTCTTCCATCCACAAGCAAATGCTTTTAATGGAAGACCAGTACTACTTTAATATGCGCCATTTTTAAAATAAACAAATAAAAGAAAAATAAAAAAATAAAATTATTATTTACATAACGAAAAATAAAAGCGGAAACCACTAAAAAAAGTTTTTTCATGACTTAATTATGAAGAAAGAAACAATATTTTTTTGAATACCCCTTTATGGCTAAGACTATTTATGTATGTTCTAACTTTTTCTTATAAAATTATGCACAAAATAATTAAAAACCACTTTTCCGCTTACTTGCCTAGTGCAAATAAGACGCTCGATTTTAAATTTTTAAGGCATGAGAATCGAAATAGTTCTAGCGTTTATGTTCCTCTTAAATATTAAAAGTATAAGGTTCACATACAGTATAGACAAAATATAAAGGATAAGTAGAAACAAACAATAGAAAAACAAGTACAGAAAAAAAGAAACAAAATTATAAAAATATGGTTTATTACATATCCATGGAAAAGAAAAGGAGAGAAAAAGAAAAAAGACAGAATAGAACACGACAAGACATTTACATAGTTTCATCCTTAAACGTACTTAAAAAATATTCTGTTAAAGCAATACTCTGAATCTTTTTATTTTGCTGGATTCCCTTATATGTATATCTGGAAGCGAATTATATAGTGTGTAGGCAATGGTTCCATGCCAACTGAGAATAAAGTCAACTCAACACCTCCTTGAAAAGTCATTAAAAGCTATAATTTTTTTTTTAAATAGCCGATAACCCTAACCTAACGTAACCTATTTAAGCAATTTTTTATAAATATTTTTTTATCACTCCAAATGACTTATCTGAGATGGTTCTGAGTTGTTTCATTCCGAGTTCTCCGGTCATCGTAGGCAATATAGTTCAGAGATTTATCTCATATTTTGTAGAGTGTGTTTGAGGTACGCGAATTTTATTGCTATTTTGAGTATTGTGTTTGTGGATGTATTGATTGTAAAGTGGCTTGATGTTAGTATGAGTTGATTGTTGAGTAATTTGTAGGATGATGCTTGTGTTTTCATGTTTAGGAAGGATTGTGATTGGAAGAACACCGGAAAAAATAAACGTCTCTGATATGTGTGTCCCACAGAAGTCCAAAAAAATTTCTCAGAGCTCGGTTTTGAACCACCTGCAGATCAGCTAAGTTAAAAGTAAAGAAGTCTCAAGACGGAAATTAATTCAAATGACAGTTAGAAAATAAAGTCAAGTATTTCAAAATATGACGACACAACACAGAACATAGAACTGGTATTATTGCCGATGTTTGTGTAAACTAGCAATATTAAGCTAGCATTCTTAAATGTAGTCGCAAGTTTGCGTAGAGAAATATCAAACAGCTGAGTTCAAAACAGTTCTCAATAATAGATTGTTGTAAACAGTAGCTAATGCTTCTCTCAGTTATCTGGAACAAGATAAAGTTAGTTGGAACAAAGGGGAAATGATCAGTGTGAAAAACAGAAGGAAAAGACAGACAATTTTTGTGTTCGATACAGAACGAGAAATTCAATACTTTTCCATTATTTTCCAGTCACTCAATTTAGAATAGTTATTCTGAAAGCCGATTCCTAAAAATATAAGCCTAAACACAATAAAATTCCACATATTCGAATGCCGAGTGTTATCAGCAATCTTTAGAACTTCCCTGTGAGATTAAAGAGATATTTGGCAGAATTCCAACAGTTTTAAATTAAATATTTTACTGACATTCAAAACACCAAATAAAAGAAGGCTTAGTGGGAAAAAAACAAGTCTATAAAGTTGCCTAGCGACCGTCAGGGGAGTTTAGGAAACAACCCTGTTTCAGTCTCAAGGGGATAGATTGATAAATCCGTGATGGAACATTCGAGTTCTCAATTTGTCTAGTGAAATATAGACAAGAAATATCACAAAATATTACTTCTAGTCATACTTTCGCCCCATTTTTATTTTCGTAATGCTTAATTAATAATGTCGGTAAAAGCCTAATGATAATAGTTATTTTTTTATGTGAATATCTCACAAGAGTCCCAGCCGCTCCCGTCTATGGCATCCCCATTTGGGGTATGTTGTAAGGGTGAAGATAGTGGGGAGGGGAAGGAGATGGGGGAGTGGAAGGTGGGGGAGTACCGAGCTATTCAGATCTGGTCACCAAACACGGCTCAAACCATTTCAAGCAACTTTTCAATTCTGAATGAATTACGTGGTCGAGGGGTAAGGCCCTTGACTCGCAATCTGAAGGTCGCGGGATCGAATCCCGGCGTATTACGCAAATAAATTTTATTTGTTTTACTTCACAATCAATTCATTTAAAATAATAAACTGTTTATTTGCGCTACGTTCCAGAGTGGAAGATATTCTCAGTAGCGCCCTGGTGTAAGACCACAATTCAGTACTGAACTAGGTACTTCCCCACCTTCCTCTTCCCCATCTCCTTCCCCTTCCCACTACCTTCAGCCACACAACATACCCAAATCGGGGATGCTGTAGTCTCACTGGCTCCAGACGGGTGCACCTGGAACTCTTGTGAGGTATTCACATAAAAAAGGGCGTTACTGAGAGTATCTTCTATTCTGGAGCGTGCCGCAAATATTTTAATTAAATGAAATGATTGCGAAATAACACAAATTCATCAAATAAATTTTACTTGCGCACGCTGCAATTCGATCCCGCAACCTTCGGATTGCGAGTTAAGAGCCTTACCCCTCGATCACGGAGGCCGTGAAAATTATTTATTCTTGCCAATTAGCCATTAAAATCTGTTTTATCGATTCAATGTTTACATACTATTGTTTATCTAATAAAGGAAGGTTTTTCTTAATTGCTACACTACTTAAGAAAACAAAATGAATACAATTCTACAAATTGAACATAATAACAATAGATAAAATATTTGAATTATTTGTATAGAGCCGTTATTTGTGGCTTCGACTGGGCTTTACACAGAGTTTTTCAGAAGAAGTTTTTCAGAGAAATCAGACTTATTCAGTGACTGACCGCCGCAGGCACTTTTCGTTTACATTTGTATAAATAGATTGATAAATTTATTAATCGGGTAATCGTAGAAAAATCTAATTTATTTAATAACTTATTACGTCGTCACCTAGATGTTAGTCAAGTAGTATTTTGGAATATATTTCCTTTTTTAAATATTCCTTCTTTTTGAAGGTTGGCAACACGAGGGCGTGAGGGGAAAATGAGTTCCCATTCCTCTCTATTACGCGATCACCGGGTTGGGCTCCGATGACCGCGCGGAGGTCACAATATTTTTTAAGATGAAGCCATGCGAAATAATGCAAAACATACAAAATCATGTGTCTTTGTTTTGAAAATTTGATCGCTTAGAAGTTTTATAGATTATTTTTTTAAGTATTTTAATATGCCTAGAAAAAATAAAGTATTAGGGCTATAAAAAAACACTTTCAAGTGCAAATTCTCCTACTGTTAACCTTTTTGGATATGATTTTGTTGTATAATGTGGCAAATTCAGTTTTCTTTTTAATATCGGAAAAAATGATATTTATGCCTAAACATTTTCGCGTTGTTATTTTTGACGTCAATCAAGACGGCCGGCACTCGACGAATTTGGATTTTTAAAGAGAATGCCGTCGACGTAAGAACTATACACTTGTCACACTCATTTTGAATCAGTTCCGTCCCGTCTGCGGAGGGGAATAGACGTCCCTAGACACTGCGTCGCTTGGTTCTGTGAACTCAATTTTAAATTTCCTTGTTATTACAATACAATGAGGAAGAAAGGAGAAAATGATTTTTACGGGCCTTTACGAAATCAACCTGTAAAAAACAACTCTCAAATACCTTTTTCAACCTTTTCTCAAGTTCTTTCAAATCCCACCCAAAAAGAGGCGTGGATTCCGATTTCGATTTTTTCCTGGACTATTGGATCTCATTAAGTTGTAATACTAAACTTGCAGTTTAAAATACCGGAAAGGGGCCGATGAGACTCCCCGTTATCTAAATTCATCCTATCAACATTAATTGCAAATAATTTATACTAGAAGTGCTGCTGCTGTTTTTAACTTCGATCGAATAAATTCGTCAAAAAACACAACTGAAGGTGAAATTTCAGTGATTATTTGTGTTCGTTTGAGTAGCCACATCGAATTGATTTTAACGGTAAATTACAGTCGTCATTTTTTCCATAGAATTGCCATAAGTAGATCAATTGAAGGCTTTCATTTGGTTTGTTTTTCCGCATAAAATCTCACAAAAAACACGTCTAAGACAACAGTACTGTTAACTATTTAATCATTTGCCTGGTACAAATTGTTTGCACATCAATTCACGCCATAATAATAATGATGGAAACGTTTTGAATTGATTTCTTGGAGCTTAAATCATTTTATTGAAGTGTCTGATCGACGTATTACAATTGTTTTCGCAATACATTACTGAAATGGCATTGCGATAAACCGATAGAATCGTGTTGTGGGTGTGTCGGTGTGCCCGAGGAAACTAAATTTTATCTTGCTTTTGTAGAAAATGGTCAAATATTTCCAACAAATTTATTTGGCCTAGAGAGGCCAAATAAATTTGTTGGAAATAATTTTAGTAAGTTTAATTTTAGTTAGTTGGAAGTAATTTGTTGGAAATATTTTCCTCGTAGAGATGAGGGTTCTGTTAGTCGAAATATATATATATATATATATTTTAATTTTTACCTATCCAAGTGGTAGATACTTTCAGTATCACCATTCAGAATTGAAACCTTACTTTTCTAATTTATTTGGTGACCAGATCTGAATAGCCAAGAACATCCAAAACTTTATTTCCCCATCTCCTATCCTTCCCCACTCCCTTCAGCCTTACAACATATCCAAATTAGAGATGTCATAGTTCCACTGGCTCCGGCAGTGGCGATTTGTTCTTTGAGGCTGGGAAAGCTGCGCCTCTCCAAAAAAATAGTGAAGAAAAGGTGGAAAAGATAAAAGACACACGTATCCATAAACTCAAAATATAGAAAAACTTTAATTTATATGTTATCTAATTTTATAATTGTGTAAGTCTTAAAGTGACTTCAGTTTAAATATTACACATGAATATTTTCGTATTTCACTAGGACTGTTCGTCTTTCTATTGAGTAACTCAACACACAAGTGAAACGCGACCGGCCACTACACGCAGTACAATAATAAGCTAGGGAGGCAGATATAGATTCCGCCTCCGAGCGCCACTGATTTCTCGTGAGCGGAGGGAAGTCATAGGGAACCGAAATAAACGGTTGCGCGATCGCGCGTTGTTCAAATTGAGGCGCGCCTCAATAAAACGAACACTTCTAGCGTAGAACCAATCATTTACGAATAGCGCTCTTGTTTTGCTTTGGTTTTGTGATTATTTGTGACAGTACGCGGCAGTACCTACCTACGGAATAATGCTATTTATCTACTTGTCTATCTTGTGATTGCATGTTATTATCATTATTGTTATAGTTTGACGTAAGTAATAGTTCCATTGTTTTGTTTATAAGTTAGGTATAATAAATAGGTGTCGGTATACATAATTACTTTCTTTAAAAACATGTTTGTGCCTACCTAATTTTAAAACTCACAAATCGATACTGTTTTTTTATTGTTTTGTTTCCGGATTGTTGAGAGCAGTTGGGACCCTTGGGAAAAACACTTCTGGGGTTTGTCTTTTCAGTGTGTAATGACTATTAAACTATTTAGTTAAGGTAATTAATTTACATACCTAATAATATGCATATTATTGTGTTAGTAACGATTATTTACTTTTCCGCAATAACCAAACAATTTAATGTTGCGACCATTTCTGTGGAACGTGACTAATGCACAATACCCTAAGTGACATAAATATTACAGTAAAATGGTGTGTGTCGCATTATGATTTATACAAATATGTATGCCCAGTTTACCTTTGAATTCCTTTTGTTACCCTTTGTACCTTTGTAATAATCTAGTCTTTTCGAAGAGATTATTTTACGAGTACATCCTGCAAAAGAAAATACACTGAAAAAACTCACAAATTTATATATTACGTAATCCTTTCTGACTCCGGCAATATTACTGCGAACTGCTGCCAGTCGTACGCATTTTGCGTTTACACGTTATATAACTGGACGACTGTTGCTAGTTTTACCAATTGTCTGGACTTTTAGCCACGTCGCTAGTCACGAAACGAAAAAAAAACTACTTTATTTCTACAAAAAGTTGAACCCTTCATATTAAAGTTGCTACTAAAAAGGATACATACACAGTGTGTAATAGCACGTGCCCGAAGTACATTTGTGTTTACATTTCTGAGTACATTTAGAATGAATTAAATGATCATAAGTTATGATCACACGCGATATGCTCTCTCTCCCCTTTATTACCGTGCTGCTAGAACGAGACGGAGTGCGTAACACGTGACCCGTGATAGTTGCACCCGACTATTCAGTTGTGACGTGATGGAAAAACATATTTTGTGTATTTAATTGAAAAAAAATATCATCGGATAGCAAAATGACATCTACATTTTTACTCGGTTTGTTGGTACTTTTCTCTTTTTTATATATATATTAGTTGTTTGTTTTTCAGCTAAAAAAGGGGGGATTTTCCGCCACTCTCTTATTCAGGCTGCATCGAGAACTCAGCTATTTTGTAAGGTTTGTGTCTCTACGTTACCAGTAACTATCTTAGGCAGCGTCACCATAGATTATTCTATATTCCTGCATGTAGGGCCAATCTGCTAATGGTTGACTAGCAAACCCGAAGGTCGCAGGTTTGAATCCCGGCGTGCACAAGAAAGTTTTATTTTACTTTCCCTATCTCCTTTCCCTCCCCACTACCTTCAGCCTTACAACATACCCCAATTGGGGATGCCATAGTCTCACTGGCACCAGATGAGAGCAGTTGGGACTCTTGTGCGGTATTCACATTTTTTTTAAAACCGACAATAAAATGGATAAAAAATAGATTTTACATAAATTAAAAATTTGTGTACATGGATGATCAAGGATGTACATGGATAAAAAATAGATTTTACATAAATTAAAAATTTGTGTACATGGATGATCAAGGATTAAATAGTCCGAATCGTCTTCCGTTGACACGCCTGTAAAACAGAGCATTACAAACGTGTTTATAAGGTGTACTGTGTTTTTTAAATGTACATATTTAAAGAGAAAATAGCCATAAAATCACCATAACAAGAATAAGATATTTTCCAACTTTCTGCTACCCTTTTTCCCTCCATTCTCCCACTTCCTGGCAGCCTCGCAACATTCCCCAAAAATACTGTAAAATTTCCACTGGTTCCGAGCACTTGGAACTCTTTTAAAGAGGGATATCTTTTTGAAGGACAAAAATCTTTGATCCAAAGATAGAAAATATTAAACGGATATCCTGTACTTAGCTAAGTTAAGCTCTCCCTAAGAAATATTACGACCTGCCCAAGATATTGAGAGCTTGGGAGCTGATTGTGAAATACTATTTTAGTAACAAATCGGAAATAAAACTTTACAACGCACTTTCTGAAGAAGATTATTAAATACGATTTGACTTTAAGAACGGAGATAGATCGGATAGTATAAAAATATTTCTACCAGGAATTAAAGATATTCTATTTCCAACGTGCATGGGGATACGTTAAACTACTGAGTGAAAGAAATGTTACATTACAGTAAAATGTTTATAAACCATTCATTTGTATTATATAAATAAATATTCTTCACTTTAACAATGTGTGAAAATTTCATTGATAGTTTTTTTAAGTAATGGAATGTAAGTTTGTATTTCATTTTATTTGGCGCACCACTTTTTTTTTTTTTTTACATTAACTCCACACAGGAGGCCTTGAGGAAAATAATTCCCCTCAGGGCCTATGTCATCTGGGATGCTGTTTGGAGGGTCTTTTTGAGGAGAGGAAGGAATGAACATTGGTCTTGAAGAGACCCATGTTGTAGGAGGGAGGAAACACAGATGCCGGCAAATCGTTCCATAGCCGAGCTGTTGAACTCAAGAACGAGTCGAAAAAACGACCCGTTCTCATGTGACAAATGTCAACCGTGTACATATGTTGGGCGCGCGTTTGGCGTGTCTCCCGACTATGCACCGGTGCCGAAGGGAACCACTGTTATAGAGGATTCAAAATACGGTCGAAAATAAAAATACAAGTTTTACGTGCCCCTCCCTAACCTAACCTAACCCAACAATATCCTTCCTAACTTTTTTAATCCATTTTTTACACAAATTCTCCATCTTTTTTTTTGACGTGATAACGTTTTATAAATCTATGAACGCCGGTTGCACTCACGAAAAAGCATGACTCAATGTCACGTTCCGTCTGAGCCGAGCGTGCAAGCGAGAGCGCGGAACAAGCCTTCGGCTTGTGACGAATCTATCTCTCTTCCACTCTTTCGTTATTATATGACGTTATCACGTAAAATTATCGTCCGTAAATCGACTTTACAGACAACCAATTTTTTTTATATGAATTCCGCACAACTGCTCCCGTCTGGAGCCAGTAAGACTATGGCATCCCCAATTGGGGTAGATTGTGAGGCTGAAGGTAGTGGGGAGGTAAAGGAGACAGGGAAGAGAAAGGTGGGGAAGTTCCTGGCTATTCAGATCTGGTCACTAGACACGGCTTAAGCTATTTCAAGCAACGTTTCAATTCTGAATAAGGGTATTACACCAGGGCGATACTGACAGTATCTTCCACTCCGGAACGTGCCACAAATAAACTATATATTATTTTAAATTAATAAATTGTGAAATAACACAAATTAATCAAATAAAATTTATTTGCCACGCCGGGATTCGATCCCGCGACCTTCGGATTGCGAGTCAAGAGCCTTGCCGCTGGACCGCGCCGGCCGTCAATCTTTTGGTTACGTTCGTAAGATAAGTTTTCACAACGCAATCGTTAGGTTTTCTTCTTCCGTTGACCTCCGGAGGCTGGCTATCATCAGGACAATCTTCGTCTTGCAAACTTCATTTCAGTGGAACTGCTGTCTTCCATTCATATTCTCATATTTTGTCACTCTACATACACAACCTGCTAAATACTAAAATAGGTAGTCCGAATTGTTACCCGTCATGCTCGTCGTTCCAACGAGGCGTATACAAGACATACATACTACATGCTTCTTCAAATAGAAGCCAACAACACTATTGCAGCAAACAATTCACCAATTATTCGCGCGATCACACACCCACTACAAAAAATTACTTAACACTTTCACGATTCCCTGCTAATACAACACCGATTTATTAAATTTTTTAGCTTGATATAGATTATTTTAAAATCACTTACACTAAATTTATCAGTAAACTTTTATTAATAGTCAATAACTACAATTCGTTAGCTCTTAATTCTTGATTTCAAAATTTGTCTTCATCTCTCCGCACACTTTCTAGCTATTTAATATTATTATTCATATCTTCAATTCTCATTCCAAACGAAATTACGAAATCATTGTATGGACATACGTAATAGGTACTTTAACTTTATAAAATTTAATATGCCTTCATCATTACTTCTAGTAAAACGCACTACATATTTCTAAATAAATAAATACAAAATTTAAATAACAAATTTCGTTTTCGCTTTATTTGTCGCTCCTCACAGTGGGGTGGTAGACGCTCTAAGCATCGTCCTCATGAAATGATGACAATCTTTCATAATCGAAACGTAGCTTGAAGCCGCTTTAACCGTGTTTAATAGCCAGATCTGAACAGCCAGTTAATTCCTAACCTTCTTTTTTCTCATCTACTTCCCATCCCCACTCCCTTAAGCCTCACAACATGCCACTGAATCCGCAAAACCGGAAGCAATTGGGACTCTTGTGCGAAATTCACAAAAAAAGTGACTGAGATATTGAAGTTCAAACATTGTCATTTTGAAAGTTGCTTATTTCATTTTGGGAGGCGGATAAGAGTACCGCCGCCCGGGTAAACATTCATTGGAAAACCAGCACCCCTGCCGTAGGTCACCCCAAGCGGTCTGCTATATTTGACTTAGCTAGGGGGCCCGGCCTCATGGAGTTTGTGGAGGTCTTGGCGGCGAATGCTTTTGCCACCCACTATTTGGCGGGCCGGATCTGGAGAGACTAGTTGGGTTTTAGACCTTTTGACCTCTCCAGTCGGACTCTCTAGCCCCTTAGCATGACGGCCGGGGTAATCCAGTAGTAAGGCTCTTGACTCCCATTCCGAAGGTCCACCATCATTCAGAATTGAAACGTTGGTTGAAATGGCTTTAGCCGTGTTTGGTGACCAGATTTGAATAGCCAGGTACTTCCCACCTTCCTCTTCCCCATCTCTTTCCCCTCCCCACTACCTTCAGCCTCACAACATACCCCAATTGGTGATGCCATAGTCTCACTGGCTCCAGACGGTAGCAGTTGGGACTCTTGTGCGGTATTCATATAAAAAAAATTACACTGCAGTGGGAGGGATGGATTCATACATTCGTCTCTCCTGATCACGTCGACCCCCAGAATCCTACCTACCCCTCATACTTATTCTTTCCCAGAACTTTCTCTCCTTGCTTTCCCCGAACATCCCCGAAAACGACGATGGCCCTAAGGGGTTTTCCCCACGGCCTCCTGTGTGGAAACAATAAAAAAATAAAAATTCCAACGAATCGTTAACATTCTTTCTTTACAAGTTTACGATGAAATATGAGAGGTTTTACCTACGCAGGTGGTTTAAGAGTACGTAATAATAATAATTTTATATGTTTATGATTTTTCAATTTGACATTAGGTACATCAAAATCAATCACACATTTACGTAATGCTGATTAATGTACTATTCGGTAGCGAATATATTAGCAACTTTATATCAAATGAATCTATTTCCACTCAGTCTTGATATGTGTTTATCCAAACCATATTTCATTTGGACTTATGGCTTACGATTTTGCCAGTGGTAATCTGCTAGTGTAGAGTGGTGGTACTCGTAAAATACTGCATTAAAGTTACGATAGGAACTCCCGGGACACGAGTTTTAATAACACATTAAGCAATTTATGGGTCAATCGTAAAATAAAAATACATTTTCAATCCCTATTAATTCAATGTTGCCATTATACGGAATGACATTTTGGTAGGTGTTTATCAACTGTTTTCCTCGGTGTTGTTAAAACTATAGAAAAGTAGGTGCTTAATGGAAATTGGGTCTTGGCTATTGTTGATATTATCAGAAGTGGCAACACTCGTAAGAAATTCTAATGAATACACGGTGTTTAAAAGATTGTAATTTTCTTTGAAGTGGGTGCCAGAGTTGTTCCGCCATCTTTGAGTAAGAAAATTGTTTTAAACAAGATAATTTTAGACAATGTGTAATTGTGAAAATGTGAACAAAATAATAATCATACAAGTAAACAATTTGCTTTGATTTGGCAGTTTTTATCATGTAAGTTCAACTTTTAAAAAATTTACAATATTTTAAGTAAGTTAGAAATAATTTACAATTGGAACTCAAAAATTATTTTCGTTTCTCACATCTTTTCTAGTGATATCAATAAATTAATACAATTTTTTTAAGTAATATTGTTTCAATTTTGGGAGATATATCTTCCAGCCTGCCACCGACTCATTTTGTGTTACTGTGAGATATATTATTTCGTGTTAGAAAGAGAGAACACCACGCTTTCGGTAGACATACAAGAGTTTGCCGTAGACGCTCCCGAAAATATTAAATTATTGTATGAAACAGTGTTAAGCATTGGAAAAATATTTGTCGAGCATATAAATTTTATAATTAATGTTTTTACATAAAACGAGAATAGTGAAGTGACAATATTTTTTATAATTTTTTAGTTTCGTTTAAAGTGGTAATTACAGTTAAAAACCACCGGTAAGCGGCTCCAAAAACTTTATCTAAACGCGTTTAAAATTTTAATATATTTAATTGCATTTGTCGATTTTAAATATGAAAGAGTAAATCATTTGCTAAAAACGGTATTTTATTTTGAAATACTATATTTGATGATAATAATATTATTTTGTCGGCGCCTGAGAGGTTAAAAATCTTTGCTGAATTCGTATTTCAAATTCTTGAATACCATGAAATTACCAACGAAAGTTAACTCCTTACAAACATATTTTTTAATCAACATTGTCAATTTTTTTTTCATAGTTCAACCAACTTCGACTGTTCTATGGTGGAAATTATTATTCAATTTTTTATTACAAAAAATCTCTTTTATAATAACTTTGAAGGTTATTCCTATCAAATAAGAGTTACTATTCTAATAAAAAAATTAATATTCATTCAGATTCTTAGAAAAATAAAATAAGAGTTATTATTCTAATAAAAAAATTAATATTCATTCGACTCTTAGAAAAAGATCAATAGGTGCCCCATATAAATAAAATCTAATATGTTTATCCGAGACACCATCTAGGTTATAAATCAGTTCTTTGAACATTTGTTATTATTTAAAAAAGTAGCTGCCAAAAATATTCAAAAAAAATTAGTCAAGATAATATTGCTAATTTTGGATTTGAAATTTGAGATTAACAAAAATGGCTAAAAATAAGAGGTCTCAGTGTTCGAATTGGTTAAGGGGCTTGTCACGGTAGGCCAAGAGATCCTTGATTCGAAGTCCCAGTTGCGACCGTTAGCTTTTTATTTAACTGTATCTTGTCCATTTTCATATTTTCGTTTAGATTTATTCAAACATTTAAGCAACACTATTGATGACCTCTTGCCCCGCTTCCCTACGGCAGAGTTTGTGGTCCTGGGGGACTTCAATGTTCATAACGAACCTTGGTTGAAGTTCTCGGGATCAACAGACTCGGCTGGACGACAAGCGGAGTCCTTTGCCCTTTGCCACGGACTGGAGCAAATGGTTCAGGAGCCTACAAGGGTTCCTGATGTCCAGTCTCACCGCTCTAATCTGTTAGACCTGTTTTTAACCACTGTGCCACACGGTTACAAGATTGACGTCACAGCGCCTTTAGGATCGTCGGACCACTGCCTGGTGACGTCATCAATCCCCGTAACCTTCAGACCGCCAAACGAGAGGCTGAAAAGAAAAGTGTGGCACTATAGGTCTGCAGATTGGTTCGGTCTGCGGGCACATTTTAATGCTTTCCCGTGGTCAGCTGTCTGTTTTCGGACTTCGGATCCCTCAAGATGTGCCCAGGAAATTGGTGAAGTCATCACGTCCGCGATGGATGGCTTCATCCAATCCACTATTAAGGAAACTGGTGTGGGCTCAAAGCCGTGGTTCAGTCGACAATGCTCTGAAGCAGTGCGACGAAAAAACGCGGCTTACCGAGCCTACAACACATCTCGAACGTCCGAAAACAGAATATTATACAACCAAATTGCAAAGGAAAGTAAGAGAATCATCAATAGGTCGAAATTCGAGCACGACCTGCAGGTCAGCAGAAAGCTGGCTGCCTGCCCGCATGGTAGCAGAGCGTTCTGGTCGCTTGCGGGCTCTATAGGTCGCAATTTCTGCAAACCCAGTCTGCCACCTCTTACCAGACCTGACGGCTCTCTAGCAAATACCGCCGCCGAAAAGGCTAACTTATTAGGCAAAATGTTCGCGGAAAACTCGACCCTCGATGACCAAGGTGCTATCCCGCCGTCGGTTCCTCACTGCGGTTTTCGTATGAAAAAGCTGAGGATTCGGCATCGGGATGTACTCCAAGTCTTACGAGGGCTTGATGTTAATAAAGCTAGTGGGCCTGACGGAATACCTGCCCTGGTATTGAAGAGGTGCGCTGCAGAAATAGCTCCAATTTTGACGAAGCTTTTCAAAATGTCCCTGAAGTCTGGGTCTGTGCCCTCTGGTTGGAAAAAAGCGATCATTCACCCTATTCCAAAGAAAGGTGACCGCTCTAACCCGGCCAACTACCGCCCCATAGCGATCACATCTGTTCTGTCAAAAGTGATGGAACGTGTGGTCAACGACAAACTACTCACATACCTCGAGAAGAACAAAATTATTAACGACCGTCAATACGGATTCCGGCGGAACCGCTCGTGCGGTGATCTTCTCGCGTATGTGACACATGTTTGGGGGCGGTGCCTGGAACGCTTTGGTGAGACCCAAACCGTTGCACTGGATATTTCCAAGGCCTTTGACCGGGTTTGGCACCGAGGGCTTGTCAACAAACTGCCTTCTTACGGACTTCCCGCTTCCTTGTGTACGTGGATTGCCGACTTTTTGAGGGAGAGGTCGATTCAGGCGGTTGCTGATGGTTTCACCTCTTCCTCGCATTCGATAAATGCTGGCGTCCCACAGGGATCGGTTCTGTCTCCGACTTTGTTTCTGTTGCACATCAATGACCTCTTGACATGTGCACCGATTCATTGTTACGCGGATGACAGTACAGTCCATGATAGCTTTTTGTTTGACAAGCCCCCAAAGGGCTCACAAATCCCAATGGCTCGGAGGGCTTTGAAACAAAGAATGGACGGTTACCTCGAGAGTGTTTTCTCTTGGGGTAAGAATAACCTCGTCGAATTTAATGTTTCAAAGACCCAATCATGTCTGATTACGTCTAAAAGGGATCGGAATGATAATCTAGTCTCCTTCAACGGAAGCAATCTCCCGAACAGGCCTTCCATTGATATGCTTGGTGTAACTCTAAGTGACCAGCTCAGGTACGGGGGCTCCATCGAGGCCAGAGTTAAGTTAGCCTCTCAGAAACTGAGCGTACTGTACAGGGCCCGCAGATACTTTAATAGTACACAACTGCTAACCCTGTACAAATCGCAAGTGCGCCCCACGGTTGAATTTGGCAGCCACCTCTGGTCTGGAGTCCCAAAATACCTGAAAAAAACCCTCGACTCTGTGCAGAAACGGGCGGTCCGTTTGATAGATTCTCCTAACTTAACAAATGGACTGCAATCTTTAGAGCACAGGCGTCAGGTGGGAATGCTGTCCTTGTTCTACCGGTATTACAATGGAAGATGCTCCGAGGAACTAGCGTCACTGATCCCCCCGGCACCGGTGCATAGTCGGGAAACACGCCAAACACGCGCTCAACATTTGTACACGGTTGACATTAGTCACATGAGAACGGGTCGTTTCTACGACTCGTTCTTGAGTTCAACAGCCCGGCTGTGGAACGATTTGCCGGCTTCTGTGTTTCCTCCCTCCTACAATATGGGTCTCTTCAAGACCCATGTTCACTCCTTCCTCTCCTCAACAGCACCCTCCACACAGCATCTCCAAAGATGACATAGGCCCTGAGGGAAATTATTTCCCAGGGCCTCCTGTGTGGAGTTAATATAAAAAAAAAAAAAAAAAATATATTATCTTCTTCTTCATTAATAATTATTACATTTAAGCGGGAATAACCAGAAAAAATCGGAAATATGTCATTTTTAAATCAACTTTTTGACTATTGACTCTTTTCCACATAAATTATAAATTGATTTCGAAAGACTGTTTTTTTATCTAGGGAAGCTATTTTTAAAATTTTGAGAAAATGTGTTTATTTTATTTAGTGCAATAAGGTTTTACCGTAAGTCGTTGGCAGATTGGTTGTTAAATTTTCAAACCGAGATTTGTACTATACAACATACATTTCAAATCATATAATCATGCAGTAAAATAAATCAATAAATTATTTGGGAAACCTACTTTTCAGAATTTTTAATTTAGTTCAAATAAAATCATTAAAAAAAAGATCCGCGCCCTTGTTTTGTGACGAAAATACTTCAAGTTGTCTATTTATTTACGGCCTTAGAAACTAATATATTTAAAATATATTCTTATTTTGCCATTATTGAATTATTGAAAAATTATAAATACTTATGATCAAACAATAATTACAAAAAGTACATAATTTTAATTATTTTATCATCACGAGATTGAGCATTTTTGAATGTGGGTATCATCGATAAAGGAAAAATCGATATTGAGTCATTATGCTGGTACGGAGAATAATTAATCTTTCTCATCGGAACCGCCCTGTACCGTTGCAAGGGTACAATCGCAAGATCATCGTTCGACGAAATTTAAATTCTCGGCCGCTGGTTAACGGCTTTTAAAACTTTTTAACAAATAATTAATTTTCGCGTTTCTGGACACCTAGTACGGACGAAGGCGTTCCAGATAAAAATACTTCAAAGTTGAGTGGCTGATCAAAATCAGGAGTTATTTCAAGTACCGTCTTGCATTTTTATCATTATCTTGCGATGCAACTACGATTGATTCAGACCTACACAACAACAGAGTATGTAGCGATGACATTATCCGCTAGTGACTAGAACATTTAGTATCAGGCGCATCAACTAAGTGCCGAGTGTCAATATTGTGTTCTGAAATCAAATCATTTTTCTATGTTTTCCGTCACGGCAATCTTTTGATTGTATTCCGAGCGACTTTCTCAAACAGAGATTGGGAAATAGCGCTCACTTCCCGCACTATATTTTCTTTTAATTCTGATATATCTTTTGGACTGCTATCGTACACTTTACCCACGGAAAAAAAGTCCATGGGGCTGAGATCCGGCGATCTGGGTGGCCACATGATGTCACCATTTTGACTAATCGGTTTTTAGGGAACTGTTCGCGGAGGAGGCTCATGGTGACTCTCGCCGTGTGAGATGTGGCGCTATCTTGTTGAAACCACGTACGTGAACTGTACGAAAGGTGTTCTTGAAGTTTTGGCATCAAATAATCGCTTATCATGATGCGGTAACAATCGTCATCTACAGTTATGGTTGCTCCACGAAAATTTTCGAAGAAAAATGGTCCAATTATTCCATTCGTGGATAGAGAAGCCCAAACAGTTACTATTGAGCTGTGCAGAGCCTGTTGGAGCGTTAACCGAGAGTTTTGTCCTTTTGGCGCCCAATAGCGGCAGTTTTGCTTGTTGACATAACCATTTAAAATGACGTCATAACCATTTAATTCGTCGCTGAACCAAATTGTGTTCTCAGTTCGGAATCGTTGGCTTTAAAATACGCTTCTACTGCGAAAGCGCGATACTCACTAGTCCAAAGTGATATCGTGATTAGGGACACGAAAAAAGTATCGATACTTTGTGGTATCGAGTACTTTTCTTTCGATACCGATACTTTTGTACTCGATACATTGTATTCGATACTTTTACTCAATGAGTACTTTTTGACAAGTATCGATACCTTTAAAATTTTTGGCCTTTTCGGCCCGTATCGGCCTAACTACGTATCACCCCCCCCCCCCAGGATCAGAATTTTCAAATTCTTGAATTCTCGAATTCTGTAAATCACGCCCCATATGAAATGTACTCGATACTCGATACTTCAAGTATCGATACTTTTGTTTCAATACTTTTACGAGTACGATACTTTTTTTCCGATACTACTCATGAGTACAGTATCGATACTTTCTATTCGATATCGTGTCCCTAATCGTGATTAAACAATCCGCACGAATGCCGAGCAGAACCGTACTCCCTTCCCTCTCACCCGTATAACGGTTTTACAAATATTTGAATTGAAACTTCGAAATCTCCACGGGACATCCTATATATGAAAAAAGGCTGAATTTCAAGGTTATCTCATAATATTTTGTTTACTTGATTACTGATTTGATTAATTGAGATGATCTGATTATGGCTGGTGAATCCGGCTGTTAGATAACTTCAAACTCAGTGTATTTCCATGGGTACTTAGGTACATTGTACGTAATGCAATCAGAAAATCAAAAAATTGTATTTATTTATTTGTACTCAAATGTGCTCCGTGCCCTTGAAAATGTGCTTCGTCGCCCAAAATAAGCAGGTCGATTCGACTAAGATGTTTCAGATATTGTAATTCGTTATATTTTTTTATGTAAACACCGCATAAGAATCCCAACTGCTCTCAACCGCCTGGAACCAGTGAAATTATTGCATTTCTGATTAGCAGTGGCGGATTTGCAGAATTGGCCGCCCTAGGCCCAGGCCATGTAGTGAGTACCAGTCGCCCCTTTCTCAGTACGATCATACTTATAGATTACATAATGAATTTACTTTATTGCAACTTTTATCGGAATCGATTCAGTTAACTAAAATAGTTAGAAGAGATTTAGAAGAAATTTAGTTAACTGTAATAGCTGCTAGTTTGTTATACTTTCTAAGGTTTCAAGGATAATTGCACATTTAAATAAAACATTTAAAACCGGTTTTAGGTTTTATTTATTAAACTAGTTCAACTGCAGGTGTATTATCATACAATATATAATAAGTGTTTCACAAGCGCAGCAAAATCATTAATTAAATCTTCGCAATCCAATTTCCTTAAAAATCTGCTTCTTTGTTGAGCAAAGCAAGATCGTTTAACCTTTGCTCCGTCATTGTTGTGCGTAAATAATTTTTTAGCTCGTCGCAAACAAGAAAATAATCGTTATCACACGTACGAAGAGCAATATCCACGTTTTGGTTAAACGGTTTGAAGACCTTCAGTTCTTAACCTTTTCAACAAACTGACAGCACTGTTTCGATCCTCATTTTGTACACTGCAGTGAGCACGAAAATGGAGACATTCTTTTGAAAAATTGTCTTCTTAGACAATAGAATAAACCATTTGCAATGCTTTGGCCTTTTCTCCGACTTCAGGCGCGCTTAGTTTAGTCAAGTTAGAAATAAAATAAAATTTATTGTGACGTAATTTATAAGCATCCTGAAATTTTCGCGACCGTTTATTTCTTGTTATCATCAGTGACTTTTTGTCGCGATCGGCCGACCCTAATATCTGGCCGCCCTAGGCCCGGGCCTACTTGGCCCTAGGGCAAATCCGCCACTGCTCATTAGGGTTGGTTGTAAAACGGCTAAGGCCATTTCAAGCAACGTTTCAATTCTGAATGGTGGTCTTACATCAAGGAGACACTGAGAGTGACTTCCACTCTGGAACGTGCCGCACATATACCTTTTTTTTAATTATTAAACTGTTAAATAATTCAAATCAACCGAATACAATTTTCTTGCGCCCGCCGGGATTGGAAACCGCGACCTTCGGATTGCTAGTCGAGAGTCTTACCCCTCGACCACAAAGGTCATCAATAATAATAAGGTAAGAGATGTTTAAGATAAGATATGTTTAAGATAAGAGATGTTTAAGATAAGATATGCTATGCTATGTTTAAGATAATTTGATAAAGAGGTTCTTGAGATTTGCATAAAATGTTTTAGAGACGTTTAAGATATGTTAGAAAGATCTTTAAGAGAATTTTGGGAGATGTTTTAAGAACACACTAAGCTATTCAAAAGCTCAATAAAAAAGATAAAGAGATGGTAGAACGACTTCTATTCGTAGATATATTAAGTGATTTAATTTCTTCGAATTTCATGCATATATGTCCGCGTGTATGTGCGTGTGCGTGGCACCAAAATATGATTGAATGCATTGTTATCGACAATGAGTCTATCTGCCGAGTTTCAGCTCGGTCGAATGTCGGGTAATGGGTTAATTTGCACAAGTTTCCGCTTCATTCAATGAAGAAAAAAGTGGAATTCAAATATTTAAAAATTTAAGAGACGATCACAATGTATTTAGTAGGTACATTCCCAGTAAGGAAACACAATTTTAGGATGTATTATGATACGACTTAATATATAGTTTTTCTCAAGATGCTTTCAAGATTTGTAGCTAAAATTGCACCTCATATTTGCACATTTATTTATTTATTAATAAACGCCCTTTTTCGGGGCTTTTACATATATAGCATAGTTATAAAAATACATATTTATTGTGCATAACTGAACTGCCCCAATAACAAAATTTTATATTTGTTTAAAGATAAATTGAAGATGTCCACTGACTTGGTATAATTGTTTCCCTCCATTAGTATTCTGGGCAAAGAGGAATACATATGGTAGTTAGTCCCAGAATTTCTGCACTGAAATAAATCCTGACTTCCTGAAGTGGAATTCGGAAGCTTATCAATTCAAGTAATACGGGACTATCAACTAAATCATTTATAATTTTATATACCAAGACAGTGAAAATTCTTCTGTCTGGCAGTTTCATCATTTAAAATAGTGTATTTGTAGTTCAACATGATTGCTGTAATACCCATTTTAAAATTTTGAAAACTTAAGAATTTGTTTTGTATTCTTTCAACAGCTTGTGCATGTATATTATAATGTGAATTCCAGACAGGAGAATTGTACTCAAGTTGACTTCTAACATAAGCAAAATATAACAGTTAAATACTCTTTATATTGATTGAACCCTTCATTTTTCTTTCCATTACAATTTTATTCAGAGTGCATCGATTTCCGTCAAAGGTGAAAAGATACGGAATCTGACTTTGTCCTCAACTAGCAAACACTAAATACTAATTAAGGAATTCCTAATGTGTACTTTCAAAGGACTTTGAATTTAGAAATCGCAGCACGAATTTCCTTTGAAGAGCTTTCAAGGGACTCTATCGTATTCAAAAAATGAACTAGATCAAAGTTTAACGAGAGCGACCCGAAAGCACATAGCCAGGTTTACATATTAAATTTGTTTTCCTTTCCCCCCACTCCCCAACTTGTTACTAACGGGCGCTTTACACGATGCGTTCAGTTTCCCTTTGAATCGTCTTTTCATTTGGATTCGGAATGAAAAAAAAAGTACTTTGGAAAGGTGGTGAATTATGTATTTTTATCTTAATTTGGATTTGCAGCTTACAGCCTTTCCGAGCACTGTAAACTGAGATGCGTGTGTAGGGGAAATGTGCCAATAAGAACTCTTGATTATGCAGGTCAAATGTATTTACAAGTAACGTTATATTTTATAATAAACTTGATTCAAAATTAAAATCGTAACAACTAGAGGGTGACACGAGTGGCATTGTAAAACAGCCGAACTGAGCGGACGCGGGAACCGGAATAAATTTGCAATATCATGCACTGGACCGGAGATCGACTCTCAGGGATACCAGTCGGTAAAATTTAACTTTAGTAATGTTTTACGGTTGTTCAGCCACAACACGAACCATTTACTTATTTACATACCATCTGTCGTTGTGAATCTGAAACAGCTTTTATCAAGTTATGCCACAACGGTGGAGGGGGGGGGGGGGGGAATAAAATGATCAATCAGTGCTTTTGTAGATTGGAGACATATAACAGAAAATACTGTCAATTCTTGCAGGATTCCAAAAATTCCGTTATTTAATAAAAAAACTTCTTATAATTTAAGAGCCACAAACAATTCTCTTATTAACTTCACTTGTATTTATACAGAGGTATTTCACGTGAATTCAGAGGTTTTAATTTTTTAAATTCCAATCAAGAAATTAAAAAAATTATATTATCCAATTTAAAGTAGATCTGAATGTAATAGAATCTTTCAGTTCAATTTTCATCCACTTCCCGAACTATCGAAATACGTAAATTTTCGCACATGTGATAAAAATGATTACAATACACACAATAACATAAATTAAACAATGTTAAAGTTTACTTTGCTTTATTAGTACGTGATTGGCGTGTTTTGTTTATCTTTTTGGCCCATTTTTTTTACCTGCCAGCGCCCTCCTGGGCCATCTCAACGCCCCCCAATTTTTTCAGGGTCTTCTACCGCCCCCTTGAAGGTCTCAAACGCCCAAAAGGGGGCGTTATCGCCCACGTTGAGAACCACTGGTGTAAACAAAGATTTTTCATATTGGTCCCGATATAATTTCCATATAGGGATCGATATGAAAAAAAAACATCAGCGCTTTATTCGTTTCTTCTATTCGTACAATACTCTTAAAGGGAAGACCTTAAAGTGACTACGTGATCTTGCAGTATTTACGTCTAGATATTTCAAAGCTAGAATAAAAATTAGGTTACTTTTTACATTTCCGTGAAATTTCTTTCAAAGGGAATGTAAAAGACAAAATGGTGTACGGCAGTGAGGCGTAGAGCTGACAGAGGAAGGATGAAAAATGATCCCTGAGATGTCATATTTGTTAGTCATATTTTGAGTAGCTATACCGTGTTCTCCTTAAACCGATTGTATTATAAGAATGCGGGGGGGGGGGGGCAACTGCCGGGGGATAAACTGTCATGGAACCGCTCAGATGGCTTGCGAGTAAACGGCTTGATTGTTAGTTGTTTATAATACCATTCGTCTGAACGTTAATAATTGTTTTCCCACTTTTGATAATAGCATTCAAATTTTAGGAACATCGTGATCTATTTTTAGGGTATCGTGTTGCGCAACCTCTTCTTTAGTGGCGTTTCGCGCCGTTTGCTGTTGCTTCGTGCCTTTCCCGTAATTAGTGGTGCGGCTCGCTCTTTTTTTGTCGTTTTCGTAAACAGAATTTGCTCTAAGCAGAGCTCCGGCGAGGCTGACATCCATCCATTAATTAATAAAATATTCCATCTTGAATTATTTAATAACAATATTCCATACTACAATCATCTGTCTCGAATGTGTCGTCTGTAGTCTATATAATACCATTAAATGTGACCATATAGATATCTACGCAAACAATCTCACATATTTCAAAAAACAAAAACTCCTACCATGACACTTCGTGGAGAACAGTTATGTAGCTGCTTTATTGTCATACCTTTCTTTCTTTCTTTTTCTCTTTATCTGCAGGGTATTATATTTGACACTACTATGTTTTATATTATATTTCATTTTGTCATTATTTCTGTTATCACTACAATCGTTTCCGTCTAGTAACAACTTAACATTGATTACTCATGCTGTGAACATTTCTAATTGGGGTGCTAATATCTATGTAATATACCAACGGCAATTCTATTATTGTAATAATTGTTAACACTCTGTAAATGTTTCAAACAATAAATAAATAAATTCGTGGTTCAATTCCTTGATGTGACTGAATTTTTTTTTGTGTTCTATTTCACGTTATCCGTTTGAGAGTTGTTCATGTTATCTTCAATTATTATGGTTCAAAATACCATGAAATTGTGGCAAGTGCGGTGAGCCACTGACAAATTCATGGTGGATTTCTTGGCGCACTAGGAGTTAATCGAATTATTTTTATTACTCCGGTAGAAACCTTACGTTAGCTGTGATTTGACCCTGGATCAACAAAAAAAATTGATTGTGTAATTCATACGCTGTAGCAATGAAACAAGAAAGTCGCTAGATGTCGCTTTATTTTCTTTTGCCTGTTTGTTTTAAAACAGTTTGAAGATTGGATATTTATTTACAAAAATAAAAAATAATTTTTTTTTTGAATTTCGTAGGATTCGAACTTTCTTTGTTCGAACGCGTTTGCTCGGTTTCTATATCTCTGGCCGCTTGGATTTTTCCGGCGCCTTAGATATTGCGCTACATGAGGGTCGAGCCGAGGTACGAATTTCGCGCATTATATTAGAACCGACGACCCATCAAATAATAAATGACGTATTTCCGTTTCATAGGAAATTCTAATCACTAACGACGCTCAAGAAGTTTCCCTTCAAAAAATGCTAAGGATAATTTTTTTTTTTGATAATTTTAATTATTTAGACTCCTGCTTCTTGTTTTCTAAAAATATGCATTTTAGTTACATAATTAAATATTGCGTAATTATTTTTTTACAATGTAAATAAAGCCGGTGACAACATTAATTTTCCTTCTTCTCGGAAACCAAGTTAAAAAAACAGCTTTATAAGATATTGTGGCGATTTTCGTTCACAAGGCAATTCATTTTTAACACGAAATTTATTGTTTTTTATGTACATACCGCACTGCTCACGTCTGGAGCCAATGAGTCTATCATCCCCATTCGGGGTATGTTGGGCAGCTGAAGGGAGTGGGGAGAGAAAGGAGGTAAGGAAGAAGGAGGTAAGGAAGAAGGAGGTTGGAAAGTCCCTGGATGTTCAGATCTGTCACTATATTAGTACGCTATGTTTAAATTAATAAATTCTGAAATAACAAAAATCAATTAAATAAAAAAATTCTTGCGCCCGTTGGGATTTGAACCCGCGTGGCCTTCGTATTGTTAGTCGCAAGCCTTACCTCTCAACCACGGAGGCCGACGAAGAGATTTTAATAAATCGTTATCCAAACCAAATGACATTGTCAACACAATTATTCAAGAGATTTGAATAAATAAGTTATTTATTCAATTGCATCCAAAACCAAATGAAAACAGAAATATCTACAAAATTATGTAACACTGACGTGGGTATATTACCGAAGTACCTGCAAGTAATTAGCAATTTTCAGATTAATCGATTTGATTTATCGAGAAAAATCCTGAAAAAAGCGCACTTTACGCGATGTTACGAGTTTAATCGATTCTCCTAAATATTTTCCCATTTCATAATCAAATAATCGAGTGAAGTGGCATTACTTAGGTTTCAGAGAATTTAAACAATTCGTCAAATTTCAAAGTCATTTTTCAAGCCCTGTAAAGATTCTATTCTAGTTCTGTTATTTTATCATTACTGGCCAGCTGTGCTATTACTGAAATGATATCAGAACTTGAATTTTGACTCTTAAATGATAAATTGAACGGGGAACAACCCGTCCGTGGCGGAAACATAATCGTTTTGCATCTGATATAATACATTTCATGGGAATCTTGGTTGCGTCTGCCCACCAATTGCATGGCAGGCCGGATCGGGAGATACTGATTGAGGAGGACCTTCTGACTTGTCCAGCAGGACTCTCTTGCTTTGCATCGCAGTGGGAGGGATAGACATACTGACCACCAGATTTCTACCTTTTTTTTCCTTCCCAGAACTTCTTTTTCTACCATTTCTAAAAAGACCACTCACACAGCATCCTCAAACATAACACAGCAGGCCCTAAGGGGAATTATTTTTTTTCAGGTCTTCCTGTGTGGAGCGACTGTAAAAAAAGATAGCAAGAGATTACATAATAAGATAGTTTTCTAGGCAACTTTCGGTTTCCTAATAAAGGTCGGTCACATTTTTGACAGATTTTTACAATTTTCATAAAAAAAATGCTTGATATTTTTATTGCCAAAATTGAAACCGTGAGCAATTTCTACTCCTATTTATTAACTCGTACAAGTTTTCACGCAATGATTTAAGTCCCCTGATTTTTTTAAATTAAAAAAAAATTATGCATCAGGTACCAGTTTGATTTGATATTAACAGAATCATATTTTTATTAACTGAATTACAAATCATTACTTCTTTTTCATTACCAATAACTGTTTAGTGTGGTAACGTTCTGCAATAATCAATTAGTGTTTCTTTTTTGCTTTCGATTCTCCCGTCGTGTTTAAAATCGAAATAATCCAAATAACCTTTTATATCATTCAATGTCACACGTGTGATATAATATGTCAATACATTACCTGAAATATGTAGGTACAATAATAAATTATTAATACATAACGTCATCTTGTAGAATTCCTACATTATCCCGGCTACCTGATGTATTGTCATTTAATAACAAAATTATCATTTGTAATTTTTATAGATTATGTTTTAATAAAATGCAATAAAAGGTTATTATTTATGGCAGGTCTGACGTTTGCTTCGATAGCTCAATGATTTAGACTCTTCGATTTAGTTGACTTAGTTGGTTTAGACTAGTTTAGAGCGGTTGGCGGTTTAGTGTGTGATATAGTTGTGAACGATGAATACTTGGAGCAGGTGGATGAGTGTGTGTATCTGGGTAGTATGTTTACGAGAGATGGGAAGGCTGATAGAGATATCGAAAGAAGGGTAAATGCCGGTAACTCCGTTAATGGAGGACTGAATGCCGTTGGCGCTAATAAAAAACTGTCAAAAGGAGCGAAACTAGCAGTCCACAATGGAGTCCTGGTACCTACCCTGATGTATGGCAGTGAGGCATGGAACTGGCAGAGGAAGGATAAAAGTAAACTGAATGCTGTAGAAATGAGATCCCTGGGGCGTATGTGTGGTAAAACCATGTATGATCGTGTGAGAAATGTGGAGATCCGCAAAGAATGTAAGGCTGATGTAAGCATAATGAGTAAGATTAAGAAAGGGACCCTCAGATGGTTTGGGCATGTAGAGCGAATGAACGAAGAAAGTAGTGTAAGAAGAATATATGACGCAAATGTGAATGGTAGAAGAAGTCGGGGACGCCCGAGGAAGACATGGCACGATCAAGTGAATCAGATACTTGAGTCGGGCCATGTCAAAAGCCAGAATAATAGAAGAGTATGTATGAGACGATGTATGAATGTGAGTGAAGCAAGGAGTGTGTGCCAGGACCGAGTTGTTTGGCGGTCCGTCCTCTCTTCCTACCCCTGCGGGGAAACGGCGTGATGGTTAGTTAGTTAGTTAGTTAGAGCGGTTGGCCCTAAAATTTATTATACATAATACATTAATTTTATTTGCCTCGAGTGCCCCCGTATTCGTTCGGATCGATCAAACAAATCATTTATCTGAGCTATTCTGGAGAAAATACTTATGGTAGATTACGTATTTTTTTTGTAAATATACAAGCTCATTATCTGGTAAGATGACACAATTTACAAAAACATCATTTTGTAAAAAACAAACAAGTTATAACTTATAAACAAAATAGACTTAGCTGGCGGACGGCGAAAATTTAGCGTCGGCTCCAAGAGTTTACTCTTATATGGACAATTAAATGTATTAGGTAGTATGATCATTATTATCATGTGTCATGAATCCTCATTAAGTAATTAGTCTAATTACCAAAACACTTATTAAAATAATTACAAATTTGTGATACATGTTGTGAGAGAAAAAATAATAATAATAATTTGATAATCTGTATAGCGCCGTTTTGTGAAAATCATATCAAGGCCGCTGTATATGCTTTATTGACTGAGCTTTGTCATGTTTTAACTCGAAAGTTTCGCATTACGTCTGTCTGTAAATTTGTTTGTACGTTCCGTTTTCGGTTCAAGATGGGGGTCATTTTAATGGTTCAGTAAAGATTATTTTTAAGCGTGAAATCGTAGTGTCTAAATCTTAGGTTCTCAACGTGGGCGATAATGCCCCCTTGGGGGCGTTTTATAACTTCAGGGGAGCGGTAGAAGACCAAGAGAAAATTGGGGGGCGTTTCAGACTTTCATCATCTTTCAGGGGCCATCAACCCACAAAAATATTTTCCCTAACCCATTACGCCCTCTCCTTAGCGGCAAATGTAACCCCATTGTGGTACCCCGATATGCCCCCTCCGTTGTGACAAATGTAACCCTGTCGTGGTATCCCATTACGTCCCCTTCGTCTTGACCAGTTAGTGGGCGCTAGAAATAAAAATGTTCTCTAAATGGGCAGTGCGCAAAAAAGGTTGAGAATCTTTGGTTTTAATGGACTTTCTTATTAGCATTTTTTTAAATATCGATGTATCTACCTGAAGATAGTGGCGTTTCTTTGTTTACTAGCATACTATTATAGCGTAAATTGTGTACTAGTTTATTTGAAAAAATAAAATATTGCTTAAAATACATGGTTTACAATTAAGTACTTAGATATTCAAGCAATTACTTAAAAAATCTTATGATTTCGGAGGAAATTTTGATTTTTATTAAAAATTAAATAAGAGAAAATAAAAATTATTGTGTAAAACAGATATTTTAAGAGGAAACACGGTCGCCGAGAAATTTGAACAATAGATATTTTATCAAACTGTTACCGTTACTCTCGCACTTACTCCCCCAAATACTGAACGAAAGGGGAAAACTGCATCCCAGGCTGATAATAATTACATTCGAGGTTTTGTATTCCCCATTTTTCTCCTCCAAATATGGAACGATTTTAAGTTTTCTTTTACTAACTATATTAAAATAAAATACTCCACATCTGTCAATTTTGCTTGTTTAAAATATACATTAACTAGTCTGTATACTGATCGTCTTTTGATGGCGTTCAAACCAGCCAATTTTATCGATTTTTGCGAGGTCCTAACTCCTAAGAAGTAATTTGATCGATATCTGTTTTGTTTACAAATATTTGCAATAGTGTCAAAATCTGGAAAGAAATTGGAGAATAGGTTTGTATGGACAAAACACCGCCACAATAAACCTGTGGTTAACGCCTCGCAAAACAAACGTGCGAAATTCATCACAAATATACCTGACACTTCCATTAAAATCAGTGCCGACAGATTGAATGAAATTTATACGATAAGGAAATCTTGATTTGCGGTAATAACATTTTTTGTGTTTGTTTCAGGTAAGGCGCTCAAGGATCAAGATTGTGATAAATGCAATCAGAAGTGGTTAATTATTGTGAAGCGATTGATATACAAAACTGTTCTTGTTGAACACAAATTGCTTAGTGCTAGCGCGATAGACACATCGCAATGAGGTCTAAAAGACAATTGGTTCCTAGACAGCTACGTGGAAATTGTCAATAATTATAATTAATAAATAAACTATCAATTTATAACAACAATCACAGTGAAAACTTATTAAACAAGTGCTTAATCGGATTGACTACAATTTAAAGAAATTTTAAACTCTCTTAGTGAAAAACTTGCTCCAACATATAATTTGTTATTTTCTACAATTTTTTAATTATAATCCTTAGAAAATATTCTACTCATCGTAAAACGGTCAATTATTTAACTAGTGTTCAAATATAGTTACGGATTTCAAAATGTCTGATACTAATCTTGAGGGACGCTTCAGCGTGACCAAGGTAGAGGCTGCAGACGATAGGGGCAATGGTGCTGGTGCTTTGGGCAAGTCCACCAGTATTCTCCTGTCTCCCTTGCGGGAAGGCCAGCAGTTGGATGCCATCTCCCCTGGGATGTGGGGAGACCCAGAGGGCCTGGCGAGGAGGAAGAGGTCTCTGGCGCAGATGACCAGGGAGGCGTTGCCGAGGCTGGACAACTATAGGAATTCCAGAAGAGCGTTGAAGAGACCCAGCTTGGGTGAGCTGCATGGAGAAATTAAAGAAAAGGTAAGATTTTTGTTTTTAACCGATTCAGACATGAGTCGATGTTTTTCTTCGCCTTTGAAGAGAACTGAAGAGAAGTTCTATGAATTGTAATGTGAATTTTAGCATAAACCCACTTCTTCTACTAAAGGTCAGGCTTCTCATAAACTATTTTAATAAAACCGAAATCATATGTGATTTAAATCAGTGAGATGAAAATGATCGTTCGATTTAATATACGAAAATTTTGTGAAACTTCTAACCCTAAGATGAGGTCACTAAGGCAATAATAATAATTGGACAATTTATAGTGCCGTTTTTTGTGAATAATCATCTCAAGGTTACGTAAGATATCCAAGTTTATAGGTGCTTCTTAACTTCTTGTTAAAAAAATAAGGATTAGGATGTGGTACAACACCTTTCGAGATAGTTTTAAAAGTCGAATACTTAGTTGAATATAGTCACTAGACCTTTACAGCCAGATTTTTTCTATGAATATGTATCTTGTCAGCTTGACGTATCCATATTTCCCTCCTTTTACGACCTTTACATTGGCATCCGTTTTTTTTTTGGAAACGTGAAATTTTTTTGTAATACTATTATTTTTCATTATAAGCATCCGCTAATCTGCCAAAGTAGTTTGTCAGCAGGTCAGTTTCACAATATTAGTTATAACACTATAAAACACATATAACGATAAACCAGAATATAGAAAATAGATATAGAAGAATGCCATTACAAGTGACTACAATACAAAGACATAAAATATACAGACAGATATGTAGATATAACACAGGCAACATACTCATAGGCTGATGTTATAATTCTCACTGTAAAGGCACGGCGACGGCAACGGCACGCGGCGTCTCATTTCTTTAATACGAATGAAAGAATTGGATAATAATTTAGGGGAAGCAGACACACGTACACCGTTTGTATCACGGTGTGTAAGAAAGAGCTGCAGCATTATTGTGAAAAGGAACGAACGTTTATTACCTTTTTGTGCCGTTACCGTGGGAATTACAAAAGCAACCATAGGCATGTATACAATCAAAGTCACACAGCATACCATTTATTTATTTTAATATTCTCTATTTTATTTATTTTAATGTTCTCTATTTTACCTGCACTATAACATTCAAAATAGAAAAAAGTTTATAAAAGACAATAGATTTGTAGTAAAATCAGAGTGAACTTTGAAATGGGCCTATATTAATAAGAGAATTCCCTAAAACCAACTTACACCCAAATTTTATTCCACTGAATGATTCTGAACAACTAAACTTTTAAATGAAAACAAATCACTATGTGTACTGTACGCCACTAAGGACGGGTTGTTTCAAAAAATTTGATGGATTCATCAAATATTTGATGTTAATTTTCACGTTCTGTGTAAGTTCTATTCAAGTTCTGTGATTATTTCAGTTTTGTGAAGCAGCTGTCCTATAACGATATAATAACAGAACTTGAATATAACCTACACAGAACGTGAAAATCAACGTCAAATATTTGATGAATCCATCAAATTTTTTGAAACAACCCGTCCTTAGACACTAAGGATGGGTTCATCAAATATTTGATGTTGATTTTCACGTTCTGTGTAAGTTCTATTCAAGTTTTGTGATTATTTCAGTTTTGTAAAGCAGCTGTCCTATACCGATATAATAACAGAACTTGAATAGAACCTACACAGAACGTGAAAATCAAATTCAAATATTTGATGAATCCATCAATTTTTTTGAAACAACCCATCCTAAGTAAATTGACTGAATGCAATTTTTCTAAATCAATTTTTCGAATTCAAGTGTTTGAAATGCAATTTTTCGAACTTCAATTTTTCGAACATCAATTGATCGAAACACTAGTTTTTCGAATTGATATAAGTATGTATACAGTACGTACAACCTAACCCAACTTATAACTGGTACGTCTGACAGTATCTCGTTAGACATAAACAAGGGATATATATATATTTTAAAAGTTGATTAACCTAGGCCTTTCGGCCAGTTGCTGTTCGAAAAATTAGTCTTTTGGAAAACTGAAATTCGAACAATTGATTCGAAAAATTGAATTCGAAAAACATGTCTGCTCCCCAACACTTATACGAGCAAAGCTATAAGTTAAGGACCATATTACATGGCCATTAAAGTGCCAAGTGGCCATTAAAGTGTCAAGTGGCCATTGAAATCATCACTAAAAACATTTCTTCTAAACAAATGTCATTATACTCTTAATGTAAATTATCTCTATTTATTTTTTATTTTATTTTCTCGTATAATGTAACATGTAATTGTTTGGTTTACAATGTTTGTATTTTTTGGTAAGCTTGAAGAAATAGAATGTATCTATAAGCTACACCTTTTGTACTTGTGTTTTTTTTTTTTTTTGTGCAATAAATAGTTTTGAATTTTTAAGCAAAGAGAAATGCGATTACTGAAGAACTGAACTGTTATTTGATATTCGATGAAAATATATAAAATATCTTCCATTTACTTTCTACGTTCAAGCCGGAAAATTCTCCTAGGATTGCGAAGTATTTTTTCAGCGAAATATTCCAGGAAACACAACATAAGTTAAGAAATAAAATATATGATTGACGTGACTTTTATTCACGCTTTTGTGATAAGGTCGACTGTCAATAAAACAAAGAAGGACTTATAGATAACAAATCGAAATTTGACGCGAACACAATACCTACACAAACGCATTGCCCGCATACAACATGTTTCAGGTTTGTTTTTCGATTTAAGAAATGAAAAATTCTTTGAAATTGAAAATAATTTCAATACGACGTCAACGCTAAATTTGCCTTAAAACTTTTACTTTGTTTTACATAAACACAGATATTGTGTCATTTGAGAAGAAGATACATGAAACAGAATAAGTCACAGAAAAATAAAAGGTAATCTCTTGTCCAAACGGAACACCGCCTTAATCAACACAACCTATTTGCTTTACGTCATTTTTGTAGGTGTCATATTTGAAATTTAGAATTAACAATAATTATCTTCAACTAATTTCTTCCATATTTAAAAATGACGAAAAAATAAATTTGTTAAAATTTTTTTTTACATTAACTCCACACAGAAGGGACTGAAGAAAATAATATCCCTCATGGCCTATGTCATCTTTGAAGATGCTGTGTGGAGGGTCTTTTTGAGGAGAGCAAAGAGTGAACGTGGGTCTTGAAGAGATCCATATTGTAGGGGAGGAAACACAGAGGCCGGCAAATCGTTCCACAGCCGAGCTGTTGAACTCAAGATTGAGTCGTAGAAACGACCCGTTCTCATGTGACTGATGTCAACCGTGGACAAATGTTGGGCGCGTGTTTGGCGTGATCCAACATTTGTCCATCCTCCAACATTGAAACATCCTCCCACTAAAACTTAACCTAACCTAACTTAACCTGACCAAACCTAACTTAACTCAACCTAACCTAACCTTATTTTACAATAATTTATTGAATTGTCTTTACAGGTTGTCTGTATTATTTTTGTCCCATTTTTTATTAGTTTACTTTAGGTTAGGTTAGGTTGGGTTAGGTTAGGTTAGGTTTTAGTAGATATTTCGTCGCGGGATGAAAATTCACGGAAACATCTTTATTGTAATCTAGTTTGTCTCTTAAACAAGTTGTAATAAATTGTTAAAAACTTTTTAGATAAAAAATTAAACATTACAGCAAATTCTCGGTTTAACATTCATTATATCTGATTTTTTTAGCATTTTGTGTCATTTCATTGATTCATATTTATACATCAGGTGAGTCGTGTGTATTCTAAAGTTAAAACGTTGCTCAAACTACGTGTATTTACGTTAACGTTTTGCAGAAATTATCACCTTAATTTCCTCTTCACTTTGCTGTTTCACTTATCAGTTAGACCGTTATAATATACCGCGGCACAAGAACGTATTTTAACATTGACTGCACCTTGAAATAATATTGCAATTTCAAAATCAAAACATTACGTCCATTTTCAACGATTACATTAAGGCAAAAAAAAGTCGACGATTTGACCGTGGCACTACTACACTGGCGATTTCACACCGGTTCTTGCTGAATTATCCGATTTCTTCTGCATTTATTATTTTATTATGTATGAATGAATTAAACTGTGAATTAATTAACCGTGAAAATACTGAAAATAAAGACAGATATTTTAGCAAATTTCGTAACGTGATTAAACAAATCTTTCTTCTCTGAATTATAAACAGTGTTGACTTGTCACAAAGGTGAATGCCACAAACGTTATACATGCTAGCATAATTAGCAGCAGTACCCGCTCCGCAGGTTTTTGCTGCTAGGCCCTGCGGGCGGCTTTTGCTTCGGCTTCTCCCGGTTAGTGTTAATGACCATTTTATAAATCCAATGGGAACTGGTTCCAAAAATAACCTGTTCCTCATATTCACTGTCATCCAGCTTAGCTAGTCACCGGGACAAAGTAACCGAGTCAGGCATTTGTAACGGAGCCATTTGTAATATACAGCCGCTTGATACAGCTATGTGTTACGATCAATCTTTCATATTCACAAATTCGTAGCAGTTATACCTAGGGAAGACGCGTCCCCATCCGACCTGCGGACGGAAGTGGCGACATCTTGTGACGAATTCTTGAATTCCAAACCGAATTACAACGGTAGCTTAACAATTTGTTTAATCTTTTACCTGTCTTCTTTTTTATGTAAATACCGCATAAGAGTCCCAACTACTCCCGTCTGGAACCAGTGAGGCTACAGAATCCCTAATTGGGTTATATTGAAGGTAGTTAGGTTGGGAATGAGAAGGAGAAAATGAAGCTTGAGAAGTACCTGGCTATTCAGATCTGGTTATCAAACATGGCTAAAGCCATTTCAAGAAACGTTTCAATTCTGAATTGTGGTCTTACACCAGAGCCATACTTCCACTCAGGAAAGTGTCGCAAATATAATATATATTATATAAACTAATTAATTATGAATTAGAATTGCTTTTCGAGAGCCTTACTCTTCAATTCCGGAAGCCATCAATCTTCTATCTATCTTCTTCTATTTATATGCATCATCTTTCACAGCTCGGCTATGGAACGATTTGTCGGCCTCTGTGTTTCCTCCCTCCTACAACATGGGTTTCTTCAAGACCAATGTTCATTCCTTCCTCTCCACAAAAAGACCCTCCACACAGCATCCCAGATGACATGGGCCCTGAGTGTAATTATTTTCCTCAGGATTTCCTGTGTGGAGATAATGTAAAAAAAAAATTTAAAAAACATCAAAATAATATGTATTTTTGTACGTATTATATATTTAAGATATTGTTTAATTATTTATTATGTATTCTAACAATAATACTCTAGGGGATAGCAACCTCCAAATCCTATTCTGTTATTTTATTGGAAAGTCAAAGAGATATATCACGTATCATCTCTGATATCAATAAACTCTTTTAAAGTTTTATTAAAAGATGAAATATAAATTAAATAATAATATGCGTAGTTGGAAGACAATACGGTAAAAGCCAATTTTTTTTATTTAAAATTAATGCATCTGTTAAAAAAAACTGTAATACCTAAAATATTTCACTCTAAAACAAAGAAACTGTTTGTTATAAACGGTGACCTTTGGCGTCGTGAAATGTGTACAGCTTTTTTTTTTTTTTTTTTTTTTTTTTTTTTTTTTTTTTTTTTTTTTTTTTTTTTTTTTTTATATATTTAATAATATTATTATTCAATTTATAAAAAAAAACAGTTTATTTATAAACAAGTTCTGCTAGGTAATTATTTTTACACGTGACAGCTGTTTCGCCTTCTGAAGGCATTATCAAACTGTCAGTTTGATACAGTTTGATAATGCCTTCAGAAGGCGAAACAGCTGTCACGTGTAAAAATAATTACCTAGCAGAACTTGTTTATAAATAAACTGTTTTTTTTTTATAAATTGAATAATAATATTATTAAATATATAAAAGAAATAAAAAAATTAAAATGGAGTTCTACAAATTAAACTTGATAACAATAAATAAATGTGTACAGCTTTTCATACCTGGAATTGTTAAGCCGCCGCTACCCGAATTTCTACCGATTTCTTGCATATCTCCCTTGAACATTTGAAGTTTTTAAGCTCTTAAAAAAAATATGTTATTTTTTAAGATAATATCCATACAATTCCCACGCCGAAACGCAATTATATGAAATTCCCTCGATAGAAAAAAATCACAAATTATTTTTATTTTTTTTTTTTTTTTTTTTTTTTTTTTTTTTTTAATCATTTATTCCAGATCTCGGGGAGGGTGGTGCAATCCCACGAGTTCCATATTATACATATATAATAATCAAGAAATGATGACAAGATATAAAAAGGATACATAAAAAAAATATTTACATGGTTACGAAATATTTTATTTTCACGCCTGTCTCTATTATTTAATAAGTTATATGTATGAAAAAATTCACAGTGTTTCTTTGAATATTGTTTTCGACAACCCCCACGAGATTTTTGCTCTATTCGAAACGAGTCATGTTTTATTAAACATTTTCACAATTTTCGCTTCATTTTTATAGTTTTAAATATTAGCGCGCTCTCATTCATAATAATAAATAACATTTGTAATTACGTATCTCTGCATTTTTTTCTTTTCGGGCAAGGATAAGGCGCCTTAAACTTATACATTTATTTTTAGCCTGAAATATGATTTCCATCATGAGTTTCATATCGCTTGTGCGGTAGATGTTAAACCAAAGTTTTACTTCCTAAGTTTACGCGGTCATTTTAGTAGGTGTCTGCATTACATAAAGAAGGGAGGTTTAAAAAGGCTCATTGTATACGAACCCTTCGTCAGCTGGAAAAAAACTATGATTTCATGACAGTTGACCTCCCGACACACTTATATTCAATATGCAGTCGATTTAGGATAAATATAGTGTACCTACTAAAACAAAATTTAACTAAGTGTCCCCCGAGGGGTGAAAATAAAATGTACCACCGAATAACAAAGGATAAAACATATTATTTTCATTCAAACGCATCGAGGATAAAACTACTTGTCTGTATACTGTATATAACCACAAAAATTCGACACTGTAAATAACTTCGTATGATATTCATTCCACCTTATTAATAACCACTCGAGCGACAACGCGATTTAAAACTTTTCCTCCGATTGCTCGTGATTTTTTGGAGATCATTATGAATATCTTCCGCCCACATTAAAAAAATTATACCTCCGAATTTTAATATGGAGACATACAAACTGATTACAGTTATATACAGCCAATGAGTTCACCCATCTTTTGTCGATTATCGCACATTCGTAGGATTTATAGAAAAAATATTATAAAATCGTAAACTTTATAACCGTTAAAATCGAAAAAAATGTGGTCCAATTTTGGACCGCTGTCAATCGCAGAAAAATAAAAGCGGTCCATATTTTGACCTTTGTCGCTCCAAGGTATTTTTGAAGTGGATTTTAAGTTTGAAATTGGTAAATTAAAATTTTATAATAATTTTAATTTCTGAAGGCCAAATTATTATGTATTTTCATTTGATCGTAAAAAAATAGATAAAAAATTTTAATACAGAGGAAATTAAAACTACAACACAGTGGGTGACTTTATTTAGATTAACGAAGGTGTGAAGTAAGTGGGTACTAAGTAATGATAGTACTAGGTTCTGAGTTTTTTTTACCAATTATCAAATAAGTACCTGTAGTTGGTAATTGGTAAAAACCTGTAATACGAAGCCGCACACTTAGCGAACATTAACTAATGAAGTTACTAACGCCGGCTATCACGTTAAGTACAACTAATTTCCCGGAAAACGTCACAACTTGTCACAAGAACTACTGGTCATACTAATAATTCACGGTAACGTATATTAATTGCGTTAATATCATTATTAAATATCACACGTGTATTGTGCCGGAATAGCAAGGGAATAAGAACTACCTAACTAAATGAGGTGTGCTGCTGTTTTCTCTGGTGAGCAATTTATCGTGTTTATTATCGATGTACTAGCTGGTTCCGGCATGCGTTATAATGCCATATTCAACGAAATAAATTGTTTCTCCCTGCATGTCCTTTCTCGTGCGTCCCCGTTCCCCTCCCGCGTTCCCCTTCCACATACCCCGCCTTCCCTCTCCACGGTCCTCGGCTCCGCCAGCCCCCCTCCCGCGTTCCATAAATTCAGTCCCAGAAACAGCTTGAAACCCAGAGTGGAAGATACTCTCAGTATCGCCCTGGTGTAAGGCCACCGTTCAGAATTGAAATGTTGCTTGAAATGGCTTTAGCCGTGTTTGGTGACCAGATATGAATAGCCAGGTACTTTCCACCTTCCTCCATCCCATCTCCTTCCCACTACCTTCAGCCTACAGCATTCCCCAGTTGGGGATGCCACAGTCTCACTGGCTCCAGACGGGAGCAGTTGGGACTCTTATGCGGTGTTCATAAAAAAAATAAAATAAAAAAGCTTGCGTACCACCTATTACATTTTTTTTTAATTCAAATTTCCATTTTTCATTTATTACAAATATTCATTTGTGTATATTGTAAGAACAATCAAATATTAAAAGAACCATCGATCAAATTAGGTACCTAACAAATGTACATATTTAAAATATCTATAATTCTTGAAAATATTCAAATTATTATGTAAGTACTTCAAATTAATTCATCAATGTAGAGTTTTGAAAATTGAATTTTGACTTAACAATAATTGTTTTGCAAAATGTAATTCTCAAATTTTTGACAGTTTCGCAAGAATTTTTGTGATGATTAAAAAACTTTTCAAATGTGTTGTCATGTGGTTGTAATAATCCAGAATCATTTTCGGGGGTTTTAAGAAGGTAGTTTGAAAGTTTCAAACATTTCCTGCTTAATATAGCAATACATAGACATCTCACTAATCCCCAAACACATTTTAATTTATATATATGTATGTAGATTTACAATGAAAATCTGGACTCTTAACTTCCGTTCTCATGGAACTTTTTTGTACATTAGCTTAACACAGGAGGCACTGAGGAAAAAAATTCCCGATTCCCAATTCAGGTCTATGCCAATAACAATTACGTAGATAGCGACAAGGTTTAACGTTTCCAGTTTAACATCAGCCGTTTTGATTTACTAATAAAAAAAAAACATCGCCAAAAAGCGTGATTTATATTATTTTGAGAAATCCAGACATAAATATTTAAATGTTTTACGATCATTTTGAAAAAATAATTATTTTTCCACATTATAAAATAAAACCACAACCGAAAATAGGTTCGTAAGTGGGAGATTTTTAACTTAAATAGGCCTAATACTTTATTTTTCTGAACTCACTGAATACTCGATTATTTCAAAAGCATATTTATATGTGTTTTACTCGCAGTATTTAATCAAAGTATCTAAAATATTTCTTAGCGACCTAATTTTCAAACCAAAAACAAAAGATTTTACATTACCTAGTAGCGCATCACCTTAGTATCTTGAACGCGAAACAACGTTATTTATCTTTACATCTATCGAGGCTCTAGGTCCATGAACGTAATTGGGATGTAGGATTAGGTCAAATCAAACCTTTAGCTTCAAGTTTTCAGATCATAATCTATAACCGGATCAACACAAATATCATTTTACCGTATCAGATTACCGTATCGCTTGTGTGGACGGATGTGATACGCATTCACGTGATACGCCCTTTAATATGATATGTGATATGACCCGTTTTTCTGTAGTCGGATTTTGCCCGACAATCAAAGAAGATACGGATTTATTTCAGATTTTTGATACGCGATCGTGGAAATGTATGTATGATGGGAGTATACGGTACGGTGGTACGATACGGTGTTCTGATACGTTAAAATGATATATAATATTAAGCCGCTGCTATCCGAATTTCGACCGATTTCTTACATATCCCCCTTAATCATTTGAAGTTTTTAAGCTCTTAAAAAAATATATGTTATTTTTGAAGATAATATCTAGATACATTCCACGCCGAAACGAAAATTATATGAAATTCCCTTGATAGAAAAAAAATCGCAAAGTATGCTTCGAAATTATATAAAACAAGTCTATTTCTATTATTTTACAAGTTATATTTGTGAAAAAATTCACAGTGTTTCTTTAAATGATACTTAAGATACCTTCCACGAAATTTTTGCTCTATTTTAAACGAGTCATGTTTTATTAAGCATTTTCTCAATTTTGGCATCAATTTTGTCATTGAAAATATTGGCGCGCTCTGTCCAACATTCGTAATTACATATCTCTCCATCTTCTTCTTTTTGGGCCGGGTAGCGTCGCTTTAAGCGGTTCCTCCTTAACGAACGAAAATACAATCTATTGCGAAAGTCAATACAGCACACCTCAAGATTTTTGAAATTCACATTCGACGCGAAGAAATAAGGGTGCCACGATTTATTTATTTATTCATGCCCCCTTTGAGTTTTTACTTTACGTAATACAATTTTCATTGGTACGTGCACTGAAGAGACAAATCGATAGATATATGTATTGTGGTCGTGTCTACTTACCAGAAGTAAGCAAAATTTTTGCTTACTTCTGGTTAAATTTATGAAACATTTTGAAATATCGAAATTCTTTCCTGGACAGATTATTTATCAATTTCACTGGCCAGGAGTCGAAACAGTCGAAAAATAAACTTTATTTACACTATGAAACGTGATTTGATGGTTTACATTTAAACTTTACAGTATTCATTAGCATTCTTTGGATCATTTACACATTTTAGATTCGATTTGGTACTAATAAAAAAATTTCCAACTCTATTATTTAAATCTGGGAACATTGCATTTCTGCAATTCACGCATGCGCAATGTTCATATTTTTTGTCAGTTTCTACATTACTGAGATTTTCACCTACACGGTTGTTTAGCAGTTGTTTGAAATATTTAGGACGTTTTTAAGTAAGGCTGTTAAACTATAACGTGCAGTAGATTCAATATTTTTGCAAATGGTATTCGTTTCTGGGACATATAAGTTATACGTGGTCCTGGGGAATGCATTGATATAGGGGAATGCATTGATAAAGAATGATCAAACTATATTTTAACCAACACTATCGCACACCTTCAAAAAATCAATTAAATTCCGTATTCAAACTAGAACAGTCGGGCAGCCATCACAGCATATCTCTTATGTTTCAATATCTTTGATCGGAACGTACTTATATTATATATGAAGGAGTCAGACTGTGGTCGTGGTTCCGTACTTTGCTGAAGAATTTGCTGACGTCAGTAGCCGGTTGGCTGCCGCGTCAACCTTTCCGAGGCGTAGGGAAATGAAGACACGTCGATTGCGTAGTGTATTCGTTGACTGAATAAAATCAAACAATGAATTTTATTTAAGAGCTAAAATTACGCCTTACGTGGTAAACATCCCTCCTCCCACTACTATATTGTCCTCCAATGAACTTCAATACTATGTCATCGAATTTAGTCCAAACTCCATCGCCCTCTGTTGAACTCGACGACTTCATCAGTGGTTTTGGGAAATTTCTCCATCCAGGTGATAGCCGCCGGACGTCACTCAGTAATTTCTAGAAATTATCATATTGCGAGATCGAATTGGGAGACGGGTATGGGTACCGCCACTCCGGGAAACATTTATTGGATAACCAACACCCCTGCTGTAGGTCACCCCAAGGGGTTTTCTATGTTTCGTGACTTAGCAGGGGTGCCCGAGTTCATGGGGTGAGGTTCGTCTAGATCTTGACGGTGAACGCGTTTACCCACCTACTGCGTAGCGAGCCGGATCGGGAGAGACAGTAGAGGGAGATCTTATGAGAGAGACGGATACATACATCAATCACTCCCATACACATTTACTCCCAGATTCCTATCCACCCCTCATACCTTTTGCCTTCCCAGAACTTCCTTTCCTTCATTTTTCTAAAAATACCCTCCACACAGCATCCCCAAAGATGGGGTCGACCCTGAAGGTTTTTCCTTAGGGCCTCCTAAGTAGAGCTAATGTAAAAAATAATTTTATATTTAACTTAACTTAATAAAACCTCAAATTTTAATATGTAATTAATGAATATAAAAGTAGTCATATCTGAGCCACCGTATCTCTTTCTTTTTTTTGTTATTTATTTTTGGTGTGTTATGCCGTGTTTCGCTACCTCCTTTTTTAGCCAACGTTTCGGACAGCGTTACAGTGTCCATCATCAGGGCAGATGAGAGTATCTCTTTCTTATTTTTCTGTTTCAGATTTTCGATTGAGTGTCGCTAATATAATCTTCATTAATTAAATAAATAAAAAATTTGGTTGTCTGTAAAGTCGTTTACGGACGATAATTTTACGTGATAACGTCATATGATAAAGATGGAGTGGAAGAGAGATATATGCGTCACAAGCCGAACACTTAGGCAGAACGCTTGTTCCGCGCTCTCGCTTGCACGCTCGGCTCAGGCGGAACGTGACAACGTCAAATAAAAAATTTGGTTGTCTGTAAAGTCGGTTTACGGACGATAATTTTGCGTGATAACGTTATATAATAAAGTTGGAGTGGAAGAGTGATAGATGCGTCACAAGCCGAACGCTTAGGCCGAACGCTTGTTCCGCGCTCTCACTTGCACGCTCGGCTCAGGCGGAACGTGACAACGTGACAATGAGTCAAGCTTTTTTGTGAGTGCTGCCGGCGTTCATCGATTTATAAGACGCTATCACGTCAAAAAAAATAATTGATTTAGAAATTGTAAGACTATTTAACGTCGTCTAATATTTCACACTTCTTGTTGAAAAATCTCTAACCCAAATCAAATTGCAAGACAGAATCGTGAATTTACACAACAAATTCTCAATCGTTATTGTTCACTTCACACGTGATTTCTTTTTATTGCCCGGGAAGCTATGGGTGAGCTGATAATCATATACTGTATCGCATATAAGTAAGTATCTGACAATAACACTAATCGGCAATATATCAATATCAATCGAAGTGAGACAGGTTTTAACATCAATAATGTCACAGATATTACTGGGATGATTGTGACAGATATCTAAAATACAGGTCCGCAGCGACGCCTACAAATAATCATATTATAACGGGTGTTTTTTTTAGAGGTATACAAATTCAAAATGAAAAAAAACACATTAAAACAATGTTTATGTCTATTGTATTGGCTTTATTTAATAGATAATTTTATGCCATTATTGTTTAAATATGATTTCGGGTATATGAGCGTAACGACTGAGCTCAAATGAAACGCAATCTTGAAGTCCAATTTTCGACAACTTTATCGAGCAACTGGGGCCATATATCGACAAAACCACGGCGAATGTTGACTTCCAGATGGTCCAACGTCTCTGGTTTATCAGCATAGAATAGTGTCTTCACATACCCCTAAAGAAAGTAATCTAATGGTGTGAGATCACACGATCGTGGAGGCCTAGACCCAGATATTTCCGCAGAATCTTCCACAAAGTGGATGGGCACAGCTGCAATTGCTGTGCACGGTGGCGAATCGACTCATTCGTTTTCTCCTCAACACTACTCTCCACAGCAGCAATAACTTCTTCTTGCGAACTGTTTGTCGTCTTTGTGGATGCGTATTATCCACTAGAGTGTACGTGGTGCGTAAACGATCCATGATCTTCCGAATAACTTGCTCGGATGGATGATTATGTCGACAGTAAAATGGACGTAGTGCACGATAAATTTGGCGAACCGAACCATGATTTTCAAAATAAATTTGAGCAATTTGCAAGCGCGTGATTTGAAGTCAGTCTACTCATAGTGAAATGGCAAAACGTACTGACTACAAATCAACTGTCAACTGTCAAATTGACAGTCTGTAGAAACAATGTTGCCAGTTTAAAAATCAAACCTCTAAAAAAACACCCTTTATTTTAAAAATCTTAATTCGAATGTGCCTTGTGGACGTGTTTAATGATCCATATATTTGCCTAATTTGGGTCATTATTCCCATACAAAAAGTTTTTTTGAAATGGAAATCTACGATTTCAGATGTGTGTCATTGAAGGTGAATAGTAATTGAACGCTGGGCGGTTGGGCTAAATTCACATTTGTATGAAAGGCTCTTCTTTTGTTATATTCTTTATTCTATGGTGTAAGGTTTAAGCCATGGTTTATTTGAATTTAAAAGCTAATCATAGATAATATAGATATTCCAAATATTGATTTTGATGTTCGCAAAAGATTTATTAAAGTTGGCGAATTTTTCATTAACGGCCGGCGTGGTCTAGCGGTAAGGCTCTTGACTCTGAAGGTCGTAGGATCGATTCCCTGCGCTGCAAATATATTTTGTTTGATTAATTTGTGTTATTTCGCAAATAATTCATTTAAAATAATATGTAATATATTTGCGGCACGTTAAAGAGTGGAAGATACTTTCAGTATTGCCCTGGTCTAAGACCACCATTCAGAATTGAAACGTTGCTTGAAATGGCTTTAGCCTTGTTTGGTGAATAGCCAGGTTCTTCCTAAATCTTCCTCTTCCCATCTCCTTCCCTTCCCCACTACCTTCAGCCTCAAAACGAACCCCAATTGGGGATGCCATAGTCTCACTAGCTCCAGACGGGAGCAGTTGTGCGGTATTCAAATAAAAATAAAAAATAAATTTAAATTATAATTTTTTGTACGAAACGAAAAAAATTAACCTCACAGAAACCTTCAAAATACGTTTTAGAATTTAAATACATTTTTTAGTTTCGTGTAAAGTGCTACTTTTGATGTTTACGAGTAAAAAACAATGAAAAAATAAATATTTTTATCGTTTTTGTACTATACGGTCCAAAACAACGAATCTATTGGCTCCACACAGCATCCCCAAAGATGACATAAGCCCTGAGGGCTTTTTTCCTCTGGGCCTCCTGTGTGGAGCTCATGTAAAAAAAAAAGGTAATTGAAAAATTAACAAATTTTGTTTATTTTTAAAATTTTTGTTTGTTTTATAGTAGTAATATTAAAAAAAAATTACATACTTCAATTACTGCTTTTTATTTCACGAGTTAACTGTCTATATGAGTGTAAAAATAAGCCAATAATCAGTAAACAATAGATTTTAAACACGTCTAAAAAAGTTACGGTTTCGGTTTCGGCCGAAACTGAAACAGATGCCGAAGATTCGGTTTCGGTTTCGGTATAAAATTCTGTTTCGGTCGGACACTAGTAATATCCCTTGAGAAAACCGCTCCTCGGTTTGGCCAACCGAGTGCACCACACATATTTCTCAAAATGGATAAGATTGTTCCGACTCTGCTTTTATTTTCTACGAGATTTGCTTCAAATGCATTATCATACGTCTGACTAAGATTGTGATTACGTTTTGAAAATCTCTTCGGTCAATTAATATGCACCATAATACTTGATAGTATATTCATATCAATCTGGGTCACATTATCTGTTGAGATGCATCGGATATTAGAGTGTGACCCAGTTTTATTTGAAGGTCAATTAAATATTTTGCATTCCTGAAAAAGATTTCACGTACTTACGGAAAAATTGATTAGGCTGATAAAATAATGTACGCAGTGTGGCAGGAAATTTGAAAGATTAAAAAACAAAGTCACTTAAGTTTGCTTTTGTTAACAAGATTGTTAATTTTATAAACCGCGAAATATTATAATTATTGTAGAATTTGTTTTCTTAAAAAATGAAGTCAAACATTCCCTGGTTACGAATAACCCAACAATATTTGAAAATCTCCTATTACCACCTCAGTAAGCGGAAAATGTTGCTTGTGTAGTGGTGGAGGACTTAGCCAGCCGAGGAATCGAATACGGGACGCCTGGGTGGGCCCCAAACGCGATGCCAACTCAGCCACTGACCGGTCATTGTAAAGCTGAAAGAACGATTAACTTTCAAAAGTAGATTTTGAAAAATTACGACATCTATTTAATGGAAGGGGGGTATGGGTATCGCCGCCACGGGAATCATTTATTGGACAACCAACACCTCTGCCGTAGGTCACCCCAAGTGGTTCGCTACGTTTGGTGACTTAGCAGGGGTGCCCCGGTTCACAGGGGTGATGTTTTTCCGGGTCTTGGCGGCGGATGCGTCCGCCCACCGAATGCGCGGCAGGCTGGACCGGGAGAGACTTTTACATTGAGGGAGACGTTTTGACCTCTCCAGAAGGTTTCTCTCGGAAGATCGCCCTGCACCGCAGTGGGAGGGATGGATTCATATGTCCGTCACACTTGGAAAAACTGACCACCAGATTCCTACCTTTTTCCTTCCCAGAAGTTATTCTCCTTCCTTTCTTAAAAAAAAACCTCCCCACAGCATCCCCAAAGATGATATAGGCCCTGAGGGGAAAAATTAATTTGAAAAGAATAATTAAATACGGGGATCTAGTATCTACTGATTTCGAAATTTTATTCAATTGTACCATTCCTCTTGTAATGCAGTGCTAGAACATCTGCTCTGCTGTGTGGTTTCTTGATCAAGTCGTTGAACGACCACGGCCGACGTTTTCAAGCACACAGATATAAGCCGTAGCATTTCACGAGAAACGGCCTACCAATAAAGTAATTTTGATTGTGTATCTATCCCACTTAGCTCTGGCTCGATGAACTCAAAATTGCTTTGAATTTTAGTTCATTGGGTTATTTTCAAAATTGGAACCGATGGTGTTAAAAATTCAGACAACCATTAGTCATTACAAATTGTGAGTGAGTAGGTGTTTGTTTGATTTTACGAAAATAAAATAAGTTTTGGTCGGTTTTGTGAAAGAAATTGCTGAAAGGGCAGGTCCGTGCGGATAGAAATGTTTTAATGCTTACGGGGAAAAGAAGATTAAATAAATTGGATACGGGCAGACGGAACACGAAAATATCACAGTGTCGACAAATGACAAGAAATTTAAAAACAATTTCCTTTTTTTATTTATTTATTTAGGTTTATTATTATTATCTCCCTCACCGGTTATTTGTTGACCAAATAAAATGTCAAATAACTAATATTATTGATAATGAAAAAAAAATAGATTTTCGTTATTGTCACTTCATTTTTATGTCGTCTCATGCAAAAATAATTAATAAAAAAATTCCCAAATATTCATATTTTTTATTTCAAATTGCGATAATAAATTTTGGCTTTTACTTATTTTGTGGTTAACTTTTAGATTTGCAAATAAACGTGGTAATTTCTCTTTCTAAAACCGTTTACATCGTATTTCGAGACCCAACGATTTCTATTAGACCTACATGAGTTGTTCCGAAAAGCGAACAAATTAGTCTGAGAGGTGAAGATAGTACTATCAGATAAATTTTTGTTCCAATGGAGATAATCGCATTTTTGTGGAATTCAAAGGAATTGTTTTTGTTTTCATTTCCAACTTAAATTACTGTGGAACTGTCTTGAATTTTGAATACTAATATAAGGAAATAAAATATTGCTTTTTTTTATAAATTAAGTCGAGATGAATCTTTTGAAACATCGGCAATTCAACCCTTATTGTTTTTTATTACGGAAAATCGCGAAAGTCACGTAAAACCTAAAACAAACCCTTACGAAGAATCTACCGAATTTTTATCGGTAAGCATCCCTTCTACCCAAGTGATAAAGCCTCTCAACAGGTACCTGACGAGGTACGTGGGGGAACCCTGAAAAGGATAAAAAGAAAGGAAATAATGAGTTCATTATTGGTTGGGATACTTTATATTGTTCTTGTAACTTCCGTATTGTTTGTTTGCCAATTTCTTAATTGCCCCTTTTACCTTTTAAGTATTCGATTTATTTTGAGTGGTCGTTATATTTGTATTGGTTCGGTCTACTCTTGTGAAACAATGACCAGAAAGAAAGTCTACAGATTTAAAAAAAATATTACCCTGAAAATCTGCCGCACATCGGACTGTTGCCAACGGAATGGTGCCATCTACGATTCGTTACAGTAGGCACTGTTCGCTCATACATAAAAAGGTCTGGAATTCACTTATTTTTAACACACGCGTCGAAAGAACATAATATGAATATTATTTTATAACATGAATTAGAAATGGCATTACCTATTTCGTCTGAGACTTATGGAATTCAATACTTCGTTTGTGTGAAAGCAGTATGAACCATATATGATTTTACTTCAATGGCAAACCAGAGATCTCTTTCCCAACCTACCACCTTCAACCTCATAACATTCTCCTATTGGGGATGCCGTAGACTCACAGACTCGTTTGGGAGCGGTTGACTCTTGTGTAGTTACATAAAAAAATTATTATTATATTTGATATTTTAAGCGAGTGTCTGGAATTTTAACCCCGGAACCTTTTTCTAACTAAGGTCGGTAGTGAAGTTTCGATCTTTGAGCTTAATGCATCGATACAACAAAAATGAAAATGAAATTATTGTATACCTACTCACACAAAACGTAACTAATGTTCCCAAAGGGGTGTGCAGAGAGGTCGTACAGTGGAATAACAAAAGTATACAACATATTTTCATCCAAATGCATGTATAAAACTACTTGTCTATTGAAATAAAAAAAAATCAAAGACTTAGATAAGATAAACTGAAACTCAAACTGAAGCTACACTTCATCAGTAATAATTAAGTAAATAATTACCTGTTTTCTCTTTCTTTCCATTTATTATCAATCTATATTCATCTCTATTTTATTTAGATTTTTCGAATTTTTCTAAAGTGCACAACATTTTAATATGTAATCATATCCTATGTATGTACACCTTCACATATAGATGATCCAGAAGTTTCAATTGTTCCTATTACATATTTACCTATTGCATAATGTTATTCTATTTCTGTTATAATTGTAACTCGCTCATCAAGCACAAGAACTAGCTTCTTCTTTGGTGAGATTGCAATTTTAAATAATTTCTTTACCGATATGTGATTTATATAACACCACTGTACACTTATATATCTGTATTAAATAAAAAATTAAATTTTAAAAAATATACTGTATATACCAGCGTGTAATTTCAAAAACGACACTGTAAATAAATTTGTTTGATATTCACACCAACTTATTATTAAATGTATTTTTGAAGTTAATTACGACATAGGCACGATGTATTCACACTAAACGAAAAAAATGTAACACCTATTATGAAAAGAATATGTGTGCATGAATGAAATAGCTATATGAACAACCCGCTAAAGTAACCTTGTCATCTGACCTAGTTCAGTGAAACTTCTTGACTTTTGAAACTAGAATATTCACTCTATTAATTCATCAAAGCATCTGTCAAATTTTTAAACTAAATAAATACACATTTCAACTAAATAAATATTCATGAATAAAATAATGTTGGTACCTACTTTCTCGCTTGTTTGATTTGATTTAGACTTATCAGTTCCAATTTTTAAAATTCAAATTACATTGAACTTAAATAATTTGACGCACTACGCAGGAATACCATTTCTAATCACGCAGCCATGCACCGACAACTGAAATTATTATGTTTAATTATTACATAATTTTACAAATTTCTGCTTCCAAAGATACGAAAAGCAATATAAAAGGTTTATCTTCTCTTTTCATCTTTTCAGAAAGCTCAAAAAGGTTTCACACAAAGGTAGTAATTAAGTTTAAAAATACGCTCGCTCCTCCATTGTTCAAAGATAAGTACAAGACTTGCTTCAATATTTAATTTTCACGAATTTTTTCACGATATTTTTATTCCGTTTAAAAATGTTACTTTACAATTTTTACAATTTTGGTGAGAAGCAAAAAAGGTCCCATCAAAATTTTTATTTCCTGTCTAAGTAATTGAAAACTCATGTAAAGTTAAATATGTTATTACTATCACCAACTATCAGTCAAAATAAGTGAGAAATTATTGTGGATAGTCTCGCCAAAAATCCATTAATCTTATTTTCTGAGAACTGTTTACCTGTACTTAACTTATCATTGTTTACCGTTATATTGGTATCTTTAATTGCATCAAGATGATATCAATTGCACGTACAAATAGATCCCAGACATTCATCAACTTTGTCAGCAATTTCCTGCTGATTGCTTGATATTTATATGCAGTTATTACCAAAATCCGTCAAAAAAATCCGGAAAAATCAAGTCCAATCTGAATTGGCCAAATTTGCATCCAGTTTTCTGAGAAATAGGTCTTATTATGTAGGAGTTTGATAGGTACTTCACGTACATAAATATCACAGGCATTTAAAAATTTTGCCAGAATTTCCTGAATAATTCGCAATTGTTGCAATTTACTGCTGATTGTTTGATACTAAAATGCAGTTAATACCAAAATCCGTCGATGAATTACGGATTATCCAAATTGCCAAATTGAACACAGATTTCTGAGAAAGAGATCTTATTATCTAGGTAAGTAGGTACTTCACAAATATGTCATCCATAAAAGTGACGAAATTTATTCGTATATACAATTGCACACTATTTTCGTGGGTACATGGTAATCTAAATACAATGATAAAAACAAAAAAACCGGTAATTATGTCAGCTACGTCAATCAAAATAATAAAATAAAATATATGTATTGATTTTGGATGATATTATTAAATAAATAAATTTACCCAAAATAAAATTTGTTCTCATTTATGACTTGACTTTGGTTTGGAGAAAAAGCAATGAAAGCATTGACAGTAGTTGTTAGGATTTTTGATTTGAAATTGTTATTTTTATCTACGCCTATTCGTGCATTTTCTCGTAAGACGTCTAAATCATTAGAAAACCCTGTAGAAAATTGCAGCATCAAATAATCAATTGCACGTATGAATAGATCCCAGACATTCATCGAATTAGTCAGCAACTTCCTGCTGATTGCTTAGTATTCAAATGCAGTTATTACCAAAAAAATCCGGATAAATCAAGCATTATCACTATGAGCCAAATTTTGCACAGAGTTTTCAGAGAAATAGTTCTTATTATGTTGGTAGATACGTAGGTCCTTCACGTACATAAAGTTCCCAGACATCGATCAACTTTGTCGCAATTTCCTGCTTATTGCTTGTTATTACGTTGCAGTTTATACCAAAATTCGTCGATGAATTATGGATTTATCAAGCATCATCTAAATGGGCCACATTTGCACACAGTTTTCTGAGAAATAGTTCTTATTACGTAGATATATACGTAGGTACTTCACGTACACAAAGATCCCAGACATTAATCAACTTTGTCGCAATTTCCTGCTTATTGCTTTTTATTACCAAAATTCGTCAATGAATCAGGAATTTATCAAGCATCATCTATATGGGTCAAATTTGCACACAGTTTTCGGAGAAATAGTTCTTATTACGTAGATAGATAGGTAGATACTTCCAGTACATAAATATCCCAGACATCAATTAACTTTGTCGCAATTTCCTGCTTATTGCTTGGTATTGCAACTAATACCAAAATCCATAGATAAATTGTGGATTAGTCAAGCATCATCACTATGGGCCAAATTGCACACAGTTTTCTGAGAAATATATCTTGTAGGTACTTCACAAATTAACCATTCATAAAAATGGCGAAATTTATTGGTACTTTTAATTGCAAAATCTTTTAGTGCTTCCACAGTAATCCCAACACATTGATTGATGTTCCGATTAAGGAAATTTATTTTCCAAATATTTTTAAAAACATTTAGCAAATCTTTAAATCCCATCCAATTAAAGGTAACGTCTTCAATCACTATAAAAGATAAAATCTTTTTATTGATTTTGGATCATATTGTTAAATAAATAAGCTTACCCAATTCGATGCTAATTTATGACTTTTAAGAGAAGAAATAATGAAAACATTTACGATCATTGTTATGATATTTTATTGTAGCCAACTGTTAATTTTTTCTAGGTTTCTTTATGCATTTTCTAGTAAGTGTGCAGTTCTTTACCCTAATAGAAAATTGTAGTACCATCTGCGTATGAGAAAAATTCACAGTTTAAATCTAATTGGTAAATATAATTGACATACATTTGGAATAGTGGTGGTCCTGATAGAGATCCCTGTGATAATTTACCAAATAGGTAAAAATATTGATTTTAATCTGTTTGGAAAATATGTTTTCATCTTGTTAATTGATAGATTGTTGTGTGTGTTGTGTTGATAGACAAATTGTGTTAATTTTTTAAGAATTTCAAGGATATGACCTGAAGGGTTTCAATAATTGAATTTTACACGGTTTGAGCTATGAAAATACTACCACGAGAATGAATGAATGCTGATAGATGTTAATTTGTGAGTAATTAGTATAGTTAACGATTGAGTAATATTGTACGTCATGAGGTTTAGGTGTCATGTGTTGATCATTTGCTAATGGTTATAATGAAAATTACTTAAATGTGAAGCACTAACCACCCAGGTTGTTAATTTGCAATCGACCAAGATTGTTTTACGCAACTGTTGTGCGTCCCAGAAAGAAATAGATAGACAAATAAAGCCAAGAAGGCTGTAATTGAAAAACACTTGGAACACTTTGAGACATTAAATGTAGACAAAGTAGGGCAATTGGAAGTTTGGCATTTTTTTTTATTAATAGGTTATATTGTTTAATGTTCTATGAACTAAAGGTACAAATAACAAACCTTGACTTCTTAGTATTGATTTAGATCATCAAACACAAAATTGTTTTATTTTATTGTGATTTCATAACTTCATCTTAACCTAACCGCAATTATGTATTCGCAAATAAGTTCTTAGGCTTTTGTTCTTTTTATCAATTTCGTCATTGAAGGCATCGTTCATTCGATTTTTTCTATCAGTTTTCTCTCAAAGGTCGAGAGCAATCATTCGAGACTTATAAATTCCATATTACCTTTTTTTCCAAATATGCAGGTCGAATCTGTCTTACAGTCTTTTAAAATACCAGAGTGGAATTTCCCCATTATCTTGATGGCGAATCCATAGGATAATTTATACTAATAAATAAAAAAATAAAATTCGTAATAGGTAGAGACGGTCTCCTTGGTAGAGGGGCAAGGCTATCGCGGAAGCGCGTTCAAATCTCGGCGTGCGCATTAAATTTTATTGATTATTTTGTGTTATTTTACAATTTTATTCATTTTAAATAACGTATAACATATTTGCGGTACATTCCAGATTGGAAGATACTCTCATTATCGCCCTCGTGTAAGACACCACTCAGAATTGAAACGTTGCTTGAATTAGCTTTGGTAACCAGATCTAATTAGCCAGGTACTTTCCCACCTTACTCTTTCCAATACCTTCCCTCCCCACCAACTTCAGCATCACAACAAGCCTCAATTGAGGGTGCCGTAGTTCCACTGGCTCCAGAGTGGCGTAGTTGGGACTCTTGCGAGGTATTCGCATAAAAAAGGTAGAAAACTCGACTAACTTATCCGAAATATAGTCACTATTCATAGGTTTGAGTATAGAATAGAAAACTCGGACCATATAAATAAACAAATCTATATCGCAAATAGAAAATATACGAGTAAAAAATTCTAGGGATAACCAAAAGGATGGTGAAATACCCTACAAGTCCGGTAAATCTTAATTGGTACCACAAACACTATATTCCCCATACTAATTATGGTATTAATAACCAACTAACCTTCACATCCTTTCCCCGTGGGGGTAGCCAGAGGGGATTAAAAGCCTCCTCATAACCCTATCAAAATATTGAAGGGGAGGTAGAAACGAAATAGGAAGATCGGGAGAAACGGACTGCTTGTACCTAGTCACTAAACATATATAAAGAGACATTTTAATTTAATGTTTAAATTTTTAATTAAGATATTTACCAGGGCGATACTGAGAAATAAGGAAATTAAAGGATTAATAAATAAATACCTTCATAAATCTTTCTAATATAAACGACTTATAATTTCGAAATTTTGCTTTTAATCAGAAGTAAAATATAATTTATTCCATCTGATAACGGTCGAATATTTTATTACTGTCGTTAAGGTATTCCTGATAAGGTAACAAATGAATAATTATTGTATTTATCTTGACAACATTTCCGCGTAATCTATCTTTCATTCATTAAAATGTCAATGTTTTGCTACTAGATTTGTGTTACTAATCTTCAGTGATATGAGATGTAAGATAATTTTTGTTTTTCTTTTTATCTTTATTCATCGGCTTTACCAATATTGACTAAATAAATAACAAATGTAGTCACACTACTAGAAATCTATCTTTTAGTCCTACTCTAAACATATTTCCAGTAATCCGCTCTTTTTCCCCAGAAATCCCCTTATTTCTTCCCCTTGTTCACCTCCCACTCTAACACCTAAATATTTATATATGTATGTAAAAACGCCGCACGGTTTTCTCTTAAGTAACAAAATACTTATAGATATAAATATTTTGTTGGAGTGAGAGGTGAACAAAGGGGAAGGTGTAATTACAGAATTTCTGAGGAAAAGCAGAGCGGTTTACTGGAAATATGTCTAGAATAGGGCTAAAGGACAAATTTATTTGGTTATTCAATATACTAAAGTTTTATATGGGGATTTTCTAATTTCAAGTTTTCCTAAGTTATTTAATTTGTTGCCTTTATTTTTACTGTGAATAATTGATGGCAAACTCTGAAAAATTATTGTTATTTAAACATCTTTGTTAGTTCTTGTTATTTAAACATCTTACGTTAGTTCTTATTATTTACACATCTTAAGTTAGTTCTTACTATTTGAACATCGTAAGTTAGTTCTTATTAATTAAACGTCTTGAGTTACTTCTCTTTATTTAAAGATCTTACGTCAGTTCTTATTATTTAAACATCGTAAGTTAGTTCTTATTATTTAAACATCTTACGTTAGTTTTTATTATTTAAACATCTTTGGTTATTTCTTTTTAATTAAACATCTTGAGTTACTTCTTGTTATTTAAACAAATTAAGTTAGATCTTATTGATAAAACATCTAAAGTAAGTTAGTTACTATTTAAACATCTTAAGTTAATGCTTATTAATTAAACGTCTTGAGTTACTTCTCGTTATTTAAACATCTTAAGTCGGTACTTATAATTTAAATATCTTAAGTTAGTTCTTATTGATAAAACTTCGTTAGTTTTAATATTCTCCTGATGAAGGAGGGGTACTTCTGAAACCGGTAGAGTGTGTAATAAAAATAAAATGGTTTAAAACAAATGTGTTTATATTGTAAATTATGGCCAGCCACAAAGTAAATGCTTTTTACAAATACGAAAAATAATAAATTTTGTAGTCCGTGCATAGGATGAATGACATTGACAGTATTATAAATTAGATACTTCTAAAAGTCTAATTAAACTTAATCGTTAGGAGCAGATAATTGAATTGAATTAAATTTATTTGTCTCAATTTGTGACGATAAAACTCTACACCATTATCCTGGATTAATGTTTGACAGTAAACATATTACTTGTTACGTCACTGGGCGGCCAACGCGAGGGGTTTTGGCTTCAAATTGTCATCCCTATTCTAACTAATTACCTCATTATAATTAATTCATTCAACGTTTTATTTATTTTTTAATACTTTGCAGAAAATTGGAAAGCATATTATTTTCACGTTTACATACTTAACACTCTTATAAATATTAATACGTAGCTAGTTACTAAAGTTACATCTCGTAAAAAATCGTGAGACTTTTGATGAGAGAATTTTTTTTACATTAAACCACACGTGAGGAAGCCCTGAGGAAAATAATTACCCTCAAGCCATATATGTCATTTTGGGAATGATGTATGGAGGGTCTTTTTGTGGAAAGGAAGGCGTGAACCTCGGTGTTGAAGAGACCCATGTTTTATGAAGGAGGAAAGACAGAGGCCGGCAAATCGTCGTACACATTTTTTAATTTCGGTTGTGTACAGGTGTTGGCTGCGGACGCGTCTGCCCACCATCTGCGTGGCAGGCCGGATCGGGTGCAGGGGTCTCTCAAAACATCGCTTTGCACCGCAGTGGGAGGGATAATTAACAATAATTTATTATCAATTGTCAATTTCGGTTGTGTACATGTATGTACCCCTGCAACCGATCCGGCCTGCCACGCAGATGGTGGGCAGACACGTCCGCAGCCAACATACATGTACACAACCGAAATTGACAAACAAATGATAATAATTTATTGTTAATTATCCCTCCCACTGCAGTGCATAAAGATGTTTCGACAGACCCCTGCATCCGATCCGGCCTGCCATGCAGCTGGTAGGCAGACGCATCCGCAGCCAACACCTAGATAAACCTCGATTCGGGCACGTCTGCTAAATCACCAAACGTAGCGAAACACTTGAAGTGACATATGGCAGTGGTGTTGAGTATCCATTGCATGGTTTCCGGGGTGGCGGTACCCATACCCGCCTCAGCTAGAGCTCGTACGGACGTCATTGACGTTCGACGACGTCTTGTTTGATAACAAAAAAGATAGATGATACTATAACGATGACTAATTAAAATAATGTCTCACGGTTATCCACTGGAGTGCTTTTTGCCACAATATGACACCATTTAAAATACCTCGGATTGCTTTGCTGCCAATTTTGGCAAATTTTCCCTTATTTGTAAATAATTAAGTAGAAGTTTACGATTCTATAATATTGTTTTTATAAATCCTACGAATATGTGATAATCGAAAAAAGATAGGTGAATTCATTGGCTATAAAGAACTATAATCAATTTATATGTCTCCATATTAATATTCGGAGGTATGATTGTTTTAATGTGGGCTGAAAATATTCAAAATGATAATCAAAAAATATCGAACAATCGGAGAAAAAAGTTTTAATTTCTCTGTCGCTCCAGTGTTATGGAGTATGGTGAGTTTCAACCAGACCTTAAGCATATGCACTAAAAAAATTAAGTACCCACTTGACATACATAAAAGCATTTTTTTTAGAACCTTTTTGTAAAAATATCGTTTTTGCGCTTTATAATTCGTGCACGCAGTTTTCACTTATTTATTGAAATAATAAGTGATTTAGCATTTTTTACATATTTAACTGGTCCCTTTCAATTCGTTGGCTATTTTTTCAAAAAACCTGCCAACTAAATTCAGTAGTTGGGATTAATCATTATCAATAATCTTTTCAACTTGTTGCTGAGTTGATAAATACGTCGGGTTCCCTCCCAAAGGTCGTGAGTTCAATTCCTATTGCCAGTCAAGTCCTCTATCTATGCACAAGCAACATCTTTCGCTTTTAATGGTGGTTGTAGAAGCTTTTTAGACATTGTCAGGCTTTTCGTTACCCAGAAATGTTTGTTTTTCTTCAAGGCGATACATCCCGTGTTGCACCTTTTGAAATCGGGCCACTAACAATAATCCTCCTTTTGAAGATGGCGATAAGGTATGAATTCCCGCAATAATAATAATTCCCGCAATAATTCACTTATCTTGTCTCCACCATATTTATTAAGATGCCGATGAATTTCAAAATCGAATCCAATTGCCCCACTGATCTCAAAAGAAAAATTAAAAAATGGCTAATGGGTCAAAACTTTTTGTACTGATATTGTTTGTAATCTTATGTATAAATATTATCTATAATTAATTTAATCTATTAGTAATTTACCTGTGTTATATCTGTCTGTCTGTATATTTTATGCTTTTGTATTGTAGGTACTTAAAAGTTATTCTTCTGCAACTATTTTGCTATTGAAGTTTAGCGTGTGATTAAAATGAAGAATAAAAAAAAATAAATAAAAAATAAAAAAATCGCCGAACAGCGTTATTGTTATTTATTTTTGGGGTTTTGGGCCGTGTTGCGCTACCTCCTTCTTCGGACAGCGTGACAGTGTCCATCATCAGGACAGTTATGCGATACTGAAACACTGTCCGAAACGTTGGTTAAAGAAAGAGGTTGCGCAGAACGACATAACATCCCAAAAATAAACAACGATAATACTTTTGGCCGTAAATATCAAAATCATATCTGCGAAAAGGCTGTTTCATTTTATTTTGTGAAGCTCAGGCACAAATATATAAATGTTTTTTCTATCATTTTCTAAAGAACGACTTTGCCACTTTATTAAAAAAAAAAAAAAACCGAAAAGGTGTTCGGAAGTAGGAGATTTTGCACGTGAAAGCAGTTTTTAATGGTCTGATACTTTATATTTTTCTGGGCTTATAAAAAGACTTCATTATTTAAAAACCCGATAAGTATTCTGCTAGCAGTGTTTAATTATTATATCTATAATATTTCTAAGCCACCAAATTATCAAACAAAAATCACGTATTTTTCATTACTTCGTAGTGCTCGCCTTAATAACAATGTATTGGAAAATTATCCTTGTTCAATTATCTTGTCAATATCTTTCATTTGCTTTGCTAAATATTTTCGCGTAGTATTTATTTATTTATTTATTTATTTATTTATTTATTTATTTATTTATTTATTTATTTATTTATTTATTTATTTATTTATTTATTTATTTATTTATTTATTTATTTATTTATTTATTTATTTATTTATTTATTTATTTATTTATTTATTTATTTATTTATTTATTTATTTATTTATTTATTTATTTATTTATTTATTTATTTATTTATTTATTTATTTATTTATTTATTTATTTATTTATTTATTTATTTATTTATTTATTTATTTATTTATTTAAGGAACATTAACAGTCTTAGTAATACAATAAACATAAGATGATGATAAAAAAACAGACCAATTATTAATGTTCACAGATAGGTATTTAGAAACAAGACTAACTGAATATAAACTAGAATATTTAAAAAAATAATAAGAGTACAAATGTGAATTCAACAAATGGTAAACTAATACACAACATTAAAATAAGTGTGATTATAACTGAAATAGACTGCAAAATAGGGATTTGGGTTAGAATATAATATAATTGATTTAGTATATAATATAACACGTGGCATTTTATGAGCATGTCAGAATGCATGTATAGATTTTGGGAACCATTAAATTGATTTACTTACTCATGAAATCCATCAAATTCGTGAATTTACTTATGACATTAAAAAGCAGTTACTAACTTCATGGACGAATAAACACTTCATGATTTGTGACTTGATTACATCGCTAAAACAAGAATGTTGAATGTTTACAGAATGTTATAATTTGTTGAGAAAACGTTTAATTATTGTTTTCTGAGTTCAAATAAAGCATTACAAATTTTTTACCAAATAACTGACATAATTAAAGAATGTAAAGGGTCTTTCAGCGCTTCCTATCTTTAAATTTAAATAAAACAAAGTGTGTGTGAGATATCATCGAAAATTTTATTCGTTTGAAAGGCCTATCGATGCCCATTATACATACATATGGAATATAACGTCTTTCAAATGTCCGCCGCGGCTTCTCTGGGTGGCGCGCATTCGAAATGTCCAATTTTCCATGATGCTTAGTTCACACTGAGCTATAACATCTGCGAGCAGATATCTGTTGATTCGCGAGCGCTTATCTTTTGTCCTTTCACACGAGGCTATCAAATATTTCTTCCTGTGGTAGGAGAGGGGGTCAGTCGAATTAGGGAGCGGCAACGGAACGCATATTTTTTGTACTGAAATCTGTCAACTTGACATATTTCATCCACGGGTCTAGGCAGCTCCGTAATTACAATGACCCCCTCTCCTGTTTTAGTCGGAGAAGGGGAGAGTTATCTTCTGGGATATCGCGTCTGGAGCGGTTACGTCTGAGATGTGTATTGTATATGATTGATCTGCGCTTAAAAACGCTTAGGTGTGAACGGTCTGAAGGGATTGTATGGAGAGCGTTATTTGGCGTGCTATATATCTTTTATATTTGATAGCGTAATGTGAACCAGCTTTGACTCTGGCGCATTTCCATGACGGCCGGCCTAGTCCAGCGGTAAGGCTCTTGACTAGCATTCCGAAGGTCGCGGGATCGAATCCCGGCGTGGCAATAATAAAATTAAATATGTCAGCGACATCAGTTAGTTCATTACCTAACCTATGCATTCTTTTAACACAGAATGCATAGCGAAGTTTTTGTTGTAGAGTAAAATATTCCTACTGGTATATTTTGGAGGTATATGTATAGATAACAAATTTATAGCGTCAGGGCAGTCCAACTTTGAATAAACAATTTTATATAATAAAAGGAGATCAAATAAATAGGTACCTGGCTGGGTATTCTTAGAATTAAAATTTCATTTGGTAGAAACAAACTGGCGTAACGATGAATGTATAATGTAAATACATTGAGGTGGGAATATTACCATATGTCTCGGTATGTAGAAGGATTGGATTGAAAAGTTGAGTAATATGTATGGGAGAACAAAATAAAATGATTGTGCGCTTTTCCAACCGAGCCTGTGGCCTGGATAAATTGATTGTCCTCGACCTGCCTTGGAATGGACTTCCATCTTTATTGCATTCCATTTGCATTCGATGCCACAGTGAACTGATTTAGAACCCTTATCCAATCTATGGTATTCTTAGGGAAGAGGACTTAACTCCAGAAAGCTTTCTCCCAGTCATTGAATAAATCCAATTCCTTAAATATATTATTTTATCGAAGGAAGCAAATGCTTTGGGGTGTAACATTGTATATTATATTAAATGAAAAAAATATACTTTGTAATACATTACTTTATTGTTATTAATATTTGACAGCCGATCGGGTTTCACTTAGCTCCAGCTTTGTTAGGGAATATAATATATTATCTATCCTAATATTATAATTGCGAAACTGCATGTGTTTGTTTGTTATGTTTTCACGCATAAACCAATATACTGATTTTCAAAATTCTTTCACTAATAGAAAGCTACATTAAATGCGAGTAATATAGGCTGTATATAATGGTAAGCTCTGGCTTTGTGAAATTATAAATATTAATATATTATATTCATCGTACGTTTTCTGATGCTAAGAAAAGCGAGTTATTGCTAACGTCAGAAAACAAATCGTTGCCATGGAAACGACGCGCATAAATTCCGAACGAAAGCACCAAATTAAACAATTCTTTTTTCTCTTTGAGCTTTGGCATTATTAAATTTAGTTGGCACGCGAGGTTTTTGAAAACTGAATGTACCGGGAATGAATGTATGGAATGCGGGAGGGAAGAGGGAGGGGAAATAATTGATAAGTGCAAGCGCTACATTAATTTCCCCCTAATACCAAGCCGCGGGTAAAAGTTAGTAGTTAATATAGCTTGAAGCTTGAGCTAAGCAAAACCCCATCAGCTTTTAAATATTAAAAACTAGCGAGTTTCCGGTACGCGTTGCAATGCCATTAATAAAGAAATTGTTTCTCCCTGCGTGTCTTTTCCCAATCGTCCCGTTCCACTTCCGCCTCCCTTTCCCCTTACGCGTTCCCCCTCCACCTTCCCCGCCTTCCCTCTCCCCTCTCCTGCGAACTCCCCTCCCGCCATCCCCTCCCCACTCCGGCGTTCACTATATTCAGTCCCGGTACATTCAGATTTTCAAACAGCTCGCGTGCCACCTATTGCAATTTTTTTTACAAATTTTCTATTACAAACATTCATTTTTGTGTATTATAAGAACAATGAATCAATTTTGGTATCTAACACATGTACCTATTTAAAATAAATATAATTTTTTATTAGGTTCGAAGTACGTTAGTTACATAGGTGAGGTACTTCAAATAAATTCGTTTATTCAAAGAGTTTAGAAAATTGAGTTTCGATTGAACAATCATTCTTTTGCAAAATGTCATTCTCAAATTGAGACATTTTTGTAATGATTAAAAAACTCTTCAGATTTATTGTCATGTGGTTGTAATAATCCAGAAACCTTGGAAAAATGGAAGATATGTATTTTGAGAGTTTCAAACATTTCCTAGGCTTAATACAGCAATACATAGACAACTCATAACTCAGATTGTATATACAAAAACGGTTCCATGCCAACTGAGAATAAAGTCAACTCAACAATACCTCCTTGAAAAGTCATTAAAAGCTATGAAAAAAAAAATTAAATTAGCCGATAACCCTAATCTAACGTAACCTATTTAACCAATTTTTTTATAAAAAAAAATTATCACTCTAAATGACTTTTCTGAAATGGTTCTGAGTTGGTTTCATTCCGAGTTGTCCGGTCACCGAATTTCGTCGATCATATTAAAAACTTATTCCAATCCTATTCTTAAACCTTTGGTTGTCTCTTTGTAAACCTACCTGATTACTGTATAAAAAATTATATTTTTATTCCATGTATGTATTTTTTACTTATTAATATTTTTTATTATTTTTTAATCAAGTTACACTGCCTACTTTTATGAAAAGGCCTTCTTGGAATAAAATAATTTAAAATTAATATGAAAAAACTAAAAGTGGGAAAGCTTCCAAAAGTTTAGATAAAGGAAATAATTTAATTGGGTATTTGATTGATGTTTTGTCTAATGCGGAGAGGGCAAGTGGTAGCATCTACAATTTGATGAGTTTTGTGAAGCTGAAGGACATTGGAAAGGTGAAGGATGGGAAAAAAGAGGTTGAGAGGCACTTGGCTATTCAGAAATGATTACTTAACGCAGTTAAAGCCATTTAAAGCAACGTTTTGTTTCTGTGTTGTTGAATAGTTTTTTTGAATAGTTTTAAGTGCCTTTGTCTAAAGGTTAATAACTTTTATAGCAGTAGAGAAATATGCTATCTCTGGATTTTGCAGTGAATTCAGCAATAAAAGATCAAAAAGGCGTCTGATTTTACTTAATTTTTTTAGTAAGTTTCTTACCATTGACACTATATTAATTCCACGTACATCAATTTGGGGTTGCCGTAGTCCCACTGGTTTTAGACAGTTGAGAGCAGTTGGGACTCTTTTTCAGTGTTACACACGTTTCCATGACAGTTGGCCCCCCGCTATACTTATATTCAATATGAGTATGGGAAATACGGTATACCTAATTACACAAAATATAACTAAATGTCCCCGAACGGTGAACAGGGAGGATGTACCGCCGAATAGCAAAAGTATAAAACATATTCTTATTCAAATGCATCAAGGATAAAACTACTTGTCTATTTATTGTACTTACCAGCGTATAAGTACAAAAATCGACATGTTAATGAATTCGTTTGATTCCTTCATTATACATTTACAATTTTTTTTTAAATAATTATAAACATAAATAAAAAGCTCTCGTTGATCACAATAGAATTATTTTGTTGAAAACGGGAATAAACTCACCAATACAATCAAACGCGTGTTAGTAGTACCTACGTCACGTATTTTCAATAAAACGATTTCACTTGCATATGGGCAAGCAGAATATAGGAGCGGTGACTCACGTGTTGCGTCTCACTCGAGCTCTTTGCGTTCTATGTGCAAGTGCGCAAGATGGAAGCCCATTCGTGTTTTTTACTTCGAAGTTATTGTGTCGTCGGCAACTTGGCATGAAGGGGTTCTCAATTGAATAATTATTATTTTTTGTCGATAATTATTTAATTTTATATTGGATATTTTCGATTTTTTTAACTTTGAGCAGTGTTTTACCAGGGTACCGGTCTTGGTTCTAAAATATTGTTATTGAGCGTTTTCCATTTTTTCAATACAAAGTTAAAACAAAGGCCCAAAAAAGCTTTTAATGACCAATTAATTTCCCTTAGACGATTTCTTCTACAGTAAAGAGTATCGATTATAATTTTACTATTGTTAATCAGTTCAGAGTTCAATCAATTGAAATCTTATAAAAGACTGTTGATAAAATCACACATCACGTTTCAATATCATTGAAAATTCCAAATAACAGCTTAGATAGTATCATTATAAACCCTCGAACTCAGTGGAGACCTTTTTCACATCGGAATATTTTCTGTTGTTGAAACATATATATAATTCAAACGATTTCCCGAATGTTTGATTTTCCAGTTACATATTTTCACCACTTTTCTAAATACTTCAGTATATAATGTTCCATAAAATCAGCAAGTAAGGTTTGTTTTTTTTTTCTCCACTAGGTTTTTGATTTTAGGTTAGGTTTTCTCTAACACCAGCTCGTAGACAAGTGGAGCTGGCAGCACGGTATCGCTTCTACATACATAAGCACACACTTTCACCAAAATCATTTACTCAACTGCCCTGATGATGGACACCGTAACGCTGTCCGAAACGTTGGATAAAGAAGGAGGTAGCGCAACACGGCATAACACCCCAAAAATAATTTTGTGCTTCCTTTATGAAGCATTATTTCATTCACAAGGAAGTGCAAGATAAAATAATTACGCAAAATAATAATATTCTGATGAGAATTTTTGTCACAAATCAATAATTGAGTTTTGTAAGAAAAAAAAAACTTTTAGTCAACTTGGGAGGCGGGTATGGGTACCTCCGCCCTGGCAACCATTTTTTTGGATAACCAACATCTCTGCCACAGACCACCCAAAGTGGTTCAAATTGAATTTAAAAGTCGCTTGCAGTAATTTTATATAAAACGTTCTCTTATTTTAGAAGCACTAGAAATTTGTTCGAGAAAATATTGCAGAAATATTCCAATTATTTTCCAATCAGATATGGAATGGGTGCGATTTCCGGACCCTACTAATAAAACATACATTCAATGTAGTCGTGACCACATATGTTACTGGCTGGTATTCTATCCATTTTATATCGCAGATTAATTTGTGATTTTATAAACATCAGTTAGACGTGACAAACTCAATTTGAATACAATTTTTCCTGTAATAAACCTTCTCCACTTTCAGTATTTATTTACATAAAGCAATTACACGCCATCAATCTCCCCCCACCCCTTTCATTCGATCTAAATATATCTCAACAACATCGCTCAGGTACTAGCAGTCCCATCGAGTACATTATAATATGAGCTTTGCGATGAAAAATTGTAATGCGTCGGATTTATCTGGATTTGAACAATGATTTTTGTTTTTTTTTTATTTTTTTAGCATTGTTTGTAGTGAAAATGGAATGTATATCTCTTGATTTAAAAAAATATAAACATTTTAATAGAATGATTTTAGATTTTCTCATCCAAAAGCATTAAATTGTTTAATTTTTGGAGTATTACGCCGTGTTGCGCTACCTCCTTCATTTCGGACAGCGTTACATTATACGCAGCAGGTAACACATCTGCCCCGATGATGGACACTGTAACGCTTTCCGAAACGTTGGCTAGAGAAGGAGGAGGAGAACCCCAAAAATAGATCACTGTAATATGCGCACATTTTTGAAGTGAAACTTTTTTAGCCCCGTTGTGCTTTGAAACTCGGAAGAAATGGAAATGACGCATTACAGTACCTACGAAGCGTCGAACTGCGCTCATTGGCCGCTCACATTATGATCTCACTTTTCAACGCCCCTATTGGTTGAGATTTTGGTGAAGTTTCGCTTCTACCGCGTGTGAGTTCTCACTCGATTTTTTTACATTATCTACTAAGGAAAAAATCCCTCAGGACCTATGTCATCTTTTGGGATGCTGTGTGGGGGACTTTTTGAGGAAAGGAAGGAGAGAAAGTTCTGGGAAGTAAAAAATGTAAAGTACTGTAAAGGGGTGGGTAGAAATCTGGGGGTCAATGTGTTCAGGAATGACGCATGTATGAATCCATCCCTCCCACTCCGGTGCAAGGCGATGGGTCAAGAGAGTGCGGCTGGAGGTCAAAGGATCTCCGTCAAAGCGTATCTCTCGATCCGGCCGGCCCCGCAGTTGATGGGCAAAAGCATCCACCGCCAAAACCTAGACAAACCTTACCCCAAGTCACCAAACATAGCGAAACACTTGGAATGACCTACGGCAGGAGTGTTGGTTATCTAATAAAAGATTCCCGGGTCGGTGGTACCCATTCCCGCCTTCCAAATTGAATTATGGGTAGGTAGTTAAATTATATGCCTTCATTAGTAAAGTAATAATAACAACAACAAAAACTTATTAAATTATGACAAGCTGATGGTGGGAATTTTTTTTTGTCAGGGGAACGCGCGCCACCATTCAAAGCTCATTCTATGAATCGAGCAATTAAGATAAACATATTAATCTGAAACGTGTGAAATAACATACACACACGTGAACATAAAACATATATACGTACGTTTTCTTCAGAGCTGAGTACAGTGCTAAAATACAGCGAGAGTAACTTTCTGTAGCATATTTCTACAACCCTTATTGAGAGTTATCTTCTCTCTCCCGTCTCGGTAAACTGGAAGCCTTCGCATTTCCCACGGATTGCGGAATAGTTTATTGACTGTTGACTCTCGACTGTTGATCGTTGATTGTTGACCGTTGACTGTTGACAGATGACAGCTGGGTCGGTAGTTATGTAGAATGAATAGTGGATCTCTTTAAAAGTAAACAAATGTTAATAATTTTATATCTAAAAGAAGTACGTTTTATGGCGTGAAGCAAAAAAGAGAGGAAGAAAAATTGGAGTTTCACGCAATGCGTTTTTCGACCAGAAGAGCGATTCTCTATCTTTTGTAGGATCGTTATCGAGATAACGAACGTGATCTTCTGTCAGATTTGTGTGCAACAACTATTTGATTTACGCATTCTGAGAACATTTTTAATTGGAGCGTTAATATCTAAGCACATCCCAATGGCAATTTCTTAATGTTATAATTGTGAACCCTCTGTAAATTGTTTCAACAATATATAAATAAATAAAGTACGGTATTTTGTTTCAGCGTTAAATTTTTAAGGTACAATCTACGAAATCTTCACGAAATTTTAGAATTATATATTTATACAAATATATATGTAATACTAGCTCAGACCCGTGAAAATCACGGGATATTATTATTGTAGATTTTGTTAAGCTGAATGTATTTGTGTAGAACACGCAGAATGATCACGAAAAAAATATTCACGAAAATGTACTAATTGATAGGAAGTTACTTCATCGCTTGCCTGAATTCTTAAAGGCGGCGCTATTCGGCTGAAAAAGAAGAAGATGGAGAGATGTGTAATTACGAATGTTGGACAGAGCGCGCTAATCGCAGCGAAAATGGCGAAAAAGCTTAATAAAACATGACTCGTTTAAAATAGAGCAAAAATCTCGTGGAACGTATCTTAAGTATCATTTAAAGAAACATTTTGAATTTGTTCACAAATATAACTTGTGAAATAATAGAAATAGACTTGTTTTAAATAATTTTCGGAGCATACTTTGCAATTTTTTCTATCGAGGGAATTTCATATAATTTACGTTTCGGCGTGGAACGTATCTGGATATTATCTTCAAAAATAACATATATTTTTTTAAGAGCTTAAAAACTTCAAATGTTTAATGGAGATATGTAAGAAATCGGTCGAAATTCGAATATTAGACCCTTAAATATCAATTCCAATTTTGAAAATGATAATAAAAATTATTTACTGTTAATAATATTATATAATAGTTAGGTTTAACGCTGGTTTGGATTCTTCACATAATCAGTTCCAATTTTGTTGAATTCAAAGTAAATTTGAATTGATTGAAGAGTTACGCAGGACACTGTTGACTTCAAGTATACTGCCACAATATTTCACAGTTATTCTTATAAATACGGAAAAATATATCAATAAATAATATACCATTTTCCGATACTCAATTTGTGAAAGCTCAATAAAGCCCCAGGGGTCCAATAACAACTGACCATAACCTTGGGTTTTTAGAGTTATTGACTGCCAAAGAATGAAATAAAATTCAGAATTTTCTATTTCTCTGAAAGCAATGTCACCTTCTTGGGGGGTTGAACTTTGCTACAAGGTCCTTCATCCCTTTGATAAGACTTGGGTCTATCCCTTTAAGACGTGAGATTTAGAAAAAAACTTCGTCGACTTGATTAAAAAAATAAAGCAACCAAAACTTGCGTTCGATAAAAAAAGTCTCCGTTTTTCTTTACGAAGCCTTTCTTTTCTGGCCTAACACGTAACGAAACGAAAGTTGAAGTCCATTCTACTTTGGATTTCTATTCTATAGAAAAGCCTGTTCTCGCAGATCCGTTTACATACCTACACCTCAGTATCTGTTCACGGTTAATATCCAAAAAATCTATTCTTTAAACAAATCTTATCTTTGAAAATCTAAAACTAGGCAAACTACAAACAACTTGACTTATTAGCAGCATTTACATTCCAGCTGTCAACAGAGATCGGTAAATAATTTCCTATTGAACTGGTGTTTCCAATTCGATTATTTGGATTAGATGAATTATTAATATCAGTCAAACAAATGGCTCATCGCAGATGGAAACGCACTGGATTATTGCCAAAACACTTAAATAAACTAATGGCTGCAATCACATACAAATTCCACGCCACAGCATTAACGCAACTCGTCTTAAGTAAAGTTAAAATAATAAAACAGTTAATTTATCGCAAGCAACTGAATTCTAAAGACTTACCCACTAAACAAATCTTATTTGAAGCCAAAAATCTGCAATCCATTATTTATTTGGCGTCAAAAACTTCCGGCGCATTTTTGCACTTTTTTATATTTCACAGCATTTGAAATGTGAGGTAAAATAAACGGACTACAATAAAATTATTTTATGAACATCTCTGTCAAATTCCATTCAAAATCAGGCTGGCAATAAATTAGAGGCGTAGTAACTACGTACATCTGAAAATCCTTTTATTACAGCAGTGATATGCTCCATCGTGATATGCGCTATCCATCGATATGCTTGGTGTAACTCTAAGTGACCAGCTCAGGTATGGGGGCTCCATCGAAGCCAGAGTTAAGTTAGCCTCTCGGAAACTGGGCGTACTATACAGGGCCCGCATATACTTTAATAGTAAACAACTGCTAACCCTGTACAAATCGCAAGTGCGCCCCACGGTTGAATTTGGCAGCCACATCTGCCCTGGAGCCCCAAAATACCTAAAAAAAACCCTCGACTTTGTGCAGAAATGGGCGATCCGTTTGTAGATTCTCCTAACTTCACAAACGGATTGCAATCTTTAGAGCACAGGCGTCAGGTGAGAATGCTGTCCTTGAAACACGCCAAACACGCGCCCAACATTTGTACACGGTTGACATCAGTCAAATGAGAACGGGTCGTTTCTACGACTCGTTCTTGAGTTCAACAGCTAGGCTGTGTAATTTTTTTTTATTTTTTTTTTTTTTTTTTTTTTTTTTTTTTATTTCTTTTATATATTTAATAATATTATTATTCAATTTATAAAAACAGTTTATTTATAAACAAGTTCTGCTAGGTATTGTTTATAAATAAACTGTTTTTATAAATTGAATAATAATATTATTAAATATATAAAAGAAATAAAAAAAAAAATTAAAATGGAGTTCTACAAAATAAACTTGATAACAATAAATAAGGCTGTGTAATGATTTGCCGGCATCTGTTATTCCTCCCTCCTACAACATGGGTCTCTTTAAGACCCATGTTTACTCCTTCCTCTTCTCAAAAACATCCACCACACAGCATCTTCAAAGATGACATAGGCCCTGAGGGAAATTGTTTCCTCCAGAGCCTCCTGTGTGGAGTTGGACGTGTAAAAAAAAGAAGTGAACTTAGATTTTTGTACTCGGAAAATTTACTGCAAAAAGTTTTCAGCAATTTTTATTTCGTAGTGTATATTGATGTGTGGCAATGTGGACACTTAGGACGGGTTGTTTCAAAAAATTTGATGGATTCATCAAATATTTGAAGTTAACTTTCACGTTTAGTGTAAGTTCTATTCAAGTTCTGTAATTATTTCAGTTTTGTGAAGCAGTTTTGTGAACTGTTCTATTCAAGTTCTGTAATTATTGCAGTTTTGTGAACTGTCCTATAACGATGTAATAACAGAACTTCAATAGAACTTACACAGAACGTGAAAATCAACTTCAAATATTTGATGAATCCATCAAATTTTTTGAAACAACCCATCCTTAGAGTCAGTGAAAGAAAGCGGATAGATGTCCCCGAAGTGAGGTGAGAGAAAAATGTTTAGGATTCCATGGACAGCCAGTCGCACAAAGAAGTCCATTCTGGAAGAACTAGGCATCTCTCAACTTTCATAATTCGAACAAGTTGCTCACCAAACCGCGAAACTCATGGTCTATGGCAAAGTCTTTGGCAGAAGAGGCAAAGGAAGGTCACATACCATACCAAGTACTCTGGCATCCGGTAAATCGGTGTCCGCAGATCTCCACACAAATTTGTTTTTAGAATAATTTAACAATTCAAAAAATTCAGAAGATTGATTGAGAAAGTTTTTCAGAACGCAAAACAAAATGTGATTTTGGTCAACAAAAATTGATATGAGTCCATTTTTTTAGAATTAGACAAAATTTCTAACTTAGAATGATGGCATTCCTTATCAAACAAGTTCTGACGCTCTAACTCTCGAAGCTCTAACTCGTGGAAGCTACGGACCAATATGATTAAATTAGTTTGCGTATAGAACGGACGCCGGACGTTCCTGAAACATGGACCCAACTACGCTGCACTCTAAAAGTCACAACTGGCTGCAAATTGGCTATCGGAATACACAAATCCAATTTCCTGCAACTTCGGAAACGAGAATTTTGATCGAAAAGTTTTATCATTCATACTATAAGGCTCTCCGGAAAATTGAAACTAGGTTTTTTTTGTAATATGAATACCGCACAAGAGTCCCAATTTCTCCCGCCTGGAGCCAGTGGAGCTATGACATCCTCAATTGATATGGGGAAGAGGAAGGTGGGAAGTTCCTGGCTATTCAGATCTGGTCACCAAACATGGCCAAAGCCATTTCAAGCAACGTTTCAATTCTGAATGGTGCTCTTACACCAGGGCGATACTGAGAGTATCTTCCACTCTGGAACGTGAGTGACTAAATTGTGAAATAACACAAATTAATCAATTAAAATTTATTTGCCACGCCGGGATGCGAGTCAAGAGCCTTACCGCTGGACTACGTCGGTCGCCGAGGTTGAATCACATTAATTTATTTTATTACATTTTCTCCACACATGTCAACTTTGGAATGCTGGGTGGAGGGTCTTTTTAGAGACAGGAATGAGAGGGAGTTCTGGGAAGGAAAAAGTTTTGAGGGTTGGGTAGGAATCTGGGGGCAATGAGTTCAGGAGCGACGTACGTATGATTCCCACCCACTGCGGTGCAAGGCAAAAAATTGAGAGAATCCGGCTGGAGAAATCAAGAGGTTTCCTCATCATGTCTCTCCTGATCCGGCCCGCCACGCAGTAGATAGGCAAGCGCATCCAATGCCAAGACGCCTAGACAACCTAGAGAACCCGGGCACCCCTGCTAAGTCTGCAAACATAATGAAACACTTGGCGTCATTTATGGCAGAGGTATTCAATAAATGGTTCCCAGGGCGGCGCACTCATTTCGGCCTCCCAAATTGTCGGCATATTAAGTAGGTTTTTAGCTAAAGCCTTATCTTAATAAGTTTATTTTCTGAATTAATCATTCACCAGTTTGATTTGTAAATTTTAGCTCTCCACAGAATAAAATATGTCGTAAAAAACCAAGCTTTCAAATAATTGAAAAATTGAGAATTCAAGATGTTTTTCGTTCCTTTGATAAATTTTACCCTCCCCTTCAATGGAGAGCTTTCAGAGCTTTTATGATATTTTTCATTGAATCGAATACCACAAGTACTTTTATTGTAATACATTCAAAAGAAAAAACTAGAGCCACAAATGTTGGGCACACGCCGAGCTCGTGTTTAGCATGGTTGACTTTTGTTGTATAAAAACAAGTTGCGAGCAATGGTTTTATTAAAAGATCTCGCTGAATTGCTGACTTTTGAGTTTTCTCTATCCAACAAAACATGTCTCTTTTAGACCCAGGACTACTCCTTAGACCTTCCAAAACATCCAAAAGATGTAAAATAGGTTGCAAAATTTATTAGGACTGCGGGCGGCTTTTGGTTGGGCTTTGCCCAGTTAGTGTTTGACCATTTTATTCCAATAAGAACTGGTTTCAAAAATAGCCTATTCCTCTGATCCACTGTCATCGAGTGATAGTCACCGGTACAAAGTAACCGAAAGAGGCAATGACGTCATAATATGTAATACATAGCTGCAAGATACAACTATGTATACTGTCAACTTTTCCATACCCGGAAAGATGCATTAATTCTATAAATCCGTAGTACATATAACTAGGGAGGAATTTTCCACATGCGAGCTGCTGACGGAAGTAGCGCTATCTTGTGACAGATTCTTGAATTAAAAACCGAATTACAATGGTAGCCTTAAACCGGTGCGTTGAAGTGATTAGAGGAAGTAAGAACAGACTAATAAAAAATGTAGAATAAAGAATAATTCAAGAAGTGCCTTGTGTGAGTGTTTCGTGATCAAAATAAATACCGTATGTGCCTAATCGAGGCTTAAATTTCTAAAACAAAATTGTGTTTACGAAATTGAAATGGGATGGATATCTACCATGTGAGGCGGGTGGGAGTGAGACGGAGCGCTGGGCTATCGGGCTAAGTCAGTGGATAGCTACCTGCGGCCCGCGAGCCCATTTTCCATTGGGCTAAATAAGTGGATAGCAACCTGTGGCCCGCGAGCTGTTTCGTACGTCCCACTTAGCTAAATAAAATGTTTAAAATATTGCAGGAAAGAATATTCAACAGTTTCTATTGTTTTCAAAAGGGTTTAGCGGAAATTCTCAGTTTTTCTTCAAAGTTTTGAACCAGCCGCCCAAAATAATAATACTTTTTTTTACATATTCTTATAAAGACAAAATTTTATGGTTCGACCTTCGAAGTGTAGAAAAAATCACCTTCGTAGCGCAGCGCTTTTCTTGTCGAGATCTATGATGTATGCATTGTATAGGTTTCCGTTTCATAAAATACCAAAAGTTTTCTTGAATAAATTTTGTTTAGATATCCGAATGACAAAATCGACATTTGCCAAAATTGCAATTAGCTATTTTTTTACTCTTCAGAAAGATAAAAATCGACAGCACATATTTGTTTGGCCTCGCAGATATAGAGTTTTCGCCTGTGGCGCTTTATTTATTACGTTCTGTAATTGTTTTATTGCAAATTACGATTTTTGAAACTTCAAACACGTGACACCACCGACTGCAAATTTAGCAATTCTAGATGTAGATATCCTATCCCTTGCGGCCCGGCCAAATTTAAAGTGTATAAATTGGCTCCCTGACTAAAAGTTTGATCATTACTCCGCTAAATGGAGCATTTGTTTCCATTCAAATTCGCATGAAAGGCAATTCTTCTTTATTCCATGCTAAATACAGTGATTTATCACGTACACCCTTTTGATTTGAGACAGTCGATATGTATTCAAACAGTTCCAAAGACGTCGTGAACTACCTACTCTTTAAAGATAACACCTTTAATACTATCATAATTGCTCGCTCTAAGTACTTACCTCATTGGTGACGTCTGTCCCGCGCAGACGCCAAGCAGTCTAAAGCAGTTAACTGCGGTGCCGGCCGGCCAGCTGTCACGAGCTGCAAACATGGCCGCCGTCTTGACAATTAAAACCTCAATTCAGAAATCTAAACGTGCTAATTGCCCGACACGGTAACTCAAAGAAGATAAAATCGATCTATTTGAGTAAATCGATGTTGTATCAATGAGACAAATAACAATTGAAGGCTTTTCATCGCTACTAAGTGATACTTTGTAACGAAGAAAACTGGATTTGTCATCTTTCCGCGTTTTCAAAGCTACAACAATAGGTTCTACTGCACATAAGGTGAAGAATAAAAACTTAAAATACGCGTGGTACATTCGTGGAATATTCGCGAAAACAATCTGGGATTCAATATTTAGATAAAATATCTCAAATGCTCCATGAATTCCGTTTAGAAAGCTTTTAAATTTATCCAGATAATTCGGTAAGACCGAATATTCCCTGGATGACATTCCTTCAATTGGCATTGACGTTACAACATTTTTGTATTACATACTTATGTTAGTTATTGGTTGTAATTACTCTAAATGTAAATATTTTATAACTAAGTTTTCTTAGTTTTGATATCTTAACTTTTTATTTGTTAAGTTCTCTGATTTGTCATTTTCCATTGACAATCATTTTCTATGTTAGGCTAAATATAATTACTAAATATTGTCAATGTTCCTTTTCTCAGACGTAATCATTCACCTGTGAAAAGGAACATTGATAATATAACAAAAGGAGGTAATTGGTACAATTTTACGTAGGTTTTTTTATATCAAAAATATAAGTTTCACATACAGTACCGCTTAAAAATAAAAGAGCAAGGTTAAGCAGAACAAACAAGAGAAGAGTCATACGTAAGCAAACAAGGATTTACGTATAAGGATGATTACAAATACAAGGAAAAGAAAAGGAAAAAAAAAATAAAGAAGACAGAACAAAACATGACAATAAATATTATTGTCATTTTTAAATGTAACTTAAAAACTATTATTTTATAGCATTAATCTGATTTTTTGATATGCTGATTGTTTTTGAACATATCTGGAAGCGAATTATATAGTGTGTAGGCAATATAGTGTGTAGGCAATATAGTTCAGAGAATTTATCCCATATTTTGTAGTAGGATGTTTAGAGGAACGCGGATTTTATTTTTATTTCGAGTATTGTAGTTGTGGATGTCTTGATTGTAAAGTGGCTTGATGTTAGTGTGAGTTGATTGTTGAGTAATTTGTAGGATGGTGCTTGTGATTTCATGATTAGGAAGGATTGTGATTGGAAGGATACCGGAAACTCAATATACGTCCCTGACAGGAGGGGCCGAAAAGTCGGTTTTGAACCACCTGTGGTAGTATTATTATTATTTAAATATGTGTGATATACATTCATTATTGGTTATCATCATAATCATCAGTATATTAATACGTGAAGCAAAAACTTTGTACCCCCTCTTTACGAAAATTGCGCGGACGGAGGAGTATGAAATTTCGCACACTTATAGTTTATGTAGAGAAGGAGTGCAGAATGCTAATATATTTTTTAACTATGCATAAAAAATACATTAATCAATAAAAAAAACATTAAACATTAAATTAATTATAGTCGAATTTCAACCATTAGGCGACCACTAGTAATTTATAATTACCGTAAATGTACATATTTTGTAACTTTTTTAGTTGAGATTTCTTACCTTTCGTTTATTAAATTGTCTACTTAAGTCATTTTCCACTGAAGAGATAATACAAATCATTTTCTATGTCAGCCTAAATATGATTATTAAATGCTATCAATGTTCCTTACCACAGATGTGTGGCCCACATCACAAGTTACCCATTATAAATACATTTTACATATCATAAATTTAAATTTTAGATTAATTTAACCTTTATCACGTTTTGAGTAGATGAAATTCCATCAAGAATAACCTTTGCTTTAAATATATCATGGTAAACCTGAACCCAAAAGATACACACATGGCGTCATAAGAACTTACCCCTTATAATAATTAACATGTTATTCTATATTTATATGAATCAAATGATCCGCACGTAATCATAACTCTTCATTTCTCTGTAATTATTAATAAATAATTATATACACACATTTATTGTATAGAGGTTGATTTATCTAATAAGTAATCAAATTGTATATGGGATTCAGATTTCTAATGTGATATTATACTATGTATTAAATATTATCCCTAGACTGTTAAACTGTTTACGTCTGTGTCACTTTATGCAAAACCAGACCAACCTACTCAGTAACTCAGTCTAGACTAGTGATGATCAACCTTTTTAGCCGGAGGACAATTTATCCATTGAGAGCTTGACAAATTTTAAATTTGCATTCAACGGTGTCGAAAAGCTGTTTGTATTTTCTATAACCGTATTTTTTTTATTAAAACAATTATTGGGCGGAAAAACGAAAGGGCCGCAGGCGAAGATATTATAGGCATCTAAGTAAAACCAATTATTACTGTCGATTTTTATCATTCTGAAATTTAAAAATTTGGGTAACATTTGGTATTTTATAAAACAGAAACCTTTGAAAAGGCATCAAACGTACTAACAAAAAGCGCTGCGTTGCTGAAGCCTCGATTACATTGAGCGAGTTTACAAGCTACTAGCCGGTAAGCTTAAAATCGGGTGAATCGTGATAGTCATGATGACACACAAAACTGTATACTCGCTCAGTAGCTACACTAATAGCTAAAATATCGACTCTCGAGCGAACCAATTCGGTCGAAATTTTGTAAAAAACTTGAGCCCGCAGCTAGCGCCACACGCTAGCTAGCCTGTACCTTACGGCTCCCGCGCGAACTAATTCTGACAGTTGCGAAATCAGCTGTTGGTAGGCCGAGTGGCATGTAAAGTTGACCATCTTTCAACTTTTTTCGTAGATTGTCCGCAATCTGCTAGTTAGCAAGTAATACGATGACACTGAGCGAGTTTACTAACAGATAGTGAATTTCCCAGAAAGTAGCTTGAAAACTCGCTCAATATCTTAAAGCAAATTTTTTCTACCCTTCAGATTGAACGACAAAAATTTGTCTTGTTAATAATATGTCAGAAAAGCTGGTAATTTTGAGCGGCTGATTGAAAATTTCGATGAAAGATTAAAGTTTCCCCTAAACCCTTTTGCAAAAAAGGCAAAAACCATTGAAAATTCTTTATCACAATTATTTCGATATTTTATTTAGCTAAGTGGGCAGTGAGAACAGGCTCGCAGGCCACACAGGCTCTCAAGCCGCTCACAAAGTAGGCTCTCGAGCCGCGGGTTGTTCTTCACTGATCTAAACATTAGAGTCGAGAATAAACATGTATCTCATTATCACCCTAGCAAAGAACCATACACAGTTCTAATTTGACTAGAAATTACTTTTGCTTTGTTTGTTAAGTTTGCTCCGTTATTTCCAAGCACGGACTCCATCGAAGCCAGAACCCTTTCTACTTCCCATTCCCCCTTTTCTTAAATAATTCAGAATTCAAAATATTGGTGGCTTTTATATGGAATGCACGAGACAATTCTGAAAAATGTTTAATTCAAAAATTTACCTACTCATGCAAATGCTCCTAAGATCTTTATGTAAGCAATTTACTAAAAAATATATTTATTTGTCAACAGGATGAAACGGAAGCGGATTCAAAACTACCCCCGGAAACTCAAGGACATGTCGGAATAAAGCTCGGATGGATACAGGTAAAGATGCTTTCATATAAATATTATATTACTGTTAATATCAATACCAGTGTTTTGTTTTGGAAGAAGGAACTTCATAAAATAATAAGGCCGCTTCAGGAAACTTTCAAAGGACTCGTGACATTTTATTTTGCTTTATTCCCAATTACATTGTGAATAATTCCGGAGACCCAAACTACCCAAGACAGACCAAGGATTTTACTGTTACTTATTAAGAAGTTAGGATGGTGAAAAGAGAGGGAAAAAACCTAAACACAGGCCTTTTATATCGGTCTTGTCTGAAGAGAGTTTGCGTCTCCTGACATCTATTGATAATTTCATTTGTTAATTAATTGACTTTAAACAAACCAACAAATCGAAATGTCTGGAGAGGTGTGAGCCTTAGCTAATTTAAATTAAACATATTCCCGCCCAAAAAACGGTAAAGGCCAGAGTTTTTTTACACAAATAGAATATAATAATTAAAATATCTCACTTATACTACTAAAGATAACTCAAACAACTTTAACTGCTTCACACCAGATTAAATTAACTAACCATTTCATATTTTACATGCTCCAGTTAAACATTAAAGCTAAAGATTAAGTTAACGATTAACATTAAAATCAATAAGTTCTACAATTATTAAACATTTAATTTTAGGACAAACACAATGCCATGCGAATTGGACCAGGTCTTCCTTCCAGGACAGCTAATTTTATTATATACATTTAAATGGGCACTTGCAGTGTTCATTCATTTTCCTTTGGCTAGATTATGACCTTTAATTTTCATATGAGTTTTCACAAGAGGTCACGACCTCCACCATCTTTATTTATTTGCACTTTTTTTATTTTAATTGTATTTTCCACTTTTCTACAAGCGAATTTATCATTGTTTTTCACTTTTATTTACACAAGCGAATTTATTATTGCCTTTCACTTTTATTCACAAAAGCGAATTTATCATTAAAGTCTGATTATAAAAACAAACACCCAGCTCCATCCATTTATTTTCCTTTGCTTGTGGGCGCCGCACTGTGCACAGGCGCTGCCGGGTTGCTTCTTATATTCCTTGGTCTATCTCGGGTAGATGGTCTCCGCATTTGTTGTCCTCAATTGGCAGCAGGCATAGTTTTGATATTGCCCTCTGAACCGTTCCCTGTCCTGTGATGATGGTAGCTACTCGTACTCTTCCATCGGGCCCCGGGTGTACAGCGTGCACTCGTCCTAGCCTCCAAAAGCAAGGAGGCTCATTATCTTCCTTCAAAATGACCATTTGGCCTGGTTGCAGCTGCCTTTGGTGGTTGCCAGTCCATTTCGTCCGGGTCTGCAGCTCAGCCAAGTACTCCTTGCGCCACCTCGACCAAAACGACTGTATTAGTTGATTTAATTTTTGGTAATGATTCAATCTATTGACTGCCACATTCTGCAAATTCTGCTCCGGGATCGCTGCTAAACTCGTTCCAATGAGAAAGTGACCAGGAGTCAGAGGATTTAGGTCTTGGGGGTCATTGGACAGCGGACAGAGAGGACGGGAGTTCAAGCATGATTCAATTTGACATAACACAGTGCTGAATTCCTCATATGTTAGTAGTGAAGCATTTGCCACCCTCTTCAAGTGGTATTTTACTGATTTGACCCCTGCTTCCCACAGTCCCCCAAAGTGCGGAGCCCTTGCGGGTATAAAATGCCACCGAATGGATAAATTGGCTAAGTATTTATCGATTTTTTCATTTGAATTCTTCAAAAATTCATAGATTTCCCTCAATTCGTTATTCGCGCCCCGAAAGTTCGTGGCGTTATCTGAAAACATTTTACTGGGTTTCCCTCTTCGCGAGATGAAACGCTTAAACGCATTTAGGAAGCTATCAGTGCTTAAAGACATTACTACTTCTAGATGTATAGCTTTGGTTACCATACATATAAATAGACATATATAAGATTTTACGCTGTGAGTCTTACGGCTGACACCTGATTTAATCATAATGGGTCCGCAGTAGTCCACGCCGGATAATTGAAACGGGCGACCTTCCGTTATTCTTTCGGTCGGTAAGTCCGCCATCAGCTGTTGCTCTGTTTTCGGGTTTCACCTAAAACATACAATACAGTATTTCAGAACCTTTTTAATTAAGTTTTTACCCATAATTGGCCAGTATTTCATTCTTATTAACGCTAACAATGCCTGCGTTCCTGCATGTAAATATGAGTAATGGTAGTGCCTGACAATAAGTTCACTTAGTTTATGATGTGAAGGTAGTACTATGGGGTGTTGTTGACTTTCCGATATCATTTTTCCGTTGGACAACCTACCCCCCACCCGGATTAAATCCTTAAACAAATAAGGATTTAATGACTTTAATCTACTACAATTTCTCACATTTACCCCGGTTTTCAATGCCCTCGTCTCCTCCGGGAATGCAAAACATTGTGCGCGAGATATTAATATGTGAAGTGAATTCTCCAATTCGTAAACAGTTAACGCTCCGTCACGCCTTGACAAAGGATTTCTGCAATTAAAAATAAATCTTAAAATATAAGCTGTCACCCTTTGCAATTTGGTTAAGCAAGAGTATCTGGAGAATATTTCCCAATCCTGTTTTACTGCTGAAATTAACGTTAGTTTCAATCTTTCTTCTGGTAAATCCAACGGCGTAATTTCACTGCAAGTAATCGGGTAATCGCCTGAAGTCAACCAGGTGGGCCCATGCCACCAAATGTCAGATTTAAGTAGTTGCGAGACTGTGGTGCCTCTGGATAAAACGTCCGCCGCATTATCCTCCGATCTTACGTGCTTCCATTGTGCGGGTTGACTGGATTCCTGGATTTCAGCCACCCTATTGGCCACAAATGTGTTCCACCTGGCTGGTTGTCCACGAATCCAGAAAATCGTTATCATGGAATCGCACCAGTAGGTTGTATCTATTTCATTTAAGTTCATAGCTATTTTGACATAGTTTACTAATTTTGTGAGTAAAACAGCACCACAAAGCTCCAGCTTTGGTAGTGATATGCTTTTCAACGGTGCCACCCTTGATTTTGATGTGACTAAATTAGAAGTTGTGTTTCCTGATTCATCAGTAGACACTATATATATACAAGCTGCATAGGCCTTTTCTGACGAGTCACAAAATCCATGCAGATGCAGTTTAACTTGATGTTTGCAAATTATTTTTCTCGGTATTTTTAACTTGTTCAAAATAGGTAATTCATTTATATACGAATTCCATGCATTCATCTGCTCAGATGGAACATCCTCGTCCCACTGAATTTTAGTTTGCCACAAACCTTGCATTATCAATTTTGCGACTAAAGTTATTGGGCCTATCAGTCCCAATGGGTCAAAGGTAGAGGCGATACATGATAGCATTTGGCGTTTGCTTTTAACGCACGCTTCTAAGGGCTCTACAATGTACTGAAAATAGTCTTGCTGGTTATTCCATGACAACCCTAAAATTTTCTTTTCCTTGGGGTTATCAGTAATAATCATATCTGCATCATTCTCTGATTTCGAACCTATAGAGGGTAGATTCGATCGCCATTTTCGTAAATTCATCCCAGCAGATGCCAAAATGCTGCTTAACTGATGCTTAATAGTGAGACAATCTGCCTCATTTTCGTCGCCAGTTATCAAATCATCCATATAAAAATTGTATTTTAGGATTTGACTGACCTTTCTGTATGCTTCCTGATTTTCCGTTCCTAACTGCTCCAAGCATCTGGTAGCCAGAAAGGATGATGGTCCCAAACCGTAGGTGACAGTATTGAGTTGGTAGTGTCGGATTTCTTCCTCCGGAGAGTCCCTCCAGACTATGCGCTGCAAATCTCTATCCTCAGGTTGCACCAATATTTGACGATACATCTTCTCGATGTCGGCGGTTAATGCATACTGGTGCTTTCTGAAAAATAACAGTTGTGCACATAAATCCTTTTGTAAAACTGGCCCTACCATGAGGGCGTCGTTTAATGATATACCGGTTGATGACTTGGCTGATCTGTCAAACACGACCCTGGTTTTGGTTGTCGTGCTAGACTCCTTCATCACTGCATGGTGTGGCAAATAATAACAAATTTTATCTTTTGGTGGTGCTTCGCACAGCGTCATGTGCCCCAATTCCTGATACTCTTTCATGAATTTTTTATAATCTAGCATCAGGTCTTGATTGGCAAGGAATTTCTTCTCCATATTATAGAATCTTTTTTCAGCCACCTTTAGGGTTTCACCCATTTGATTAATATTAGGCCGCAGCGGTAATCTTACCGCAAAACGTCCTTTCTCATCTCTTTTGTGCGTGTGTAAGAAGCTCTCTTCACATGCTCTTTCTTCGTGGCTTCTATGTTTTACAGGAGCTAGTTCCTCTATTTTCCAAAAGTTTTCTAATTGCTTATGCAATAAATTTAAAGATAAATGACAGGAATTTACTGGCCTTTTTGGTTTCGGAGTGGAGATAGGCCCGGATACAAGCCATCCTAGCTCGGTCCTTTGCAGCGTGAGTCCCGCATCTCCAATCCTCATTCGATCGTTATGCAAGACTTCCCAAAATACCTCCGCTCCTAGTAGTAGATCTATCGGGCTGGTAATGTTGAAGTTTGGATCTGCTAATTGGAGACCGCTGGGGATCTCCGCTTCTTTTCTCTGAAAGGAAATTTGGGGCAGATTACTGGTCACCTCAGGTATAATCAGGCATTCTATCTTCTTTTCGTACTCAGAGTAGCCTGAAGTTATATTTAATCCCACTTTAGATCTTATATTTAAAATTTTATTGTGGATTCCCGTGACAGGAATGTTGACTTTTTTCGTTTTTGAATTTAATTTCTTGACGAATGCCTTACTTATGAAATTCGTTTGAGCTCCAGAATCTAATAGAGCTCTTGCTTGAATTGAGTTTCCTGCATCATCCTTTATGTTGATGATGGCAGTTGACAATAACACGAAATTTTGTTCTACCTTCGCGGCATGATTTGATACTAAAGGCGCTTCCTTCGCGGAAGATGTTGATGCCCTTTCGTATTTTGATTCCTCCTACTTCTTAACATGAAGTAAAGTATTATGATTTTCACCATCGCATTTACGGCAATTGAATTTAGACCTGCAATCCTTCAATTTATGACCGGGGTTTAAACATTTTAAACAAGCGCCTAATTTGTGTATTTTATCAATTCGTTTTTTCGGTTTTAATTCCAAAAATTTGCGGCAATAATAAATTTTATGATTATCGTTGCAATGTAAACATTTTAATTTTTGTGCGGACAACGACACCAAAACTTCCTTTTTATAATTATGCGGATTCGTTTTTCCCGGATTAATTCTTTTTTCGTTATTTGCCGAGGCTTCTAGTACTTGGGCCCTTGTATACAAACAACTAATAAATTCTTCGTAGGTAGGTAAATTATTCTTTGTTGGGTATTGTTCCCAATGAGCCCTTGTATTTGAATCTAATTTGCTTGATAACAAATAAATTAATATTACATCCCAATTTTTCGTAGCTATATTTAAGTTATTTAGTGATTTTAAATGTAATTGCGCCTCGTCCAATAGATTCCTTATTGCGACGTGATTTTCTGCCTTTACGTCCGGTAATTTAAACAATGCGTTTACATGATTATTTATAATTATTTTTGAGTTTTCGTATCTATCCGTAAGCATCTCCCAAGCCGTAACGTAGTTATCCGCGTATATCGGTAACGCTGTTATGAGTTTAAACGCTTCCCCTTTCAGACAAGACCGCAGATAATAAAATTTTTGAACGGCATCCAGGTTATGATTGCTGTCTACTAAAGATATGAACGCATCCCGGAACTGCATCCATTCGCAGTAATCCCCTTTAAATTTCGGTAATTCAATTATCGGTAATTTAATATTGTTATTCGCCGTGATTGCAGAATCCTTTTTAGCTAACCTCTCTTTTGCGCTGGCCAATATACAAAAATAATCATTTTCAAAGCTCGCTCGGTCGCCTTCAACATCGTCTGGAGATAATGCCTCTATTCTATCTTGAATTTCTTCAAAATTATCTAGCAAAGGTTCGAAACGCTTTATACGCAATTCTAGTTCGCTTTGCGTCAGTGAATCTTTGTTTAAAAATTCTCTGAACCTTGTCATCTTGCCTTTACAAACGCCCCGTTGAGCGATCAGCGTTTTTAAATCCATTTTGATTAATCAGATGTGTACTTACAATTTACAGAGTTATCCAATTATTTTATCGCAATCACCGTTTAATCACTATTAATCATATAATATACGCACTGATAACTTCCCAAATTTTAGTTATTTACTTCACGAACTGTCACGAGACAACAATAACAATAATAATAATTTACCAACGTCGTTAATCATAGATGAATCCCGTTGATTTTTATTCAATCGCCCATAGAGCATTTCCAACAAAAACTGCTTTATTGACTTCGCGGCTAATTTAAAATAAAAATTTCAAACAAACTTTATAAATCTCGAAATTTAAAACATTGCTGTAGTTTTTGTCAATAATCAATAATTTTGTCAATAATTTTGTCATACCGGCTTGCAACAATTTTTTTTGAGTAATGCACAATATTGATGTCATTGATTTTTTTGCTTTTAAGGATTTTAATGGTAAGGTAGATAGTATGGATATGGATTGGTCACTTGCCCTTTTTTATCGCTGATGGCCTCTGCTGCTTGCTGGATGCTGGAAACTGCATGTTGGCTGTTCCTTTTTTCAGTGCTGGTTCTTCTTTACTAATTTAATCACTCGCGTTAAATTATCCGACTCGTAGGATCATATGTTTTGTTTTGGAAGAAGGAACTTCATAAAATAATAAGGCCGCTTCAGGAAACTTTCAAAGGACTCGTGACATTTTATTTTGCTTTATTCCCAATTACATTGTGAATAATTCCGGAGACCCAAACTACCCAAGACAGACCAAGGATTTTACTGTTACTTATTAAGAAGTTAGGATGGTGAAAAGAGAGGGAAAAAACCTAAACACAGGCCTTTTATATCGGTCTTGTCTGAAGAGAGTTTGCGTCTCCTGACATCTATTGATAATTTCATTTGTTAATTAATTGACTTTAAACAAACCAACAAATCGAAATGTCTGGAGAGGTGTGAGCCTTAGCTAATTTAAATTAAACAACCAGTATTTATAAAATGTAGGAAATTAGAATATCAATACAATTTTATCCGAAAAGTGAAGGAAGAAAAGAAATTTCAAATGAACAAATTCAAAATGAAACTACTGGTTCATAAAAATGAACGAATGGAAGAAAAAATACAGTTTAAAATGGTACGACCCTTATTGACGATCCAATGTTTAGTCATTAAAATTTATTTAGATTTTTTAATTGTATTGTTTTGTCAAGTAGGTTAGATAGAAAATTTGCTTGCAAGGTACAAAAAATACAAGCATCAGCACCTTTTTAGTGTTTCAACCATTTATTGAATGTTTAGGGAGTGCTGATACCATGTCTCCTCAATATCTGGGGCGTGATGCTGTTCCTCCGTCTGTCCTGGGTGGTGGCACAGTCGGGGATAGGTCAGACTCTACTCATCATCGGGATCTCTGCCCTCGTATGTGTCATCACAACATTGTCGCTGTCGGCCATCAGTACCAATGGAGAGGTCAAAGGCGGTTAGTATCATGATCTTTAACTAAAAAACAGGAAATTGGTTTGTCTGATAGACATCAGAATTGGAAATATTCTGGGAAGGTTAAGGTGAAGAAGTGAAGGTACCGAAACATTGAAGACCTCCTTATTGTCGGCGCGCTTTTATGTAAATTTTATCGTGGACTATATCCAAATCAGGACGCCATCCCAGCAGTAAATATTTTATATTTTTGTATAAAGCAGTCACTTCGTGGTTTGATATATTAACTGAAATAACTTTATTTGTAACCATGATTTTTTTTTAATAAACTGTCCGTTTAATTTTATTCCCTAAAGTTGCTTGTGTTAAGCGCAACCGGTCTGTAATAAAAAAATAATAAATAAATTGTGGTTACAAACAAAGTCATCGAATTATTTCAGAAAATGTTTTTATGGGCATTCGTTTGAACCTCTTTAAGTCTGAACGCTGACGCCTTGAATTTATCTTACCTAACTATAATGTAGAAATTCTGTTTGTACGTCCCCTCAACCATCATTAAATTCACTTATCTTTTTCTGCCTGGATTTATAGGTCAACGTAACCGTTCGTTGGAAAAAGAAAAACCACAAAAATAAAGACACTGACTATTCTTGAAAAGGCAAACAGTGCAAAACAGAATGCTCTTAACCCATCAAATTGACAATTTTATGTGAGTACCTACTCCCGAAAGTCCTCGGCGTTGCCCGGGCTTTACGCTTTTCGAAATTAAATACGACACTAATTTTCCTCTATATTTAAACGCAAAATTTCGACAAGAATTTTAAAAATTTTGCTTATTTGTAGAACGAGGGAAATTGGATAATTTTTCAAAATCTCATGTAGACGTTGGAGGGGGCCCACCGCTTTCCCAACGGCTGTGGGGGGAAATTTAATGTTTAACCTCCTTAGCCACATCAGGAATCATTTACTTTTAAAACGACTCTAGTTTTTCCAATATCCCTTCGTGCATGATTATTAGGAAGAAAGAAAAGTGTATGCATACTTACATTTATAGTAATTCAATGTTCGGCTGATGGTTCAGCATCTAGGTGAGTGAAATAAAAAAGAAAAACACAATATTTGCAGGTGAATGATTAAAATAAACAGAAAACTAAGCCAGATAGTTCAGTTTTATTTATTTATTTAATATAAACGGTATACATATACCATAAACACGGATTACCTATCATAAAATCATAGTTAAATAAGAAATAATAAAAAAGAGTTCAACAGTTAATTGTGACTTGATTAAGAAATGACACCAGAGATTCAATTACATATACAATTCTATAGTGCAAATAAAGTTAATACTGATTGAAAATATTTGATAGTATAGCCTTCTTGTACCTAGCTTCCGTGCAGTTAAATGGATCTGCCACATCAGCATATCTGTTAGTAACTTCATGTAATCTAGGTACAAGCGAGTGTTTTGTATACTCAGTCCGGTTATTGTAGCATTTAAACAGGATTTTAGAACGAGTGGCTCTCGTGGGTATATGAAATTCAATGCGCTTAGTTAAATCAGGACTGTCTGTTCTACAATTAACAATTTTGAACATAAATATCAAGTCGGATATAATTGTTCGATCTGAGAGTCTTAATAAATTTAATTTTTTCATCAATTAATTATAGTTTATGTTTTCAATGGAAATGCCGAGTTTAAAATTAATGTGTCTTAGAAATTTATGTTGAATTTTCTCGATTGAATCTGAATGTATTTTAAAATGGGGGTTATATTCGATTTATCCATTATTGTGGAGCAATCCCGGCCGCAACAAGCCCAAGCAACCGCACTCCTTAGTCAGTTTCCCGAGAGAACCCTTGAATAAGTGTATTTGGGGGAGATACTCCCAAAGACCCTAGAAAGCGAACCTCAGGTCACTGGAGGCAGGACGGAAGGGAACCGGACTCGCTCAAACATTCCTCAGGACCACTCATGACCCCGGGGGAGGCACCGGCGATCATGATTGTCTATCCGCCCCCATGCTGGGAAAAATGACAACACAGTATGATGGAGTTCGAACTCATAACCTAATCACAAATCAATGTGTTAGTAACGTCGTAAAACCAAAAAAGGAAGAAAATAAGGTGTGATCAACAACAAAATTGGCGCAACATAATAAAGAAAAACGAATCTTGTATAGAAAGTGATCTTTCTCTTGTTTTGACGGTCAAATGTGGAAAATTTCTTTAATCTGATAATAATAAAACTATATATTAGTATGGTTCTGGTGTAAATAAATTAGTGGAAAAAAGTGTTTTAATTTCAATTATAATATATATTAGTATATTTAACAAAGCCACGGCGCTCTTGTCTTTTATTCAGTCATATCTATAAACTGATTGATATAAGATTATTTATGATACTCACGGTTTTCTTCTTTCAGGCGGTATCTACTACATCATATCCCGATCCCTCGGTCCAGAGTTCGGAGCTTCTGTCGGTATAGTGTTCGCCTTTGCCAACTCTGTGGCAGCGAGTATGAATACTATAGGCTTCTGCAACTCTCTCAACGATCTGCTGAAGAGCAACGGGCTGCAGATAGTCGATGGAGGGAACAATGACGTCAGGATCATTGGAACAGTCGCATTGTTGCTGATGATCATGATCTGCGCTGTTGGGATGGAATGGGAAAGCAAAGCTCAGGTAAATTGAATGTATACTGATTTTACTGATTAAAATAAATGTCAACATTGACTATTTTGACATATGGCTTGTGAATCTAGACATTGGCATTGTCGTTTTGTATCTTTGAATTTGGGTTTGTCAGGAGTTTGGTTCTTTAAGAAATGGAAGTAAAGTAAAGATTATTTTCAATGAAATTCTTCAATAAAACATAATTTTAGAATTGGGGGAGCTAAATTGGCTATCAGTGAAATAGATGCAGACATTAAACTCAATGATATTTATACTTAAAATAATAAACAACCAATTATCCAAATACTTCTAAAACAAAAGTATATCCAACACAGGCATAACACAAGGACGTTCAATGAAGTCAGATTACCAAACAAAGACACAGCCTACACAGCTAAAAAGTTTATTTTAGAAACTAGATACACCAGAATAAATTCAAAATATATTTCAAGAATAAGAAAAATTGTAACCGTATGTACATAAATAAGTTATATACGAGGTGTCCGGGGATAGAGTGCACAAACTTCAGGAGGTGATTCTACATGAAAGTAGAACTTTTTATCCAAATTACAAACAACCTTTCAACAATTCAACCTTTTCATCCGAAAACTACCTTAAAACGTTGAAATTTCGATAAAGTTATTTACCTTTTTACTTATACTATCATACAAAATCACCTAAATGTAGAAGTAAATAAACAACAAAAAAGACCGCAAAAACATTTATCAGGTAACATTTTTAAAGGGTCCAAATCACTAATATAAAATAAAGTTTTGATTAAAATAAAAACAGTGGTTTTAAATGGGATGCCCAAATTACAAAGAATATTAGAATTAAAAGTATTTTTAATTTTTAGAGTCTTTTTCTTTTTAATGATCAATTAATTTAGTCGTTTTGTAACATTTCAGAATTTTCTGATCGCAATCATCGTCGGCGCCATTCTGGACTTCTTAATCGGCACAGCCATTGGACCAACAGATGACCTGGCGAAAGCCAAGGGATTTTCAGGCTTTCAACGTAAGTATCCTTCTACAATACATTAACAATAAAATAACAACAAAAATCAACACATTTGTCCCAGTACAAAAGGTCGATGTGTTGGATCTTCGGCATGGTGAAATTGTTTTGAACGGATCCTTATTTCAATGGTTATCAGAAATATCTTTAATTCAATTTAGTCATGATGGCGCATAGTTTGGGTTCATATTTTTACGATTGTTTGTTTGTTTTGTTGTTATTGATGTAGCCAAAAAGTTCAAAGTTTATAAAACAATCGATCAAAGTAAAGGAACACTCAGCTATGAAACTAGGCCGAATCTCGGAAATTATTTCTTACCGAGAATTTCTCATTACTTTGATCGATTGTTTTATAAACTTTGGAACTTTCTAGCTCCTTCGATAATAACAATAACAACTGCTACTCAACTCTTGAGTTTGTTTCCAACTTGCTGCCACTGCTGTGCGAATGCATTATCAATATTAAGTTTAATTTTATTTGGAAATAACACCAGTTTTACGAGTTGTTGCTGCTATTGATATTGATATTGATACTATTTCTAAACCTATTTCCTTACTTATATACACTATGCAGTCCGTTTAGAGAAATTTTGGTATTCCTACTTGCACAACATATAACTAAGTGTCGCCGAAGGGGTACAGAGAGAATGTTTCGCCGAATAACAAAAGTATAAAACGTGTTTTCATTCAAATGCATCAAGGATGAAATTACTCACCTATATACTTTATATACCAGCGTTTAAGTACAAAAAATCGGTACTGGTAACAAATTCGTTTGATATCCATACCAACATATTTTTGAAATCGATTTTAGTTTTGAAATTGGTAAATATTGCACAAAACATGATTACTTTATAATTATCATAATTCCGGAGGGCCAACTGCCGGTCACCCTCTTAAAGATAATGCAATACGGCAATATTTCTGCAACTGTGAAAATCAATTTATTGAACTAAATAAAATAAATCTAGATAATTTTTATTGATAATTGTAGACAGATTGTGTATATTTCTAATGTAAAAGCAGATTTTTTAGTAAGTGTATTAAATATTCTAATTTATTGCATTAAAATGTTAACAGTTCGCTCATTAGTTTCATCAAATATTTTTCATACAAATCTTTCGAACAGCTGTTAACGATTAAAAATTGAGGTGTATAATATAGGGGAAAATCAGGAAAAAATTATATTTCCAAAAAAATCATATGACATTTTATGAACATTATTACCTTCTACTTTTGACATACTCCCCTTTACGATCGATGCGCTTGGTGAGCCGTGGCTCTAGGTCCTTGATTCCCTTATCGCAGAACTCCGCTGCCAAAAATGCCATCACCTCTCCGCGTCCTAGTTGGTCTCCAAAGGTTTTCCGGCTAAATGTTGCTTCAGGTGAAGAAAAGGATGCAAATCATGTCATTGATTTTCTTTTTGATTACGGGGTTAGGTGGTGACCCATGTTTCATCCCAAAAAAGTCTCGCCTTGGTTGGAAAAACGGTTCGAAGGGACCCGAGCGCTTTCCACACGATTTTGCTTTTCAGCATTTTGGGAACCTTACAAGCACGCAATTTGCATACGACATTTTTCCCTCATAATCGTTTGTGTGGTACATTTACTGACGTCTGGGATCAAAATTGCGATCTTACGAACTTCAACAGGGCGGTCTCCCTCTAGGTTGAGAAGGCGAATAATTGAGGGCATCTCGCAGGCGGCAGGATTCGACAGCGGAGCGTCCATCGCAAACGGACGCAAAGATCGCTCTGAAAATGAGGAACGTCTTTAATTCTTGGACAACCCTCGTATATATTTGTGTCTGAAAATGTACTCCCTTGTTTGAAAGTTGCATTTGTTTCCAGTGGATGTATTTGAACAAAACTGGAAACCGGACTACCGCTACAGTGAGAAAGTGAACCAAGACTTCTTCTCAGTGTTCGCCATCTTCTTCCCCTCCGTCACTGGTATTCAGGCTGGAGCCAACATCTCTGGGGACCTGAAGGTAAGACAACCCACGAGTTGGTGAATGATGCATCATCATTTGTACAAACATCCATCCACCATTAGTAGCAAGGCCGACTACAGAACAAGTCTTGGCGCGCGACGGATTTTGAAGTGTCACGTGATCAAGTCATTCATTTTCGTTGTTGTAGGGTACGTCCTGGTTACTCCCACAAAGACTGTAGATAGGCGCTGGGTGGTCCTGGTAGCCGCTGGGTCCCGGGGGGTGGAGGTGTCCAGAAGAAATAAGTCCAATATTTCCAAAAAGTCCGGAGAGAAGTCGGGTCAGGCAGAAAGGCGAAGATTGCTGTGATGGTACCGGTCGAGAGAAGTGACGATAAGGGGTAGCACCCCCGTATATATAGCTCGCACCCCCACCTTGCCGCCGGCGGGGGTGGAAACGGCAAACTGTCTCCTTTTCCGAGCAGTCTGAGTTTAGCGGGTCGCGACCTCTGCTGTGGTCATCACAGCTGAGGTCACCATAGTAGCAATCATTCGCCTCTCTTTGTGCTTCCGTCTGAACCTCCCGACCTCTCTCCTTATAATTTATTTCGATTTTTTATATCGGATACAAAAAAGATCATCGGCCCCCCGGAGTGACATTATTGGGGGGAATCTTAATTATTGAACTTAAAACTAAACTTACTCTAGGTTAACCTACATAAACATGGTAAGGGGAGTCTGGCCTATCAACTCATATTATTTATTTCGTAATTCATAATGCCAAACTCCCGTAATTCAATTAAACAGTGCGAGCTACACCAGGCATCAAACAGGACCAAAATACCTAACCCCCAGAAGGAGGGCTCTAATTGGTCCACCCGAAGGTAGGACGCGGGGAAGGACAGGGGATCGGGAGCCCCCCGCTCCCCGCCAGGCATTTTGGTCCTGTGGCAAGGCCAAGTTTCGCCCACAGTGGCGTACGGAGAAATCGAAAACGAGACCGAGCACAGCAAAACCCTGTCCTCGCATTCGACCTCTCCGATAGCTCATAAAACACAAATTTATTAACTTTATTAATAAAACATCAGTTATACATTATTATACCACGAATGGGTGACTGCTAAGTCGCCCAAATTAAACCTCAATGTACGAAGACGAAGATTTAACATCCAACAAGCCCCCTTTAGGTTAGAAGAAGAGGACGGCCTTCAAGGAACTCATCCTCTTCTTCGCTGAATCTCTAAATGGCGCTAAGTTAAAAAAGAAACATAAACAAGTAAATCATTAAGCGACGCTAAGTTAAAACAAAACATAAATATAATAAGTCATAATCGTGGTCCCGTCCGGTACAGTTGTAATGCTTTATTGTATTGTTTTACAGCAAGCAAATTAAATAAACAGAGTGGTTAGACTATTTTAATCGGTAAAGTTTATTTAGCGTCACCACTGACTTCGGAATTTAGTCTCGCGCCCAGGCCTATACCAATTCTAGTCTGCCTTGCTGTAGTAAATTCTTAACTATTATTTCATAGCGCTTTCACACGCACGAAGTATTGAATTCCGTTAAAATAAATTTGCACCTAATATTTATATTCTATTCCCTACAGAGTATTGCACCATCCCTCTCTGGCTTGTCAAAATCAATTATTCATCCATGATTCACAGACGAAACTCTTTCGTTTCCTTTGGTATGTTTCCAGGATAATCTTTAACAGTTGCTTTTGAAATAGAATTTGTACCTTCTCCCGTGGGGTTGAATTACTTATCTCAAACTTTGAGACAGTTACCGACTTAAATCGGACCACTCTACTCATGAATTTTTCCGTTTTAATATCTTAATGAAATTTAATAATTGAAAATTCGTTTTTGTGATCCGTTTGACTTGTAACATTTATATACTCGTATATACCGTTCTTAAATATCAAAACTTGCCTTCAATCTAGCAACGACATTAATGTTTAGGAGAAGCAAAGATAGAATTACTGGACACGGTGAATACGGACAAATTATTTTTAAAAGCCTTAATATTCCGTAGGTACTTAAAACGTTAACCATGTTATTCTTCTTCTTCTCTCGTGTTAATAGTTAATACTCAGGAGCCTTCTCTTCGTGGAAATACAGATACACTTTTTGAAATTGCAAGAAAAGGAGGTGGTCGATCTGAAGGTCCCTTCAGAGATCATAGTAAGCTCCCAGACCTCCCCCCTGATCCCCCAGTCGATGATATATCTTTCGCAAATTCAGACAGAGAATCTATCATGTTAAACAACTTCCAAAATTTTCGTTTTACTCTCTTTGTCCTCGTGACAGTCTTTTCTGTTGTTTTCTAACCGCAACAACCTAACTTACCATGATTCCCCGCATGGACCGCCAAACAACTCGGTCTTGGAACACTCTCCTTACATCATTCACCTTCATACATCGCAATTTTCTTCACAAGCTACATTTATTTAATTCATTTCTGTGGCCGATTTATGGTTTTCTCATTTTAAGCCGTTTTGTTATCCCTTTGGGGCCATCCATAAATTACGTCACACGAATTTCATGATTTTTTGACCCCCCCTCCGTCCCTGTCACACATCGTCACATTTGTGAGACCCCCTCCCCCCTAGTGTGATGTTACGTATTTTGCAATTTTACATCTAAAAATAATCAAAATTCAGATTTTTACATGTAACGTCACAGAGCTGATGACCCCCCATATCCCTTGTCACACAATGTCACACTTCTCTACATCCCTCCCCCCCTTTAAGGTGTGACGTAATTTATGGATGGCCCCTTTCCTTGAAACCTTCGTGATGGCTAAGAAAACTGCAATTAAAAAAAACCCTGGATATTTGATTTAGTCAAAAAAAGCTTGGACTAAGTTATTATAATGGTGAATTGTGGTTTTTCGAGAAGAATACTGAAAACATTTTTCTCTCCGATGTTTTTATTCCAATCTTTACCATTTTCAAATATCTTTATAATGTTTTGTTTTCATTTTATTCCAAGGATCCTGCGTCATCCATCCCCAAAGGTACCCTGCTGGCCTTGGTGATTTCCATGTTCAGCTACGTGGTGTTCGTGCTGTTTGCCGGTGGTGCCGCCATGAGAGACGCCTCCGGCAACATCACGGATCTGATCAACGGAACCGTCACCAGCTGCATGCCTGACTGCGACTATGGTCTGCACAACAGCTACTCGGTAAGGATGCTTAATTTTTTTGTATAGTTTGTTCTCCGGTTGTGTAAACCCTGGAATACCCCAATATACACTCAAAGGGTTATACATTACGTTATGGGTTTTTTAGTTGGTTTTTGTAATATAAAAAAAACTGTGTCAAAGTGCAAAGAAGTAACTCGTGTAGCATTTGATATTTTGTAAACTAAATTATATATTAATTCTAAAACGAATGTGGACGATTTGTTTGTACTGGAGCACTACGTACTGTGTAGGAGTGTAGACATCAAAAAGTCATCTTTTTATGGAAACGCGGTTTCGAATTTCCATCTTGGCATGATGGCAACGCAAGATGGGTGCCGGGAATGCTCACGCCGCCTCAAAAACAACAGCGCGTGGAGTGTTCTCCTGCATTTTTGGACTTCCGTAGGGAAATAAAGATGGAGTGTTTGCTCAAATTGTTACTGGTGATAAAATTTGAGTTTATCATTATGAACCTGCGTCTAAACTGGACTCAATGCAGTGGCACAGAAAGGCACACCACCACCCAAGAATTTTAAGGTGTCACAATCGGCTGGGAAAATCATGGCGACAGTTTTTTGAGACTCAGAAGAAATCCTGTTGATTGATTACAAAAATAAAGCTGTCTCCATAACCGGAAATTACTTCGCTTCAATCATAGAACAATTAAAGGAAGCCATCAAGGATAAAAGAAGGGGAAAATTGACCAAAGGTGTCCTCCTTCTGCACGACAACGCACCTGTTTACAAGAGCCCTGTTGCAAAGGCTGCCCTGCAGAAGGTGGGCTTCAAAATTTTGCCACTCCCACTCTACAGTCCTGACCTGGCTCCCAGTGATTATTACCTATTTCCAAACTTGAAAAAAGAACTTCGTGGGAAAAATTTTTCAAGTGATGAAGTGGAGGATGCAATTTCAGCGTATTTTTTAGCAAAGACAAATATTTTTTTTTAGGGTATACATAAGTTAATTGAAAGATCCAAAATATGTGTTAGGAGATTGAAAAGGAAAAATAGTTTTGGATTTTTATTTCCACTCCTTACCCCCCATTCCGCGAATTTAAAAACCCACCATCGTATATGTCACCTTGGGGGATGTTGTGTGAATGATCTTTTTAGGAAAGGCAGGAGAGGATGTTCTGTGAAGGAAAGGGGTATGAGGGGTAGGTAGGAATCTGGGGGTCAGTGTGTCCAGGAGTGACAGATGTATGAATCCATCTCCCATTGCGATGTCAAAGACAATTTGTACAGGTCCTGCGTACTTATTACAGACAGAAACCTAGACACTCTGAATGGATATATTATTGTGAACGAACTTTCTTTGTTCCCAAGAATTAACAAATGTTTTCTTCATTTATTAAATGACTCCGCAGGTATCCGATCTTCGGGGTTCTGTTGGCATACCCTCGGGGAGAAATCACCCAACCAGCGTTGCGTCTGTTATCTCTTTCTTTGAACTTCTTTAAATATTACTATTTTAGGTCAATTGTTAAAACTTGACTTACAATTTTATTGAGGTTAGCTAGCTCGTTATGACATGATGTTAGTTTTCATTTCCAACATTCAACTAATCCAATATTTCCTTCCTCTTCAGGTAATGCAGCTGATGTCCGGCTGGGGCCCGTTTATCTACGCCGGTTGCTTCGCGGCCACGCTCAGCACGGCTCTCACCAACCTGCTCTCAGTGCCAAGGCTCATCCAGGCGCTGGGCATCGACCGCATCTACCCTGGCCTTATCTTCTTCTCCAAAGGCTACGGCAAGGCGGGCGAGCCCTACAGAGGATATGTGCTCACCTTTTTCGTGGCAGTCGTCTTCTTGTTGATTGGTGGGTCTTTATTATGTTATTATTTTGAAAGCTTCTTGAAATAAGTAACTTCTTATTCGCAACAAATCACTTGTCTTGTTTTCATTTAGGATTAAAACTCCAATAATCAGGAAAGAGTGTTCAAATCTCTGTTGGTAGAAACCTAACTGTGGGGGCGAACCTATGTACTAGAGACATCTCTTAGATGACTCTATAAACATAGGAAAATCTATCTAGTGTCATCTACGCTATGTAGCTCGAAATATTACATTTATGTTAGTATAATTTTTTTGAAGTGAAAACTTCTTTATCACCGTTGTGATTTGAAACTCGATGAAACGAAAAATAGTGACACTAAAACTTCTTCTCTACTGTCTTTATTTCTCGTCCAGTGTCAGTATTTACCTCCCCCCGTAAAATTTAATGACTAACAATTCTAGGAACTTGATTCTACAATTTTTTGGCAAAATACCGGAATAGAGAATGATTTTTTTGCTGACTTATATGCTTACTGACTTGCATGGTACCTACATAATATAACTCTATTGTAATTCGGTATGAGCCTGTTGAAAAAATAGAACAAAAAAGTTTTCTGCGACCAGGTCAATAACCATGGTGTTTTCTTTACAGCTGAACTGAACTTGATTGCTCCACTGATCTCAAACTTCTACCTGGCTTCCTACGCCCTCATCAACTTTTGTACGTTCCACGCTGCCCTCATCAAACCTCTGGGCTGGAGGCCTACTTTCAGAGTAAATACTTTATATTTCTATTATTGAATATCACATATTGTTAATTACTTACGGCTACATGATATGGGTGCTAAGCAAACGAGCTCTAGAGTCAAAGCTGCCGAAATGAGGTACTTGAGAGGAATGGCAGGGGTTACGAAATGGGATCATATACGAAACTCGACGATCCGAGATGATCTAAACATTGAACCACTGCTACTCTTCATAGAAAAATCGCAAATGAGGTGGCTCGGGCATGCACTAAGAATGTCTGATGACCGAATTCCGAGGAAAATACTAAGTGCGATTCCAGGGGGTAGACGTCCAGCTGGGCGAGGCAACTCCAGAAACTGTGTGAGGATAGGATGGGACTGCCATGAACGGGGGCCGAACAATCAGCACAAAAGCGTATGGAGGAGCCTTGTCGATGCAGTGGGTCCCCGACCCGAATAGGATAAGGGTGATAATGATGATGACATTTTGTTAATTAGTTTCTGTAGATATTTTGTTTGTTTAAATTTATATCGTCAATCTAAAGTGATAAAAAGTCTGTTTTTCTCTATCTCGGTGTTTTTGTTTTGTTTCAGTACTACAACATGTGGCTCAGTCTTGTAGGATTCATCATGTGTGTGGTCATCATGTTCCTCATTGACTGGACAACGTCACTCATCACTTTCATCATTATATTTGCACTTTATCTGATCGTCGTTTACAGGAAACCAGGTCAGTAAAGAAAAAACTTGAACTGTTTCTATATACATTAATTACATTGTAAACAAACACGCAATTCACCACAATCTACAAATCTGCCCTCATGGTGGAGACTGTAACGCTGTCTAAAACGTTGGCTAAATAAAGTGGAAGCGCAGCACGGCATAATAATCCAAAAATAAATCACGATGATGTTTCTAATAGCAAACTATCAGGAAACATTATTTTTCTGGTCTATTCAATCAGAACAGATAAAATTTATTTTGCCGTTACTGGTAGACAAATCAAGGTTCTGTGAAAAAATCCATTATCCGCATTTTAAGTCCAAAAAACATCGCTATCGTGTCTAATCACATTGATTGAATCGTAACACTTTTTCTCGGTTCACAGGGATGAACTTGCTAAGAAATGAAGCCAGTAAAATATTAAACTCAGTTTTTGAAGAGAAACTTCTTTAGCCTTTATTCGGATGAAACGGAAATGATGCATTACAGCACTTACGAAGTATCAAACTGCGCTGATTGGCCGCTCAGATTATGATCTCACTTTTCAAGGCTCCTATTGGTTGAGATTGTTTTGGTGAAGTTTCGCTTCTACCGCGTGTGAACTGAACTCGATATTTATATAACATTAGTTATTTAGTAAATTTTGTCACCTAATTGAGCCGAGCACGGTGGGTATGGTACTCGACCGAAAAGTTGCGAGTTGATATCTCAGTGCGACGAGAATTGATTCTAAAACGGATGACGTATTTTAAAAAGGTTCTTAGGCACGAAATATCTAGGAAAATGCGCCTTAAAATTTAAAAAAAATGGGCGTAAATAGTATCTCTATCGCTGCTTTTTTGCGTGAAAAGTTTTTCGTTTGTCACTGTGCAAAATTACTATTTTTGCTCAGATTACTTTTTAGAGCACCTCAAGATTTACGTGACGACGCCCAATAACTCACGTTACCCTTTCCTTTGCGAAGATATGACCGATTCTTTGGTCACGTAGAGTGAAATTCGTGACTCTTGTCTGACCCCCTCCCTGTTCGATTTAATCGCATAATGATGTAAACACATTGACAAACAATGGACAATGCTCTATTTTTAGAATATTCACGCCATTTGGCGCCACAACCCTTGGGCCACGAGATATATTTAAATATTTGCGCCAGCATTTCATTGCTAACACTGGCGGGAAGTAGATGAGCCTTTAAAAAAATCACGTATATTGATTTAAAATGCTCACGAATAAATAAATGTTTAATGAAAAGATAGGTGTAAGAAATTTTAAAATAAATTATATCACGCCAAGTAATTTAATAAATTAGTTTTTTCTGTTTGCAAGGAATTGTGAAAAATGTATAAGTGTAGTAATTTTTCATAGTGCATAAGTTGTGATTGCGCGAGTGATTGGTGAGTTTTTTGCTGACTAAGTGTTGTTGGCTTCTATATCGAAAAGTGAAATGTGACTGGTACGCCTTGTTGGAACAATGGCAGATAACCAAGCAAGTTGTGTAGAAACATCAGATCTGACAGTATGTGTCTTTTTTGTAAAGTTAATATATTATTTTTAGTTTTGTTGTATTTCTTGAGTAAATGTTAAAATGTCTTCTGAATATTTTCTAATAAATCTACATACACCTTATGTTGAGGATCCATATTGTGGAAGCATACTCTACCTCTTAATTTCATTTTCACCTCACAGAGCAGAGATCAATCAAGTCCGGTCCAGTTCACTTCATTCAGTGTTATTGACTTCTTGAAGGTCTTGACAAAACTGATAGTATTAGGTTTATTATAAAACATACAGAAAACGATCATAAACACCGACAAATGCCAACAACGGCTCACCCTCATTCTCGCCCTCTTGCTCGGGGAGGACTGAATTTTATATATTTTGCAGTTTTGGATCTGTATAAAATTTAATCTAATTAGCTAGGACTCACACCTCTCCAGATAATTCGATTTTTTGGTTTATGTAAAGTTGATTAATTAATAGAAGACATTATCCATAGATGTCAGGAGATGCAAACTCCCTTCTGCTTAGGAGCAGTATAAAAGGCCTATGTTTAGGTTTTTTCTCTCTCTCTCGTCTCATCATCCTACCTTCTTAATAAGTAAAAGTAAACTCCTTGGTCTGTCTTGGGTAGTTTGGGTCTCCTGAAATATTCACAATGTAATTGGGAATAGAGCAAATAAAAGTCACGAGGCCTTTAAAAGTTTCCTGAAGATGCTTTATTATTTACGAAGTTCCTTCCTCCAAAACAAAACAGGATCCTTAAGTGGCTAAAAAGCCCCAAAACCATCCTAAATACATTGAATGACCGGAAATCTAATAAAGAAGATTTTTCAGTAAAGAATCCACATGCACAAAGTTTAAGTTTTATATTTATATTACCTTTATTTCTCAACCAGACGTAAACTGGGGCTCATCAACCCAAGCGCAGACCTACAAGACAGCCCTGACATCTGCCTTCAGGATGACCAACATCGACGAGCACGTGAAGAACTACAGACCACAGATCCTGGTTCTCTCAGGGAAACCCCAGACCAGACCTCCGCTAGTGGACCTCGCCTACCTTATCACCAAGAATAACTCTCTTCTACTGTGTGGAGATATATCTCAGGTAATTTAGCGAGATTACCATTGATTATAGTGATTATTATCACACTGTTCTACCCACAGCAGGATCATTTCCTCCAAACATTTTTTTTTCAATTTGTTACATTGTAAATATGCTGTTTGTGGAGTCATAGTTTATCTGATCGCTTGGAGTAGTAGGTATCGCTTGGATCAGTAGTAAGTTTTTTGATATGCGTGATCGAAGATTAAAGTCATAAATTCATAAAATATGCCATAAAGACATAAAATCAAAATAAAATCTCGTCGCCCTATCATGAAAACAGTTAGTGCTAGTGATTTCTACGTTCAAATTCGTATTCGCTATTATTAAGTACTTGCCTTATATGACCACCTTAGCCGGCATAATTAGGTTGAGATGTTAAATAGTAATAATTGTCGGTCGTTTAAAATAATCAAATCTTTGTCACGCATAACAAGATTCGATAAATGGGTAATTATTGTGTTCGACCACACAGCCACCATTATTTACTGTTCCCGGATGACAGATCAATCAAATAATTGACCGATTTGAGAGTCTGAACAATAACAATCAAATTGTTACCTGTTTTGATTATATCCGTTGAGTGTTCACGGTTTCACACGTGTCAAAAGCCTGATGTAATTTTCACTCCGAACAAACCATTGTAGTCATTATCAAGTTACATCACAGACATTGCTCATTGTATCACTTACTAAGTTACGTCTAAATCCAAAGGTAAGACGTCTTTGTATGTCTATGCCTAGTTTAGGGCTCAATAACCTAGAAGATTTCATTAACTAACAATCACAGAAGTCATTATGATGTATTGAGGTTGTCTGCCATTATCTGGGCCAATGGTATTATGAAAACGTGATCCTAAACAATAATCGGATGGAAACTGAATACTAATCTCGGAGATAATCTGGAAACCGCAATTGTCATGTCCAAGCTGTCCTTTTAGTCCCTTGAAATTGAACACAGTTATTGTTACTTTGTGAGTCTTTACTGGACACAAGGGTAGATCTAACCATTAGGATGAGCATCACAGGAACCAAATATAAAAGCATTTGAAATATTTTCAGAAGTTTTATAAATTTGTTAATTATATCTACACTAGTAGTTCTATTAACAGTAGACCTCACGTCCTAAATTGTATGTTTCTAATTTTCTCTTTTTTAATAAATCATAACCAAAATTATTAAAGCAGGTACTTATATACGTACCTAAAAAAACAAAACAAAAATACGTTTTTCAATATATATGTAAAGAAAAATCAATTAAGAAATTATGCAATTTATCGAAAGAAATGTAGATTCTTTTTTAAAACTTTCTTCAGGCAGGATGACACCATAAAATAAAAAAAATGCAACTTATACAGTCCAATAAACACGACTATTTCACATTTGAAAAATAATCTTTACTGAACCTTAGTCAAAGATAGCTAACTAGTTCAAGTAAGGCTTGCTTGAATAATAGAGATGATGTAGCAGATTTTCGAAAACGAGAACGGAATTAAGAAACGAATTTACAAACAGAGGAAATGCAAACGATCGAGTTAAAATCTTCGCTATCCTTAGCCGATTATATCTATCCTGACATACCTACATAAAATGTTTTCACGTAGCCTATAATCCTATAATCCTTACTTCCTCGTGATATACTTCTTTTCAAAAATTATTGCTTACTTTACAAATTACCGGTAATTCCATCCCTTGGTCCATAGATTATACAGTGCAATTATTTTTGTATTTCAGATCAACATCTCGTACAGGAAGAAGGCGATGAACGACAAGCAGAGTCAGGAGTGGCTACGAGACCGCAAGATTAAGGCTTTCCTATCCACCGTGGACGGGTTCAGCTTCGAGTCCGGGGCGCGCGCACTGGTGCAGGCAGCGGGCATTGGAAAACTGGCACCCAATGTCCTCATGATGGGCTTCAAACAGGAGTGGCGCACCTGTCCGTGGGAAGACCTCAATGCATACTTCAATGTCCTGCAGTAAGTAGACTTGTCACTTTTTGTTTTTGGTGTTATCTGAGGACTAACAGCTTTAGCTTCGAGTTCCAAGCTGGCCCCCAACGTATTGGTGATGGGCTTCCATCAGGAGTGGCGCATCAGTCCGTGTGTGTGCAGTAAATAGATTTTTCACTTATTGTTTGGTATCTCGAAGGTGTAGCTTCGAGTTCCAAACTAACGCCCAACCTACGATCCATATTTTGAAATGAGCAATTAATTCTGAACTGGCAGTACAATTTCACGATTTATGGCCATTCGATGACAAATTTATTGTTGAATCTGTGCAGGCTTTTTGAGAATACGCGTAATTATTCAAAATTTCAAGGAATAACTGTTATTTCTTCAGTATGAAAGTTTGGTTTGGTGTCCAGTTTTCAGTGCCATCTGGAAGAAGAGAGAAAAAGTAACAACGATCGATTTCGAATCTCGAATTTAGTCTTAGGTTACGTTTTCTTAATTTACTTTTTACTCGTCCTCTTTTGTGAAGTGAGTGATTATTTCGGCCAGTAATAAATGTTTTTCTTCTAGCAATGCCTTCGACAACCGCATGGCCGTGACCATCCTGCGTCTTTCTGGTGGTCTGGACTTCTCTAAGATAACAGGAGACGATGAAGCTGCCACTCCAGGGGGCGTGCTGACCAGCGGAGCCTCCAGCGGGGACCTGACCATCCAACACCGGATCCTCAACGGAGGGCAGATGATGCACGCCGACTCCAACCTGGACATTTCGCATATGGTGCAGAACGAAGCTTCCCTATCCAGCGTCTATACGAATAGTCTTCCGAATCGTAAGTCTTCACTTAAATGTAGGCATTACAGCCCCTGTAGAATATTTTTGGCTGTGACGTTTAAAGAATCTATTATTTTCGTGATCGCTTTATATATTTTTTGCGCACGCCTGGATTTGAAATTGCGACCTTCGAATTGCTAGTCGAGAGCCTTACCCAGATTTGATTTAATTATATGTTTTTTTTTTTCAGCAAAACTCGCAAAACATCAGGTTCTCAACGAGATGAAACCGAAGAAGAAGGCACTTCAAAAGCAGATCATCTACCAGACCCGCAACGGAATCCAGCTGTCCAAGGAAGTCCTCAGCAAGATGACTGTCTTCCAGAAGAAGCCCACAAAGGGGACTATTGATGTCTGGTGGCTGTATGATGATGGAGGACTAACCATTCTGCTGCCGTACATCATATCCACGAGGAGCAACTGGGCTGGCTGCAAGTTGAGGGTGTTCGCGCTGACTAACAGAAAGAATGAAATGGAACTTGAAGAGAGAAAGTGAGTCCAATTTTATTTTTTGAGACCTCAGTCTACTTTTTAACCCCCGACGCAAGGAGCGGTGTTATAAGTTTGACGTGTCTGTGTGTCTATCTGTCTGTCTGTCTGTCTGTGGCATCGTAGCTCCTAAACGAATGGACCGATTGTGATGCAGTTTTTTGTTTGAAAGCTGACGTAATAGAGGTGGTTCTTAGCTACAATTCATGAAAATCTGTTCAGGCGTTTTAAGATTATCAGCATTTTTTGTGTCGGGGGTTTCTTGAAATTTTGTAAATTTTACTTATCATCTTTGTTATATTTTATTGGAAATAAGCAAAGATACGGGGATAGTACCTAAATATTTGATATTATGTTTTGGTTATGTTATTGTCATTCACTTCCTCCTTGAAGGATTGCATATTATTTCTATATTTTTTTGTTTTTATATATACATTGGGGACAGGTAGAGTTTCGCACACGGGGGGATTATTATTATGTCTAATTAGCGAGACTTTGTCTATAAAGTGTTGTTATTTTTATACTTACAAAAACATTTACCTTACTTTTCAGCATGGCGAACTTATTGTCGAAGTTCAGGATCGACTATTCCAGCCTGACGATGTTGCAAGACATCACGGATAAGCCCAAGGCTTCTTCCACTCAGCTGTTCAACAGTCTGGTCAATGGCTTCAGGGAATCCGATGGAGCTCGCGAAGGTAAGAATAATTAGACATTTTATGACTCATTTTGTAGTCATCTGCTCGGTATGAAATGATTCGAAGGTTTTTTTGTTTCTTCTCTCCAATAAAACCTGTACAATTTACGTAGCATACCGTCTTTTTTAGTCATTTCTGAGGATCGTGACTACAATTTCTTTGGTGAATAATGCTCCTCAACTCCTTGCTTCACGGAGAGCCACAAATGTTCTGGACGCCTGTGATATTTGATCACTTCAGCGCTTCGGTAGCCTTCCTCTGCTTTTTCTCTCTTCCACTTTGGGAATAACCATGAGTTTCTCCACTTCCCATTTGGCAAGCAACGTGTCCAAAATATCGGACTAGCTAAAAATCACGGCGTTGTCCGGGTTTTCGAAACCCGAAAATGTGAACAGTAGTTTTCCTGATATTTTTCATTAAGAGGTGGGAAAAGGGGATGGGATTGTTTTTAGAAATCTCATTTTGACAGTGACCTTCCTTCTATTTTAAGGCCAAGTTTACAAAATTTCATCAACCTTGGAATAAGCTGAAGATTTGTATAAAATATAAACCCACGCGTCACACCGGGATATTCTCTTCTTTTGTAAAAAGAGTTAACATTACGAAACATTTAACCCATGTGCTTACTTTTTTCACAGAATGCCGAATCACAGACACAGAATTGGACACTCTCCAAGAGAAGACAAACCGCCAGCTCCGTTTGCGAGAGCTTCTGATGGAGAACTCGATGGAGTCCTCGCTGGTTGTGATGTCCCTTCCCATGCCTAGGAAGGGCACCGTGCCCGCGCCCCTCTACATGGCGTGGCTCGAGATCCTCACTAAAGACATGCCCCCAGTGCTCCTCGTCAGAGGAAACCAGACCTCTGTCCTTACCTTCTACTCATAATCTTAAGGTTACCTCAATATCTCAAAGATGGATGAACTACGAATACGAAAGTCTATTATGTAACCCATCTGTGTGAATCGACTGTGCTGAGCGCAACCACAATAGCTCGTTACAGTGTTATTTGAATAAGTTGGTGGAAAACGAGGGGGCTGTCGTCTATGACAACGATAGGAGATGTGATTGCTTTATGTGAAAATTTAGCTTAAATTGAAATTTAAAGATACAGCGTTAGTTCATGTTTACGCCACCGCCAACTTACACGCGTATCGCTGTACAATAATTATTATATACAGTGCTTTTGTTGTAGAAAAAGAGGTGTCGGAATATCATCGTGTGTTTTTTTTTCATTTTTCAAATATTTAAGATACTTAACTTAAATTAAATTGATTGATTGTAAGAATAAAATTTTCATAATTTCGAAAGCTCGGTTCAATCTCGTCCAACGTCTCATATTCACCTATTTTCCTAGCTATTAGCATCTTTGCCTGGATAGGTGTCTCTGAAGGATCCAAGGTGGTCCATCGAGTTTGGTGTAATTGTCGACAGGTGCTGCTTTAGTTTACCAAGAACCACATGTTGTTTAGGTGATATTTAGATTGATTTTCAAAAACCTACCTCCATATTCACTTGTAAAAATTGAAACGGTGTTCAAAACCTGCATCTAAATAAATTAATGTCTTAATAGTTCTTTTTTCAAAATATTACGTCCTTTCGAGAGTGGATTATCCCCATCAAGTTAAGTTACATTGAGAATTTGTTGAGAGAAGTTTTAAAACTTTTTTTGACGTTTAAAACATCGGACAACACGTCGAAAACATAATCCTCTACAAAAAAAGCACTGCTCTTATTATATATATGTAAATATGAGTCACAGTCGTTCAAAGGGTTAAGATTATTAATGTGCTAAAATAACTTATTGTGATCACTAGGAATTAGTAAGAATTATGTAGTTTCTCAAGAAAGTTTATTCTAGGTTAATTAATTGTACAATAAAATAATGTATCATATTTACGTATTTAGTAACTGGTATTATTAAATGTTGTGTTGCCATCAATAAACTATATTATTTTAAACATCCGAAAAAACAAAACATTATATTTAATTTTTATTTTTTATTTAGTAGGTAGATAAATACTGGAATTATTTTACAAGTTAGAAAAATCTGTTATATTGTTGTGGCTCGTCGTAGTAATTATAATTTATATTAAAATATCTTGTTTAAAATTCTATATTAATTTATTAGTACAGTTTATATTACTGTCAAACAATTTTAGAACTCTTCCAGAGTCAGAACAAAGTTTAAGCTGTTAAGTTCTTTCGGCCAGTAATTAATTAATTGCATTTCATACGTTACCTTGTATAGTTAATATAATGTACTTATTAGGTGAGAAATATTTACTTAAGCTTTTATTTTTATTAAAATAAAAACATATTACTGAAATTGAAATAAAGAAAATTAGTTTTTTAATGTACTTTTTTATTCCTCTCTCGCCTACATGTCTTTCCTTCTCAAGTCTTTCCTCTTCTGCCCATTTAATTGTTTCTATTAACAGACTCGCCCACAGATTCATTAGATTCAAAAATTCATTATTAAATTGAAACTTGCAAATGATGTCTGTAGAGTGTAGAGCCGCAGACGCCTATGCAAAGAGCCGCATGGGGCTCGCAAGCCAAATTCCGACCCCTGGCCTAGTCCATCACGGTCTTTGGGGACTTTGGGGACCTACAGAACTATAGAATATATTTGAGTTGCAGAGTTTAACGTGGGTACCCTAACGATTCAGGCTTTTAAATATGTTTACCTACAAATTCCAAAGACTTGTTAAATTCCAAAAAAGGTGAAATTTCTCAGGGAATTTAGAAATACTTTTTAGATATTTTTAATGTGCAAAATTATTTCTTATTCGTTAAGGGGGTATTCTAGTCTAGAAAAAATAAAATAAAATTTTCTTCATATTTCCAAAGTTTAAATACTCAAAAATATCTCCTTAAAAGGATTTTTCGAAATTCGCATTATTTTAAAAGTTGTAACCATTTTAATTTCGCGATTTAGACAAAATCTAACCAAAATCTAAATAGAACAAAATTTTAAATACATTTTTCTCAAAACCTCTTTTTTGAGACGGTTGACACGATATATCAAGTTCTACTAAACCAATTTACTTGAAAAATTTTTTCAGACAGCCGACATTTTGGGAAAAAAAAATTTTAAGACTTCTCCGAGGTTCATGCCATAGCAGCATTCGTTTAGATTAAAAATAAATTTGGTTTTTTTTATTGCACCTGAAAAAACACCTACAATGCATGCTTCTAGACTAGAATACCCCCTTAAGTTTTCGTAAAAGTAAAATAGCCTAAAAGTTTTTTTTTACATTAGCTCCACACAAGAGATCCCGAGGAAAATAATTTTCCTCAGAGCCTGTGTCATGTTTGGGGATGCTGCGTGGAAGGTTTTTTTTAACCAGTTTTGAATCCAGTGATCAAAACAGTAATGAAACCTGAGATGAAATCAATAATGAAATATGCGACTAAATCGTCGATGAAACTATTTACGAAACCAGCGATGAAATCAGAGTTATCAAGTATAGATTTACAAACTTCTATGCGTAGGCTTCTGTAACTAAGTACTAACCTCTACTCGGTTTCCAGAAACTCTTAGGACGGGTTGTTTCAAAAAATTTGATGAGTTCATCAAATATTTGAAGTTAATTTTCACGTTCTGTGTAAGTTCTATTCGAGTTCTGTTATTTTATCATCGTAGGCCAGCTGCTTCATAAAACTGAAATTGTCACAGAACTTGAATAGAACTTACGCAGAACGTGAAAATTAACGTCAAATATTTGACGAATTCGTAAATTTTTTTGAAACAACCCATCCTTAGTACACGTCGGAAACTGGTGAATCTACATCACAGAGCATTCACAAAACTATTTTTTCTACTTTTTCGGCAACCAGAGGGTAAAAAAAAAACTTTTGAAGCCGAATTTTCAACTTTTTTTTTGAATTTTCAATTTCGATGAATTGAAAGACACAGAACAGCTGACATTAACCCTTAGCGACTGCATTTTTCAAATTTGAACTTTTACCAAAGTTCCGACTTCGGATTCGATTTACTCGAAAACAAAAGCCCAAATCTTTTTTTTAATTTATTTTATTTATTGAAACAAAATACATATACATTATTAAAAAAATACTTTGACTGTCCAACTAGAAGATTTCCCGTTTTAGGACAGTCAAATTTCCTGGTTTAGTTCACATTAGTTGTTGTTTTTTGCAAAACATAATATTGTATCTAATAATTACAAATGTAAACATCATTTCAAGTACAATGTTATAAAGGCCGTAAAGCAGTTAAATATAGTGATAGTTGTAAAAGTTACTGAGAAAAGTTACAAAGTTTAAATAAATAAAATGATAATATATTAAAACTATAAAGATCAAAGAAGAATCAAAAAGGTATATTACAAAATCATTTCCTAATGTGCCGTAGATTCAACATTTTCCCGCTACTTGCTTCTGGACACCGTGTCGACTGAAAAGAAGACTGTCGGTGAAAAGAGGTTCTTTCTTTACTGTCAAAAGATAAGTTTAGGGTAAGTTTGTAAACCTGCGACTGCATAATAAATATATAGTATCCACGCCCCTATTTATACCTGGCAACCCAGTAGTCCCAGTGGTCCCTACCAGAAAAAGATATTCAACCCAACCGTTTATTCTCGGAGGGGGTAGGGGAGGGGATAATTGATAAGTGCAAGCGCTACAGTAATTTCCCCCTAATACCATGCGAGCGAAGAACTTTTATTCAGACAATTTAAGGTCAGAAAATTAAATGAATTATACTTCTACCATGCAACATTACAAATTTATAAAGATGATATTCAAAATAAAGTAGCACCCTTTAAAAACAACAGAAATCTTAGACAAACGTCAATACTTCCAACTCTAAAATGTAAAAAAACAATAGAACAGCAAAATCATAAATATCTCGGTGTCAAATTTTTTAATTCCTTACCAGAAAAAATTAAAAACATGAACACCAACATAAAAGAATTTAAAACACACCTTAAAAATTATAGTGAAAATATGAAATGAGTTATACCAAATTAAACTATTATGATAACACCCCCCCCCCCCACACACACAAGCCCTGCTTATTTATGGGGGTATATCAAATATATACATATATTATTGTAACTAATTATTGTATAGAATCTATTTGAAAAACATGTATCTATTTATGATTCATAATAAAAATAAAAAATAAAATATATATTTAAATAAAGTATATTTGCGGCACGTTCCAGAATGGAAGATACTTTCAGTACCGCCCTGGTGTAAGACCACCATTCAGAATTGAAACGTTGCTTGAAATGGCTTTAGCCGTATTTGGTTACCAGATCTGAATAGCCAGGTACTTCCCACTTTCCTCTTCCCCATCTCCTTCCCCTCCCCACTACCTTCAGCCTCACAACATACCCCAATTGGGGATTCCATAGTCTCACTGGCTCCAGACGGGACTCTTGTGCGGTATTCATATAAAAAAAGGTGCTCGATTGTTTTGTTGATAAAAAAAAATGTCAACTATTATAAAATTACAACTATTATAGAATAATAAAATTTAAAATTTACCTAATGATAAAAAAATACGTGATTGATTCCTCTTACCCATGTTTCCTCTTTTCGGTGCTACCACATCGAAAAAATATATAATATTTATGACGTTTAGGCATTATTTTGGGAGGGCAACGGGTGTGAGCCGACTGCCGAAAGCAGCCGAAAGCGACGCAGTTTGCAAAAACAAAACAAACAAATGTCAGGGCTACTCAAATTTATCAGTGTGTTTTCATAAATATTTATGTCTCGATCGATCGGGCGCGCTCGTTCATCCGATGGAGAATGTATTCGGTTAGTTAGTTAGAGTTCTACAAAACAGAAACCGACCGTGGATAATAATCCTAAATTCGAAATAATTGTTAGTTTGACGCAACAAAACATTTAACGCAATGGAAGATAACAATGCGGGTAGTGACAATCACAGTGATTCCGAAATCAGTGAAAGTTGGACCATTATTGACAAGACTGCGGAGAATATTGACAATCAAAGTCCTGTGATTAGTTCAAGCACCGATCAAAATGGACATAAAAGGTATTTATTTACGTTTTTCCAAATGACATTCCATTGTTGTCGAATACGTATTCTAAAAATACATCGCTTTATTTGCGTGAATTCGCATAATTTGATTTCAAATTTCTTTGTATCCATATTAAAACATTGTTTACCAACGTGATTGTCTAATAATTGCCCCTCGTTTCGAAAGGACTTCTCTCCCCACCCTATTATGAAGGGCAGCTGTTTCTATTGTAATAATATTAACTTAATTTTGGTCATTATGAAACAAGTAAATCAACACAACATTATTTTAATTTATGTGATCTATTTTTAGTAAGTCCAGCGATGCATTGATGGAAGAGGAGGGTGACACAGATGGGGTGGCTGTAATCAGCGACGATGAGGAGAGGTCCTCTTCTGGCTCTCCCACCCCCTCATCCTCCCACTTCTCCGTCCAGCCTTCCTCCCTGCGCCCCCAAGACCCGGAGACCAGCTCCGTGTCCACCATCCGAGACAGCGAGGACGAACTCCCGGAAGACTTCTATCTCTCTGAGAAGAAGATGAAGTCTTACGTTCACCGGCGAAACAACCGAGTCAGCAACCTCCTGAACATCGTCCTCCTAGGAACTGTCGTAACAGCTGTCACCCTGGCCGTAGGGTTCATGTGGGGGATCAACGACACCTGCTCTCTCGACATGCTCAACTCTGTCAACAGAATCCTCACCAACCTGCAGAAACTTCAACACGAAAACGAAGTCCTCAAAAACAAAATAAAGATGATGCAATACATGCGACACAAACCTATCAAAAGCGATCTCGATTTCGAACAGTTTCTTCAACACGAAATGTTTGAAAACAACATACTTTTTGATTCACCCCAAAAGGTTGACAAAAAATTTATCCCGAGAAATATTAACAAAGTAAAAAATCATGACGTAAAAGGAAGCGAAATTTTGGATTATGATAACCTCGAAATAAATGACAGTGATGATACTTTCCTAGAAGCTGAAAATGTGAGTAAGGGAGCAAAAGGGGTTCAGAATGTTTGTTCCAACCAGTCACCACAAATTGGGCAGGAAACATGCCGTAAAAAAGAAACAAAACCAGAATTTAATAATGTTTACCATTATTCCCAGGAAGTAAAAACTCCTCTCAAACCCAAAGAAACAAAGGACAAGAACACTGAGAAAGATGCCAAAAAGGCAGCGAAAAAAAAAGCAAAAAAAGCCAAGAAACAAAAGAAAAAGATGCAACGCATTGCAGCCATCGATGAAGATTATGAGACCTCTCAAATAAACAATATCGACAAAAATAACAATGAAATTGACGATTGGTACAACAAACTATATGACGGGCGGCAGACTTTCCGGGAGAAGGGAATGGACTACTACATCTGGCAGAACAAAGCCAAGTGGTACTTCAAAAGGATGAACCGCCAAAAGTACAGACGCAACCATCAAAAGTATAAAGTTTATACACCGGAAGGAATGTTTTAAAGGCAGTAAATACTGTTTTGTTCGGAGAGTCCTATATAATCAATTAGTGGGCGAGCTGTGTCTAGGTTTTGCATGTTGTAATATGTCGGATAGTGCACTAGTTTAGTAAGTACAAATTAAGTCAATTCGAAAGTTCACCGATATTTCTCTAATATAATTTTTAAGTTCTTGCACACGGATTTAAAAAATAATGTTTGAGGCAAACTTAACATTTTTTTATACACGAAGGATCGAAAAAACCTTTCAATAGCCCAATGTTGTAAAATAGCGACGATTGATTGATTTGTGGTAATTTTACGTGACAAAAACTATGGACCTAGCGTTATTAGACATCTTAAATCAAATTTCCAAGCAACCGGATTGCACAATATTTTTATTATTAAATTTTGATGACTTGCTTTGATTTTAATTTGCCAATAATATTATTGTAGAATAAAGAATATGTATGTGAATTAGAGTTAGGGAAATAAGACGATACGGTATTGTCAAGGGGTGCGATGATTTCTGGAAATATTCATCCAATAATGTTTGTACAATAAAAATTCTTACTTTTCACAATTGCATTTCCTTTGTAAACAAAGCGTTCTTTTTACAATTTTACAGTCATTATTTAAGCGAAGTAAAATCATATAAAGTTTGATTTGTTTACAAAAAGGTAAGCGAACGTATCATGATGGAAATTGAATTAAACCGGTTTAGTTTGGATTAATTAGCATTGGAGAAATGAATGTTGTTATCTAGTTAGGTAAACCTAGGCACAGCTTGTAGAGTATTGTGATTATTCCAGTGTTTGGTTTTGAAATAATAATCTCGTTGGTTTTAATAAAAACCCTTTAATGAAGTGTTTGTGATATATATATTCCTAAATTTGATTCTAGTTGTTAATCCTTCAATGGCGGCACCAAATTATCTGAATAAATGCATTTAATCAAATTCATTCTGTTGAATATAACTCAATCACTACGCTCAAAGTGTTCAAGGACTTCAAATGGTTTTCAAACACCAAATGTACCTGGAAATGAATGTAGCTCGGAAGCAATTTGAATGACTTTTTTTTTAAAGCTTTACAACAAATCATGACTCACACATATTGTGTATTTTACTCCGCATTTCAATTATTAAAATATGATGTTTATGTAAATGCTATTTTTATTTTAATGTCACGTCCCGCAATAATTTTCAATTGGCGTTAATAAAAATGGAAACGCTTTCGGATTGTAAAAATCGTTTTATTGCAATTTTACCATTTGACGAAATATCACGTATTATAATATAATTTTTTTACTGCCACTCTGTGATATAATGAAATCTTTAAAATGTACCGTATCATAAAAATATTTTGAATACTAATAAATGTTTTACGAAATGAATGTTGTTTTATTTACATGAAAAACCGTGTCTCAATGGTGTTGAAATAAAAAATAAATTATTTTGGCTGGCTATGCCATCTTTGTCTGGAGCCAGTGAGACTATCTATTAGGCATCTTCAATTGGAGTGTCGTGAGGCTGAAGGCAGTGGGACGGAAAGAGGAAGGTAAGGAATTACCTGGATAATCAGATCTAGTCACCAAACACGGTTAATAAAGCCATTTCAATTCTGAACACCCGCTTGTTCTGTGAGATTTTTTTTAGAAAGTTTACAAGGGTGCTGTTAGAGGTCTGCCTTTTAGCAGAGCATAGTGCCCCTGACTTACCTTCAAATTCCTGATTTGGATGAATTCATTGCATTAATCCAATTTTCTGTCCTCATATCAGAACTTGGCATTATCTGGTTAATCCTCGGACTGCAGCTAGGAACGGTGAGGTACGGCGTCTTCCTCTACTATGTCTTCCAATAATCTATTCTGTAGTATGCTTTTAGTTGGGTATGCTTGTTTAGTCATCCCTCACGATATGACTTGAGCTGCGTGTGCACGCATGTAACAAAATGAACCACGAATTATGGGAAAGGAATGAAGTAAATGCAAGTGATGTTGCTTCATTCCTTTTCCATAATTCAAGGTTCATTTCACATTTTATTACAAGCATGTAACGCGGCCTAAGATTTTGTCAAAACAAATAACTGATAAAAAAAAATAAGACTTTGTTAACATAAATTTATTTTAATTCCTTATATTCTAAGTAAATATATTTGCTTTGTAATAATTATGATAATATACAGTTTATTACTAGGAATTCATGATAATAATATAGATACAATACAAATGTTTGATTTAAAATACGAAACTCCGCTGCCTCGGGACTAGAGCGCTGGGCTGTCACCACCCGACCTGCTGTCATCCCCGCTCCGCCACACACTACTTCTAATATTGCATTCAGTAAGGCTAAACTACTTGTCAGGAACACAAACATTACACAATAGAAACAGAGGATTATCTGAGAAACTGTGACTAAAATGCAAAGGAATGTATTGAGATGTTCTTAAAGCGAATATACTAAAAATAATTAAAAAAAAAACTTTGAGACAACACAGTAAAACTAGTAGTATGCTAATGCGCAAGTTCATGTCAGATTAACAAACAAATTGGCATTCAATCACTGAAGACAATTTTATCTCAATCGAAAATTTGAAACAGAAAAAGATATGGTCGCATCTAGGAATTAAATCCAAGACCTTAACCTTGCTAGGGCGCAGCTCTACCAGGTGTAATCATGTAGAGCAGAGTCCTGGCAAGGCAAAGGTCCTGCGTCAATTCCTAGATCCGACCGTATCTTTTTCTGTTTCAAATTTTCAATTGAGAGTCGCAAATATTGTCTTCGGTGATTTAATATTACAATTTGAGGAAAGAACAAAAAATTAGCATTCTTTTAAATTATCTAAGCAAATTCAGCTCTTATTTCCAACCATAGAATAAAGAATAACACTAGAAGTGCCTTCTATACGTATTTGAATGGAAATTTTTTTCCATAATACTAGAAGTGCCTTCAACACGTATTTGAATGGAAACGAATGTTCCATAACACTAGAAGTGCCTTCAGTACGTTTTTGAATGGAAACAAATGTTCCATAACACTACACTGCCTTCAATACGTATTTGAATGGAAACAAATGTTCTATTTAGCCTGACAGCGTTATGTCTCACTTACAATCGCCTATCATTGTATATCTCCATCCCATTTGAATTTAGTAAATACAGTTTTGCATTGGCAATTTAAGCCTCGATTAGGCAAATATTTGTATCACGAAATACGCCTACAAGGCACTTTTTGCATTATTCTTTATTTGTTTTATGTTTCCAATTAAGAAAAAGGAACTCGTCAATAATCCATCAATTATAATAGCAAACTGAGCATGATAAAAATTTGTTTAATTCATTTAATTGTGCTCATCTCTTTTATGTTACAATGTATTACTAAACATTTGCACTCTGCAAATAATTTTACTTTTCTGTGTTCATTGTTCTGTGACAAATACATAATAAAATACTTGTTCGGGAGAATGAACGTCAAATGATTACAGCGTAGCATAGCTTAAAATGTAAAGTATTCTTAATTAGGTAGATAAAGTAAAAAAGGTTTAATTAGAGGGCTTGTGTTACATAGTTCTATTGGATAAAACAATTCAGTCGTGAAAAATGGACAAATAATATTGGTAAACTAAGTGTAAATGCACGAACGAGAATGAACACTTTCATTGTATGTAGATAGAAATAAAAGGATTGTCAACATTAAGCCTCGATGACATTGAGCGAGTTTACAAGCTACTATCTGGGAAATTCACTATCTGTTAGCAAACTCGCTCAGTGTCATTGTATTACTTGCTAACTAGCAGATTGCGGACAATCTACGAAAAAAGTTGAAAGATGGTCAACTTTACTCAATCAAGATGGCGGCCTACCAAGAGCTGATTTCGTAACTGTCAAAATTAGTTCGCACGGGAGCCGTAATTCTCGCTACTGGCTGTGTGGCGTTAGCCGTGAGCTCAAGTTTTTTACAAAATGTCGACCAAATTGGTTCGCGCGAGAGTCGTTATTTTAGCTGCTACTAAGCGAGTAGACAGTTTTGTGTGTCATCATGACAACCTCACTCGCCGATTCACCCGCTTTTAAACTTACCGGCTAGCAGCTTGTAAACTCGCTCAATGTAATCGAGGTTTTACCGAATTGGAAAAACGAGGGCTTCTGATTTCTCCTGTTATTTGAGAGAGAACTTAAGTCACAGCTTAACAACAAATAAAATTATTGTAAACATGATTACATTATGTAGTTAGGTACTTAATCTAAGCATTGTGTATTTGAAAGGGAAATATTTCCATTTTCACTTATTCCTATTTCCAAAACCTCGATCGATATATCTATTTTTCATGTTAAATCTAATATCATCCATAAATTAGTGTCACCAAGTAGTGTTAAAACCGACATAACTTTATTCCCCTAGCCTCACATCTCAGCAAGCTTCAAATTCTCAAAAGAAGAGACCATTTCGCCAAGTATTAATCACCTTGGCGATTTGAAGACAGATGTCAGGTTATTTAGTTAAATAATTAAGAAGACCCTTGTGTATTTCAAGAACAGAAAATCACACTTATAAAACAATAAAGTTAGATGGCATATTTGACTGCGCCAAGCAGATGTTACAATGTTTCCAGACATTTCGTCAGACATTATAATAATACAGTACATTTCTAACATTTTATCACATTAATTTACCATTATTGGGATCTGATTGGCCTAATACTTAGTTTCCAGAATGGGTCTATCGCCTAATTATAAAAACGACACTTTAAAACTAGCGTAACATTATCGAAGTGAGTTTCATGTGGTTATTCTGTAAACAAGTTCCTCACTCATTGAAAAACACTAGTACAACATTACCTTTCTTAAATCTGCACTAACTTCACACATAACAGCAAGATCCCTATTATGTAGCAACATTGTAAATTATCATTTCTATGGATTTATTTATTATTATTCGGATTTTAACTGTCATTTACCAATGCAGTATTTTCAAAATCAGATAATTGATACACAAAGAAACATTATCCTGTGAAGAAGATCGTCAAGACATGATAATTTTTAATAACATTTCAATGTTTAATTGAAATCTGCTGGTGTTGTAATTAATGAAGAGTTCACAATGTTGTTTAATGAAATATGTTTGATCGGATCGGAAAAGGCTATGTTTAACAGGATTGAAGCGAGACTTCCATATTATCAGAACTCCTTAAAAATATATCCCAAACAGTTATCTAAAACTCTGTATTTTAGGACAAGTGTTTAACTAACAATAAAGGTTTACGTTACTAATACTATAAGATTCTTAAATGTTTAGTAACTGTTCAATAGATTTATAGTTTACAAATTACAATACATTAATTTACATCAATTGAATTAATTTACAAGTAATCCCTAAAATGTAGCCCATTTTATATGAAATCTTCTTTAATAGTATGTATATGGCGTGCTTGTGGCCATGAAACAATATATAAATACGATTTAAGTAAAAATTACATACCCTTTTTAATAAATTTTCAAATTTATGTTGAAGTCTTTCAAAGTGACTATCAAATATTCAAAACTATACAGAATATTATATTTAACGTAATTTGCATAATACTTTCACTAATAATGCTTCTTCCAAGTAGATTATTAACAAACATCTCCAGACCGACCCGCTGTTCAAATCAATTTGACCAAATTTCAACTAGAAAAGGCATCAAAAAGTATCACAAAACATCTAATGGAAGTTTTATATAATATAATAAGTACATTAAACAAAACTAACTTCTTGTATATATTATTTTTTGTATCAAATTGGTATTCATGTGAATTTAAGCATGCTACAATTCGCTTTAAAAAATTTCAGCAATCAATAAATTAATATATATAATAAAGTTAAATGTTTCAAGGGATGAGAAAAAAGATATGCATTTGTGGAAACAATCTTCAACAAAATGTGTATTTAGTAAATTTGTTATTTAATATCAAAGCGACACTTGACCTAACAATGTATTGTTTTATAAACTTTTTTTAAAAAATAAATTTAATTGTATTCGAGAAAACAGTTTTTACTTGCAAAAGTGTATAATTTTCATAGAAAATTAACATGCCACAATAAAAATTACGTGTACTTTTAAATGATGTCTATACACACAATATTTCTATTTAAAAGTGTCGATGACAACTATAAAACCATTCGAAAATATTGTAAAGTCAATCAAACTAGGCAAAAAAAGTCAATAACATATTTTTGCACTGCACCGAAAATGAACCCGCGGACCTTCAGGCTCAAATTAAAATATAAAAACCATTACAGGTGTCTGTCTATTTTATTAACGTGTTTTTTTTTTTAAATAATCCCTTTTCATCACACATATTTATTCTCAACTGGCTCAATTTGAGTTTAAAATTAACTCCCATCCACCATCAGCTGCCAACAAATGATAGAAAATCTTAAAAAGGGAAACAAATTATAAAGACAAGATACAAATTAATATATACATTGGTCATGGCTTCATTTAACATTGGTCATTGAAATAGAAATAGGCCTTTAGAAGATCAGCCAAAGAATTATTGTAAAATGCCAAGATTGGTGCTGATTCATATTTTAATTTAATTTCTAACCTCAAATGTTAATTTAACATTTTCCAGCAAATAATATTAACTTGGCGTTTTTAATTTATGTATTTGAAATAGATATTTGTTTTTAGGTTACGTTGAAAATGAATTCATTCCAATATGCTTCTCTAGCGTAAAAAATGGCATGAAGATTAAATTGCTTCATCACACAAGACCAGCATTGTGTGAAATAAATGTGAGTTTGGTAAAATAAAATATTTAAAAGGGAAAAATAGAATAACAAGTGAAAGGTTTTATCAATTTGTGGAGCCTCAAGATCTTATGCAAAATAAACTCATTCTATCAAAAATAATGACATTACTATTGCAGCAATTACAACAGAATTGAATTATTTTATTGTGGTAATTCTTATTCGAGAATTGACAGAATGATATAATGGATCATTGAAATTAGCAATGTCTAGGTTAGGAACTCGGGTCCGAGTACGGGTCAGAGTTCTCTGGGTGTTTGATTTGAAAAAAGGAGTGGAAGTGGAACGGCCTGAACCTACACAGAGCCAATTAAAATTGATTTTTTAAAACTAAAAACACAAAAAATGTAGAGGCTTGAAATAATTTATCATGTTTCATAACTGAATTTGAATAGTCAGGTACTTCCTAACCTTCACCTTCTCAGCTCCTGGCAGTGAAACTCTAGTATGGTGTAATAATGAAGAAAAATAATATTAAGATAATGGACGTTTTACATTATGCTTTTTCTCATCCAATTTTTTGAAGATTCGTTGCGATCTTTTACTATTTATTATTGTCCCAAAATACTATTTCTTCTCTAATGACAACTATCTGTATGAAATCTTATGTATGAAAATAATGATCTCGTAAAAGATATTTCATACGGGTTCAAATCACACCCGAGGGATAACAGTGGCACAAGTAAAAAAAATGCATTTTTGATTTAATTATGCAGAAATGTTCCTGGATATCTATTCTATCTTCGATAAAACAGGCATAATTTTAAAAAATGTTGTTGTGATCTTAAAAGCTAATATGCCGTTTTTATATAATAATGTTTTACTCGAATTCAAGCAAAAATAGTGGCGTAATGATCATTGTAACACTATTATAATATTAAACCTGATAAATATTAATATACTGCCTTTCAACTTTTGTGAAATAATGTATTTTTATTGGTTAAAAACTGATTCAATACTCTCAAACGAAATATTCAAACTGCTCCCCTGAAAAAAGTAGTTTTTTGAGTTGTGCCATTGTTATCCCCCTGGTGCGAAATGCAGTTACGATTTGGGAATCGGTATGAAAAGAAGCATTGTGTAAAACGCCCTCAGTCTGCCTCATTTAATCATTCTGAAGTCAAATTCGACATGAAAACTATATATTTGGTTACTTCATTTAATTTGTTGCCAGATAAGAGCTAAAATATATAATTTTATAAACCAATGAGGAGAGAGAGGCAGCACGTAGCACACTCCGCCGATTAGAAATAATAACAATAACAAATGTGTTTCACTTAAGCGATATAAATAATAATAAAAAAATTCAGTCAGTAAATCAAACCTTAATAAAATGATGAAACAAAGAATAAATCCACATTGCATGAGGGATGAAAGATGGAGAATGTGACACTGCCATCATAAGCAAAAAAAAGCAGCTAGACATTTGCAAAACTCCCAACCTGATGTTCATTTTAATAGGTGAAAGGTCTCCTATATCAGAATGTGACTTGAAAAATCTAGCTGCATTTTTGTTTATGGCGGTAGATCAGTTGGTCGCAAAATATGCGCAAGTCACAGCAACAAAACTCAACACAAATTACTGCAAAAATATTAACCATCAAATTTTGTTTATTTTTTAACTAATGATAGCCATACAGACATATGAAAAACCAAGAACACTAGAAATGTTTTCCATATAGATTAAAATGGAAACCAGTATCGCCACTGACTTGGTATCTTTTAGTTCTAGCTCATATATGATGTGCCTTGTCTCTCTTACACTCGTCTGACATATCGCCATCTTGTTTGAATTTCATAAAGAAGAAACACATGAAATTTAAGCAAAGAATGTTCGGATTTTTGGAACACAATTATCACGCCACACGGCATTTCTTACGATTTTCATTATTCTAAGCGTACAGCAAAATTTTTAAAGTTTTCAAATTTGAAGAACAAACTCACAACATTAAGAAACACGGTAGGTACTTATAATGAGTAAAAAAGCTCCATGTCAAACCTATCATCAGCTTATAAGTAACAACAAACCACCAAGTGCGGATTTGCCTCAAATTGAGCTAACACATACCAACCAAGTATAGAAAAAAAACCCTAAGAACAGGTAAAATTCACTTCTCCCTTGGATATTTTTGTGTACTTTATAACACAAATTTAGGTTGAGATATATGATTTAAGCGGTGTTAGAAAGAAGCAACACCGCGCTTTGTATTTGCATCTAAAAGTTTACCATTCACTTCCAAATAATTGTAATGCATTCCAAAACGTAATCTAATTGTCAAAGTTTGTGAATTTTTTATATGAAATGAAAAAATAGTGAAGTGACAATAAATAACCTTTATTTATTAACCATTTGTGAAATGAAATTTAAAAAATAAATATTTTCATATAAATTGGTATTTCTTAAGTTTATAAGAAAAAACCAATGGAGAGGCGCCAAAGCAATTGTAACGAAAATTCCTTTATTTTAAAATCAGAATTTTTATATTTTTAATTGCATGTATACTTTTGTAATATTAAAATAGGAAAGAATATTTCATCTGCTTTCAAAACCAGTAGTACATTAAAAAACAGCGAATCTATTTGAAAAATAATGTCTTTCAGAAACATTTCCAAATAAATTAAAAATCTCAAAATACCAGAGGAGTTAAATTAACTTTTAGAAAAGTAGGCGTTTTTCAAATTTGACTTGTTTTATGGACTTTTGTTAGCTGACAATCTCTACTGCCGCATGAATAAAATCACAATCAATGACATTTTGGTGCAGAGGACTACAGTAATCTAACAAAATAATAATTCATATTACTATGACATATTTTTGCAGCAATTAATTTAGCATTACATATTTTTGGTGTTGTTTTGTAACAGCTTGCGGCGCAACAAGTAGATCTAGAAGACAACAATAATAAGACAATGAGAATTGTTCTAGGTTGGCTCAGTGGAGGGACGGGGGTGGGGGTTTGTAGTTGGGGGAGTGAGGGTAGGGGCGGGGAGCAGGGGGATGTTATTCCCCCGTGTCTACCCACTTGGCCTCCTCCGCTATCCTGTCCAGGCAGTCGCTGAGGTACTGGAACTGGAAAAAAACATTACAGAGTTAGTATCAGACTGCAAAAAGTAAAACTTATTCATAGAAATATTAGCGGCAATTACATGTCCACTTTGCAGCAATGGTACCGCGCGCCACTTCAGGCCACCATGAGAAATGTAAAGTGCGAAAGTAAAATACTGGTTTACAGCGCAGTCCATTGTGAGACTTTAAATATATAAAAATGAGCACATGTTTTTACCATTTTAGAACACACCTGAACATTAAATTAGAACCATATGCAACCCTATCCAACCAAAGTGAAGAACTTAATGCGCCTCTTAACAATGATGAACTGTCAGTTACAAACAAAATAGAGAGTGTAAGTGATGTTAGAACCTTGAAAAATTAATGGAGAATGATTTTAGAATTTCTTCTTACAGGTGCCTATGGAAATACAACAAAATGGTTCTGAAAATTATTTTGATTACAGAATTGAGCAAAAGAAATGGTTTTGCGTTCAAAGGTCTTTTTAAAAAAAATTGTCAAAACCTTGTCCAATTGAAGTGATGAGTAGTCATTAACTTCTTGTTTGGCGATGGAAAATTTTCAATGTGCGCCATCTGATTCAAAGGTCTTTTTGAAAAAAATGTCAGTTAGAACCTTGTCCAATTGAAACGATGAATAGTCATGAACTTCTTGATCAGCGATGGAAAATTTTCGATGTGCGCCATCTGATTCTATTGTAACAGGAATATTGCGGCAAAAGAAGTGTATACTTGACATAGAATCGATGTCGATTGGTGGTTGGTTGTATAATGACTGTAACTCACATAAGGTGTGAAGATGTTGAGACAGCGCGGGGGCCTGTCGGGGCGCTTGCAGTGCACCCGCAGACAGCCACTGCTGGGGTCGGGCTCCCACTGACTGGGTAGGAATTCCAGAACCTGCGGTGGCGTCTCCAGCGAGCCGTCCGCTCTGCAGGCGTGGAGGGCAAGCGACGAGAAACCTACAAACAAACAAAACAATCAATACACTATGATTGGTGAGAAGAAAAGGGTTTTCTTTTCTTTGGAAGACTTGGAACTCACCAAACCGCATCTGGTGCACAAATGGGGCCAAAAAGATTCCTAATGAGATTGTTGCTTTTAATGACTTTTCAAAAGATTTGTTAAAGTTGCATGATTCTGATTTTTCTGGTCACCCATTGCTGAAAAACTAATTTTAGTATCATTATTAACTCTTTAAATATACCACATGTTATTAAAAAAAAAATTAGGAGACAACCTTATTGTGTTAATGTGCATATTCAAACAGAACACATAGTAGAAGAATGTCGCAGTTTCCCAGGGGCACGTCTGTGCTGAATCAAGTGACTCCCAATGCCCTTCGACTGGCTGAGTAACTTTGGTATCTAACTTTGTCCTCCACCAACTCTCATTCATAATACCAAGAAGAAGGGTTCATATGCAGTTCATGCAGGTATAGAGTTATGCTAGAGTACTCACCGACAGTGGGCATGACCTTGCCTTCCTTGCGTGAATCAGTCTGGCAGGGCGGGAGGTGAGCCCGTCCATAGCCTGGAAGCGTGCGTGCCAGGGCCAGGTACTCGGAGCAGCGGGATAAGTCCTGCAGGGCCTTCAGCTGGTACAGCCGTTCACCGGCCACACAGGTTCCACGGTTCACCTCCTCCACAGCCTAAAATACAACAAAAGATTGGTCAATGGAGGAATAAGCTTTCTAATTACAACCATTTAAAGGTGTAAGGAAAACATGTCATTAGGCAAATAATAACCTGGCTGAATCTTGAAGAAAGATGTTTTTAGGTTATACCCTTACGTTTTCAACTAACTCTAGAGTAATAATAAATATGATGCTGTTTAACCTCCAGTAGGAGGGGAGATTGATTGAAAATGATCCATCTGAAATCTGCAATGTTACCGCAATGATTCTCCTACCAGTATGATAAAAACTTTAATAGTGGTCCAAGAAGGGTACCTTGAGGAACTCCAAAAAAAATGGTTACACCCAACAAATTATTTTGGATGAGATTTAAACCAACCTGCCAGAAGACAAAGCTGGCGGCCTGTGGATCATCTCTCAGCATCTCCGCCTCAATATGCGGGTTGAAGAGCCACTTCCTCACAGTCAGGCAACTGCTGGAGGCGGTGGAGTAGTTCTGGATATACAGGGCGTGGGGACATTCCTCAGGCTGAAGTTTACGCTCTACATACAAAAACACATTCATAAATAATGACTCTTAAAAATAACTTTAGGCACAGTTACAAAATCAAGAAAGTGACCCATGGCCAATTGGATTCTGGTGCATACCATTTGATTTTATCCTTCCAACATCCACGTGTTATGAGCAAGACTCCATATTTCTTTCAGGCTCGCAACAAACTTCCCTAAAAACCACGGATGGCGAGGTCCCACTTGTTCCAAGGACTGAGGGCTGTTTCATGGTACCATAATATAAAAATACTGTTACGGACTCTTTACCATTAAGAGCAAAAATAATGAATAAAAATTTTTTTTTATCTACACATAAAAATTTGCTTGACTGTAGTTGTAGACGAAAACTTTTAAAAAATCGAAAATAAATGATTTCTTAAAATTCATTATAACAATAATTCTTTGAATTTATAATAATGGATTTCAAAAAATAAAGTGGGACAATAGTGGGCTTTTCAAGTTCCGCAAACTCCGGAAGTAGAGTGATAAGAACATGACATAAACAAATAGGTCACAGAACTGAATTTGCTATCTACATTGCAATTCAATCCGGAAATTCGTAATCTACATTTCAACAAAACATGATTCACAAATTATGCTCACCAAAATTGTACTCTATAATCTCAAACAGGTAGAAATATTTTGCCACCGCTTTAGATAGGCCAATCTTCTCGACCACGGCCCGGTACACATCCTCGGCGTTGGTGGACTTCTTCACTGAGACTGTGACCACCTCCCGATCAGGCAGGAGGATCTTCAGGTCAACCGGAGAGGCAGTGATGGAGTCATCTGAGTCCGTGAGGAACTCCTGGATTGGATCGGATTCAGCTATGACTCGCACAGCACAAACCTGGAACACAATATTGTTATTGCAAAGCGGAAATACCCACTTCACCTAAATCTCCGAACTTCTAACAGCATCTTTAAGAAATATAGTGGTCAATATGCCAGGGGATTTGAGGGTTAATAACAGTATCTCAAAAATTGAAAATCACTCAAACCTGGATAGTACTCTAAATTTTGTAATATTTCACAACAATTATTACCTTTTCTAAATATTGCTCCAATCCTCTCCGACGAGCATCCAACTGCTGTTCACTGAGGGCAAATGGCCACTTTCCGGGCAGTTTTGGGAAATTAAACCCTGGAAAAAAAAATTATTATTACATTTACCACATAAAAAACGGTTTATTATTTATCATAATTTTCCACAGGGATCAGACAACTAACTCAGAATCTTGCAACTTCAACACCTACCTCCTTTGAAAAGTCATTAAAAGTGATAAAAAAAATAGTTAAATGGGCTATTTTTCAAAAAAAAAAATCATAATTTTTAAAGACTTTTCAAAGGGGTGTTAAAATTGCATGATTCTAAGTTGTCATGGAACCAATTTATTTCACTAATTAGTAGTGTAAAATGATCATTGTCATTGACAATAATTTTAGGACAAGCTGCATTAAATTGACCAGTTAAGGGGGTATTCTAGTGTAGAAAAAAAAAATTTTTTCTTCATATTTCCAAAGTTTTTATTCAAGAATATCTCCTTAAAAGGGTTTTTCGAAATTTGCATTATTTTAAATGTTGTAACCATTTTAATTTCGCGGTTTAGACAGAATCTAACCAAAATCCAAGTAGGACAAAATTTTAAACACCTTTTTCTCAAAACCACTTTTTTCGTGACGGTTGACACGATATCTCAAGTTCTACTAAACCATTTTACTTGAAATTTGGTGTGAGCCTTCTCTATACATTACTTTATCGCATGAACCAGAATTATAACAAAATTTTAATTTTTACTATTCTAAAAAAATTCGGAAAGTCAAAAAAAACTGGTACAAAAATGTTTTTTTTTTCAGACAGCCGCCATTTTGCGAAAAATAATTTTTATGACTTCTCCGAGGTTCGTGCCATAGAAGCATTTGTTTGAATTAAAAATATTTTTTTTTTCGGATTACTAGGAGGGTTGCAATCGTGTCAACCAGGGCTCGCCATATTTTTGAGACCTCCACTTCAACGGTTCCATGCCAACTGGGAATAATGTCAACTCAACACCTCCTTGAAAAGTCATTAAAATCTATGAAAAAAATAATTTTATATTAGCCGATAACCCTAACCTAACATAACCTATTTAACCAATTTTTTAAATATATTTTTTTATCACTCTAAATGACTTATCTGAGATGGTTCTGAGTTGGTTTCGTTCCGAGTTGGCCGGTCACCCACTTCAACACCCTGTAACTTTTAAATTTTTTTCTTTCGATTTTCTTTTTATGTGTTCTTTAATGTTTAATAAATATTTGTTAAAATAATGGCTTCTAAAATATTATTGTTTTTTTTATTGCACCTGAAAAAACACCTACAATTCATGCTTCTAGACTAGAATACCCCCTTAACCGATTCCGGCTATCTTTAACACATTTATAATACCTAGGGACAGGGATCATAGAAACCACCGTGTTAATTTAATTACACACGGTGATATTCTGGCACTGACATGTTCAATGGGGGTAAGGTTAGGTTCAGGACATCTCTGAATTCCCCGGTGTACCCCAAGGTTCACACTTAGGTCCCATAGTATTTATTACAAAAGATGGTGTTCTGACATACATATGAATAAAGAAGGTTAGGTTAGGTTCAGCTGCAATACCTGCAAACTCCTTCTTGAGCTGTGCATGTAAGTTGGAGAACTCCCGGTAGCGGCGCGAGCATAGGTGACGGCCGGCCATGTAGATGTTGAATGCAACATACTTCTGTCCGGCGCGATCCACGCACTGGTAGTCTGGCACGGAGATGGGCAGCGAGCGCTTCTCGCTGTAGTCCACGTAGCTGTAGCCGGGGCCATCGTCGCAAGGCTCCAGCCTTTCTGCTTCCTGAAAGGGTCAACCAGCAAAAGTTGGGAAAATTATTTTTTAAATTGTTCAAACTAAGCCTTCAAACAGAATCATGCAGAAATTTAGTATTCAGGCATAAATTGAGTTGCACGATCGGATTTAGAACAAAAAAACAAAAGTGAATAAATAAAAGGTATTTTCTCGTAAAAAAATGAATATTCATTTAGACTTTCATAAAGTCAATAGTTCCATATGAATAAATTCGGATACATTTATCCGAGACGCTATTCAGGTTACAAACCAATTCTTTGAATGATTGTTTCCAATAAAAAGAGTAGTTGCCTATAATATGGAAAAAGAACTAGTTGAAGATAATATTAATGATTCTAAATATTTGAAATATGAGATTGACAAATATGACGGTTTGACAGAAGGTGGCAATAGCGAAATTGGAAAACGCGCCGTCCCGGTTAGACGAGAGGTCTGGGTTCGAGTCCCAGTTGCGACCATTGTCTTTTTCTGTTTTTCTGTGTCTTGTTTTCTTTCATGTTTTCATTTAGATTTAAAAAAGTGTTATTCTCTTCTTCAAAAAATAAAAGGTTTTTACGCATAGTTAGTTATACACAATGCGAGTTTCCGCCCTAAAATAAACTTGATTGATATATCAATGACAAATTGAGCTGAGCAATCGATTCCGCAAAAGAACTAGGCATTCAAAAAGTGCCTACAGTTTGAAAATTGACAGTGGAGATTTAAAAACTTTGTAAAGATTTGACTTGATTGAAGAAGTTCATAGAAAAAGATGGAGATATTGAAGACGAAAGTAGACGCCCAAATGAAAATTGCTACAAAAGTAAAATTTATTGGCCAGGTTTTATAATTTATTGACTATTATAAAAATATGCACATCTATTATAAGAGGAGCCGGAGGAGAGGAGGATGTTTAAAGTCAAGCGAGGCAAAAGTGATAGAATAGATTCTCCAGTGGCCAGAGGAGTGAACAGCAGAGATATGAAGTCGTTTATTGGAAGATGCATTTGCTAAAAAGTTTTTTGCAAGTACGTTGCAGAAAATTGCAAACGTCAGGGAACCAAAAATTTTTCGAAAGAAAGCATTAGCTCTACACAGGAGGCCCTGAGGAAAATCATTTCTCTCGGGGCCTATGTCATCTTTGGGGATGCTGTGTAGAGGGTCTTTTAAGGAGAAAAAGTTATGGGAAGGTATGAGAGGTGGGTATCTGGGGGTAGGGGTGTCCAGGAGTGACGAACTTTTTTTAGTTTTTTATGAATCCGTTCTTCTCACTGCGGTGCAAGGCGATGGGTCGGGAGAGTCCGGTTGGAGAGGTCAACAAGTCTCCCTCTCTCTCTCTTCCGACACGGCCCGCCACGCAGGAGGTGGGCAAACTCATCCGCCGCCAAGACCTAGACAAACCTCACCCCATGAACCCGGGCACCTCTGCTAAATTACCAAACGTAGCGGACCACATGGGGTGATGATGTATGGCAGGAGTGTTAGTTATCCGCCATCCAAATTGTAAATACTGTCATTTTTATAAACGCATTTAAAAATAACTTAAAATTATACAAGTTCAAAAATGATAAGATATTGGTAGGTGGGGGTGGTGTGGTGGAGATTTTGATAGGGGAGGGTGTTAGAAATCTAAATAAGGAAACATGATTACCAAAAGTGATTTATAAGGTGCTATTATTTTATTAACCATATTAATTTATTTTGTTATTTGACGAGTTTCTAAGGCGGACAATTAATCTATTTTAGTAAGAATGATAGTTTACCTGCTGTGTGACAGAAATAACCGTGAGGGTTAGGCAGTCCCCTCCCGACTTGATAAGGTCAACCACCTGCTTGTGGGTGGCACCCTCAACGTTCACCCCATTTCTGGAAAAAGGAAAATATACATCATTAATGATAATTCACCGTCAAAGGGAATGTTACCGTCATCATCCTTCTACGGACAAAACAAATACATGTTTCAAATGCGTAAAGGTAAGAATCGAACCTAAAACTTCCTGACTTGTTAAGAAGACTCACTTTCTGATAAATATATCTCCTTGGTAGGCCTTCAAAAATAAAAAGATGGTTTGAAAGTATTAGAAGTGAACACCTATGAACACAGATTAAACGAAAATTGTGAAAACATTAAAACACAACCGTTGGTGGGCAGACGCATCTGGCGCAAGATCCGGACAAACCTCACCCAATGAACCCGGGCACCCCTGCTAAGTCACAAAACGTAGCGAACCACTTGGGGTGACCTATGGCAGAGGTTGGTTGGTTGGTTGGTTATCCAATAAATGGTTCCCGGGGCGGCGGTACCCACACCCACCTCCCAAATTGTAATAATGTTTTAACTAAGTTAAGTTGCTAACTAGGTTAAGTCGCTAACTAAATTACAAGTTATAAATCTTAGTTGTAAGTTACAAGTAATAAATCTTAGTTGTAAGTCACAAGTTTTAAAGCATTGTTGTAAGTCACAAGTTATAATTCATAGTTGCAAATCACAAGTTATAAATCATAGTTGTAAGTCGCAAGTTATAAATCTTTGTAATAAAATCATAGTTGTAAGTCACAAGTTATAGATCTTAGTTATAAGATACTAAGTCACAATTCAAATAATATGGACCATCACGAATGGAAGTATTTGGGGAACTTTGAAAGTATATGGGAAAATAAAATAACTATAAATATTATTAATTGATCTATCTCTAAAAATGGATCGCCGAAATGTATGCACGCGCATAACTTCCGAACGACTGCACCAAATTGGATAATTCTTTTTTAACACAGTGGCACGCGAGTTGTTTGAAAACTGAATGTACCGGGACTGAATGTATGAGAAATGGGAAAGGACACGCAGTAAGAAACAATTTTTTTATTAAATGGCATAGCAACGCATGCCGGGTACCAGCTAGTATAATAAATAACCTATTTATTTTTCGCAAGCCGATTTTATGTAAGATTTTCCTTCTTATTCGAAAGCGTTCCATTTTTAAAAGAATGAATAAAACAAAATCAAAGGAGACATTTTGACAGATGGATTGATTACCGAGGGAAAAGTTCGGAAGGAAAACTAGTAGGAAAGAGGTGGGGTAAGAGAAAGGTTTGAGGTTCGTTGAAGGTTAGAGTAGTGTTGCGGAAAATAGGTAAAAAGTGCCATTTGAGGAAATTGACGGGGAATAGAGAGAATTCTAAGTAACGTGTTCTGCAAAAACACAAAAGTGAGTATTATTGTTTTTTATCATTGAAATTGTTATTATGCTAAAAACTATATTATTATGATGTATTGAAATGTGACATCACCGGTTTGGAGCTCGGAGCGTGATAAACTCGATATAAAAGGAGAACAGTATTGACACAATTCAAAAATTGACGTTCTTCAGTTAAATATGCAGAATTCTTCTATACGTATCTCTTTACCATCCCAGAAGAAGGCACAATTCCTAAAAAATATTTGAGTGGCTTAAAAAGCAGATTTGTCAATATTGGCACAAAACCGAATTTTGATAAAAACAGGAAAAGTTTCAAATTATCAGATACGTAACAAAAGCCGGATAATTGTTTGATATTTACAAAAAAATCAATAAATCAATAAATCAAAAAATCAAAAAAATCAATGAATCAATGAATCCATAAAGACGACGCGACGGGGCTATGCTAGGCAACAGCTCTTGGTAAATCTGGTAATTGATGGTTATAACAAAACTAATGAAAACAAAAGAAATTCAAATTATACTGTAATTTGGGAGGCGGGAATGGGTACCGCCGCCCCGGGAACCTTTATTGGATAACCAACACCTCTGCCATAGGTCACCCCAAGTGGTTCGCTACGTTTGGTGATTTAGCAGGGGTGCCCGGGTTCATGGGGTGAGGTTTATCTAGGCGGATAGCCAGGACACACTGAACCCCAGTTTCCTACCCATTTCATAAACCTTTTTCCTTCCCACAACTCTCCTCCCTTTCCTTTCTTTCCTTAAAAAAAAACCCTCCACACAGCATCCCCAAAGATGACATAGGCTCTGAGGGAAATCGTTTTCCTCAGGACCTCCTGTGTGGAGCTCATGTAAAAAAAAAAAAATACCTACTCTTAGAGGGTCGGAGCGGGCAATACAGTATCGCATCTGCATACTTAAGCATCTGTATCTGACGGCCTCCTGGCCGAGAGGTAAGGCCTTTGACCCGCAATCCAAAGGTCGCGGGATCGAATCCCGGCGTGCGCATATACATTTTATTTGATTAATTTGTGTTATTTATATATGCGGCATGTTCCAGAGTGGAAGATACTCTCAGCGTCACCCTGGTGTAAGACCACGATTCAAAATTGAAACGTAATTTGAAATGGCTTCAGCCGTGTTCGGTGACCAGATCTGAACAGCCACGTACTTCACTACCTTCAGCCTCACAACGTACCCCAATTGGGCATGCCATGGTCTCACTGGTTCCAGACGGGAGCAGCTGGAACTCTTGTGTTGTATTCACGTAAAATAAGCACAGACTTCACAAAAATCTTCGATCACAAATCTGCCCTGATCATACTGTAAAACTGTCCGAAACGTTGGCTAAAGAAAGAGGTAGAGAGAGAGCGACACAGCATAAAAATCCAAATATAAATCACTTTAAAACGGAAAACTTTTTTCCAGATTTCGTAGAAAACACTTTTGTGATTTTTATTAGACTGACACCCGAATGAAAAATTCATTCATTTTAAAACTGCTCTTCTACAAAGGTGAATTTTTGAGTTGTGCCGCTATTCTTCTCGAGATGCGAATGATATTGTTTTTTCAGCTCACTTTTATTTACTGGTGACAATATATGCAGTACGCTGATGTGATTATAAACTGCACGCGAATCAACATTAGCTCGGATGACAATAAAAAATATTTAGAAATAACTGTGTAACAGCATCCGCTGATAAAAAATTTACTTGTTTTTAATTTTCTGACAAATATTTTTCAGAATTCTTTCAGTTAGTGGGAATGTTCGCATCAACTAAAAAAATTCTCTTACAAATCACCGATAGAGCCGTCGCTGCCGTTCCCAAGAACGACGGAAGAATAAGGCTTGTAAATAAAATTATTGATACCTAATCAATAAAATACATCATGACGTAAAAATACAGCAACGCTGCATGACTGCAGATTAGAATTTTCATAACGCAATCAGTTTTTTTTTAATAACACAAAGCTATCACAACCTACCCATTTTTTTATAATGACAGTTGTATCCGTGAAGTTTATAAAATCGGTGCAAAATAATATATTACTGCGGGACATTTTATTTAAATTAATCACGTAATAGAGGAGTGATTTGACACTTTATTATTATGTTAGAACCGTACAGTAATCGTGTTCCAGTGTTGGATATTGAACAGCGAACAACCCCTTAAAGTCTGTTCAAACTTATTTTATTTATTCATTTGCAAAAACAGTACATAAAACCAGTATATTGCAAAAGCGATAAAGAAAATTACAAAAACTACTTGACTTAAAAATTTCTTCAAAATAGGCATATTTACTTTGGGGTGTCATCATTAATTTTATGAAAAACAAATACCTTTGTATTACACCACTATTTTATTAACAATATCAACATGTTTCGAAAACTATGTTTTCTTCGTCAGGATAATAAGTCAATAATAAATAACAAAAGACAAACAAGTATAGACTAATTAGAACATAGACAAAATATTAGAAAGGAGAGGTGATTAATTACCTAAAATATATCATAAAAAACAATTATATAAAATAAAATATAAAAATTATTTTAGAATGGGTAAAAAATTACATTAACATAATAAAAAATCTTTTAAAAGGAAAACAAGAAGTCTAAATAACAAAATAAATTATTATAAGTATAAGTATTAATACGAAAATAAATTTAAAAGATGGCTATTTTTAAAAAACGTTTGGTTATTTATAATATTTAATTTACTATTAACACTTTTTCTAATTTCTAAAATTTCTAAATTATCTAATTGCATACCCGTTGTGTTAGTGTGTAAAATTTTTAAACCTTTATTAATATCAAAAGAGTGACCTGTTTCCAAAATGTGGTTTGCAAATTCTGAATAATTATTATTATTTAAACATCTTAGATGTTCCTTAACTCTAATGTTAAAATTTCTAGAAGTCTTCCCAATATAAAAAAAGTTACAATCATTACAAATTAATTTATAAACCCCAGATTTGTTCAAAAACACACCTTTGTCCTTGTTATTTAATATATAATTTTTTAATTTGTTATTGGCGTAAAAAGCTGGTTGGATATTATCTGGCATGTTTTTAATTATCAAATTTGAAGTGTTATTATTTAAAAATACAATTTTTCTCCAATTATTATTCTTGTCAACTACGTGTGGATAAACAAAAGATCTAAAAAACTTTTTCTTATATTTTTTGTTTAACATATTATCTATTAATTGTGTAGAATAACCGTTATTTATTGCAATTTGTTTAATTGTATTTAATTCTGTTTTAAAATTTCTTAAAGATAGGGGAACATTAATTAGTCTACTTAGTAAGGTATGAAACGCTGCTAATTTTTGTGAAAATGGATGATTAGAAGTTTCATGTATAATGATATCTGTATATGTGTCTTTACGAAAAATGTTAAATTCAAATTTATTTTTGACAATAGAAATACTTAAATCCAAAAAATTTAAACTGCAATTTTTTCCAATTTCTAGGGTAAATTTAATTTTTTTGTGGAGTTTATTAATGAAATTTAAGAAAATATTTAATTGCCTATTAGTTCCAGTCCATATACAAAAAACGTCATCTACATATCTTTTCCAAAAATAAACATATTTTAATAATAAAGCACGACTATTAAAAAATTTTATTAATAATTAATTTTTATTAATTTTTTTTATTAATTTTTTTTTACTATTAATTATTATTTTGTATATGTTCTAATTAGTCTATACTTGTTTGTCTTTTGTTATTTATTATTGACTTATTATCCTGACGAAGAAAACATAGTTTTCGAAACATGTTGATATTGTTAATAAAATAGTGGTGTAATACAAAGGTATTTGTTTTTCATAAAATTGACTTAAAAAATTTACATGTGGGACAAAAAGTTAACATGTACGTGCACACTGTTTTAAGACGACACAATACCCTAAAATACATTCAGAATCTTAACGACGTAAGTAAAGAAGCCGTGTGTACAAATTGCGACTCGCGACCCGTGTATTGGACGGACCTGCTGTTGAACTTGCCCTATCAAAGAAAAGAAGAAGAAGAAAAATAACGTGGGAATCTTAACGACGTAAGTGAAGAAAGCGTGTAAACAAATGTACACCCGCGGAACGGCGTACTGGAATTCGAATACGGTCGAATTCGCCCTAGCAGGCCAAGAGATTCGACCTTTCCGCCGGGTTCATTTTAATTAATTCTGAAGAACGGGTTACTAATATTTAAGATGTTTCTAAATGAATCCCTCTCGAAGTTATTAATTCATCGTCTAGAAAAATAAAATCTGGTGCTCACCGCTAAATTTAAAGTTATTTCCGGGAATAAAATTTTCAAACAGTTCTACGTAAATTATGTAAATGGTGATTGTTTTTATTAATCTTAAATATAAATAACACTAGCACTCTTTTTAGGGTGAATTGCCTTATACAAAAAAATATATATATATAAATAACTTACATCCCCGGGTCGCGGTTTGAAAAAAAAAAAGTTATTATATTTACGAATTCGGAATGTATTAAAAAGTTATTATATTTACGAGTCGGAATTTATTAAAATGTGAGCCTTGAGCAAACCCCCAATTTAGGATATTATACCGCCTTAAAGCTTAAATAATATTTCGCGCTTAAGTTCATTGTAGGACATGTAGAAAATATGTACATTTCCTACGAGGCAGTTAATTAACCTAGTGAGTCTTCCCAGGGCCGTCACCATTGGCAAGTTAGTTCTGCACCTGGGGAAGAATCAAAAGCCTGTGTTTGTGGCCTCGCGCGAAATTATCCGGGATGCAGAATCCTTTTTTAGCCAGAATTGATAATAAACCGTTCAGATGCTTATGAACGGTTTATTATCAATTAAATAAATGCTGTTGGAAATAGCCATGGATAAAAACCTAACTCTCTCATGTGGAGGTATCGTAAAAATTTATTTTGTATTTTCTCGACCTATTTAGTACAAAGACGGAATTCTCTGGCCCCCATACCTGAGATCCACTCTCGAGAATGTTAAGCACTAAGCTAAAATGAAGCAGCCTTATAACTGCAAGTTTGGTCAACTCTTTTGAGTTGTGTATGACAAAGCCCAACATCTTTGTGGCTGATTTAGATATTTTCAATACGAGCATGAAATGCTAAGCGTACGTCATACATGTACTGTACTAAAGTACTGTACATTAGGCAGATCAGAATACAAACCACTGCAGTGGTCGAATCTGGAGACCCTCACGAGCATTGATTTACTTTACTAGAGTCAGCAAACTGTATTGGCAGACAACTAATTGTGATATTTTTAAAAATAAAGAAACATTCACGGGTTATGAATAACCTGACAAATATTTGAAAATCTCCTAATTTTTGTGATAGACTATTTAACCAGTTGATGAAATGAACACTCGACGCCTGGGTGAGAACCGGATGCAATGTCAACTCAGCCACTGCCTTTCTTAAATACCTAGGAACTTCTTCTTCTTCGTGTGCCTTATCAGGTCCCCCCGATGCGACGTTGGCAATCACTCTAGAAAAAGTATCTCTATTTTGCGCTGCCCGGAGTAACTCCTTCACACTTCTAATACCGGTAAATTTCGCAGCATACACATTTGTCTCCTAACAGGCCCTCTATTTTGCCTTTTAATATTAAATGGACCGAGTGATATTTCTCCCCTCGAAATATGTGACCCTGATATGAAATTTCTCTGACTTTTACTAATGTGAGCAGTTCTCTATCTGCTCTAGCCTGCCTGAGAATTTCTGTGTTGGTGATCATGTCGGTCCGTGGGACTTTGAGCATTCTCCGGTGAAGCCACATTTCAAAAGCCTCTAACCTGTTCACGGTATTTATGTATATACCTAGGAACTAAATTTTATTATATTGCCAATTGGAATTTTGATTCAATCGTTTTGCTTATCTAAAAAAAATCAAACGGCATTTTAATCTGTGAAGTATGAACTAGTGTTTTCGTGAATTTTGGTGTTCAACAGGATGCCAAAAATTTACGTGTCAATATTTTTTAATAATTCTAGTTTAAAATATTTAAATACTTCACAGATTAAAATGCTGTTGGATTTTTTTTTTATTTCAGATAATACGCAGAACGCCCACAATCGTGGTCATCGCAATTTTTAAGATGAGTGGCTAAGTTGCCGTGTACTTCAGCAATGAGTGACGATTTCGGGATGAAAAAATTGTAAAGTGTGCTCAAAATATGAATAAATATGTGGTGAAAAATTCATTGTGTTTTTATTTTTTTTTTAAATCCCAAAAAAGCCTTCACGCGGGATGACCGCTTTATTGGAATAATTTCAACGCCAGAATCTGCAATCGAACCACATACTATTATTAAAATGATTACGCCTTTAAGCTGACGCTAACGATGCTAACCCAATCTACATTATTATAATGGCGATTGTCATTACATTTGTGTCCATAATACACTTATTTATAATGTGAATAATTTCCATATTAATTGGTGACGATTACGTACGACATCTGATTAGAGCAATCCAATTGCATCACAAAATCAATTGTGCCAAATTTAGAATATATTTATACCTTCAACACCAGTCCTAAATCGTTAAATTTATCAAGCTGAGATCATTCTATTTTCAAAAAGAAATATTGCCGAGATATCGCAGAAATTTATTTACTGAATTATTCTGTTCATTTATAGATAATAGGTTCAAGGGAAAAAATCAGCTTTCGCAAATTTGTAAGTTTATCTTAAATTTTTTTAAATTCTGTTAATTGTAGTGCTTTTGGATAAACAATATTTTTTTGTTTTTTCTGTCTGGTGCTGTAAGGTTTTCCGAGACATGAGCGAGTGTGAGAAACATGTTTTTTCCAAATTTACCCCACGCTATTCCTTACCTTTCAGGCCTTCCCCCCTCGATCTACCGCGATCCCATTCGTTCCCTCCCCCCTCCAGGATTCTCCCGCCTTCCCTCTCTGCTGCCAAACTATATGAAATATACAAATTTTTCAAAAACAACTCGCGCGCCACCTGTTGTAAAATGTGATAATAATTCATAACACCAGAGCTCGCCATTATATTTAGAAACCTTCGCGGGCGTGCGCACAACAAACCGCCAAAGGTTCATCGCAATTGGATGAATGTTATCAGTATATTAAACCGCCGCTACCCGAATTTCTACCGATTTCTAACATTTGAAGTTTTTAAGCTCTTAAAAAAATACACGTTATTTTTTAATACAATATCTAGATACGTTCCACGCCGAAACGCAAATTATATGAAACTCCCTCGATAGAAAAAAATGGCTATGTAGGCTCCGAAAATTATTAAAAACAAGTCTATTTCTATTATTTTACAAGTTATATTTGTGAAAAAAATCGCAATGTTTCTTTAAATGATACTTAATATGCCTTCCACGAGATGTTTGCTCTATTTTAAACGAGTCCTGTTTAATTAAGCATTTTCACAATTTTCGCTTCAATTTTAACATTTAAAATATTAGCGCGCTTTGTCCATTCGATCTTTCCATCTTCTTCTTTTTGAGCGGGGAAGCGCCGCCTTAATACATGAAACAAAACCTTTGTACCCCTTTTTACGAAAATTGCGCGGACGGAGGAGTATGAAATTTCGCACACTTATAGTTTATATAGAGGAGTGCAGAATGCTAATATTTTTTTAATTATGCATAAAAAATACATTAAATCTATAAAAAAAAAAACATTACAATCATGGTCGAATTTCGACCATTGGGCGACCACTAAAAGAAAATAATTTCATAACGACAAAGCTCATCATTATATACAGAAACCTTCCCGGGCGGCGCACAACCAATCACCAAAGTTTCATCGCATTCGGATGAATAGTGAAGGTGCGCAAACGGTTTTTAAAATACCTATGTAATTATAGACATTATTACTGTTTTTCTCTCTCATTCAAAACATCAAAACGTTAATATTTGAAAACCATTTATTTGGACTGGTTTTTGTCTTCAAATGGAAGTACCTATTGAGGTATTATTGCACGTTGTAGATTCTATAGAACGCTGTCTGGTATTTTGTCTAGAGGCAGAGAGACAGGTAGTCCCAGGTCTCAGGCGAAGGTGATTCACCTCGGAGAGGCAACTCCGCTGCCCGATGCCCGATGCCCGATGCCCACTCGGAAAGAGTAAAGCGAGGATTTTACGCGTTTTTTGCAAACTACAAAAATAGAACTACCATAAAACCGCTCGCTATAGAATTAACAACACGGAATGCAGTATCTTTGAACGTGCCTATTTGAGTATCACGGTTACCCAAATCACAGCATGGCCAAATAATTTTTCAACGGATAAAAACAACTTAAAGTAAAGCACTACTAAGTAATGCAGAATCATGGTTCTAATTTTAGAAATATTTTAGATGCTTTAAGCTTGTTTTCACGACAGTATATCAACAGCAGTCAAGTCCAATAAGCTTGTTTTCAAGCTAACGCGTGTATTTCCACAGAAATCGTTATAATTCCGTTTTCGTTCTAGTTACAACCCTAAAACAAAAAGGAGAATATTTATAATAAACCACGCTTCAAAGTTGTTCGTAGAAATAGATAAGAAATACCAATTTTGTAGAAACAGTTTTCACTCGCCAAAACGCATAAGCGCCGTTAGACTAAGGACGGGTTGTTTCAAAAAATTTGATGAGTTCATCAAATATTTGAAGTTGATTTTCAGGTTCTGTGTAAGTTCTTTTCGAGTTCTGTTTTTTATCATCATAGGCCAGCTGCTTCACAAAACTGAAATCGTCACAGAACTTGAATAGAACTTACACAGAACGTGAAAATTAACGTCAAATATTTGACGAATTCGTCAAATTTTTTGAAACAACTCATCCTTAGTTAATGTAAGTTATCCGTGATTTTAGTTCCGTTTTTACATAAATAAACATCATGTGAATAATTTTTACAATTTGTTAACGTTTGCATTCTAAATTTTAATATACTTTTTTGCAATAAAACATTTTTAAAGCGTATTATATCACCCTTCAAAAACAGGTTGTAGTATGGCTACTTTTAGAAATATTTAATTCATTGAGCTTTAATCGCAAAACGGTAAAAACACAATTTTTTTATAAATCTGACAGTTAGGGCCAAAAACATACACAAAGGTGACCCGAGTGGTTAATCAAATACTGCGAGTAGAACACGTATTTTTTTTTTTTTTTACATGAGCTCCACACAGGAGGCCCTGAGAAAAATAATTTCCCTCAGGGCCTATGTCATCTTTGAGGATGCTGTGTGGAGGGTTTTTTTGAGGAAAGGAAGGGGAGGGAGAGTTCTGGGACGGAAAAAGGTTTAAGGGGTGGGTAGGAATCTGGGGTTCAGTATGTCCTGGTCATCCGCCTAGACAAACCTCCCTCCATGAACCCGGGCACCCCTGCTAAATCACCAAACGTAGCGAACCACTTGGAGTGACCTATGGGAGAGGTGTTGGTTATCCAATAAAGGTTCCCGGGGCGGCGGGAATGCTCTTCTGTTATTCTGACTCTTGACATCGCCCGACTCAAGTATCTGATTCACTTGGTCGTGCCGAATCTTCCTCGGGCGTCCCCGACTTCGTCTACCATTCACATTTGCGTCATATATTCTCCTTACACTCCTTTCCTCATTCATTCGCTCTACATGCCCAAACCATCTGAGCGTCCCTTTCTTAATCTTATTCATTACGCTTACATCAGCCTTGCATTCTTTGCGGGTCTCCACATTTCTCACACGATCACACATGGTTTACCACACATACGTCTCAGGGATCTCATTTCTACATAGCATTCAGTCTGCTTTCATCCTTTCTCTGCCAGTTCCATGCCTCACTGCCATAAATCAGGGTAGGTACCAGCACTCCATTATGGACGGCTAGCTTCGCTTCTTTTGACAAATTTTTGTTGCCGCCAACGGCGTTCCGTCCTCCATTTATGGAGTTACCGGCATTTACCCTTCTTTCGATATTTCTATCAGTCTTCCCATCTCTCGTAAACATACTTCCCAAATACACAAATTCATCCACCTGCTCCAAGTATTCGTCATTCACAACTATGTTGCATATTGTTTTCGTACTCTCTCTTTCAAATACCATTACTTTAGACTTACTTACATTCATCATTAACTCATTCTTCATACATACTTCGTTCATCCTAGACACGAGCGACTGTAAATCTTCCATACTGTTAGAAATCAGCACCGCATCATCAGCATACAACAGACAACATACTTCAAGACGCCTGGCGATGCCAACTAAGCCACAAACCGATAGAATAATAATGTTAATTAGTATGTTATATTTTAATTTCAAGTTGTCCCACCGTTCCTTCTATTTTATATTTTGTCTCACTCTGTATCTTAATATATAAAAATCTCGCGTCACGATGTTTGTTCGAGATAAACTCCGAAACTACTTAACCGATTTTACTGTGTGAAATTTGGTCCAACTTTATTTATTGACCCCAAAATTTATGATTGCCAATAAAATGTTCATTAAATGTTTGTTACAGGACAATGCTTTGTCATTAATTCTAAATTCCATAAGTTTCTAACAGATGGCGGTGTGAGTTAATTTATCGACACAACACTTGGTTACCTAGGTTGGGTAATCATTCAGTTGATGGCATTGTGCTTCGATTCACGTCACAGCAACGCGTGGCCGGGTCAGCTAATATGTATATACGTACGAGTATAAGCACACTGTGTATTTTTTGATTGGTTTAATTTGTACCCTGATGATGCTAGTGTTAAGCGAAACCGGTCGGTCTCATTAAACAAATTTGACGCTTACAAATAAATGTATTATGTTTTACTTGATTAAATTAATTATTTGTGGACGGATACAATCAACAGAACCGCAATGCGTCAACAACAAAGCAATGAGGCAAAGGCTTTAATACTAACTTGCTGAAAACGCAATGAATTACTTTTTACGATTTTCACCATAAAATTACGACTTTTTTACGCAAATTTACGCGCGACAAGAAACAGCCCGAATCACAAACCGTGGCATCACATTCACACAAAGAAGATGGATCATTTACAATTCTAAATAATGGGGGTATTAAGCCTTTGTGGGGTGTAATTTCGTATGTAATGCCACAGTAAATGACGCGATCAATGTAAGCCGCGCCTAAAATACTAAAACACGTGTAAAACTAATCCCTTCATCAACGTTGCGAAAGTATTTATAATTCTAAATTGTTATTTTGTACTTACGCAGTATCAAAATCGAATCGAACAGTATTAATAGGGTAGCGTCTGCGTGGTTGAATTTCAGAACCCGGCTTCGCGCCACATAAACATCTGTGTACGTGAAGTTTCAAACAAAGATATCGTTGTAGTTCGGTTTCGAATTCAAGAATTCGTCCAAAGATATCGCCATTTCCGTTAGCAGGTCGCATGGGGACGTGCGCCAGGTAGGTATAAGTGCTACGAATTTGTGAATTTGTAGTATCTCTCCGGATACGGAAAGATTGACGGTTATATTCAGTTGTGAATAATAGTATCAAGCGACTATATATTACATATGACGTAATTTCCTGTCCCAGTTACTTTGTCCCGGTGACTTGCTATCACAGTGGATCCGAGGAACGGGCTATTTTTGGAACCAGTTCCTATTTTTTTTTATGTGAACTCCACACAGGAGGTCCTGAGAAAAATAATTTCCCTCGGGGCTTACGTCATCTTCGGGAATGCTGGGTGGAGGGGAACTCGGTGGGAGTTCGAGGGACGGGGGAATGGGGGAGTGGAGTGGGTAGAGGAAAGGTGGAGCAGGCGGAGTGGGGACGCGAGAGGGGAAGGGGACGCGGGAGGAGAACGGGACAAATGGGAAAAGACACGCAGGGAGAAACAATTTCTTTATTAAATGGCATAGCAACGCATGCCGGGTGCCAGCTAGTATACAATATTTCTAAGCGATCAAATTTTCAAAAGAAAAACACATGATTTTGCATTACTTCGCATTTCGTAGCCAAAATAAGATAACTAAATATTTAAATTGCCCGTAGATAAAACGGGCAGAAAAATGGTTGAAAAATGATTCGAACCTGTTAAAATATCGAAACTGAATTTAGTTTGAAAATTTTGGCGCTACCTTTTCAGGATATTTCAGGTAGGCTTCAGAACTTGAGATTTTCCTGACAGATACGAACTTTGCCACTTTTACAGCTGTCAACTTTGTCACGTGGCGGTGGGTTGGCATCTAGCAACCCCCTGGAACCCCTTCACAGGGAAATATTCATTCATTTTCACGAAGAAAGACTAAGAACTGAAATAAATTATCACGTAAAAGCCGGCGTAAAGGTTCCATTTAACGGTTTAAGTATCGCGGGGGTAGTTTTAATGTGACGTAATCAGACTCTAACGAAGGGTCCGTAAACGACAGCCTTGGGGCAGATAAATTTCTGGTTAAAGTAATGCTTTGTATTATTATTATTTTAATTTACTTGTGGGGACGTCTGGTGGCGCCAGGGAGGGGAGGGGGGAGGGTGGGTCACCGCGACGCCATGTTCGTCGCCCCATTGCGCGTCGCCTAATTGGCGACAAGAAAACACAGCGTGGCGATAACTCAGTCGTGCAGAGTTAGCGTGTCGATAAGTGAGTACTGAGTGGGGGTAGGGACTATAATAGGGGGGAGGGGTTTGTTAGACGCATGACTACATAATAATAAATGAACTGGACCCGTGTAAATACAGTTATTACAGCATTTTCATGTGGACATATTCATACGTAGAAAACAAAGCTGTAGAACGAAAATAAGTTGGCATAACAATAATTTTGAGAACGAAATACAATAACGGAGCGTTTATTAATAATAGTGTCAAATTATTCATGTTTAAATCGAATAGTATTATTGGGCTTGCGTCTGCGTGGTTGAATTTCAGAACCCAGCTTCGAATGTCTGATGCCATGCCATACGCGCTGCGCCATAAATAACATATGTGTACGTGGAATTTCAAACAAAGCTACCGTTGTAATTCGGTTTTTAGTTCAAGAATTCGTCACAAGATGTCGCCACTTTCGTCGGCAGGACGCCCACTACGTATAAGTTCTACGAATTTATAACTACCCCACTACGAACTTATTTCTACGAATTTGTGAATCTGGAGTATCTCTCTAAATATGGAAAGATTGACGGTAATAATGAGTGGCTAAATAATAAATATCAAGTGGCTGTATATTACATATCGTCGTCTCAGTTCTTAATTGTCCAAACGACCATTAGAAAATTTTACAGGAGGAGAAGGTTTTCTTTCATCATTTCAGTGAAATATTTATTTATTTATTTCTATATATTACAGTATTTACCTATAGATCAATTTCGAAAACATTTTTACATAATATATTTTGTAATTTTATTGTTGGGTGTAATATTATGATCGGTGTTTAAGATAAAGCTGTTTCCTTAAAAGTAAAGATTTCATTGGTTTAAATAATTCTTAAATAAGTGATTAACTATCATTTTTCATTCATTATTTTCAATTTTAAAGTGGAGATTGAACAAAAACTAAAATGGTCGTTTGGATAATTAAGAACTAAGGCGACGATATGGCGTCATTGCCCGTCCCGGTTACTTTATCCCGGTGACTAGCCATCACTAGCCAGTGATGGTCACCAACACTAAATGGGCGAAGCCGAACCAAAAGCCGCCCACAGGGCCTAGCAGTAAAAACCTTACATTTTTAACAGCTAGTAATAATTACTACAATGATTGCGTGCTAGAGGAAATTCATTTCGTTCGGAAGTTTTGTGAAGGAGGCCACTGAAAAAATACAAATTAAATAATTATAATATATATTACATTATATTAGATTTTTCTGCGTGTTGAATTTACGAGTAAAATTCAAAGCTTCGCATCAGTGGCAGAATATGTTGGGGCAAGGACGCCTATTAAAAATCCCCAAAAACTTTAGTTCCAAATTTTCAAGTGAAATAAATTTGCTGAAAATCTTCCCATAATATTTAAGTGGACGTTTAAATTTTATTTATACAAATACGCAGATGTACCTACAAAGTGACGAGCACACATTACACACTTTCAGTGGCGACGGTTTTAAGTAGAAATGGAAACTAATTTCATTATGTTTTTCTTTATTTTAAATAAAATTCGTCTTTTACTCATTTAATAGTAAATTAATCTTTTTTTTCACGCTAATGGATATTGACGCCCTCTGCATAAGCCACTCTGATTCGCCTCTTACGGGTAAAGGATTTACGATTAGGGTAGTAGGGTTTGCAAATCCCGCAGGATTTTTGATAAGGGATATTTAATTGAAAAATGTCCACATTTTATAAACATATTTTTATTAATTTTTTATTGTAATTTAATTTAGAATAATAATACTCTAAACGAAACATGAAACGAAACAAAGGAAAAGTAAAAAAAAAAGTAATTAAAAATTAATAGATTTCTTTGTTTAAACCATGTTTATTGTTCATAAAAAACCTACATGTTTCGTGAGCGGTACTCACTCACTTCCTCAGAGTTTACTTAAAACTAATTACAATAATAAATTTAACGGTGTCAATGGAAAGGTGGGAGTGGGAAGGGGGGTAATTGGGTAATATAATATTTAAATTCGTATTTACTCTTTCTAATTTCTAAGATTTCCAATTTATCCAACTGAACGCCATTAAAATTACCATCTGGTAACTCAATTCCACTAGTCAAAGGTGTGACTCGTCTCCAACAAATGATTGGAAAAGTCCGAGAAACTAATTGTTTAAACATCTCATATTATGTTCCTTCATTCTTATTTCAAAGTTTTACCTATACAAAAGAAACCACAATCATTGCACTTCAATTTATAGATGGTGCCACAAAAAAAGTTAGCTGAGTTTGAAAAAGATAGAGGTAACGGTCGCAACCGGGACTCGAACCCAGGATCTCTTGCCTTGTTCTGTTTCATGTTTCTTTTGGATTTAATTTTATTATCTCCTTCTTCAACGATATTTTTTGGTACTTATATTAAAAAAAGAGATTTTTATATAATACTGTTATCATAGATAATTGATATGAAATAACAAAAAAATATGAAAAATGAATCCCGTGGGATTTATTAACTCTATCCCGTAATCCCGCGGATTTCGAAAAAGCTGCGGGATTTGCAAACCCTAATTATAAGTCATTATGATAATGAAATGATACTGGCTATTTTTTTTCTGAAAATCGCTGAAAAGGGACTGAATGGTCTACTTATAACTCAGTGAGAATTTCAAAATAATTAATACAAGTTGAAGAAATCGTTTCATAAGAGATAAATCCCAGTTTTATCAAGTGAAATCCGTCGTTGATGTTGATACCCCACGACTTATAGAATATATTATAAAAGGCTCAATTTTAGATGAATTAAAATGTGCCAACGGTTCAACGACCATCTTCTAAAAATAATTCGAAAAATACGTAAAACTTTCAGAGGTGGGTGTAGAACAGTTCCACTTTGGCTATCTGAAATCCCGAAAACGCGAAATTCAAGTGGAGGGCACTTGAGATATCCCGGGGCCTCGTGAATTGCTTGTTACTCTCGAGAGAGGCGAAAGTTCAAACAAAGAGATCGGAACTGTTTGAATGGAATAGCGCCTGGGTCTGCCACATTAACTACAGGCGGTTTCCGACGTCACAAGATACGACTCTTTGCGTCTGCTTTATGCAAGATAAACGACACCTTCGAAGGCCACAAAATATTGTGGCTTACCAAGAGAGCAAGATCAGTACCTAACTAACTAAACCGTGTCATATTTGGGATGCTTTTTAAAAGGAGGAATGGGTTAAACCAGGACACAAAGAGGCCCATGCTGAAGGAGGTAGGAAACACATAATTTCTACCACTTACCTTTACTACCTTTAAAGTTTTTTATGTCTGCTGATATTGTCAAAATCACAGCAGCTAGACCGACTCGCATTCCGAAGGTCGCGGGATCGAATCCCGGCGTGGCAAATAAATTTTATTTTGATTAATTTGTATTATTTCACAATTTATTCATTTAAAATAATATATAGTATATTTGTAGCACGTTCCAGAGTGGAAGATACTCTCAGTATCGCCCTGGTGTGAGACCACCATTCAGAATTGAAAAGTTGCTTGAAATGGCTTTAGCCGTGTTTGGTGACTAGATCTGAAGAGCCAGGTTCTTCCCACCTTCCTCATTTGGGGATGCCATAGTCTCACTGGCTTTAGTTGGGACTCTTGTGCGGTATTCATATAATTTATTTTTTTAAAGTAGCTTTTTGATTGCGTTAACATTTTTCTTGTGGACATTTCGACTTTATTCTCACAGCCTCTTACAATGGTTAATGGGTCTGTTTCAGGGAATTCTCAAAACGACAATGAAGTTAATAAAATTGGGCACATATATTACATTACCCAAGAGTATGACATACTCTATATTGTATTCAAAGCTCTTGTTAAAAGTTCCAAGTTTTCAAAGAAGAAATGAACTTTTTGTTTTTAATAGAAAAACAATATTATCGGACGGCAAAAAGATATTTACTTTTTGTACTCCAAACACACTGATGTATCGTACGTGTTCTTACACCTTGTACAACCGGAATTTACAGGGAATTTTGTATACGACAATTGAATTTGACGGCCTCCGTGGTCCCGAGGCAAGACTCTCGACTCACAATCCGAAGGTCGCGGGTTCGAACCCGGCGTGCGCAAATAAATTTTATTTGATTAATTTGTGTTATTTCACAACTTATTCATTTAAAATAATATATGATATATTTGCGGCACGTTCCAGAGTGGAAGATACTAATAGTATCGCCCTGGTGTAAGACCACCATTCAGAATTGAAACGTTGCTTGAAATGGCTTTAGCCGTGTTTAGTGACCAGATCTGAATAGCCAGGTACTTCCCCACCTACCTCTTCCCTATATCCTTCCCCCCCCCCCACTACCTTCAGTCTCACAACATACCCCAATTGGGGATGCCATAGTCTCACTGGCTCCAGACGGGAGCAGTTGGGACTCTTGTGCGGTATTTCATGTAAAAAAAAAAAAAAAAAGAATCAATATAATCATTCGTGATAAAACTTCAATTTGGCGATGTCAAAGAAGAAATTCACAAGTATGCAGATAAGTTGATATTTGGTCGAGTGCATATTGTAGTGTGTAGTTAATGCGAATAATATGTAAATGTAGGCGGGTATATTATATCGTGTGTAGTGTGCATTATACAGAAGAGTCAATGCTCGTGGGTACCTCATCGGCGTCGGTTGCGAGGCGACTTCTCCGGAGTCACGTAGATTAGTGGAACCGGTCGGGTTTCCTGGAAATGCCGAGGATTTCAGGCCAAAACTAAAAACAGACGGTTGCAAACATACCACTAATGGTAGAAATATTTTCAAAATAATCATTTTCAATTAATAAAATACTAGCTTTTATCCGCGGCTTCGCTCGCATGGTATTAGGGGGAAATTACTGTAGCGCTTGCACTTATCAATTATCCCCTGCCCCCTCCCCACCACTCCGCCCCCCCCCCCTCCCGCATTCCATACATTCATTCCCGGTACATTCAGTTTTCAAACTCGCGTGACACCTAAATTTCACATTGCCAGAGCACACCAATAGTTAACTACGATTTCCAGCAAATATATCAACATCGTTTGACGTTATTACAGCAAATATATCAACATCGTTGACGGCAACGATTTGTTTTCTGACGTTAGCAATAACTCGCTTATATTAATATTGATAATTTCATAACGCCAGAGCTTACCATTATATACAACCTACATTACTCGCATATAATGCAGCTTTTTATTGGTGAAAGAATTTTTAAAATCGGTTTATTGGTTTATGCGTAAAAGCGTAACAACAAACACAAGCAGTTTTGAATTTATAATATTAGTGTAGTATTACTGCCAGTCAAGTAATTACAAGAGACACGTCCTAGCCTATTTAGTAGGCAGTCTGCATTAAGGCCACACTTCCCGGCGCAAAAAGAAGAAGATGGAGAGATATGAAATTACGAATGTTGGACAGAGCGCGCTAATATTTTCAATGATAAAATTGAAGCGAAAATTATGAAAATGCTTAATAAAACATGACTCGTTTAAAATAGAGCAAAAATCTCGTATCTTAAGTATCATTAAAAGAAACATTGTGAATTTTTTCAAAAATATAACTTGTAAAATAATAGAAATAGACTTGTTTTAAATAATTTTCGGAGCATATTTTGCGATTTTTTTCTATCGAGGGAATTTCATATAATTTGCGTTTCGGCGTGGAACGTATCTAGATATTATCTTCAAAAATAACATATTTTTTTAAGAGCTTAAAAACTTAAAATGTTTAAGGGAGATATGTAAGAAATCGGTCGAAATTCGGATAGTGGACCCTTAATTGATAATTTTAATTATTGGTAGTTTCTAGGTTGAATAATCTTACTTCACGCTTAGTAAACATTTTTTAAGGGTAAACTTTAAATAATTCATAATCTGCATGTAGATGGCGGTAATCTAACTACATTAGGAAAAAAAAATCCTTCTTACAAGCTGTGTTACTGAAAAATATTCAGATGAATAACTGTTTGTTCGCGCCCGTAAATACGCAATATGAAAATGTATAAATAGTTTTGTTCGTAAAAAAATACAATTCTTTCAAGAAATGCATAAACATGCAATTCTGTATCGGTGATTCATTCCAATATTGTATTTGCATGAAAGAAACGAGTTTTTATATCTACGGTATTTTTATATGAGAAAAAGATATTGTCTCATCTAGGAATCGAATCCAAGACCTTAGCCTTACCGGAGCGGTGCTCTACCATTGAGTTAAAATGGGATCCTATCGGATTCGGTCATATGTAACTGAATCATACTTCGACTAAGAACTACCAACATTATCTTCATTTTCTTTGCATACTTTGATTTGCTGCTATCTTTTTGTATGATTGCAAGATTCACCTCGAACTAAACTAAAGTTGACCGGACAACTCTGAATGAAACCAACTCGGAACCATCTCAGATAAGTCATTTAGAGTGTCAAAAAAAAATATATATAAAAATTGGTTAAATAGGTTGCGTTAGGTTAGGGTTATCGGCTAATTTAATATTATTTTTTTCATAGTTTAATGACTTTTCAAGGAGGTGTTGAGTTGACTTTATTCTCAGTTGGCATGGAACCAAATAAACGATACCTAGATAGTGTCTTGGATAAATGTATCAATTTTTAAAGTGAACACTTCTTTAGCAACGTTGCGATTTGAAACTCGTGAAAATGGCGGCACTAAAAAGAGCCAAACACATACATCTATAGGATTTAGCCTGCGAGATAATGAGATAGTATAATCGGTCTCCTCTTTGTGCAGTGTTTCATAGCTTATCGGCCTCTTATTTGTATGGTGCTTCCCCACTTTTGTCTACTTTAGTTTTCTGAAGTTTTCACTTCTGCCGCGTGTGAACTGCACTATTTTTATTTTTATTTTGATTTTCGGTTTTCCTGTTTCAGATTTTCGATTAATTGTCGCTAATATTGTCTTTAATTAAATTTTACAACTTGAGGTTTTACTCACTAAGGGGCCATCCATAAATTACGTCACACGAATTTCATGATTTTTTTTACCCCCCCCCGCCTGGATGGATGGATGGCCCCTAAGTTAAAAATAAATAAAAAAATACAAATGAATTATTTTAAGTTGACCCTTAAATTCAAGACTTCTATTATTAATATAAAGGTACATCGCTCTACCGAAAGATTTATCAATATATATTATAAAGAAAGTCCAAAAAAACGTGCGGCTCGCAAAAACTAAGAAACGAGTCCCGGTACGATTAAGGGAGTTATATGGTGTGGTAGATCTCTATCCCCCCTCCAGGATGACGGTTCCCGTTTTTACCTAAAGGGCGTGCTTTTGAAGATACAAGGGCTGGAAGTTTCGCCCTCTTGAAATTTCTAGAACAGTCTTCCGTAAAATTCTACAGTGTTTCATAAGAACTCTAGAAAGTTCTGGAAAGAGTGGCGGAGTATGTCGTGGAATATTTGGCAATAGGGAGTCGGAAACATCATTGTGGAACATTCCAGAACATTCTCGAATGTTGTCCTGAGTTAAGTTGGGTAACCCAGCTAGTTGTTAATATTTGAATCTCTAAAACGATTGGCGGCGTACTATTAATTAGCGACACGCCTTGCAGTATTCAGGATAGCAGGATCCATGGTAATTAATATTAATTAATAATTACCGTCTCTTGTGATAGGACCATTACCCGAACAAGACTGGATAAAGGGATAATGAAAAGATTTAGTAGTGTGAGCAACGAGGAGGTGGTTTATTGTTTGCAGTTAAGATTCATTATTCAAGTTAATCGAAACAATTAAAACAATCTCTTTTATAATATTACTAGCTGGTACCCGGCATGCGTTGCTATGCCTTTTAATAAAGAAATTGTTTCTCCCTGCGTGTCCTTTCCCATTGGTCCCGTTCCCCTTCCGCCTCCCCTTCCTCTCCCGCGTCCCCTTCCCCTCTCGCGTGCCCACTCCGCCTCCTCCACATTCCCTCTACCCACTCCACTCCCCCCTTCCATGGTTCCTCTCCCCCTACCCGAGTTCCCCTCCCGCATTCCACACATTCATTCCCGGTACATTCAGTTTTCAAACAGCTCGCATGCCAATTATTGCAAATTTCATAATGCCAGAGCTCACCAGTAGTTTTATACAAAATAACGAACACAAAAAAAAGAATTATCCAAATTGATACAGTCGTTCAGAAGTTATGCGCGTACATACATTTCGGCGATTCATTTTTACAGATAGATAGATATTAACTAAGACGCCTGACATAAAATTTCCTCATCGTTTCCACGGCAACGATTTGTTTTGCTTAGCAATAACTCGTTTTTCTTAGCGACAGAAAACGTGTAATAAATATAATATATTAATATTTATAATTTCGTAACGCCAGAGCTTACCATTATATAAACAGCCTATAGTATTCGCATATAATTTAGCTATTTATTGGTGAAAGAATTTTTAAAATCGTTTTATTGTTTTATGCGTGAAAGCGTAAAAAACAAACACACACAGTTTCGCATTTATAATATTAGTATAGATAGGTCTACATTCCAAAAACTGAAAACTGCCACAAGACTTCCAAGAAAACCATTCGTACTAAAATAATCGTCATGATTATTATCAACGTGAAAACTTGGAACACCGTAAATTTATAATTAAAATAAATTTGTCAGTTCAATCTTGAAACTAGTCAAAAAAATTCAAACAATTTTCACTTAAATTTCTTAAGATCTTAATAATAATTGTAAGAAAGTATCTAACGTTCATTTGGAAAACATACTCTTCACCAACTTATAGCTACTACTGATACCACCGCCCCGGGAACCTTCTTCAACGTTTATTGGATAACCAACACACCTACCACATGTTAATTTTTTTTCAGGTTCTCCATAAAAATGTATTAATCTGTTATATTTTGCGTATGTTAGAAGTCAACTTGAGTACAATTCTCCTGTCTGGAATCCACATTATAATACTCATGTACAAGCTGTTGAAAAATACAAAACAAATTTTTACGTTTTCTAAATTTTAAAATGGGTATTCCAGCAATTATGTTGAACTACAACACTATTTTAAACGATATGAATATACTCAAACTGTCAGACGGAAAAATTTTCACTGACTTGGTATTTCTGTACAACATTTTAAATGATTTAGTTGATAGTCCGGTATTGCTTGAATTGATAAGCTTCCGAATTCCACTTCGTAATACTAGAAGTCAGGATTTATTTAAGTGCAGAAATGCTGGGACTAATTACCATATGTATTCCTCGTTGCCCAGAATACTAATGGAGGGAAACAATTATACCAAGTCAGTGGACATTTTCAATTTATCTTTAAACAAATTTAAACTATTGTTACTGAGGCAGTTCAGTTATGTACAATAAATGTGTATTTTTCTAACTGAACTATATATGTAAAAGCCCCGAAAAAGGGCGTTTATTAATAAATAAATAAATAACAGTTTATTCACCAAAATATTATGGAAATATTATTACAAAATTATAAAAGTGCGAATGGGGGCAGTTTTACTACGTTGTGACGTACGTCAAAAGATAGTTACTGAAGTCTCTGTAGGTGACATTGAAGATGAATCATTAAGCAGTTGAGTTGCTCTGTTTAATGACGCACTCTGATAAGCAGAAGTTCTCGCTTTCGGAGCACAAAAAAAGTGCGTGGGATCTCCCACGAGTATACGCGTTAGGGACATCTCACCATACTTAGCAGGGGTACCCGGGTACATGGTAATGTTTGTCAAGGTCTTGGCAGCGGATGCGTTTGCCCATCTACTGCGAGTCGGGCCGGATCGGACTGGAAGACTTTTGACCTCTCCGGCCTGACTCTCGACTCATCGCCTTGCACCGCAGTGGGAGGAATGGATTCATAAATCCGTCACTCCTGGACACACTGTGCCCCAGAATGATTGTCCAAATGAACTTATACTATTTTACCAAAACTTTAGTTTTTCGACTATCGATAAATAAATCTTTACATAATTAGATAAGGGGCCCTTGGGTGATTTTCTCACAAAAACGGCGCTACAGAAATGATCCTAACATTATTATCATAAGATTGGAATTTGAACTGCGAAAATAAAGCAGGTAGAAAACTCAAAGGAACCGCACCATTTCGTAAAGATTGTTATTAAAATTATGTTATAAGTGCCTAATAAACAGTATTTATGGATCTTTATACAATTTATGTGCGTTGGAAAAGATAAAGAATTTATTGGTTATTTGCACAAGTTATTGATACGGCCATGTCTCCTGGAAGGTCGGGGGAGATTGCAAATAATCAAGAGTGATTCTGAAAATAGGATTCCTGAACAAAATACCAGGAAGAGTACTACACAAACAAGTTAGATAATATAGTTATGTAAGGATTTTGTAGAGAAAAGCCAATAATCAGTCCTTGAAAATTATTAGGCACTTCCAAGCCATTCTCTTACCATTTGCTTCCATTCCTCACTTCCTTCAACACCACAATACACCCAATGAGCGCTTTTATTATTACGGTACGGCCCAAAATAGTAAAAAACTTATGTTCTTCATCCTAATAATGCTGCAGCTCTTTCTTGCACATTTAATAACGGTGAGACAAAAAATGAGACACACAATATACGTTTGTCGGTTTCCTCCAAAGTAATACTTTTTTTCCTCTGGAGGAAACAGATATATCTTATTACGGCTCAGTTACGGCGATGGGAATTGCGTTTCATTTTCTTAATACGTGTGAGAGAGATGTGTGATATTGATTGTGGGTTTCTTTTGGCGGAGTGCAGATATACGTTCACCGTTTGTTTCATTTTCGACTGTTGTTATTTAGTGTTTGAGAAAGAGCTGCATCTTTAAATATTTAAGAGAAATATAAACGCTACAAATATTTCGATTCTCATGCCTACAAAATTTAAAATCGCGCGTCGTATTTGCACGAGGCAAGTAAGAGAAAAAGTGTTTTTTATTAATTTTTTGCCCAATTTTATAAGAATGAAAAAAAGTTGGAACATACAAAACCTCAAAAATAGTCTAAGCCATAAATGGGTTTTTAAAAAAAAAATTCTTCATAGTTAAGTCATGAAAAAAACATTTTTTTTAGTAGTTTACGCTCATATTTTTTGTTATGCAAATAATAATTTTATTGTAATTCCAATACATAGAAAAGCTAGTAAAAGCTTCTATTTATCCGTAGCATATTTTTTGAAGTTCATACTGTAAACCGATTCGTCGTAAAGAAGAATCTATCTAACAGTATCTAAATAGAATTTCACGTATAGCTTCACCTTAAGAACAAATTCAAAACCATCAGCGCATTGACGTTTGACGTTTATGAATTTTCGGAATTCACTCACACTTCAATATTATCCTTGTAACTATATTCCATTCTTTCAAAAACATCGTCACGGCTAGTAATATTGTAGGGGTCTACGGAGACGTCACGGTGCGGTGCCGGCGTGTGAGAAAGATGCAAGAAAACGATTACTTTTTCATTTGGAGGAAATAGACTTACGTACATTGTGTATCTCATCTTTTGAAAGAGCTACTACAGCATTATTGTGATATGGAATGATTCGTTTTTGCCATTATTGTGCCATCACGGTACCATAATCGTGGATTACAGTAATAGTAAAAGCGCTCAGTCGGAGATACCATAGTCCCACTGGCTCCGGACAGTTGGGACCCTTGTGCATACTCAATGTGCCCCAGAGACGCCAATGAAACTGTACGTCTGCTCAAGAAATCAAATCGATATTTGAAAATGTTTGATCGATTTTAGTAGAAATAAGGAAAAAATGAGATCTCTCTTCGGGCACGCAGACACGCTCAGATTTCAATACTAACAACATTTCTACCGCTTTGCAATTTCAGTGGAATAGAGTTATGTACGAAGCCTATTTTGGAATAATAAACAATTCACACAGTGTCCTAATGATAATGGTTGTTCTTTTTGGCAATGTTTAATAAATGAAGTTAGTTATTACTAGCTTTATTTTATTTTAAAATGTCGGATCTCCTAACAAGTTTCAGAAATCAAATAATATATTTATTGTCTTTAGTCCAGAAATTATGATATTTTACTTTGTGACGTAGTGTGCGTACTGCGAACAGTTGACTTTATTCTTGTTACAAACTGACCACAAAAACATTTTTCAAATATTTATGAATGTGAGCCAATACCATCGATGTACAAACTCTAGATAAGGCGTCTCTCACAAATTCGGTCGAACAATTCTGCCAACCGATGAGTAAGAATTTTACAACAAAACTCCCCATCTGATTCCGTCGCCTCGCTTCGAAAGCAAAATATCTTGTGGGACAAATGTGGTCCTTGCACACCAACAAAAGTTAAAAGCAATGCTTCTTTTGGCAGCAAAATCTTTCTTTTTGATAAATGTTTTGGAACCAATAATTTTGGTTTTGGTGTCATTTTTAAAATCCACCCGCCCTGTCTAGACTTTGTTGGTCTATTGCCAATACAGATTGATTGTTTTAAAATTTCCCCATTCCTACTAGCAACAATTAAATGAATGTGACATAGGACCATTAAATTCTGGGTACAATCAAAATTCGGACAAACGGATAAAAAAAATAGCGTTAAAAAATGCGTTAGATTTAAAATAAAAGGAATTATTTAAGCACGTCAAAGTTAAACCGTATGGCACAGAAAACTTTTAACACAAAAACCCTTTCAAAATAAAAAAAAATTGGGAGAATTTAACCATATTAGTAAAATTCCTGATTCAACAAAACAAAAGATTCACATGTTCCGAGTGGCCGATATTTTCAGTATCGTCCCCACTCAGACTCAAAACACTGCTTGAAATCGCTTTAGCCGTATTTAATGATCAGATCTGAAAAGCCAGGTACTTTAACTATCCTCTCCACTCTCTTCGGCCTCACAACAAAAATTTGGGAGCCGGGAATGGGTATTGCCGCCTCGGGAACCTTTATTGGATAACCAACACCTCTACAATAGATCACCCCAAGTGGTTCGCTACGTTTGGTAATTTAGCAGGGGTGCCCGGGTTCATGAGGTGAGGTTTGTCTAGGTCTTGGAGGTAGATGACCAGGACACACTGAACCCCAGATTCCTACCCACCCCTTAAACCCTTTTCCTTCCCAGAACTCCCTTCCCCTTCCTTTCCTTAAAAAAAACCCTCCACACAGCATCCCGAAAGATGACAAATTATTTTCCTCAGGGCCTCCTGTGTGGAGCTCATGTAAAAAAAAACCCTAATCGGGTTTGCCGTACTACCACTGATTCCGGAAACATTGATCGACATTCATCATTTACAGTTCAAATCACAGAGACATGCAGGAAAATGTTAATGAAGATAATAATGGTAAACTAGTGTCAAAATTATATCATAATCTAAATACACAACAGCGATAACAGAATCCCAGCTTTTTAACCACAGAAATGATGATAATGACAACAGCAGTTGACTGGCAGTGAATTTCCGCTGTGACTTCCAATGCAACGGACCGTGGACAGAAATACAAAGCCAATAATTATCATAAAGAATTACAGAGATTAAAATCAGCACAATTTGCCAAATGTTTAAATTCACGTGGAAGGTTTTTTAGCAGCGAATAATTTTAAGGCTAACAAAGAAAGCGAAGAATAACTTTGGGTAGGTACTTGGTAGACTTTTAGTCGCTTTTTCACTTTCATTGGTGGAAGCATTAAGAATTAAAATCTTTATCAAACTACAATTTGATAATGTCTTCGACATTTTATCCGATTTAGTTTTTAGAAAGTATCTAGAATTGACGGAAAATCTGTATGTCCACTAAAACTATACGAAACTATCTAAAACTAGAATTAACGGAAAATATGTATGTCCACTAAAACTATATGAAACTATCTATAAGTAGGATTAACGGAAAATCTGTATGTCCACTAAAACTATACGAAACTATCTAAAACTAGAATTAACGGAAAATATGTATGTCCACTAAAACTGTACGAAACAATCTAAAACTAGGATTAACGGAAAATCTGTAGGTTCACTAAAACTATATGAAAATATCTAAAATTAGGATTAACGGACAATCTATACGTTCACTAAAACTATATGAAACAATCTAAAACTAGGATTAACGGAAAATCTGTAGGTTCACTAAAACTATATGAAAATATCTAAAATTAGAATTAACGGAAAATCTGTACGTTCACTAAAACTATATGAAACTAACTAAAACTAGGATTAACGGACAATCTATACGTTCACTAAAACTATGTGAAACAATCTAAAACTAGGATTAACGGAAAATCTGTAGGATCACTAAAACTATATGGAACTATCTAAAACTAGGATTAACGGAAAATCTGTATGTCCACTAAAACTATATAAAATTTACCTTAACTTGACTTACCTTAACCACTGATCCTGAAATTTTTTTGGGTAAAAATGTCAATAAAATTTTGGTCTCCGGTGACTTTATATTTGATTTTTTCAAATTTTTTCTTCAAAATAAAATTCTTCCGCATGTCGTAACCACTTAGCCGAGTAACCGCACAACCTATTACCCCGCCCCCCAACTGTCCAACACCTACTATTTTTTATGTTTTTTTTTTTCAGACCAATTATTTCCATTCATTTACATTTTTTAATCTAAATAATGTCAAAGTCAAACGTTCCTCAAAGCGTGTTCACACACAGCTATAAAAGATGTAGCTTGGCCCATTTTAGCATATCACTCGCCGTATATTCCCATTGGGAATGTATGGCGAGCGATATGCTGAAATAGACCAAGCTACATCTTTTATAACTGTGTGTGAACACGCTCTTAACATCTGTACAATGAGGTGTGAACATCGACCGGTTTTACGAAACAACAAGTTCAGAGAGATTATGAACCATAATTTTGACAATTGAAGAAAAAAACTTAATACAACTCTTGATTATTTACATAAATTACGCGTGAGCGATATGCTTAAAATCGCAGTGAATTCACTTGCAATAAAAGTGCTCAAATCATGCTTAAATTACACATGCTACACGGATTATTATCGAAGCCAGATCCACGCTTACATTAATTAAGGCGCGATGATATAATTCGCCATCATAGTCAGTAGGTAATACTTTGCATAATAGGCATTAATTGGAAATTATACGTATCTAATTACTAGACATCGGTTACGGTATCACATGGCGATGTGGTAATACTATGGAAGAAAGGTATCGATCAAGCCGACTTGTTGCTATTCAAAATTTTGTACTTTCCGGAGTAGAAGACATGATAGTAATTCGTAGAACTTCCTACGGCAAGAAGGGTAATCTTTCGATTTTGTTTCCGATACACTGTAAATGCCTGGGCGCTATTTTCGATTAACATGAAGCAACGCGAAATAGTGCAAAATCATACAAAACCATATGTTTATTGTTTGAAAATTTGTTCGCTTAGAAATATTATAGATGCTTCAAATAAATACTACAAGAAGAACACAACGTGGCCTTGGAAAGAATCGAGCAATTTTTTGATAAGTCCATTTGTAGTTTTGGAAAAAAATAAAGTATAAGTCCTATAAAAAATACTCGAATCGTTTTTCGGATAAAGATTCATCATATAATGTGGCAAATTAAGTACTTTACAAAATAATCGGAAAACATTTTAATATTAGTGCCTGTAAAACAAAATAATGCAATTTCGCGCTGTTGTTTTCGGCATGAATCAAAATGAAATTTCCTTGTTATAAACAATACGTAAAAAAGGAGTTTATGTTTTTTAAGGGCCTTTACAAAATCAACCTATGAAAAACAACTCTCAAATACTTTCTCCAACCTTTGCAAAAACTTCTTAAGCTGCCGCTGCCCGAATTTCTACCGATTTCTTACATATCTCACTTAAACATTGACGTTAAGCTCTTAAAAAAATATATGTTATTTTTGAAGATAATATTTAGATACGTTCCATGCAGAAACACAATTTATATGAAATTCCCTAGATAGAAAAAAATTGCAAAGTATGCTCCGAAAATTATAAAAAACACGTCTGTTTCTATTATTTTACAAGTTATAGTTGTGAAAAAATTCACAATGTTTCGTTAAATGATACTTAAGACGCCTTCCACGAGATTTTTGCTCTATTTTAAACGAGTCATGTTTTATTAAACATTTTCACAATTTTCGCTTCAATTTTATCATTTAAAATATTCGCGCGCTCTGTCCAACATTCGTAATTACATATCTCTCCATCTTCTTCTTTTTGAGTGGAGAAGCGCCGCCTTAAGTATTTATAAGTCCCTCCCAAAAAGAGGCGTGGATTCCGATGTCGAATTTTTACAGGACTAGTGGATCGCCTTAATCTTTACTACGAATCGGCTTACATCACAAATACCAAAAATATGTGTTAGACAAATTGAAGCTTTTCCCACCATTTCCCTAGAATAGAATTAAAATAAAATCGTTAATATTCTTAATGTATAAAAATGTACGTTTTTTATTTGTCCCGAATGCGTTCCTAAACCGTTCATTCGATTGCGATGAAACTTTGGTGAGTTGTTATGCGCACACACGCGAAGGTTTCTATACATAATGGTGAGCTCTGGCGTTATGAAATTTGTGCGTTGGTTCGCGAAAGGGGGGAAAGACAGGGAATATGGAAGGGGAACGCAGGAGGGGAAGGAGATGCGGAAATGGGGACGCTCAAGAAAGGACCCGCAAGGAACCAGTGAAACTGGAAGGCGAGTAAACTCCTTTTCGAAATAGCGTAGAAAGAATTGCCAGCGGTTTACGATTCTGAAATTACAATACCCTTAGAATGTACTGAAATTATAATTCTTTCCGCGAAAATCCAGCTTTACCTATAGTGCTTTCTTTTAAAAAAAAATTGAAATTTGATGGAAGAATTTTTACGTTGTATTATTAAAAAGCCTCTCAAATACGAATGTTGTCAACGACAAGAGTTAACAATTTAGGTAGGTTGGGGTTTTAATATACATAATTTATATTCAAATCAGATGTAGACAATAATTTTCCTTTTATTTTGAACGTCAAGCGTGCAAAGTTTAATGAATTCTGTTTAAAGGGGTGGAAGGGGATGGGGTGGTGTTTTTTGTGGGTATAGGCAGTGACCTTGTTTTGAAGGTCAAGTGTGCAAAATTTCAACAAACTCAGAACAAAACCGTCGATTTGTATAAAAAAAACAAAACCATTTCGTGAAACTTATTTACGTTTAATTAAAAGAAGACAATATTAGCGAAACTCAATCGAAAACCTGTAAAGAAAAATCAGAAAAAGATATTGGCACCTCTGGGACTTGAACCCAGGACCTTCCCCTGTCCAAGGGACGACTCTGACCACTGAGCCAAGGTATTTATATCCGATTCGGTCATAATATATTTTTCTGATTTTTCTGTCTTCATTTAATTAAATATTACAATTTGGAATTTTTTTACGCATAAAGTTAAAAACAAATACTTATTTATGTAAATTTATAGATATAAAGCGATATCTTTAGTGTAATTTTGAGGCTTTGTCGTAAAATTGTGCTAAAATATTTAATAATAATGAATCTCCTCGATTAACTATTAATAAGCATCAATCCATTTTGGCTGGGGTAGGTAGGATATTTAATTGACTAGACCGTGCCATTTCATTCATTCTCTTCCCACACAAATTCCTAAGGGATCTCATTCTACAGCAATCATTATTTTTCTTCCTTTCTTTGTCAAATCCATTCCTCACTGCATACATCTAACCAACACTTTTACCCATAAGAACAAATTATTTAAAAAAAAATACAGATAATTTCATTTATATACAAATAAAATCACAAGCATGAAACCAATATTATTTTTAAATGTACAAGGTGTCCGAAAACTCGTAGTACAAGCGGAAAACTGGTGAATCCACATCACATAGAGAACCCAAATGAACAAAGATTTTCAATTTAAGCATTTTTACAATTAAAATTAAAAAAAAAAAAAAAATCGGCTACTTTGGGGTTAACGTGGAAATATTTTGACGTTGGAGAGAAGATGCTACTCTAAAATTATTATTTATGCTACTATTAATCTCTTTTCGTGTCCATAGTTTATTTATTTTCATCTTACTAATTTATTATTCGACCTCTTCTAAAATTTCACTTCTTCTAAGCATTACAATATGGTTAATTATCGTATTTACTTTGTTGTGTAGCATCCCACTAATGGCAGCCAATAATGTACTCTACTTGAAACTAATACGAACGATTTTCGGCAAATCAACTATACTCGCTACTGGACCAATTCGAACAAATCTTGTGAGATAAATTGATAGCCCAGATGGGTACCTACTTACATTATGTAGCAATGTTCCGTTTCCAATCCAAAAAACACTGCACTACAAAAATCCAAAACTACATCACAAAAAACACATTTACATGTCATATATTCTGCGTTGGTGTATTACACAATAATTAATCAAGCACTATTGTTTAAATAAGAAAATAACACAAAAGTAATTCACAAACACACTTTGTTTTAAAGTTTATCGAAAGGATTGTTGATAGATGTCAACGGCGAACCGGCGTGAACTAAACTGCGGTAAACCCGAATTCGGGGACTCCTGCCGACTCCTACGGTATCATAACATAACAATCAGCTATGATTTAACCTTTGAGCAGCCGACTATTTTATTTTTACACTGATTTAACGATAAAATAATGCTTTAAATCCAGATTTATTTGTTTGTTTTTCTTTTAAATAGTTTTTATTAGGTACTGTGATCGTCACTAATAATTTACAAGAATTTGACCAAAAAAAATCAACTTACGACTCGATTTACTCATAACGGAAGCTCAAATAAAAAAAGTTATACTACAAAATCGACTCCACATGTGATGTAGATTCCCCAGTTTTCCGCTTGTACCACGAGTTTCCGGACAACGTGTATACATATAACCTCTTGCGGCCTACCGAGGTGAAATCATAAAATTTGGTTCGGTTGCGTGAACCCAGTTAACCCGTAGCGCACAAATCTCGCATAGCGTAAGACTTGTACTTCTAGCCACTGTAGCCTTTAGATACTCAGAAGGCTCGGATTAGAATCGTACAGGGTGGGAACGCTAATAATAGGCGGATATATTGAATATAATACATTATCCCAATATTAGACGCGGGAAGATTTACGCCCGAGTCGTATTATTTGTACGCGAAACGTAGTAACAGGCGAGGTGGAAGCATACATTTTCCACGTAATAAAATTAGTGATGGGTATAATCAAATTTTGGCAGTGAATACTATGCTCGTTTCCGTGTCAAATGAATTTATCGGTCGTTTTACTTTGTTTCTTGCTTTCGTATTATTTCCGGTAATCATATATACAGCTGCTGCAGCTTCCTTGATTATGCCATTCCATTTCCCACGATCAATTACTTTTTACAGGGAACGCATTTACTGGTTGTTCCCGTGTTAATACATTTCCTTTGCAGATTTTTAATCAAAGATTACGTACGATGTTGAATAAATAAGGAAAATTTTTCGTCTAAAAACAGAGATATCAAAACCACGATTCTTTTGTGAACATAACATTGCGTCTCCTAACTAATATTTATTTATTTATTTAACGCCATTAAAAGGGATTTTACATTACAATGATAAGATTATGGGTTATAGTGGCACAAAGAAAGGTATCAGTAGTATTGAAGACAACGTAAGAAGTAATGAGGTAAACATAATATATAAGAGGTACAGTGGTTTTTTTTTTAAGCCCAACAGTTTGTTTTTTTACAAAAAATATAAATATAAAAAGAAATGTGTACTCGTGTAATAGTTGTAATAACAGAGAGCATTCTATATAAACAATATGAAACTATGTAAAGAAAGGTAATTTGGTACCAAGTATAATCATGGAAAATTGTCAAAATCAACATCTATTCATAAATTAGCATTGTTATTTGCGGTTCCATGCCAACTGAGAATAAAGTCAATTCAACACCTCCTTGTAAAGTCATTAAAGCTATGAAAAAAATAATTTTAAGTTAGCCGATAACCCCTAACCTAACGTAACCTATTTAACCAATTTTTAATATACATTTTTTTATCACTCTAAATGACTTATCTGAGATGGTTCTGATTTGGTTTCATTCCGAGTTGTCCGGTCACCGTTATTTGTAAATCTTTGAGTTCTAGTATTAGCTTGTAAATAAAGTAATTTAAGCATTGAAATTATTGTTCCATTCAAAATTATATTTGCTTGAAAGTCGGCTCTCTCAAATCAGGGCTGTCAGTTAGATGATAATTTTGGATTAAAAAATAATAATTTTGAATAAGATAAAACATTTATAAGTTGACACTCTTCTGACTGATAGTTAAGATATCTGAAGTAAACTATGATATATGTGTGTGTGTGTATGACATGTATAACATGTCGCCATGCAGGAGAATAGTACCATGCCTAACATTGATTATTGTGCTTGAGATATGCTATTATAGTCTTCTTAAAAGTATATTCTGTGCAGTTGAATACATCTACTACTTCTGAGAAAGCATTGCCAATTGCATGCAATCTAGGTATACACGTGAGTATCTGAATGACTCAGTCCTGATATTGTTGTTGCAATTAAAAAGAATTTTGGATCCTATAGTTCTTGTAGGTATGTGGAAGGTAATTAGGCTTAATAATGCAGGGATGTCAATAATACCATTAACAATTTTAAAAATAAATGTCAAGTCGGAAATAAGTCTTCTATCGGAGAGATTTAATAAGTTTAATTCTTTCATTTGCGATTGTTAATTTACTGATTCCATGCTTGGAATAAGTTAATATAATAAGTCGGATGAATTGCATCTGGGCAGAAATCGATAAACCGTTTGATTATCATCAAACTTACTGATTTCGGTTGTGGATCTTGTGAGATAACGGTTGAGAGGACAGAAAAGAAGTTGGAGATATCATTGAGATTCATCGGTTGACCGAGCTTGCCGTGTCGCACGTAGGAACTGGAATGTTGAAGGAATTTATTTATATTTATTTTATATTGCGGCATTCACATTTCAATGCAACTGTGTAACTTTATCTGATAAATTTATGTAAATGTGCGATTTGTTTGCAAAAAATAAATCGTAAAACGCGTTCTAATCATTTCTTAGAAGATTTGCTTGTGTAAAGAAGAGGAATGTACATCGATAAAATAATATTCAATCATGCTTGTAGGACGATATAAACCTTAGTATACAAAAATTAATGTTTCTTTGTTTGACCCTTTTGCGATCCTAAATCATTTAACCGATGGCGATGGAACTTTGGTGATTGGGTGAGCACTTGCGCGCGATGGTTTCAATGTTTCAATGTATATAATAGTGAGCTCTGACGTTATGAAATTATTTCTTATACTATTCATCAGATCGCGATGAAACTTTGGTGATTTGTTGTGCGCACGCCCGCGAAGGTTTCTGTGTATAATGGTGAACTATGGTGTTATGGAATTCGTTTTAAAATTTTACATTAGGTGGCGCGCGAGTAGTTTGAAGAGTATGTGTATTTCGTGTAGTTTGGTGGCAGGAAGGGAACGCGGGAGGAGGGGAACGCGGGAGGAGGGGAACGCGGGAGGAGAGGGATTCACGAGAGGGGAAGATCGGGAAGGTGGAGGGGAAAGTCTGAGAAGGTGGGGAGGGGACGTGGGAGAGAAAGGGGACGCAGGAGGGGAACGGGAGGCGGATGGAGAACGGGGACGAATGGGAGGGGATACGCAAGGAGAATCAATTTATTTATTTAAATGGCTTTGCAACGCATAAGGGATTCAAAATTTGGGACATAAAAACGTACTCCGAATTTGCTATATAATAAAAACATATAATAAAAGGAAAATAATATGCCTCAAGTATATTAAAAAAATAAAACACTTCAAAACAAATTGTTTAGAAATTTTTAGCGAATGCCCAAGAAATACAAAAAATAATGTTCAAGATGGTCAGACAATACCGATTTTAAAAGACTCTTGACGAACATTTTTCATCCATAAAATTGGTTTCCATGTTTCCTCGATTTTCTAAATTGCCTTCCGGGAAAATTTACTACGTAATACGAGAGAATCATTTTCGGAACTTCGAATCTTTACAAATGGTAAAAATAACGTAATATCCCAGCTCTATTACGAACTGTTTACAGTACCGAATTAATCATTATTAATAATTCACGTTTACTCCTGGATTTTGCATCCTGCTGAAATTACCACAAAAGCAAGAACCTTGTTTAATTATAAATGAAGGTTGAACTAAACAAGCATTTCTATATAGTTCAGTAGAGGTTTACAGAAGCAACAGTGTTCAGCTGTCGGAAGTAACAACAAGAAAAATTAATGGCAGTTCGCTACTCGCCCTCCAGCTAGGTAGTAGCAGTAGGTAAGGGAGGTAATAACAATAAGTAATATAATAAATAACAAGTAATAAGGAAAGCTCAGAACTAGACAATAAATAAAACACAACAAGATATATTCGCAGCTATTCCGCATGTTGAGGCATGGCCGGCGGCCAACAACATGCAACAGACTTTCTCAGCAATGATAAAATATTGTAAGATCTTTTATGTTCATTTTATCAACCTTAACCACTCCGGTCTATCGCCTTTGTGCAAGTAGTGGAACTATTTTTGTTATTGTTTTTGGGGTGTTATGCCGTGTTTCGCTACCTCCTTCTTTAGCCAACGTTTCGGACAGCGTTACAATGTCCATCATCGGGTCATCTGCCCTGATGATGGACACTGTAACGCTGTCCGAAACGTTGGCTAAAGAAGGAGGTAGCGAAACACGGCATAACACCCCAAAAACAATAACAAAAATACTTTTTGGGCGTGAAAACCTAAAAACATAAGTAGTGGAACGTTTGCGCGGCCCTTTTCGGCCCGTTTCATAGAAATCTTAATTCTGGATTTGAGATCAAAATACCCAACCAAAATGAAAAATAATTTTTGTAATCAAAAAGTATAAAATATCTAGTACGGATGTGAGCAACTTTATTTTTTTACTTTAAATTGTAAGATATATGCCATTAAAGATTTTAGTATTTCATGATTTTAGAGGCATCTTGAGCAATTCTTTGTGAGTAAATGAAAAACCCTGAAAAAAAATTACTTAAATAAAAAATTAAACACAGCTAAAAATGTACATTTTGGGTAGTAATTTAAATATATAAACGACAAATTTTTGTTCCACCGTAAAAAAGTAATTTGTATTTTAACTTTACACCCATCAAATGATGTTTTTATTAATGTTTATTTTTTATTTTATATTTCATCATACGTTTATGTTTTATTACCCGGTCACGCGTTGCTGTGGCTAACGAGACACCACGCCGTCTACTGGATGGTTACCCAACCTTTTAACTCACACCGCCATCTGTTAATTTGCATGCAAATCAAATCTACACCGCCCGCTTGCCAGCCCGCTCGTCCACCACGTACAGACATTCTCCTTTAATTTTATATTTCAACCAATTTACATAAAACATTGACAAATTATATACCTAAATCTTCCTCATGAATCACTATCTATTGGTGAAAACCGCGTGAAAATCCGCTTGGAGTTTATAGACAGATAAGCGCGGCGGAGGACTTTAATTTATAATATGTAGAAATGAATTAAATCTGAGTTTTTTAACATCTTCTCCACCTCAGTTGGCCCTGAGGAAAACCATTTCTCTCAGGGCCATGTCATCTTTGGGGTGCTATGTGGAGGGTATTTTTAATGAAAGGAGAGGAAAAGGGTATAAAGAGGGTGGTTAGGATTTTTGGGGTCAGTGTGTCCAGGAGTGACGAACGAACGTGTCCCTCCCACCGTGTTGCAAGGCAATGGGTATAGTTGGAGAGGTCAAATGGTCTCTGCTAAAACCCGTACAACCCCCCCCCCCCCCCCTAACCCCTGCTAAGTCACCACACGTAGCAAACTACATGAGGTGACCTATGGCAGCGGTGTTGGCACCAATGAACGGTTCCTGAGACGACGGCACCCATTCCCTCCTTCCAATCCAACAGAAAATAAATAAAACTTTCATTGTAATTTTTAAATAAAGGTGCAGGTACTGCACTGTATATAAAAGCCCCTTGGGCATCTAAATAACACAAACAAATATTTAATCATTGATTTTAAAAATTAGATCCAAATTTTACGAAGAACGGGATGCAAACATCACCCGTTCAATAAACTAACAGCTGAAAATATATGCATCTACCGAGTACATTAAATGCACTAGAACACCACGGTATAGATTATACCAATGATATTGTGTTCATTAAACATACATTCACGTCTTTCATAATTAACATACTAACCTTATATATTCAACAAAAATCGGACTATTGTTAGAACTATAAAAACTTACTGCGTTAGAAATAAATCGTGTCGTGTGAGGCAACAGGAGTATAGTGTGAAACCTTCGTAAACACATGCGAAACTAATACTAAAGTTAAAAGTGTGTCATGTGTGTTGCCGGGTAAAAACATTTGCCCTGGAACCAGAAGTTTGTCGCAACACCACTGGTTTAATTAGTGCCGTAAATCAGGTAGCGTAAGTAATGCGAGATGGAATCGCAAAGAGACAATCCGATAAATTCTCAAAGGGAAAGTTTATCTGGATTCGGATCACGATCCGCAAACCTGGTCAGGGCTTTCGGAGTATTTACCTACCGCCAGTAGTTGGAATATCACACTTCAGTTGGCAGTTGGGTATCGTATCGCCGGGAGCAGATCAAATACATTCTTAATCAGATTAGATTAAATTTGGATACTCGTCAAAAGGAAATTGATTAGTCTGCTTTACATCCGGAATAGTGGCCAAATGGAAATAAATCGGATCCACACAAACCTCGATCCGATTTTAATTTTGATGAACCAATTCCAAATTTAAATGAACTTTTGACCTATTTGCCAGAATGTGTATTTTTACTATTTTTCCAGAGAAAATGTAATTTAACCAGGTTAATTAAAGCAGGGGTAGGCAGATAATGACACAAAAGTCTGTCTTGACTTTGAGACAAATTCCTTGCTTTTTAAATTTATTTAAAGCGGTACACAACTCTAATAATTTTTGTTGGCTCAAAACTCACATTTTAATCATTTCCGGCGAATTCGTAACTGTAATAACATTTTTACTCCAACAGACCCCTGGGGATGTAAGTTCTTTATATTTAAAATTATTAAAAACAATATCTTACCATTAACATATTTTACGAACGACTATTCTAAAACTTCGTAACCAGTTTATCAACTATAAAGTTTAAAAAACCAGACCAGATTTTATTTTTCTAGATGATGAATTAATAACTTCGGGAGTGAAACGTTTAGAAACATCTTAAATATTTGTAACACGTTCTTCAGAATTAATTAAAATGAACGCGGCGGAAAGGACGAATCTCCGGGCCCGCCGTTAAGATTCCCACATTATTTGTCTTCTTCTTCTTTTCTTTGATAGGGCAAATTCGACAGTGGGTCCGTCCAATACACGGGTCGCGAGTCGCAATTTGTATACACGGCTTCTTTACTTACGTCGTTAAGATTTTAAATATATTTTAGGGTATATTGTCGTTCTAATGTGAATACCGCACAAGTGTTCTAACTGCTCCCAAACGCCTGAAGCAAGTGAGACTATGGCATCCCCAATTGGGACATATTGTAAGGATGAAGGTAGTGGGGAGGGGAATGAGGTGGAGAAGAGGAATGTGGGAAGTACCGGGCTATTCAGATCTAATCACCAAACACGGCTAAAGTCGTTTCAAACAATTATTTCAATTCTGAATGGTGTTATTACACCAGGGCGATGCTGAGAGTATTTTCCACTCAGGAATATAACGCAAATTAAATTGTGAAAACACAAATCAAAGAAATAAAATTTATTTCCGCACGCCGGGATTTGAACCCGCGACCTCCGGATCGCTAGTCGAGAGTCTTGCTCATCGACCAGATAGGCCATTGTACACACTTTAATTTTTTACTTAATCTTGTCAACTGGGTCCTATCCAAATTCTTCCGTCCTACAACTTATGTTTTAAAATACTTTTATTCAACTTTATTAATTACAAGACATTGGTGATGTACTGTACCCGTCTCACTAGGTGTTGAGGAAGTAGTTTGATGCGTAGTAGGAACTACTCCTTTCAGGACTTCATTAATTGAATCGAACTGTCCGGCAGAATTCTTAATCAATTTCGAAACGCCTACAACGCCTTCATCAACATTGCTTTATTTTCGAATCGCATTCGTAATAATGTCACCGGCTACCTGCCACACACGCAATGAGACCATTGAGGGTAATAAATTTTATTCTCCTTTTGCAGGGCTAATATCCAACCGCGTACTTATTTTGTCAGCAGCTGAAACCAAATGACATAACTAATAATCCCAAATACTGTCGATTCGAGATTCGAGATACGCCGTGGCTTGCGTAATTAACCAAATTGCATCGAGAGCTGCTGTACTAATGTAATTGTGCAATAAATGCCTGTGTATATTGCAGGTGTGAGGATTGCAAAAGTCTTTTGAGACCAAGAGAAAGCGCCTGACGATCGTCAATATTAACTATTAATGATCTTGTCTATGACGATATGCAAGAAATCATTTATTGAGAAGAATTGTACCCAGCTTCTGCTTGCTTCTGTATCTCATTTGGTATGGAAATTTACGGAGCATGGACTGGAGAATGTATCGATAACTTCCGGTAACTTCTCATCGTTCCCTAGCATGACTGCAGATCACCAACGAACAAATAACAGTTCAAAATTACTACGTTCTGAAAATATTCGACGTCAACTGTTGTTTGTACGCTAGCGTTAGCGAGCTACAGTTGTCCTAGGGAACGACGAGAAGTTACCGAAAAATATCGATACAATCTTTATCGATCGGCCGTGCTAGGGGCCAAAAAGGAGCCACCAAAGGGCGAGCGGGTTGTTTTTTCGTCAGAATCGTTTTCGCTGGTTTTTCAACCCGACCCGGGCGAAAATATTGAAACTACACATTTTTAGAACGATAATTAGAGTTACAAAAAATAACTTCCATATATTTTTAAAGGTATCTATAGTTTGCGAAAATTCCTCATTGCGCTTGGCAATAAAATAAGAAAAAAATAATAAAAACAATAATATAACTTAGTTTCAATTCCACTTTATTATTTCTTTACCCAACCGGTTTCAGTTCGACCTGAACCTTCATCAGGGATAAATAAAAATATATTGATCATAATACAGGAATTACATGGTATTTAAAAGAAAATTAGAAGAGGGAGAGAGAACATCAACCTAGGTTGAGGCGAGGAGGGGAGGTGGCTACGAGGGAGGGGTGAAAGTGGGCGGGGGTAGTGGAAATATTTAAAAAATGGGGCTGTTAGACAAATCTAATTGTTCCTTAAGTAAATTAGTTTTATTTACTTTTAATGACTTTTTTATTTCAAGTGCTTCAAGATTATTAAGGCATTTCTAAGTAATACATAAATCCCGGAAAATTTATTAAATGATGAGTTAAGTTGATGTTCTCTCTCCCTCCCACCTAAGTTGATGTTCTCTCTCCCTCGTCTAATTTTATTTTAAATATCATGTAATTTCTGTATTATGTTCAATATATTTTTATTCATTCCTGATGAAGGTTCAGGTCGAACTGAAACCGGTTGGATAAAGAAATAATAAAGTGGAATTGCAACTAAGTTATATTATTGTGTTTATTAAAATTATGTATTCCCACAAAGTGTTGGCTACATGTGAAAAAAAGAAAAGTTTAATATCAACGACACATTGTGCAACTGAAAATCCTGGGGAAGATAAATGACAAGATAGAGGAAGACATGGCGATGGCACATCATGACTTGGAAACCTGTGTGACTGGTACCAGAGCAGTTCTGAAGTCGACTTGTTCCGGGTTGTCTTTATTCAGGAGGAAGATTGCCTTGACTAAATAAAGCGTTCAACCGTAGACTTCCAAATTGATAGACTTGACCTAACATGAAAACTGAGTAGAAATCATTTCGACGAGCTGGATCGTAATTTTGGCACCGGGGGTCAAGCACAGATAAATTGATAACTTTACAATGTAGGATGAATAGGCGATTTTATGTCGATATACCGAGCACGGTTTGAAAGCGGAACCGATGTTGACAGGGAATACATAAGAAATCGATAGACGCTGGCGACACTGGCTGATCCGTCTACGTCAAATGATTACGTAAAAATAATTAGTTAATGAGGTATTTATTCATATTTCAAACACTTTCGTTTCTCAAAGATCCAACAGAATAAATTAATTGCGTCTTAGGCTTATTATTAATTTAACTTATATCTTATCTTATTTTAACTTATTATCCTGACGAATATTGATATTGTTAATTAAATAGTGGTGTACACAAAGTTATTTGTTTTCATTAAATTAATAATGACGCCACAAAGTGAATTTGCGAATTTTGAAGAAATTATTATTTAAGTCCGTGGATCGCGTATACGATTTCTTTCATTTCTAAGAGCTTCGTTAGTTAAATCCGTTCATTAAATATGCCAGTAATTTTGCATAACGAACGACATTACCTACTAAAAAATTTCTTCAATGGCCTATATTTTATAATTTGAAACATAAATAAAGTAGCAAACATCCCTCCTAGATATTTTTTATAACTTCTGAAAAAAAAGAAAATCAGTTTTGGTTTTTAGGCCTCAAATCCAAATTTACGATTAGTACGAAAAAGGTCGCGCAGCTGTTCCTCTTGAGAATTTCCAAACTAAGGAAAAGCTTTCTTTGTTTCGAGATTAAATAATTTTGCAGAAATATTTTTTTTGTTCGCCTAATGGAAAATTTCGAATGACGGAAAAACAAATAAGTAAACAAAAAGTATAAAGTGCCCCGGCGTTCCACGTAAACACTTCAAAGGGCCATTGGATAAGGGAATAATAATAACGAGAAACCAATGCCAGGACAAAGAAGTGACTGAAGGTCGGCATTGTGAAGTAAATCGTAGTTTGCATTATGACTGGATAGGATGAAGAACTAAAATGAAAATGTAAAATCATTACTGCAAAACTAGGGATCCAAGATGGCTGTCTTCCCATTTTACTATGCAATTACATCATAAAGAGATTTTAACGAGCTTCTCAAATGGGCTCATGATGTAGGATTAATTATTAATGTTAAAAAAACCAAATGCATGTACATAAAATCACCAAGTTTGAAAATGTGGAATGTTCCTAAAATAACCGCTCATAGCTTTAACTGTATACATAGAGGAATTGTTAATGTTTGTGACTGTGAAAAAATAGATTTCACAAATGAATATACTTATCTGGGAATAATTGTTGATAACAATTTTAAGTGGGATAAACAAGTGGCTAAAATTTGTAACCAGCTCAGATCCTTAGCCAGTAACTTTTACAAATTAAAATTTATTTTGCCTCATTGTACTCTTAAACTCATATTTTTCTATGGTCGAATCCATCCTTAGATATGGTATTTGAACTTGGGGACATACAAGCACTACTTACATTAAATATATTGAAAATTTACAAACCGCCATAATAAAAAAAATTGTCACAACTAAGATTTACAAACAGAGACTTAAAAACTTAAAACTACTGTATGGCTCAGAGAGCCTACTTACAATAAAAGGTCTCCACTGGTTCACTACTATTATGGATAATTTGGGGGAAAGGCCTTACAAACACCTACTTGTACACAAACATACCACAAGATTTAGAGAAGGAAAGGGCCTAAAAACTCCTCGAATATTAAATAAATATGGAAGCCGTAATCTTGAATATCTAATACCAGTGATTTTCAATAAAATCAATAAAAACATAAAATTTGAAAAAAATGAGAGACTAAGTCCTAAAATGATAAAACTATGGTTAATGAACGAAAACTCCATGTATCTTTGAATATCTTAATATAGCTGCCTACATATCTTTTATTAGATAGGTATATTGAAATATCTTATATATTTATAGTTGTAAGTTAAATTATCTAATACTACTATGTGATCTATTCTAATGTTTCCTTAAAACTATAAATGTATTTACAAATATTTTCTTAGATATTATATTAAGAATGTTTAAATTGTTAGAACCTGCAGACAAGCTACCATATGACAGCTTTGTGGGTCTACTCTAATTCTTGTACAAAATGTTCTCTGTAATTTTAATTAAAAAAAATAAAAAAATTCAACAATTTGAATTTCAAATTGAAAAATATTAAATATAAAAAATAAACAATATTAGACACTGTGTACCTAACTTTTTCTGTGTAACGATGTATAAATTTTATTCCTTTTGATTAAATTCAATTAATGGGTACCGCCGCCTCGGAAACCTTTATTGGATAACCAACACCTCTGCCATAGGTCACCCAAGTGGTTCGCTACGTTCGGTGATTTAGCAGGGGTGCTCGGGTTCATGGGGTGAGGTTTGTCTAGGTCTTGGAGGCGGACGAGCAGGACACACTGAACCCTAGATTCCTACCCACCCCTTAAACCATTTTCTTTCCCAGAACTCTGCTGCCCTTCCTTTCCTTAAAAAAAAACCCTCCAAACAGCATCCCCAAAGATGACATAGGCCCTGAGGGAAAATATTTTCCTCAGGGCCTCCTGTGTGGAGTTCATGTAAAAAAAAATTGCGCTTACAAAAAACTAACCATCAATTACACATCTGCCTTGATGATGGACACTGTAACGCTGTCCGACACGTTGGCTAAAGAAGGAGGGGTGAAATTTACAAATATTTTCTTTATTTAGGGGTGTAATAGCGTGTTGCGCTATTACACCCCTAAATAAAGAAAATATTTGTAAAGTTTTATTTATCTGATTCTAGGTTGGTTTCTCGTACAGACATTGTATATTTTTTTCATTTTTCATTTATCTACGCATGTCGAAATAAGTTTCAATCGGGATCAATGATAATATCCAGGTTGCCAAATCCCCTGTGGTTCTTTCACCGAACAAGAAACGTGCCGGGAGAAATAACATTAGAGTTTATGTAAAGGAAATATTCCGCACGAATCCGTGCAAATTCTGGATTCAACAATAAAGTGGTCGCTAACCTTACGCTGTTGTAAATCAACTCATACACAACATGCGACCGCTGTTCATTTTCACGCAATCAACGAAATTCACAGAGAATAAGTGAATACTCGACTAGGTAGTTCGTAACGCTTCACCATGTGGGTAGGGAAAATGTACAAAAAAAATAAAGAGGAATAGGTAGATGTATTAAGGGGTACGGTTTACCCGCCTCGTGTATTCTAAGGGGTCGTCCATTGATCACGTGAGGCTCGAAAGGGGGGGGTGGGTTCGGAAAAAATCACGAAATATCACGGATGGGGGGGGGGATATAATAAGATATCACGTATATTTATTTTTCGTTGAACTCACGATTTCTAAACCAAACAGCGGCGCGTACCTTGACTCATCGTCGCCAAGCAACGATTTTCCCGCGCGTTGCGACAGCCGCTCGGCTCACCAGTCGCCAGTAATTATGTGATTTTGACGCCGAATACATGCGTAAATCGTTGCCGCATATGTTTTGCCTTAAAACAATGGAACAATGCCTAAACTGGGAGATCTGTATAAAGACCTATTTGCAGACTATAAAAAGGAAAAAAACCCAGGGTAGCTCAGAAAGAATTTAATAAGTTGTGGGCTGATGCGAAACAAAAATGTACCACAAAAGAAGAAGAAAAATATATTTTTTTACAACTTCCTTTATTATTTTTATGCCAGTCAAAAACAACCTGCAACCTTAATGTCTGTGTGGACTTTTTATCACGGTGCTTAATTTTCCAAAATTTAACCAGATTATACCTCTATTTAAAGATAATATTCTGAAAAGTTTAATATACTTTGTACTAAAAAAATACATGTGATGATGGGTATGGGGGGGGGGGGTAGTCTAAAACCTCACCACTTATCACCAGGGGGGGAGGGGGTTAAAAAGTTGCTAAAAAGCATCACGTGATTAATGGACGACCCCTAACTACAAATTAGGATATTATGTAAGCGTTTGCTTTTAAATTTTAAACGTTTAAATCTGCAACAACTCTCGAGCGGTGGACCTATCATGAAATGTGCCCAGATTATTGTGTCTAGAATTTCTAAGTCACATCTCAATTATGAGATTTTGTTTTTAAAATTCCATCGCTTAGAAATATTTTAAATTTGATTAAACACAGCAAGTAGAACAAACATTTGCCTTTGAAATAATCGAGTATTTTTTTTAAAATATTTTAAAGCCCATAAAAAATAAAGCATCAGGTCTATAAAAATGCTTTAAAGTTCAAAATCTCCTACTTACGAACTCGTTTTCGGTTACGGTTTTATTGTGTAATGTTTAAAAATTATTTTTTTTTGTAAAAGATATTTGCGCCTGAGCTACGAAAAATAAAATAAAGCACGCTTTTTGGCGATGTTTTGTCCTTGAATAAATCAAAACAGACGGCTGGTGTTAAACGGGAATTTAAACCTTATAGCCATCCTCATAAGGATTGTTAGTGTTAGCGGCCTGATCCCGAATTTTACATGACGTGGTGCATCGCCTTAACCTCTAAAAATAAACACAAGATGCGGTATGTGTAGTAAACAGTGCTTTTAAGATAGACAGAAAGGAACAAGAAAATTAAAGTTACCTCTTTATTTATTTTGTATTTCATAGATATATATATGTATAAAAAACAAAATGTTTTTGGAGATTAATGAGAAGTCTACGCGTTGCTAAACCATTCATCCGATTGCAATGAAACTTTGGGGATTTGATGTGCGCATGCCCGCGATGGTTTCTATACACAATAGTGAGGTCTGGTGCCATGAATTAAGCGTTGCTAACCATTCATCCGATTGCTTTACCTCTCAGGGACTACAACAATAAAATAAAGTGAAACTGAACGTCGAAATGTTAAAGCTCTAGCATTACGAATTTTGTACAAAAAAAATGCAATAGCTGTTGTACCGGGAGTGAATGGGAGGGGGGGTTCACGGGACGGGGGAAGCGGGAGAAGGGAGTGGGAACGCGTGAGGGGAAGGGGACAAAAGGCGGAAGGGGAAAGGGACGAATGGGAAAGGACACGCAGGGAGAAACAATTTATTTATTAAGTGGCATAGCAACGCATGTCGGGAACTTGCCAGTATTTTATACATTTTTTCACGGTTGTTGTTCAATTAAATAAATGATAATAATAACATAATCAGATGTTACTTTGCTCAAATGTTTTTTTTTTACTTATTATTTACTAGCTTTTCCCCGCGGCTTCGCTCGCATGGTATTACGGAAAATTACTGTAGCGGTTGAACTTATCAATTATCCCCCCTTCTCCCACCCCCACCCCCACCCCCTCCCACATTCCATACATTCATTCCCTTACATTCAGTTTTCAAACATCTCGCCTGCCACCTAAATTTCATAAAGCTATATAGCTCAAAGAAAAAAGAATTATCCAATTTTGTTCATTCGTTCGGAATTTAGGCGCTTACAAACATTTCGGATGTTTATTTTTAATTAAATATTTGGAAGTTTGTTAATATAATTAAAAAATTACACTATTTATTATTCAGTCTTTATAATCGTTATGAATTATATTTTTAATGTAGGAACTCTTATCTGACATTTATTGCAAAACTGAAGCTTGTCCAAAAAGACAAAACATAATCTAATATTTGAATTTTCTGGAGCAGTAGCTGACCAGGGGGCTGAGTACCTACCAGCTTAGAGCCCACAAATATATCAACATCGTTTCCATGGAAACGATTTTTTTCTGACGTTAGAAATAACTCGCTTTTGTTAGCGAAAGAAAACGAATAACAAATATAATATATTAATATTTATAATTCCATAACGCCAGAGCTTGCCATCATATACAGACTATAGTCTTCGCATATAATATAGCTTTCTGTTGGTGAATGAATTTTCAAAGTCTTTTTATTGGTTAATGCGTGAAAGCGTCATAAACAAACTCTAGCAGTTTCGCATTTATAATATTAGTATGGATATGGATGTTCTTAAAGTTCACAAGGCTTTGGGAAACAAAACCATAAACAATTCACGCAATAATTCTGCTTGTAAGCAGCAGAATGGGGGATGAGAGGAACAAAAACCTAGACTTGTTAATGATAATATTAATAATATACCAGTTCGGTTCAAAGGGTGCATTAAAAATAATACCTCCCATAAAGGGGAAACGATATAAAACGAACCTCTCAGGTACTATAATAACAAAATAAAGTGAAACTGAATATCACATCATCTCAGCTAAAACAGGTTCAAATACCTCGGGGTCGAATTCTCCAGCGATGGACGGCAAGACGGAGAAATTGATCGAAGTGCGGCAAGCGGTGTGTTGCATCCCCTCTAGCTCAACGAGAAGGAAAGCCGAGCTTAGTATCAAAACAAAGATGGTAGTGTTCAAAACGATATACCGCCCGACGCTCACTTACGGCCACCAGATATGGATGCTAAACGAACGAACACGCTCTAGAGTCGAAGCTGCCGAAATGAGGTACTTGAGAGGAGTGGCAGGAGTTACGAAATGAGATCGCAAAAGAAACTCGACGATCCGAGACGATCTAAATATTGAACCACTGCTACTCTTCACAGAAAAATCGCAACTGAGATGGCTTGGGCGCGTACTAAGAATGTCTGATGACTGATTTCCGAGAAAATACTGAGTGCGATTCCAGAGGGTTGACTGCCCCAGAAACAGTTGGGGGAGGCAACTACAGAAACTGTGAAGAGAGAATGGGACTGCCGTGGACGGAGGCCAAACGATCACCACAAGAAAGGGACGTATGGAGGAGCCTTGCCGACACAGTTGGTGCCCGATCCACTGTAGGATAAGGGGAAGAAGATTATGATGAAACTGAACATCGAAATATTAAAAATCAAAACTTTAAATTGAACCAATTTTTCAATGAAGTTATCTTCACAGATTTAAAACATTTGATTGTGACTCCTGTCCATGTTATAGTGAATCAAAACATAATGTATACACCTCTTGATGTTTTGTCTGCATGTAGAAAGGTAGTAAGATTCATATTAGATGTAGTTAGAATGCTGACGATACAAACGGACATTAGACAACATAAGTGGGTTAATTAGAAAAAATAAATAAAACTAAGTGATGTAGCCAAATAGTTGACAATTTATTTTCCAAAGCCAATGGAACAACGGCATACCCAGAAGATGGTGATAAGTACAAGAATTTGTAACCTCGGTTTCTTCGTTGGTGATTGAACTGGTAAAGATGTTGGCATTTTTCAATTAGTGGTCGTGTTATGTAATATATTCGCGTTGCGAAATGATGGGAAATATTCTCTACAAGTAAGTTATGTTATTCACGGTGTTCGGAAACTCGTAGTACAAACGGGACACTGGCGAATCTACACCTACATCACATTTGGAATCAATTTTGTGTAAAACATTTTTTATTTTTAGTTATCGAGTTATTCGAGTTATTATAGTTTAATAGTTAAATCCAATCTGAAGTTGGAATTTTTTAGGTCAATTTTCGAAAAATCGGCCGCTATTAATATCAGCTGTTTGATGTATTTTAGAATGCCGATCCTTTGGAATGACAAGGTCCATCTGTCGTGATAACGTCATGCGATAATGGGATCTATAGTGAGCTACTTTAGCATTAAGGCGACGTTTCACGGCTCAAAAAGAAGAAGATGGAGAGATATGTAATTACGAATGTTGGACAGAGCGCGCTAATATTTTCAATGATAAATTTGAAGCGAAAATTGTGAAAATGTTTAATAAAACACGACTCGTTTAAAATAGAGCAAAAATCTCGTGGGGGTTGTCTAAAACAACGTCCAAAGAAACACTGTGAATTATTTCATACATATAACTTGTTAAATAATAGAGACAGGCTTGAAAATTAAAATTTTCGGAGCATACTTTGCGATTTTTTTCTATCGAGGGAATTTCATGTAATTTGCGTTTGGGCATGGGGGTTGTATAGATATTATCTTCAAAAATAACATATATTTTTTTAAGAGCTTAAAAACTTCAAATGTTCAAGGGAGATATGTAAGAAATCGGTAGAAATTCAGGTAGTGGAGGCTTGACGCATGGCGTTACCACGACAGATTTATGTTCCAAAGGGTCGATGCGACGAAGCGAAGACTCGGTTCCAAAAGTAGTTGTAAATTCTTTAATGGCCAAAGAAAGTTTAAAAAAGCACAGATCAAAAGCAGTTTTTGGGTTCTCGATAGTCTATGCGATGTAGATTCACCAGTATCCAGTTTGTACCTCGAGTTTCCGGACACCGTGTATTATAGGTATTTCTAAGAAGAAGAAAAGAGACAAGAAAGAACAAACAATACCGCGAGTGATTGGCGGCATCCGGTCGTATCCTGTTCCTCGACCTCGGGATGAAGTCTTCCGGCCTGCAGACGCTGTGCAGAGATGCTGTCAACATGGCCCCAACCAACTCACAGATAAACAGGATTCAATAGACGGACGCAGGCATCTCGTTATTGGACACAACAACAGTCTAAGACATAAAGGACTAACAGACTCCGAGTGAAATCTCACGGGAATCAGCAAACGGCAGTCACTGAGAGCACAAGAGTGTTATTCACATATTTCACTCAAACATCAACTGATTTCTAAGAGAAATTCACAAATTTGTCTTAAATTACAGATTCTTGGATGAACTCACTGAAAAGCACGAACACGTACTTCCTTATTGAACACAACAGTATCGTCTAAAATGAACTCGAGAAAGCCTTTTTGAGGCCTAATTGAAATCTCAAAGGTCTCACGAAACAGACAGTAACAGAGCGCGATCAAAAATTGTAAAATATTCACAGATTTGTCTCAAATAACTCATCTCTGGGTGAATTAACAGATTCCTGAGTGAACTCCTGGGTGAACTCACCGTGTGAACACTCACTGAGCGGACTCACAGAACCGAATGTATGGAATTCGACAAGTTTTAACACAATAAGCGGTCTTACAACAGCAGCATTTGTGTCGAGTGGTGGTGGTTTGGTGATAGTAGTGATACGCAGGTGGAAACAGGGTCAAGCAGGCTCACTATCGCACTATCAGAAATATATCGTATATAGTTACAATCACAATAATACACACTCCAGTCAGATCAAAACAGGGTCTCGACACTTCATCGAATTGGCCAGTCAAACCGGAATGCGTAAAAATAACATTAAGTCTTTTCTCGATGTAATATTCTGTTTAAAAATAAAATTGCAAAATTCCGTCTTTTTAACGATTTATGGAGTAATTAATTCACGTCTCTGTTTGCAGCTCAAGCGAAATAAATTAATAACCAGTTGTTTTTGTAAGATTGATAAGGGGAATGATAAGAAATTAATTTAACCCCTCAGACCTCGGGCCTATTTTGTCAAACGGTCAAAATGTTTCCACTACGCAATAAAATCCAAATAAAATCAATATTTCTGACCGTATCCGTAAACTAAAAATCTTTTTTGAAAGGTGATAAAATACGCTTCCAAATTTTACAAATCGAAATAAACAAAATAACATAATTTTTGAAATATACAAAAAGTTTGCATGCAAACTTTAAAAAATTTTGAAATGGTGCACTTTACGTTTTTTCTAACTAAAATTACATATTATAACGAAAAACAATCAGAACGACCCACATAATTTATTAGACAAATTTATAAACGTTATTGTCAACTCTTTTTGTCGTTCCATGTAAAAATAATTAATAAAAAATTCTCAAAATTAAATTTTTTTTTTTCCAAATTGCGGTCGGAAACTTTGGATTCATAAAGGTGTACGTTTTAATTATTTTGCGGTTGATTTGAATATAAAGAGTGGTGTTTTTTTTCTTTCTAACACCGTTTAGATCATATTTCTAACTACGATATTAAGGGAGGCACAATGATTTCTATGAGACGTATATATGAGTTGTTTCGAAAACCTAACATATTAGTGCAAAACGCTAAATTCAATCAATCATTCAAATAAAACAGAAAAATTTAGACTAATAATAGTAAAACTAGCAGTTAAAAACCCACTCCGCAGGTTTTTACTGCTAGGCCCTGCGGGTGGCTTTTGGTTCGGCCTCGCCCAGTTAGTATTGGTGAACATTTTATAAATCCAATAGGAACTGGTTCCAAAACTATCCCATTTTATATAAATTATCCACTGTCAACCGGAGATGGCTAGTCGCCGGGATAAAATAAACGGTACGGGCAATGACATCATATGTAATATACAGCCGCTTGATACAACTGAGTATTACCGTCAATCTTTCCATATCCGGAGAGATACTCTAGATTTACAAATTCGTAGAACTTTTACCTAGGGGGGCACGTTCCTGGCGACGGAAGTGGCGACATCTTGAATTCAAAACCGGATTACAACGGTTGCATTGTTTGGCGTCAGATATGCACTCGAAGCTGGGTTCTGAAATTCAACCACCTAGACGCAAGCCTAATAATACTATTCAAATTGTATTTTTTGCTACCGGTGAAACATTGAAAACCTATAGAGATAGACGGGGGATTATTTTATTAGAGAAATATTTTCATGCCGTTACTGTCAATATTAAGCCTCCACTACCCGAATTTCTACCGATTTCTTGCAAATCTCCCTTGAACATTTGAAGTTTTTAAGCTCTTAAAAAAATATATGTTATTTTTAAGATAAAATCTATACAACCCCCACGCCCAAACGCAAATTATATGAAATTCCCTCGATAGAAAAAAATCGCAAAGTATGCTCCGTATTTTTTTTTATTTTCAAGCCTGTCTCTATTATTTAACAAGTTATATGTATGAAAAAATTCACAGTGTTTGTTTGTTTTAGACAACCCCCACGAGATTTTGGCTCTATTTTATACGAGTCATGTTTTATTAAGCATTTTCACAATTTTCGCTTCAATTTAATCATTGAAAATATTAGCGCGCTCTGTCCAACATTCGTAATTACATATCTCTCCATCTTCTTCTTTTTGAGCCGGGAAATGTCGCCTTAAGAATTGATATTAGATAGAGGACACGTGGATGGAAAAACAACAATTTATTAATAGAACTGTTTATAGATTTTAAAAATATGTTTTCATCCAAACGGACATACCTGCCGTCACTCCCAGTTTTCATCTCGATTGAATCGTAAAATATTGATGAAATTTACGGACTTATTTACGAGGGAATTATTAAGTAAATATGTAATTAAATCTAAAAATACTTTCAAACTAATTTCAAGATGAATTCGTATGAATAAAAAATAGAATCGTCGAGTTAATTTATTCGATTTCGGGAACAGTTCACATGGGTGTCATAGAAATCGTTGTACCTCCCTTACTATCTCACTATAGTGACAAATATGATCCAAACGGTGTTAGACAGAGAAAACACCACGTTTTATATTCGAACGTACAAGTTAACCGCAGAAAAAATAAAATGTGCACTTCTGTGAATCCAAAGTTACAAAAAAATGAGTTGAAAATAATGTTATACTATACTAGCGAGTTCCCGGCATGCGTTGCTATGACACTTAATAAAGAAATTGTTTCTCCCTGCGTGTCCTTTCCCATTCGTTTTCTCGTCCCGGATTTACCTCCCCCCTCCCGCAAATTTCCCTCCCCCCTCCCAGGTTCCCCTCCCCCCTCCCGCATACCATACAATAATTCCCGGAACATTCCGTTTTCAAAAAGCTCGCGTGCCACCTATTCCAATTTTATACAAATTTCATAATGCCAAACATCACCAGTATATATAGAAACCATCGCTGGTACGCACACATCAAATCCCCAAAGTTTCATCGCAATCGGATGAACTGTTAGCAACGCACAATTTCATGATGCCAGAACTCACTATTGTATATAGTAAGAATCGCGGGCATGCGCACAACAAATCCCTAAATTTTTATCGCAATCGGATGAATGGTTTAGCAACGCATAGCATACATACATACATAGACAGAAGCAAACATATTTTCATTTTTATATATATAACTAGCTGGGTTACCCGGCTTCGCTCAGGACAACATTCGAGAGTGTTCTGGAATGTTCCACAATTTATTTTATTTATTTATAGTGGACCTGACAGACGTTGTCCTGTACACAACTGTCGGGACAAACTAAAATTAAAATAGAATAATATTGAATATTCGATACTACGATGGTAGGGTAGTCTGCCGGATCCAATGTAAAACATTCCAAAATCAACAACTCCTTAGAAATAAAAAAAAATTAATTAAAAGAATATTTTCCAGTGGACCAAATTGTGAATCTAAACCTTTCTCGAATCCCCTTGAATCCACACAAAAAAATTCATGAAAATCGTTCCAGTCGTTTAGGAGGAGTTCAGTGACGTACACACGGACAAAAGAAATATATATATTAAGATATAGATTTGTTAGGTAAGTTTTTAGGTTTTCACGGCCAAAAGGTATTTTTGTTATGATTGTTATGCCGTGTTTCGCTACCTCCTTTAGCCTAAATCTACCTCCTTCTTTAGCCTAAAGAAGGAGGTAGCGAAACACGGCATAACACTCCAAAAATCATAGCAAAAATATAGATTTGTTTAATAAAATAAACTTAAGGTGGGTAATTTTTTAAACTTTTACATGTTTGTTTGCATTAAAAATTTTAATATTTCAAAAATCAATGGGTAATTCTAATAAAAACATTTGATAGCGTACTTCATCACTTTTCAAAAACAGTTTTTAGTTTTCAGACGCATTCAGAAATGTTCCCTTTATCTTAATTTTATTGCAAATCTGAAATTTTCTGACCTTATGACCGAATACGCTCGAGGCTTGAGGGGTTAATATTATTTAATATTCGTGCAACTATCATTTTAACTTGACCCGTTCATGTTTACAAATTTAATAATAAATCTTTACGTTGTATATTTCGCATCGCCCGTGATTTGGATTCTTGTCTACCTACCTATTTATTATATTAATTTCATATTCCCTCGTATTTCAGAGAAAAACACTTAAAATTATATTTCGTCTCTCATTCGATTTCAACATTTTTTTTCCTTTTATTATTGAAGTGGAAAATAGGATAATAATTAATGCATCACTAATGAAGTAAACACAACGCTATGACCTAGAGACGCAGAGATTCGAGGCTTTAAAACCTGTTAAAATTTCACGAAACCAGAGCTTACGTCTCCTAAAATAAACCCCCGGTACAGCATCCCTAAATCTGTAGGTCTTGTTCATTATAATATGTTGATATATTTATATTTAACACAATTAGAAATTCATCAAAGGTTGGAATTTGGCCGGGAACCATCTGCTTATTGGATACTTTGGTGACTTAGCAGGGGTGCCCGGGTTCATGGGAAGAGGTTTGTCTAGGTCTTGGCGGCGGATGCGTTTGCCCACCTACTGCTTGGCTGACCGGATCGGGAGAGGCTGTTTGACCTCTGGGAGACCTTTTGACCTCTCCAGCCGGACTCTCTCAACCCATCGCCTAGCACCGCAGTGGGAGGGATATACTCAAACTTCACTTCTGAAAACATTAACCCCCAGATTCCTACTCATTCCTTATTCCCTTTTTCTTCCCAGAATTTCCTCTCCTTTCTTTCCCTAAAATCTTCCACACAGCATCCTCAAGATTACATAGGCCCTGAAGGAACTTTTTTCCCTTTTGCCCGGGAAGATTTCGATATGAAATGGTGACCATCTAGCTTAATAAAATTATTTCCTATACCGTTCATCCGATAGCGATGAAACTTTGGTGAGTTGTTATGCGCACACCTGCGAATGTTTCTGTGTATAAAAGTGAGCTCTGGCGTTATGAAATTTGTTTAAAATATAGCAATAGGTGGCGCGCGAGTTGTTTGAAAAAGGGGTGTGTAAAGGACGTGCAGGGAGAAACCTTTTCTTTATTTCATTACAACGCAAGCCGAGAACTCATTAGTAATGATATAAAAATAAATTGATGATTCTTTTAAGGCGGCACTATCCGAATTTCTACCGATTTCTTGCATATCTCCCTTGAACATTTGACGTTTTTAAGCTCTTAAAAAAATATGTTATTTTTGAAGATAATGTATATACAACCCCCACTCCGAAACGCAAATTATATGAAATTCCCTCGATAGAAAAAAATCGCAAAGTATGCTCCGAAATTTTTTTATTTTCAAGCCTGTCTCTATTATTTAACAAGTTATATCTATAAAATAATTCACAGTGTTTCTTTGAACGTTGTTTTAGACAACCCCCACGAGATTTTTGCTCTATTTTAAACGAGTCGTGTTTTATTAAGCATTTTCATAATTTTCGCTTCAAATTTATCATTGAAAATATTAGCGCGCTCCAACATTCGTAATTACATATCTCTCCATCTTCTTTTTGAGCCGGGAAGCATCGCCTTAAATATGCCTCATTTTCAAATAAATAACATCCGACTCGAAGATGTATAAAATTTAATTGCCAAAATTTGTGGTATGCTGATTAAAAATCTTAATAAACACGATACGTAAAAAATTTAAAAAATCTGTTTCCGCTTTTCCAAAGTAAGATTTTTCTTGAAAATTCTGCATTTCATAACTCAAAAGGAGAATAGTGGAGGACCTCCTTTAGAAATCTACAGCCTGAATAACAAAATAACACCCTACAGACACTCCAAGACATCCACTTAACTTTTACCAGAATCACACAACGAAATAAACCGAATAACTCGGCACACCAGCCCTGGGAAATTGGTTCGAGATTGTGTGGTGAGCAGTTAAAAGGGGCTTGCAGGATGATTTTGAAGTTCTGCCGTTTGGATATTCAATTCTTTGGGGTTTGTAAAGGGATTTTCGAGGATATAATATAAGGCTGAGATATATTATTTTATAACTATTCAAGTGTCTATCATCTTCCTTTATCCCTCGTCTCGTCCTCGTCGTAAGGATCTGCGGTAAAAGGCAGCAGGAAGATATCTACTGAAAATTTTTAATTTGTTTTTTACAATAACTCCACACAGGAGGCAAAGAGGAAAATAATTTCAGGGTCTGTATCATCTTTGGGGATGCAGTGTGGAGGATCTTCTAAAAGAAAGGAAGGATAGGAAGTTCTGGGAAGGTAAAAGATACGAGGAGCGGGTAGGAATCGGAGGGTCAGTAAATGGTTCCAAGGGCAGAGGTACCCATTCCAGTCTCCCAAATTGAGAATATTGTCTGCCTCCGTCATGCATAATTACTAATAATTAATAAGTCAGTGATTTTGGATAACGTACGACATTATTTAAAAAGCTGTGTACATTGACAGTTGTAAAATATGGAAAAGTGTAAGCGCCTCCGTTCACGGAGAAACTGAAAAAAAAACAGTTCTCAACGCAATTGCAATCAACCCACTAAACAAAATCGATATTTTTCTAATCTGACATGTCAAAACTAGACTGTTCGTGAGCCGCTACCACGGCAACCTGTCAAGAATGCAACTGAAAATCCAGCAAAGATGGTCGCCGCAGCAGTGGCGTTTCAGTTGGTTGGTTAAGAACTGTTTTTTTTTTCAGTTTCTCCATGAGCGGAGGCCCTAAGATCACCATATAGATTTGAAACTTTGCTTTAAATGACTTTAGCCGTGCTTGGTGACCAGATCTGAATAGCCAGCTACTTCTCCACCTTTCTCTTCCCCTCCCCACTACCGTCAGCCTCACAATATACCTTAATTGGGGATGACACACAAAACTGTCCACTCGCTCAGTAGCAACAGTAGCAGCTGAAATGACGACTCCCGCGCTATGCAACTCTGTCCACATTTTATAGGTAACTGACAGCTCGTAGCTAGCGCCACACGCTAGCCAATAACGGCTTCCGCCCGAACTAATTCTGACGGACGAAATTTAAATATGAAATAATTTAACCTTGTAAACTCGCTCTATGTCATCGAGGCTTTACGCTCATGAAGCTTGTTTTCAGCTTTCTCCCCACACTTCAATTTTACAGCAGAGCACCAGGAAGAGAGGCTGGAGGTAATATAAGAGAAGCCCTTGAATATTTTTCCCCGAAAATTTTCCTTTGTGTTTAATCTTATCAAATTCATTTGGCTCACTTCATAAATTAAAATCAATACCTTCTGATCACGCAGACTGTTTATCGATCTGCCAAATAAGAGAGCAATTGCGTACGTAACATTGGAAAAGTTACGATGGCCAGGTGCTGGATTCCAAGCCATCGGGAGATCTCGGATAATGAGGAAGTCCATTCATATGCAAAGCAGGCCGTCTCCCAAGGGACTTGACTTCTGAGTATGCACTCATCCAATCTTCCAAAGAAATCTTCTTTCAATCGGGAAAAACATGTTTGGCGAGTGGAGGAGACAATGAAAACTCGCAAGTATCCAAAGGTCAACCCTATATATCCAAAATCAGCGAAACGTCCTAGAAATTCCATGGTAAAAATCAAACAAAAAAGACAGAGTTTATTTTATTTTTTTCAAAAAAATTCTTCCATATGTCGTCTCTGGTCACTCATCCGAGTAACGCCCTACCCCTCACCCGACCCTACCTTTTCAATACCTACTTTTTTTAATGTTTTAAGTTGAAAAAAAAATAATCAAAAATAAATTTTAAAAAATCATCGGACACCAAAAATTCATTTACATTTTTTATTTATTTATTAGTTTTATTTTAGTAAATTGTACATTTAAGTTTACAATTTCCTAATTAATTATATCGTATCATATTTCAAACTATATTTTTTCTTATTTTATGTATCTCCTATAATACATTTTGAACTTTCCAATTGGTGCGGTCTTTAAAGTTTCTGGTAGAGTGTTGTATAACTTCATCCCTTTGTATAGTAAACTGTTCTGCGTATTCGTTTTGTCCTTTTTTTGTAGTCTGATTTCCTTGCAAGTCCTTGTGTTGTATCTGTGAATGTCCTTGTTGTATATAATTTTGTTTGAGAAGTATTTTGGTAACATGTTGTTCACAATTTTATGGATAAATATTATCGTGTGCAGGGTCAACATCTGTTTCATGGTTAGCAAATTTAGTTCCTTTAACATTTTATTTACTTTTGAGAATCTATTTCGCCGAAGTATTATTCTCCTTACCCTGTTTTGGAGAATTTGAAACTTATTTTGTTCTCCAAATAATATCAAAAAACACTGGTCAAGTACATCCCTTAACTAACCCTGAATAATTTAAATAACAATTTGACGTTATCACCTCACGTGGGTTTAACTGTTGAATAAATCCAAATTTCAAATAAATGTTTATACATTATTCGTCCTAAATTAATTCAAAGCTATAGAACCCTTAACATTTTCACACAATAAATAAGTCAAAATAAATGACTTAATCAACTACTCCGAGCGGTTTCACTTCCATGGCAAAAAGCTTAATTAATTAAAAAGAAAAAATAAGTTTAAGAACTTAATAAAATTTTCTGTTTGAACATGGTTTCTTAGTAATAATGTCATTAAAGTTACATGAAACCTATTTTATTGGCCACGCCATATAAAATAATTTATTCTAACTAAATACTTTTTATTTCAACGTGAATCATTATTATGTACGTTGGTCACGTTCGCATTTTTTGGGTGAAATTTCCATACCGCGCTGTAAGACCAACATTTAAATGTATTTTTTGCGTATCAAGTTGATCGATGTTGGCTGTTTTCATGAACTGGTCCGGGAGGAATACGTGTAAAGAAATAATGCTGATATAAAATATTAGACTTGTGGTTTTGGTTTTTGATTAGGAGAAGATGTCGAGGTGTGGTCAAAATGTGTGACAAGTCGTATGCTAAAACCCACTCATCGTTGGTGTGAAAAACCACAGATCGAAAGTTCCTCGAGATTAATAATGACTATTATTATTAAGTCAGTAAGTCATTGTTTTGTGTTAAATGTCAACTTGGCGGCCTCTGTGGCTTTGTTGTCTTGGTGTTTCACTGACAGCGAAAAATTATATTAGCCTCTCGGTCTAATTTGTTCGGTTTTCGGAACGACTCATATAGGTCTCATAGAAATCGTTAATGTTACAAATATGATCAAAACGGCGTTAGAAAAAGAAAACACCACACTTAATATTCAATCTAAAAATTAAGGACAAAATTATTAAAATATACACACCTTTATAAATCCAAAGTTTCCGAAGCTATTTGAAAAAAAAAAAAAATTTGGGAATTTTTAATTAATTATTTTTACATGAAACGACAAAAAAGCGAGTTGATGATAACGTTTTTAAGTTTGCATTAAAAAAATGTTGTAATTCAAAAATGATGTTTTTTTCGAATTTTAAAATTTTTGCGTATTTCATCACCATTCGAAAACCGTTTTTAGTTTTCGGATGCGTTTAGAAATACTACATTTATTTGAATTTTATTGCAAAGCCGAAATATTTTGACCTTCCGACAAAACGGTCTCGAGGCCTGAGTGGTTAAAGCCACGCATATTCTGAAATGATCTTAAAATTCAACATAGGTTGAAAGCAGGTTTATATTTCGTTATCGTGTCGACCGCCTAAAAAGACCAAAAGCGTGTAAAATTATTTTATTTTGTAAAGCAAATGCCTAAAATTTAAAATGTTTTCCAATCAGAATTGTAAGAACAAACTGGAATAAATATGGTAGGAAATGAAGTAGGAAATTCAAAGCATTTTCACATGACTTAAAATTGTATTTTTCTAGCCTTGCGAAAAAATGTAGGTACGTATGCTCAAAAAATTGATCGATCTTTAATATAATTATGAAGAATTGATCTCAGTAAGCGGCTTTCAATTTGGCTCCGCCGAATTCCTATCAATTAAGGTTATAAGGTATCAGAAGTGCTTTGTGCCGGTTATTAAGAATTAGATTTATTATTATTCCATATAATTTATAAGTTGAGATGTCACCTTGTTTGGCAAATGTCGTGTTAATTTTCAACTCGCATCTCCTACAAATTGAATGAATTGATCATTTTTTCTTTGTATTTTAGCAACGTCTTAATACACACAGAAAATATTACAAATCAAAACATTTAAGGGGTATTCTAGTGTAGAAAAAAAAAATTCTTCATATGGTGGTTTAAATATTCAAGAATATCTCCTTACAAGGATTTTTCAAAATTCGAATTATTTTGAAAGTTAGAGCCATTTCAGTTTGACCGGTTTAGACGAAATCTAAACTAAAATCTAAAAAGAGCAAATCTTTAAACGCCTGTTTTTCAAAACCACTTTTTTCGAGACGGTTGACACGATATCTCAAATTCTATGAAACCAATTTACTTGAAATTCGGTGTGGGCCTTCTCTACACATTACTTTATCGCCCCTACCAGAATTATAGCAAAATTTAAATTTTTCCTTTATTTAAAAAACTGGTAAAAAAATGTCTTTTTATTTCAGAGAGCCCGCCGATTTTGCGAAAAAAAAAATCTTTTCGCGGTACGGGCCATAGCAGCACTTGTCTGGATTAAAAATTTTATATTTTTATTTTTTAGATTACTAGGAGGGTTGCAATCATGTCAACCAGGGCGCGCCATTTGTTTGAGACCCTCCACTTCAATACTCTGTAACTTTTTGAATTTTAAATTTTTTAGTGTATTCTTTAATGCTTAATTAATATTTGGTAAAGTAATGGCTATTAAAATATTATTAGTTTTTTTTTATTGCACCTGAAAAAATACCTAAAATTCATGCTTCTAGACTAGAATACCCCCTAAAAACTCTCAGTACAGCCATGGTGAAAAACCACCATTGCTTGACCAGAATCGAAAGGTGGCTTGAAACGGAAACAATTAGATTTATTGAGTAGCCCAATTTTAGACATGTTCCCCTTCTGCTTCCCTACACCCACCATTACCCCCTCTCTCTTACTTACCCCCACCCCACCGCCCCACCAAAGTCAATGTTCTCTCCCCTCTAATATGTTTATTAATTTATTGTTACTCTATATTAATTTTAGTATTATTTATACAGCCCCGAGGAATTGAAGAAGCAGTCAGAACAAAACTGAAGAAGAGTTCGGACCGAATTGAAACCGGTTGGTGTTTTATATATACCTTTTATATATACATAAAGTTTTCAAACAAAGTATTTTTGGTCTGAATTATTTATTTAATGAAATATAAAATGTACATACAAACATAAGCTGCACATCTCACTAGGGCTTTCCTGTATTGCTTATCAAAAACAAATAATTTTCTTTACAATGCTCGTATACGTACATAAACTAGACATTTATATATTTTTTTACAAATACTTGGACGATCAGAATTATCTTTCGAATGAACACCGTTGATAAACTTTAAAAATCATTAGTGGTTCAAATGTGTCAATTTTTGTTAAAAATTTAAACATAGAAAAACGCATTTCGATAACGATACATAATTATTTATCGCTTGCCAGATTTGGTTTCTTCCAATTTTGAAAATCATCACGCACTTAACCGAAATTAGTATGTTTAATGATAAATTAATTCACTAATTATAAATAATAGATAAAGACAATGGTCGTAGACACAGACAACATAATTATAAATAATACACATAGTCAATGGAAAGGTGAGAATGGGTAGAGGGAAGAGGGGCAATAGGGAACAATTTACAAAGGGAACATGTTTAATATTGGGTCATTTAAAAACAATTTTTTGGTTATTAATAATATGTTAACCAAAAATTAATAATTATTAATTTTTGGTTATTTAAATTAACAAATTCGCATTCACGCCATCCCATTCTATGATTCATAGATTAGTTAATGTTCCTCCCAGTAAGTTCTCAATAGAACTTAATATTATTAAACAAATTGCAATCAATAAACATGTTGGTTTTGTAAACCATAAAACTGTTTCATTCAATTTTGCTATAAGGGGTGGGAAAAGATGATTAATATTCGTAAAATATATTTGAGTAAAATGGTTATAAATACTAGCCAGTATTGTGCAAATTTAGATTTCCTGTGCTCTTTCTAACATTATTCACTCTTCAGAGTCAGCTCATCTCACAAAGCTGAACCCTTCCACATCCCGACAAAGCGGTAAGCATGTAAATTTCTATCAGATTTTCTGACCTACGTGAGTTTTGTTTTTTGACTAATGACCTACAATAATTGTTCTAATTTCGTACAATTTAAGACCATATTTCAAAAAAAGGGGTTAAAAAAAACAAACGTGAATTATTTTTTCGTTATCCAGAATCAGACTAAACTCTGTCGTGAATAACAAACTGTACGTAACAGCTTTTCGTCAAGTTTATGAAATTAGTCTCGGAAGGTACCATAGAACATTAGCTTTAGCTATGTATGGTATATTCGAGTCATCTGTTAATTTGTCGTTAGTCCCAAAGCCTATTATTGTTTCTACGATCGTTTCCAGGCCATTAACCAATTTACAGGCAATTAGGCTCGCCAGTTCGTCACTAACCCGTCGTGTTACATTACATCGTGCAGCTCTAGTCTACAGTATCAATGATAATTGTTGCTAATGCTGGAATTACAACTGTACTCAGTGTTTTTTAATCGCTACTAATCTACCCTGATTCCCTTACACATTGGTATTCAATTACCATGGCAGATTGAGACGTACGATTTAACAATATCAATTAGAGTTAATTATCGGGAGATCATTTGGTTAATTTGTTACATGGATTTTGGATCCTGGTGTGGTAGCTAGAAAATCAGATGGAGAAATTACAGTGGGACAATAATTCTATTATAACGATAGGTTTTCCAGGAATCAGGTTCCAGAGTTGGCCTAAGAGAGGCACTCTTGGATGATTGTGGGACACCGACTCTCTTACGTTAGTTAAATCGAGTCTTAAAATAAAGAGAAAACTAAGAGAAAATAGATTAAACTCAAGGATTGCACAAATAATGGAAGGAGTTGAACTGGTAATAGGTATACCACGCTGTTGGGAAAAACATTGTTGTTGCAACACTGATTTTCGACAGAGGCAATAAGTCTATTTTCCTATCAATTTACATTTTTAACATTTTTTCATTTGATCTGCAGTACCTACACGATTGCCTCTTTTACATCTCTCGCATGTCATTCCTTTGGTATGTGGTTCACTTTCTAATTAACTAACTAACCATCACGCCGTTTCACCGCAGGGGTAGAGAGAGAGGGGACGGACCGCCAAACAACTCGGTATAGGTACATACTCTTTGCCTCATTCACATTTATACATCGTCTCATATGCGAAAAGATCGCCGCACGAGCGGTTCCGCCGGAATCCGTATTTACGGTCATTAATAATATTTTGTTCTTCTCGAGGTACGTGAGCAGCTTGTCGTTGAACACATGTTCCACCACATACTCTTCTTTTAGCTCCACAGGCTTTTGACATGGCCGACTGAAGTATCTGATTCACTTGATCGTGCCACGTCTTCCTCGGGCGTCCATTCATATTTGCATCGTATATTCCTTTCTTCGTTCATTCGCTCTACACGCCCAAACCATCTGAGGGTCCCTTTCTTAATCTTACTCATTACGTTCACATCTATCTAAGACTAAACGGGACCGTATTAATTAGGTAGTTAGTGTGGTCTCTAGATGTTTCAGTTAATTTGAATTAGTAGTTATAAATGTAATCTGGACAAAATTCAAGGGTTTTTTTTTTTAATCAACCTGATAGAAACTTTACGAAATCATGGACACAAACCAATAAATAATTAAGCGAAACACTAACTGATTATTCACCATTTTAATTAATAACAACACATCAACTATTATACATCTGGAGTATCTTCACCATACAGCAAAACATTCACATTCACAGCAAAGCAACAAAAATGCTGTACACAACAATTCGTGGTTCATTTAAGGTGATGCTCCAAGTCGTGCAAAATTCGGGATCAGGCCGCTAATAATAATCATTATGTAGATGGCGATAAGATCCCCTTCCAATTCCACAAGCCACCCGTCTTGATTTATCACGAATAAACATTTCAAAAAATGTTTAATTTTATTTTGCAAAGCTCAGGCAGAAATGTTATAAAAATTTTACGAACATTTTCTAGAAACTTTAATTTTCCACATTATACAATAAAACCATAACCGAAAAGGGGTTCGGAAGTAGGAGATTTTGAACTTTAAAGCAGTTTTATTAGGCATGATACTTAACATTTTTTGGGGCTTATAAAAAGACTTGTCAAAAAAATCTTGATTATTCCAAAGGTAAATAAATATGTGTTCCATTCGCAGTATTTATTTAATTAAAGCATCTAAAATATTTCTAAGCGATCTAAAATTACGTTATTTTGCATTGCTTAATAGCGCATCACCTTAATAATATTCCATGGTTACCTGCTAAATTAGAAGATAAATACATACAATTATATTTCTCTGATAAAGCTTTCAGAAAATAAGCCAATGTAATCCCTATTTGAAAATGCAAGCACAAAATAATATAAACGTCCCTTAAAATTATTGTGTGAATCACTACGGGGTTCGTGATTAAATTATTTACATAGACTTTGTTTGTTCAATTTCCTAGTTTACACAGCCCCAATTCCTGAATATTTAACGTTCGGATAACAGATCTCTGCTTGAGGTTGGCTCCACAGCTGCGGCTGCGGGCGGCTGTAGGTACACATTGTACAGGTACAGGAGTTATGGAGGACTGCTACGAGCGGCTGTATAAAGGCAGGGAGGTATAAATGTATGCACCAAGCCACGAAGCTTGCTTACGACAGACACCCTTACTAATTAGATAATTTATTGGCCTTGCTGTGTGCTATTTGTTGGCTGTTCGGGAATATCCTCGGGGGTGCTGACCTGATCAACAAAGGCACCAAACTGCACGAATTTCCACCGAAATACTACAGTAATCTAGGATTATATCAACTAATATGTACCCCGTCATAACGGAGTAAATATATAGTCGTTTGACTATCCACTGGAGCGATAGCGCATTTCAGAACTTTCTTCTCCGTTTGCTCGAGATTTTCAGAAAATCATTTTTTAAATTTTTCGCCAACATTAAAAAATCATACCTTCGAATTTTAACATGGTGACATAAAAACTTATTATAGTGCTGTATAGCCAATGAATTAATCTGTATTTTACCGTTTATCTCATATTTGAAGGATTTATGGTCATTTTGGGAGGCGGAAATGGGTACCGCCGCCCCGGGAACCTTTATTGGACAACCAACACCTCTACCACAGGTCACCCCAAGCGATTCGCTACGTTTGGTGATTAAGCAGGGGTGCCCGGGTTCATGGGGTGAGGTTTGTGTAGGACGTCTAGGTCTTGGAGGCGAGTGACCATGACACACTGAAACCCAGATTCCTACCCACCCTTTAAACCCTTTTCCTTCCCAGAACTCTCCTCTCCTTCCTTTCCTTAAAAAACCCTCCACGCGGCATCCCCAAAGATGACATAGGCCCTGAGGGAAAATATTTTACTCAGGGTCCCCTGTGTGGAGTTCATGTAAAAAAAATAATAAAAAAATATAAAAAATCCGCGCGAATCCTGCGTATTTGTTACTTTGAAACTGCCATGAGAGATACTTATTCGAGCCAACATAGAATATTTTAGATTTCTGTATATTGAATATCTATGGAAAAGGGACTTAATTTAAGTTAACAGCTGACCAGAAATTCTGCGTGAAAAACATTTTTTTTAAATTTATTTTTAACATCGTTATAAAATAGTCTACGAAGTTCGGATTTGTGACATCTATGGTCGGCGCTCTACAAATTATCCAATTACGTCACACGAATTTTATGATTTTTTGACCCCTCCCCCGTCCCTGTAACACATCGTCACATTTGCGAGACCCCCTCCCCCTAGTGTGACGTCACATATTTTGCAATTTTACATCTAAAAATTTTTTTGCGTTTTAATCATTTAGATTTTTACATGTGACATCACAGGGCTGATAACCCCCCCCCCCCCCCCATACCCTTTGTCGCACTTCTCTACTCCCCCCCTTAAGGTGTGACGTAATTTATGGATGGCCCCTTATTATTATTAATAGATAAAGCATTTCAATAGCTTTGTTTTAAGTCCAAAACAACAAACGTGGAAGCTACAAATATTTTAAAAAAAATTGCCGAATCAAAGCACACACAACATATATAAATATTCCGACAATTTCACTGTCATACTAAAACAATTGGACACAGAATTTGACGTGTTAAGGGGGGGGTGAGGTTTTAAAGGCGAAAAAAGGGCATATTTTCATGATTTTTTTTTGGAGGTATGAATAATGTTGCTTTATTTATTTTATATATGCGTTACAGTATGACATTGGAAGTATCTTTGAATTTTTGTTTTTATTAAAAATATCAATAAATAAGTCTGTGAGAGCGAATCTCGGAGGCGCCGATAAAAAGTTGTTATGCGGTGAACATCATAACTCAAAATTAACTTTACCGATCTTTTTGAAATTTTGTACACTATTTTTACACATAAATCAACGGGTAGTGACGAAGCGTTTTCTTTTTTTTTGCAGCATGTTGAAGTCAAAAATACGCTAAAATTGAAGTCAAAAATAGGCTAAAATTTTCGGTGAATTTGTTATTATAAAATGGAAAAAAATAGTGAAAAAAAAAACTCTTCGTCCTTTGTTGGTTGGAAGCAAACACAAAAAAGTTTTAAAAATGGGCAATCTTACGTTTTTTCTAACTAAAATTACTGATAACGAAAAAATAAATAAAAACACATATTTTATGAGACAAACAAATTATAAAAAGTTATCGTCAACTAACTTTTATGTCGTTTCATGTAAAAATAAAGATTAAAAAATTCCCAAGGTTTGTTTTATTTTTTTGAAATTGCGGTCGGAAACTTTGGTTTCGTAAAGATGTACAATTTAATTATTTTGCGGTAAAATTTTAGATTTGATAACAAAGCAGTGTTTTATCTTTCTAACACCGTTTGGATCAAATTTCTTACCATGGATAGTAAGGTAGTCGATTTCTATGAGACCTATGTGAGTTGTTCCGAAAACCGAATAATTAGCCTGAGGGGTTAATAATTACTTAAATATTCATCAAAATATGGAAAATTTAAAAAAAATTAAGAGAGGACCTTTTTGGTAATAAATAAATAATGAATTGATAATTTTTTAAAGGGGTTAATAAATTTATAAGAAACTGCGAAATAAGAAAATCGAGTTGGAATGGTTCCTTCCTGGTTAATTTTATTGCATGGCATCCGTTTGAGAATATCAGCGGCAATACTCGGGACCGTGAGAACCACAGGGAGATAAGTCACATGCCGGGAGAGAAACCGGTTTGGGTAGATCGTAGCATCCATCAATGCCAACACAACTAGCAACCACCTCTGCATACTATTCGCAGTATACTACTATGGTCCTGCCACCGAGGATTCTGTCGCCACCTCTTTCTGGCTCATGCCTTTTATGTGAAAAAGAGGGAGAAGTTAGAACGTAGCTGTCGGTGGTAATGGTATGGTTCTGCCGTTGAGAGATCCGTTCTCATCTCTATTTCTGTTATGTGGCGTCTATAAGAGGGAGAGGTTACGATGGATTTATCATGAAATATGAATTTTTATTCGCCGCAAACTAACCTGCCCTTGAAATACAGAATACTTCCTGATTCCTGTCTCGCATTCCAGATTTTCAAACACTTTTTATATACAAGACAATATTAACTTTACAAGCTGTAATAAAGAATGCAGTGATCAGAGGTGGCTACGTAACTTTTTTGTGAGGTAAAAAAATCAAAGATTGAAAAATAAACACAAAAAATTCATCTTTGTCCTCTGGCACGAGGATCAGAACTACAAAGCAGAAAATCTGTTAAGCCTCGATTACATTGAGCGGGTTTACAAGCCGGCGAATTCTCTGTCTGCTAGTAAACTCGCTCAGTGTAATCATATTTACTGGCTAAAGCCTCGATGACATTGAGCGAATTTACAAGCTACTATCTGGAAAATTCACTATCTGTTAGTAAACTCGCTCAGTGTCATCGTATTACTTGCTAACTAGCAGATTGTCGACAATCTACGAAAAAAGTTGAACGGTGATCAACTTTACTCGCTACTCGCTCAAGATGGCGGCCTACCAACAGCTGATCGCTCAATGTAATCGAGGCTTTAGGGTGAAAAGAAATTTGTGTACATGTTATTTTTCTGCCTGGTAGGTCAACACAACTTTATTTTAAATCGCATCGTCACTTCCATCATGAGCTACGGAGATTTAAAAAAATACAACTCCAAGTAACAAATAACTCCAGTAAAAGATCCAGGTAGTAATTATTAGTTTTTTTTAAGTGACCCCCCACAAGAGCGCCCTTGGCTTTAAAGACAGGGAACTACGTCTCCACCCAGTTAAGCAGGGTTGTGAGGCGGGTTAAGGTTGGGTTGGGTAGGATTAGGCTTAACAGGTTGGGTAGAGAGCTGGAGAATAGAGGAACTGGATGCACCAAATGAAGAGACTATGGAGGTCGCCCAGTGCGCCCCGATTGCTAGATGCTGTATCCTGGCTGATGGGGCAGCCCACCCTTGGTCGTGAGCCCAAGAGTCGGACCCCTGTACTATTCAGTGGCCCGGACTGCAATAATCGGCTAAAAGACCTCCCTCAACCGACCTCTCCCGCTCCGGCCCGCCTCGCGGTAAAAAACCGACCCATTCGTCAGTGCGATCCAGATACATCCCTCCATGAGCCCACTAAGTCACCAAACGTAGCGAACCACTTTAGTTTACCTGTGGTGAGGTGTTGGTAACCCAGAGTACCCGGTACCTGTGGTCCGCCTGCCAAATTAAAAAAAAAAAACATAACATTCATTTTGCAAGTAACTGTGCGCAGTACAAAATCATTTAGCATTACCATAATGAATCCAAGTACATACGTATACGACATTCTCGTAATATTGTTTATGTGTGTTTAATTTTAAAATACATACATTTAAGGAATAATGATGCTAATTTCACAGAAAAACTCATGTTCAATAGGTATACTATTAAAGAACAAGGGTTCCCAATCTTTTTCAGATTTCTAACAAGAATCTTACAAGCATTTTTAGATCGCGAAACACGCCCGTGTGGCATTTCTTGTGTTCTTCTTTATTCTACGTTCACAGTGCTAAGTATTATATTTCTTCAATGACCACTACATAAATCTCTTCCCCATGACTATAAATCTTTCCATCCATCAATTTGTCCTGCATTGTTTCTGAGCTGCATTGAAAATTAATCATTATTCATCTCCTTGCAATTCTCCTCAGACTTCAACTTGCTTTTCTATAACACAGGCCAGTAATAATCATTGTTCAATCCACCACACAATAAAACAATGAATCTTGACTGTCCAAAGAAGCGAAGCTGTCAGTCCACAACGGAGTGCTAATACCTACCCTGATGTATGGCAGTGAAGCATGGAACTGGCAGATGAAGGATGAATGAAGACTGAACGCTATAGAAATGAGATCCTTGAGGCATATGTGATAAAACCATGTATGGTCGTGTGAGAAATGTGGAGAGCCACAAAGAATGCAAGAGTGAGATTAATAAAGGGACCCTCAAATGATTTGGGCGTGTAGAGCGAATGAACGAAGAACGGAGTGTAAGGAGAATATATGACGCAAATGTTAATGGTAGAAGAATCCGGGACACGATGGCACGATCAAGTGAATCAGTTACTTGAGTCGGGTCAGAATAATAGAAGAGTATGTATGAGATAATGTATGAATGTGAATGAGGCAAAGAGTGTGTGCCAAGACTGAGTTGTTTGGCGGTCCTCTCTGCCTACCCCTGTGGAGAAACAGCGTGAGGGTTGGCTAGTTAGACAAAGGCACAGAAAATAAAAAGGTAATGGGTAGCATCTGGGACTCGAACCCAGACCCTCAAGTCTTAACGGGGTGTCTTACCAATAACAGATCTATTGCTAATAATTACACACAGTCATCCTCATCAAACTCATCCTTCTAATTTGGAAAAAATATGGGAATAATTATATTCATAAGGAAAAGTCCTTACAAATATTGAGATCCTTTCAAACAGAAGATAATCAATTTTCATTGGCCCGTCTGGGACGAGTCGAAAGGTCTTATTTAAATTATTGTCAATGTAAGTTTTCATGTAAATCATTTTTCATATAAGTTTTTTTTTTAAATAACTGAGTAAAACTTCAAATTGTAATATTTAATCATTGATAATATTAGGGTCTCTCAATCGAAAATCTGAAACAGAAAAATCAGAAAAAGATTCGGTCGCATCTAGGAATTGACTCAAGGGCTCTGCTCCGAGAGTCGCTAATATTGTCTTCAGTGAATAAATGTTATAATTTGAGGTTTTACTCATTAAGTTATTCCAAAATTAAAAAAGATATTCATTGTAGATTTGAAGTAAATGCAATAGATATCACACATTACAATAAAAATGGATATATTTATCCAAGACACTATCTAGATTGCATTTAGTTTATATAGAATCTTGCAATCATTCATAAAGATAGGAGCCAATTAAAATATGCATTAAGAAATGAAAATTATGTAGGTAATTCTTAGTCAAAGTATGACACAGTTAAATATGACCTAAGGGGATAAGGATGAATTAGCTCAGAGCGGAGCCCCAACAAGGCCAATGCCCTGGATCAGTTCCTAGATCCGACCGAATCTTTTTCAGATATTTCTGTTTCATATTTATTTTCAATGAAGAGTCGCAAATATTACTTCAATGATTACAAATTTCATGATTAATATGAATAAGTAAGCCTGCTTTTTGTCAGACTGAAAAAAGTAGTAAGAGTATTTTCAATTCATAGTTAAATTCATATTGAACGTTGTGTGTTACTTTTGTTACATAATTTATAATTTTTATTGAGACTTTTATTAAAATGTTAATGAAAATTCAATAAAGAGAGGAGGTGTGTGCGCAAAATAATAGTTCAACTTCATTCTCAACTGTTTCAAACCTAGCATGTTTTGTAGCTGGCATTAGATCATTATTTTTTACATTATGACTGTGGATGATACAATGTACACTGTTTTTAAAAGTTACGGCATAACTCGCTACATCCATGATATGTTATTTTGTATTATTTACAGTTTAGTTTTTAAATAATTATGCAGACTGAATGCTTATTGACATTGAAATCGTAGTACAAGCGATAAATAATATTTCATTGGACTTTGTGGCTGCGAAACAAAAAATACCTTTTTTCATGTTATGTCAACCAAAGTACCTACCTAGCTTATTTTGCTGCAAGATATGATGCAATTACTGATTTTGTACTGTAAGAATACATAATCATTGCAAATTTAATGATAACTTTACCTTGCTTTTATTATTGAATTAAATAACACTACTTTTATAACAAAAGGTACCTACATACTGATACACTTTATTGACTGGTTGAATGAATGAATAACAAACATAATATGGGTCATTTGGAAATTATTTATGGCTTAACTGGGTAGGTAGATACAATACTATTACAATAGATTTTTGCTTATTTAGCTCGGGGCAGTGACAAATGAATAGAACTTCAATGCTAAGATTGTGTAAAACCTTTGTTCTAGTTCTCATAATATTAAATTATAATTATCGTTCAACTTTTGTACAATTTGTTAACCAATCAAAAAGAAAACATTGAGTTTACTATATGCTTTAACTAGGTACTTTAATATTGTAGTGTTATTGATGTGTAGCATATTAAAATACTCTACACACTTTTTAATTCATCCACGATTCTACACAACTATTGTGTAGAATATAAAAACTGTACATGTAAACTAAATAATTATGTTTAATTGAGTACGTACTCGTAAGTAAGCATTATTTCGTACTATGATGTAGATTTAAATTTGAAAACGCCGTCATCTTTTAGTCAATGGAAATTTGAAAGGTGTACAAATACATTATGTTAATGTCATCTTATTAATAAAAACTGTGTTTCTAAGTGTATAGCGTCATTCGTAGCCGGTGTAAATGGTTCCAAGAATACATTGACATTGGCGGCAGTCTTTAAAGATCCGAAGAATAATAAAATAAGGGATAAAAGTGATATAAAACAAAACATACGACTTATGCCCTCAAGTGACATTTGACACAATTGCGAGGATCTTCACGCTTGTTTGGCGGAGTGTTGCGTAAAAGATGTAAACAAGTAAAGCGCAATTAGGCGAAGTCTGAAAGGGTAGTACTTACACTTCCAAGATGCGGTCTCCTTTTCTAATACCAGCTTGTTCAGCAGCACCTTTTTCCAACACTGCACTGACATGTTGAAGGGGCGCATACAATTCTCCATTTATGGAACGTAGCTGACCCCCTTCGGACACTTGACCGCGCACATTAAACCCGAAGCCAGTTTCTGTTTTATATATCGTTACACTGCGTGGCCCATTCGGCGACATTCTCTTTTCGTTTTGAATGTTTTCGTCGGTTTCCGCATCAGCCATATTAGATATCTGACATTCTTGAAACGAGACTACTAGCGCCACTCAGCGCTGCAGGTGATTAACTGAACTACATTTTTTTAACCCTTGCGGGTAAGTACTGTATCTGAAAAATAAGATGAGGAAATTGGGGTAACACGAGGTATTTTTTCGTGTTTTACTCATATTACTAAAGTACAGAAAAATGCGCCGTGATAACAAAACATATTATAAAAATATGCGGAGTTTAATATGATTGTTGATTTTAAAACCAGTTTCTAGTTTGGAAATCTACAAATTCGTGAAATCAATATATTTTTGAATAAGTCAAACAAGTAATTTTTTGATTGGCCCAAATTATAGAACCTCACACATATCTTCTTATTCTTCTCATGCCCTGTCCGTTCATCGGACGTTGGCTATCATTTGGCTGTGCGGACTTTGTTTACTGCAGTCTGGAACAGCTCTACAATAGACTGGCCAAACCACTGTCTCAGGTTTTTCAGCCATGATGTTCTCCTTCTTCCAGGACCCCGTCTTCTAGCAATCTTTCTCCACATTATGAGATGAAAGATCTCATACTTTTCTGGATGTCTCACATGCCACGTGGTTATTCGTATTTTTTTAACGACAGATTTTATTGTTTTAATCTCTAAATGTTGTTCTAAATTTCATTTTCAACTATCGCAATTTCATCAACAACTTTGGTGGCCAATAAATTTTGATATAGATTCATGAAACATTCTCAGCTATCCTTTACTACTTAGTTCAGCTGCTTGTGATCGCATAAGTTTATTATTCAAAATAGGCAGAGAATTTACTTAGTTTGCCAAACGTATTCTTTACACAACCTTTCTCGATTTTTAAGTGCAAATAGTTTTTAATGTAATATAGACATCATCCAGGTCATCCACTGGCACGTTCCTACGTTTTGCTTTTTTGTAAGTTACTTCTTCAAGAAGTTAGGACCCTCCAAAATCCTTAATTGTTTAGTTTGAATTTCGTCACCAATTCAGTATACAAATTAAACAGGGAATTTTAAAAAAGCAAAACATACATAAAATATTTTTTTCTAAGTTGGTAAAAAAAATCTTTAAAATCTTTGAAGGAGAACACAATACGTTGATTTTTGACAATTTTGTTTAGGTATATTCAGCCTGAGGTGCAGTTGTCCTTTTCCCTCAGTATCCGTGATGGGGGGGGAGGAATAACAGTTACAGTGACAGAAACAGTTTTGAAGTATAAGCGTTTGTGGACAAAAATTGTGGGTGCTGCGATCGTTTAAAAGGTTTTAAATGACAACACCAAGACGGCTCACAGAAAAATGAATGTAGGTAAAAGCACAATGGTCTAAGTGCTAGTTAAAAAATACTTTCCAAAGATATTCTAAGACAAATTTATGTTTAAACCATTTTATTATTTGCTTTTCACGGAAGAAACAAAATGATGAAAAAATAAAATTTTTATTGAAAGGCCATATTTTTGTATTTCTGAAATTTTTTAATCTGAATCTAATTCTCAAATCATAATTATTATTTCAAAAATATTTTTAACAAATATGTTGTTTCCTTCGACGTTTGTTTAACCTCTCCACGAGTATGGACGAAACGGTTCGTCGAAGCGAAAAAATGCTCAGAAGAGTATGGACGAAACGTTTCATCCGCGGCTATTATTCAAATACCGTCATATTTAATGAAACTATTTGACTTGAAGTGGCTTCTATTGACATTTGCGCGTAGTTTGTTGAAGTTTTGGAAGACATACCTACAATACCAACTTCACAGTTTTAGTTTGAAAATTCTTTTTGCGTCATTTAGCAGTCGTCAGAGGAAGGAAGCAGTTTTTTGTATGGACGTGTGTTTTTTCGATGTTGGTTTATTTTTGTGGATTGATGTCGACGACGTTTTAATTCAAAGTATAATATTATTTTTAGTTAATCTATGATAATTTATAAAAAAATATTAAAAAAGTGAACCAAAAAAAAACTAACTCCTCACGTACAGTTTTGTTTGCCAAAACTCATTCGCAGAGAGGTTAAAACGAACAGTCCTCAAAAGTGAAGAAATTTTGTTGAAAAATATATTGGTAGATACCATTTGATTAAATTCTAGAATATTATGCCAAGCTTTATTATGTCATACTCTTTTTCCACATCTTATTTATAAAAAATTGTAGACCGAAAATAAATAACGTTTTGGAATTTTATTCTTTTTTTTATCATCAATGTTGATGAGCGCATAAAATTTATTTGAACCGACTCTTTGGTATTACTTGCCCATTTTTAACGCTCGATGTTTTCTTCAGAAGTAAGTAGAGAAGATTGACCTCCACAGAACCCTGTCTAGACACATACCCCTTGCTTCATTCAAATTATATATAATCTTCTGTACAAACAATAATAATATACTTACATATATATTTTTTAACAAAACAATAACCTGGAAAACACCTTTTTAAAAACTTTTATACTTAATACCGACCGGGTTTTTCTACAACCATAGCTTCTTCATTTTTAACATGTTTGCTGGATTAGGTTTATATGAAGTTTATTGGATTGATCCGCTATTGTTTACAGATGCAGGGAACCATAAAACACAATACGGACAATATCCTACCAAAGGTACATTAGAGTCTTACTTACTACTTAAATTACCTCTTATCTCTCCTCTACTTTAGATGTGTGGTACCAGGCGAGTTTCAATTATGATAGGAAATAAAACCAAAATAAAGGAATATATTACGCTTTATTTCACACATACGAAAAACTTGGCATACAATTAAATCTATTTACAAGGGAAAAACAGAATTATTAATGTCATCTATCTAACCTAGTGAACAATATTCGTTACGACTGGATAAAATTAATCAAAATAATTAAATACTATTTAAATTTAAGAACAATAATTAATTATTAATCCCTGCAATTATTCCAGACAAAATTTTGCACAAAAAGGAAATATTGTTAAACTAATGTTATGCGAGTAGACAAAATGATTTTTTGTCATCTCTTAAAAAAAAAATTCTTTCAGCTTTCAAATTAAATAAAATTTGCTTCCAGTGTTAAATAAAAAACACAACCACGTAAATGTTAAATCTTCGAAATTATTAAGAAACATACTGGAACACAAAGATGAAAATTTTAATATAATGGATCTAAAGAATTTAAATAAATTTAAAAACCTTACTTTATCCACAAGCAAAATTTTTATTGTCGAAAAATTTTCATAATTTGAAAAATAAAATTAAAACAGCTGTTTGATTTTGTAATGTTATCTTACTCACTCTCATTTGAAATTATTATACGTACTAACAAGAAATAGTTTTTCAATCATAAAATTTTTTATATTCAAACAATGGGTTTTATATAATAATTGCAGTAATTAATAATATTTAAGATCACAATGAGGATTTAATGGCTTAGGATCTTACTAATAAATGTGTTTTAAATTTCACACAACTGATAAATAAATATTTACCTAAATTTTTACATAAATGGTTGTTTATCAGTTGTATAAAATTTAAACACCCTTATTGGTAAGACTGTTAGTGTTCATTGAATGCAAACTATGCTTAAAGGTACTGAATGGAAGTTATGGAAGATGGAGAGATTATAATAGTTAAAATGAATATTAGTTGAACAGAAAGACAGGTAAATTTTATGGCTTCACCAAAAAATCATGTTTAATATCATTAAACAGCTTATTTCATAATCACATTTCAACACATTTAATGTTGCGAACAAAGCTCCAAGGAAATAAAACACCCATAATCAGTAAATGGACAGATGATACGTGAGGATATCTTTATATTTGTAGCTAATTGAGGGGATATTACTTAGTTTTATATTATTTACCAATGGTCAATACGTATCTTGAAATGCACATTTTTTACGTAGCCCTGTGTGTACGTTTTACCCCTGTATTCCGGAATGATATACAACATACATTTAGACAACTCTATTATATTATTCTCTTTTCCAGAAAAGTGAAAGTTGCACACGGGAAACGCCAAAATGTTGCATACTTGCAAAGAAAACGTTTCACGGAAATTCATACGTTACATTGTCATCAAATGGCCATTTTGTTTTTTTGACAAATGAAAATTCCCCGTTAAATGCCGATTCATTCGTTTTGGCTTGACAAATTGTGATGAGCAGAAGAGGACAACTATCATGTTGTTAAACCTGACAGCTTATTACAATATGATATAAGGCTGAAACCCATCTAGAATCGGCGGGGGATCTTTAATATGCAAAAAAAAAAACAAAATGGCGTTGAATGGCCACTTGGTGACTTTGTTACACATGAATTTCTGTAAAACAACATCAGAAGAGCGATTCTGTGTCTTTTGTGGATACGTAATCGATTCCATACATAATCACCTATCAAATTTACTTGATTGTCTATGGCTTGCAATTGCTTATTCTACGGGCTGATATGTCAGCTGTAAGCGCTGTCGCCGACTTTAACTAGTTTAAAACACGGAATGCTGTAAGTATACATGATTATTTAATGTATTTTTTTTTCATTTAATGTATTTTTAAAGTTGTAAACCATGGATTTGACATTTGCGAAGTTTCGTTTCAATCTAAAAACGCATGAATGATTTGGTTTGCCCAAATTAAGAACCTATTTAAGGCAAAGCTATTGAGGCAAATACACGTACAGTGTAATTAAATATTTGGGGACGAAATACATTAATTACTCTACTAACCGCACCACTTTTAGGCGCAGATAATGGGAATTACACTTCATTTCAACAATTACTACAAGAAAAACAACTATTTACGTGCACAAAATAGAGCACACTAATAATTTGTGTGTGTTTAGATTGAAATTCGCAAATGTCATTTCTTTTTTTAAACTAGTTGAATTCGGCGACAGCGCTGACAGCTGATATCAGCCCATAGAAAAAACAATTGCAAGCCATAGACAATCACACAAATTTGACAGGCGATTATGTATGGAATTGATTCCCTATCTACAAAAGATTCAGAATCGCATGGCAGGTAATTATTTACAAGAAATCTTAGGACTTTTCCAATGGAGTATTATGTAGGGAGTTTGAAAATATTTTGAAAATGTGGTGACATTAAGTAGATATTTATATGATTTCTATATTATGTAATTATGAAATCCCCATTAAAAAATTATTTTAATCTAAGTGGATGTGCAAAATGTTAAATTAACTAGGGGGTGATCCAAAACCGATGCAAGAATCCTAGTGAATACATAAATAAGTAAGTATTCAGAGAGTCAACAATATGCCAAGTACAAATTTATTTGAAAACAATAACTTAATTTTTTTCATATTTTTACATTCAAGAAACAAATCTGAAAATATTATTTTGACTTTAAATACACTTCGCAATATACACATTTCAAATTAATACATTTATGTGAGTAAACATATAAATTGTCATAATATAATTTATGTTTTCATGGTATGGTGATTATGTCAATCTGTATTTTCTGTGATCTCATTGAGGCAGATATTAGTGCAAACAAAAAAGCAAAATTATCACATGATATTTATTTAGTATATTTAGAAAATTTATTTAGTATATTCTTGGCGCGTCCTATTCCGAAAGCCAAAAACTGAAATCTTAACAAAACGTAGAGTAACTATAGGCATTGAAAAATATTGACAATCAATCCATTTGCAGTACGTTACATAACAAAAGCAAACATTTGCAATAAATTACTTTAAAAACTGCCTGTGATAAATTATGAAAATTCTCAAATAAAGTGATAAATTTAAATTTTTTTGCATAATGCATAACATGAAAAAAAAATTATGTTTGCACAAGTAATAAAATATAAACAATGCCTCGAATGACCGATATTAAGTAATTTTAAGAAGGGCTGACCCCGAGCCAAACAGCGCCTGGGGCTAGTAAAAACCTCAAGGGCACAGTATTAGGTGTTATCATCGCTTTGGCTCTTTGGGAATTTGGCGCCCGGAGCGAACTGCTTCAGTTGCGCCTGCACAGAGCCCTAGTTTTATGTAAGCTTTTTACAGTGTGTTTAATAACTTTAGGCAATGTTTTTTATGTTTAACTATTTATTAACCCCTGACGAGCCAGGAAAAAACGAAAAAACGTCAACTTTAACGTATTATTTTGCAGGTTAATTTTATGCCATCTAATGTAATTTTTACTGAAACACATTCCTTGAATACTAAACTATACATAAGAACAATATTACTTGCGTTTATTCAATGAATTTATACTTTTTACTACGTTTCAAATAACACGGAAAAAACGAAAAAATTTCGCGATGTTTTGACTTTTACGTAATATTTTGCAGGTTAATTTTTATGCTATCTTATGTAATCTTTACTGAAACACATTCCTTGAATACTAAACTATACATAAGAACAATATTACTTGCGTTTATTCGATGAATTTATACGTTTTACGATCATTTCGTCGCCCGCGACGCGAGACTTCACAGCCGCCATTTTGTCCAGCCGGGCGACGCGCAGCCTCGCAGGCCGTGTCATAAACAATCTCAAAGAAATTATATCGCTGCTCTAGGTGGGTTCATGGTATCTTATACCTTATGAACAAGAATGCCCCAAGCGATTCTGACCTTCTTCTTCACACGTTTTCTTTATACATAAGGGTTAAAATCGCATAACAAAATTATTTTTTTAGTGATTATTTTGGTTTGCGTCGATTGATCACCGGTGATCGAACGGCAAGTAACGAGTTAATCATAACCAAAAACATGTGGTTTTGAAATAACCGTTTTCATTAATTTAGTTGTTTTGCAGCTTTCGGAATAAGGCAGGGGATAGACACAATTGTTACAAATGGGAGGTTTAGACATTCATTAGGTTTAACAAGATCACAGAAAACACAATATTAAAACTCTAGATTGGAATGGAGAACTTCATAAGACATGGGTCATAATTAGTAACATGCAGAGCAGTGGACAATGCGCAATCATGTCACTTATCGAACGGAGATGAATGGATGCATTACAATAATTATAATTATATCAATAATAAATTAATTACAAAAATATTCTCAAAATTTATAATTGTACTCTTCAAGTTTTTAAATTAATTTTCAAGTACGTTGTGTTTTACAGAATAAATTAATTAAGAATTAATGATGCAACCTATTATCGTAACATTCAAAACAAAAGTTTGTGCTTATTGTAAAATCAAATTATTCAGAAAATTAAATTGCTAAACGATTTGATGTGTGCTTTGTTTAAAGTAAGTATATTTGGGTTAATAGCAAACACTGACTGATAATCAATCTATAATGAGTTGAATTTAAGCAATTAAAATGTCATACACTCGGGTACAACTTAAGTTAAAGGATTTCAAATCTAATAATGATTTTAATAATAATTCTTAGATCAACCAACAACCAGATATAAATATGTATGATACACACTTGAAATCATCTATAAGAAATTTAACAGTATTGTCTAGTGAGTGAAATAAGTGCAGTGTGTTGAATGTGTGCAGAGAATAATAAGGTGATGGAGTGATGGATTGATTGAATGATTGTGAGTGAATGATTGCTCTAGACTTAATATTAGACAAATTGGATCCTAGGAATCAGTGGAGAGGGAATATCAGTCTTGGCGCCAAATACATGAATTACTATCTAGTACCAATTGATGAGTTATATAATATATAATAAGTATTGCAAATAATGGGGAGCGGAAGGGTGTTTGTTTGTTTGTTAGAGCGTCTGGTCCTTAGTTTAAATTACCTAGAAACAAAACACAGTTAGTAAACTGGCATTAATGGTACCAAGCGATTAATGAACAAGTATTATTATTGTTTAGGCATTTCTATCAATGTTACCATTAAATAATATAACACTTATAAAAATATATTAAATTGTCCCCTCAGTTTCCATGCGTTTACCATTCCTCAGACTTTAGAGCGTTCCTCTCACAAACGCCGCGCACTACCTAATCGTAACAAAGCGTACACACAAAACACAGGCGTAAAATGGTAGCCCAACATTTCCATTGTTAAAAATACTTAATGATTAAGGTTTTTGTATAAAAATGTTCTTATGAGAATCCTAAGTCACGTCAGAAATCCCTTATTATTATCTTACAAAACAATGCACACCGTTTGTTTGGGCTTGGACCCAGTTCCTCGGTTCCTTCTCTCCCTCTCCCTTTCACTTCACTTCACCAGTCTGATCTCAGGCAGTATAAAAGGTACCCTTACTTTATACAATTTACTAGTACTTTCATTTGGAAGCCACCCACTGACTTACTGTTCCGTAACAGACAAACAAACAACACAGTCATTTGGATTGCTAGGAGCTAAAAGCAAACGCACAACTTGCATTAGGTTACTTGAGAAGGTTAATAAATACACGGCGTACTTGACTTACTTAAGGTATACCACGACAGCATTGGAAATTTCAATCACAAATGGACAGATTATTTGCTAAGAGAGCCAATTTGTACAAATCACAAAATTCATTATAGAAATGTAATAAAAATAGGACTTATCCAAGGTTCTTTACAAATCAGTATCTTTCAGGCGGGGCTAACGAGACGCAGGGAATATTTACAAAATGGCTGATTGATTTAATAACTTATTTCTTTTTCGTATCTTTAGAATGATAAGATCTTCTTAGTCGTCTACAAGAAACGTGATTACACTGTCCAGTATAAAACTTAGCCAATTTGAATAGTACCTTTACTTAGCCCTTGTGATAAGCACATTAATCCTAGATCGGGGCAAACTGGGACAATAACGCACAGTCTGGTCAGATTCTGGGACAATGTACAGTCAATTCACAGACAATGTAGTCAGATTCTAGGACAACACACGCAGTCTAGTCAGATTCTGAGACCGTGTACGCAGTCTAGACGGATTCCTAGACGATTTAGAGTCAATTCACAGACAATTTAGTCAGATTCTTAGATAACATACGTGGTCTTAGATTCTAGGACAACATAAGCAGTCTAGTCTAGATTCTGAGACGGTTGTTTGGATTCCGAGACGATGTACACAGTCTGACAGATGTTTAGTCGGAATCATCTTCGTTGTCCTCTTCGAATCCCGCCAGGTCGGCGGAGGCCACGTATCCCTGGCTGAGAGCGTACTCGATGACAGCGAGGTGGCAGAACACGTACTGGTCCGGCATCTGGATGGAGTAAGCGCGCTGGGAGCGGATCTTCTCCACCGTGCCCTTTATGTCCACAACACCCGTGTCCTCCAATGCCGAGATGCAAATGTCCAGAGTGCAGAACGTACCTGGAAATAAAGACCAATAGCAATTGTAATAAAATAGAATACAATTTAAATTTTCAACACTGGTAGGTGAAAAATGATATTTGTAAACTTCATCTTACTAAACAATTGACAATACAGCAGTCAGGATGGGCATAGGCTGAGACGCAGGCGGCGCAGAATATGCAGAGCAGAAATATCTCTGCAGAACAGACAGCTTAGTTCAGCTTGAATGATCTGTCTGCTTGGAGGCTGGTCGTTTGTGAGAATGTCGATACGAGCCTGATTCTAACTTTGAAATTAATAATTACTCTTGATTTATAGTCTTTCAAAGCGCAAATACTACAAGAAATGAACCATCCTGTACCCCCTACGATTTACTATAATGATAATTAATTAAGTATAATCTCTTACAAACATTAGTTACACAATGCACACCTATTTTAGGAGTGACCTTCTAACCTATTACTTTGTATACATGTAATTAAATAATATAATTATTTCCATTTAAATCAACACATCAATTATATATAAATATTACATCAGATGCATATAATTACATAATTTATACCATCATTCTATTGTAATACTTCATCATATCCGCTAAACTGAGAAGATAATTTGATTTATTAAAGTAATATCAAACTACTGTGGTGACATGTGATATGATACTGGATGAGCTAAGTAAAAACCTCATTCCAATATTGTCATTTTGAATCATTGCCAGATACAGTCTCTCCATTGCTGGGATTGTATTTCTTTTCATGCTGCTTTTGCTAACCTTGGTTCTTTCCTTATGTTTCTGCTTAACCTGTTTTTAATCATTTTAAAGTTTCTCGAAATCGCTTGCACAAAAGCCTTGCCAAAATCGTCACCCATACCACTATAAGTCACATTTATGCTAAGTGGCACCCCGCCATTGTTCCTACCCAAACACATAACTTTCATTGCATAGTCGCTTTGATAATCAGCAAGCTTCCATGTCGTATCTCCCTCTATTACTATTATTTATGGCTGGGATAGATAACATCGATGTCATGTGCCAATCGTGTTCTGGAGACCTTATTTTTAAATGGCTGAACTTGCCAATATTCTCCGGATTTTACTTTTTATTTCATGAATGTAGCCCCTATACAGCTCACCAAATAAATTGTCTGTGAATGTCAAAATTCGTTTTTGTAAAACGGCGTGGCAAAAATGAAAATATTTGAGTTTTCAAAGCGGTATAAAGGTCATACTTTAAAAACACCTTTTGATTGATGTTTTGCAGGTAGAAATTTTACAGGCTACAAATTTTTGTTTTGACAGTTAGTAGTTATCTCGCAAATGGGGGCTTTTTCTTTTATTTAGGTAAAGTTAATTTATTCTGGGGGGTACGTGGTATGACACAAACATGAAAAATATTTTAATAATAAGTTATATTATCTGATAAACAGAAAACATTTTAACAAAAAATAACTCATCAAGGTAATTTTTTACAGCACTAGAGTGTATACTTTTTTATTTATTTATTTATAAAACACATGTTACATATTTGTGACACTTACATAAAGAATATTAGATCACCATACTAGGCGGCTGCCTGTCTCATGGTGACCAATGGATAAAAGTTATGTTATATGAAATATGGAGTCTAGTGTGAGCATGTGGATTTAGTATAAATGACGCTAAAAATTGGAAAAATTACAGTAAAAAGTAGAAATTATAATAAAAGTAGAAGTTATAATAAAAAGTAGAAATTAAAATAAAAAGTAGAAATTATAATAAAACGTAGAAATTATGTTTATAAAAAAAATAGAAAGTAGAAAGGAGAATAGAAGTAAATTAACATTAGATTATAAAAATGTACTTGTAAATTAACTTTAATTTTTAATTTTTAAATTATAAATTAACTTTAATTTTTAATTTTTACTTTAATTTTAAAAAGAAAGACAAACATTCCCGGGTTACGAATAACCCAACAATGTTTGAAAATCTCCTACTACCACGAAAATGTTGCTTGGTGGAGGACTTAGCCAACTGAGGAATCGAACACTGGACGCCTGGGTGGGACCCAAACGCGATGCCCACTCAACCACCGACCAGTCAAATGTGTATGCTAAAGATTTTCTGATCCTGCTCTCCACAGTTTAAGGCACACTTATTGAATGTCCAGAAAAGTCAGTTTTGAATAAAATGCATTTGAATGTTTTACTCACTTTGTCTTTAAATTCAGTTTTGAATTTGCAATAATTATGGGTTTAAAAATAAGTTTCTGTGTAACACAAAATATATTCAAAGATGAATATTTTTAATTCATCTAATCAAATACACAATAATAATTACCCGTTCTGCCAATGCCGGCGGAGCAGTGAACAATGATGGGCGGGCCGCGTGAGTGCCCAGCCCAGCGGTCTCCAAGTGCACGCAAACCGCGTGCCTGACGAGAGCGCACTCCCGACAGGAAGCGCAGCACCGCGCCCGCACTACCCGGCACCCCGTAGTCGGGCCAGCGCACAAACTGCCAGTGGGACACGGGTCGGCTCTCTTCCGTCTGGAATATCATACCATCATTATTATATTAGCTGCTTGTCATATTTATAAAATGACATAAAATATAACCTGCAATATTATCACAGCGATTTACTTATTTATAGGTGGGTATTTTTACAAAAGGAAAAAATGTATCCTTTACTGGAAAACCAAGTCCTATGATTATATTCTTCATATTTATTGTATTAAATCATTGTATTGTATTATTGTGTAGTTATCAAATATGACTTATTTTACTACATTAATTTATTGTATAATCGAATAGTCAGATCTGCTAAAAATTGAAAACCGATTTGTTGGTTTACTTATTGGCTTATTTGGTTGATTTAAAAGTCTGATTTTCTAAATTAGAATGACATGGAATGCAAAGACCAAAACATACTATATTTTTTGATCTCAAATTCAGTAAAAATGCAGAAACAAAACCATAACCACTGCAGCAATTATGGTCGAAAAATAGACCACTTTTATTTTTCTGCGATTGATAGCGGGCGAAAATTGGACCACATTTTCCTACCATTCGTAAAACATTTATTGTATTTATTTAAAACATTTCCATGGCCAGCCATTTATTTTAAAACGAAGCTATTGAAATGCTTTATCTATTATGACCATAAATCTTGCAAATCCGAACTTCGTAGACTATTTTAGAACAATGTTAAAAATAAATTTTTTAAATACTTTTTTTACGCAGAATTTCTGATCAGCTGCTTACAGTTAAAATAAAGCCCTTTTTCCATGGATATGCTATGCACCTTTCATTATTAAGTATACCACAGTCAACATAGAGAAATTGAAAAAATTCTATGTTGACTTGAATAAGTACCTCTCACGGAGTTTCAAAGTACAAACACGCAGGATTCGCGCGGTTATAAACTTAACGATTTTTTTTATAAATCCTACAAATATGATAGGTAAACGGCAAAATACAGGTCAATTCATTGGCTATTTAGCACTATAACAAGTTTTTATGTCTCCATGTTAAAATTCGAAGGTTTGATTTTTTAATGTTGGCGAAAAATTTTAAAAATGATCTTCTGTAAATCTCGAGAGCAATCGAGGCAAATTTATTTATTTCGCGTGGTCACTACAGTGGTTAAACAGCTCTGCTGTAAAACTACAAAATCGCACATCCAACATTGGTCTTCAGGACCGTCAATATCAATGTATCATTTTATAACCCCCATTAACTCTTCAAATTAAAGAGCATCATGTAACGGTTGTAACCAAAGACATCCAAATTGATAAGACTTGTCCTAAAAAGATTTTTTTTTATATGTAAATGGAATAACAAAATATTCAATTTTGGAAATGAATCCCAAAACCAGCCCATTGTTTACCTGATTTGGGGTTTTTAGTTAAGTTTTTTATGCTGTCAGCAATTTGCGTGCCATTGTAAAGAGGACTGATAAATTGAATTTGTAAGCAGATTTATAATTTTCAAGGACTAAATAGTGATACTATATACGAGTTGCCTGCATGCTGTCAGATTCATTTATGTATTGCCAAATCACAGAAAGGGAGGACGGTAAAGTTGTTTACCCACTTCCACGCAACTCAGTTTGTTCCCCTTTCCCTGATAGACCAGTCTATCAATTTAGATGTCCATGGGTATGACTGATACACGCATCACGTCACGTTTCTTTTGGCTGTACTTGGAGGAACATAATTATTTTGCACCACATTTATTGGTAATGTATAGATTGCACACCTTGAGGTTGGTGACCAGCATCTCGGTGACCCTGTAGTCGGGGTTGGAGTCGACGGACTGCGTGAGCACGCTGAAGCCCTGGTAGGTGGTCTGCGTGTTGGGCGCTACGGGCCAGTACTGGCCGCACTTGGGCCGGCCCTGTTCCACCGTGCCCGTGGTCATCACAATCACCAGCGAGTGCTGCTCCCAGACCATGCGCCAGAAGTCGCCAAACGTGTTGGGCAGGGGACCTGAAGCATTTAGTCATTGAAAACACACACAAAAGAGAACCCACACAAAAGGAACTACAAAAAATTGTAATTATTTTTGGGGTATTTTGTCATGTTGCGCTATCCTTCTTTAGCCAACATTTCAGACAGCATTACAGTGTCCATCAACCAACAGGGTAGATGTGGCACATTGTGTGGGAGCAAATGGGACTCTTATGCTGTGTTCTATTCATCACACACGTGTTTGGTTAAGTCGATGAAAATCAGTAATAAAAAATGATCATCATTGTAAAATGATCACTATCAAGTATGGAAGGGTTCGCATTATTACACAAAAAGTCAGGCTACGTACTGCTACAATACAAAACTTGATTGCCTAGTCCGCGTCGTATCGCTTCCCTGATTTTGAGATATAAAATATTTACAATGTATTGCCTGACATACATGACTTTTTGTTTTGAAAACTTTTATTTCACATGTACATTGTTACTTAATTTTTGATTATCAGCTACCGGTTTCGACACATCCGTGTCATTCACCAGCAATCTTAAAACAAGAAAAATTACAAGTAAGGAAATGATTAGATTTTATTAGGTGGAGGTAGTGATAGTGGTGATTTTAGGGGAGGAGAGAACAGTGGAAGGAGTCCACACAACAGGGGAATATAGTCAATAATGGTAGTTTACAGGGTGCTATTATTCTGTTAACTAAATAAATTTTTGATTAAATTTTTTTGTTTATTTCTAAGGTTCTTAAAGAGCACAAATTGAAGCATATGTATATATGTATTGATATTTGAATGTTTAAATTTAGTTTGGTCTTTGGTGAAGCTATGGCCTGTCTCTATTAAATGATTAGCAAATGAATGTGAAATAAAACTCTTCAAAACAAAATCTCTAGAAATTGTTACACGGTTAATTAACAAGAAATACAAAATATATGTAATATCAAATTTCCTCTGAAACGACGTCAACAGACGATGCGTCGTCCAAGAATATGTTAAATATCCTAATGCGTTGTCATAACAACTGATCAATTGATTTATACAGCAAAGAAAACCTAATTTCAAAATTTTGGCATAGTAACTTTCCAAGTTTCTAGGTACAGAATTAATTATTATTTATTATTTTTTTAACTTTATGAGTAAAACCGCAAACTGTAATATTTAATTAAATGAAGACATTATGAGCGAAACTCAATCGAAAATCTGGAAACAGAAAAATCAGAAAAAGATATTGGCACCTCTGGGACTCGAACCCAGGACCTCCCTACTTTCCGGGTTGGGCGCTCTTATCCACTGAGCTAAGGTGTCGATATCCAATTCGGTCACTTTTAACTGTACCATACTTCGACTAAGAACCACCCATATTATCTTCATTTTTCTTAACGCATATTTTTATTGGCTGCCATCTTTATGAATGATTGCAAGATTCAACTCGAACTAAATGCAATCTAGATGGTGTCTGGATAAATTATTATCCATTTTATTTAATGTGCGATATCTATTAATTAAATATTACAGTTTGAGGTTTTACTCATAAAGTTAAAAAAATAATAAATAATAATATTCATCCCAGACTTGGAGAAGAGTCAATAGATATCGCACATTAAATAAAATGGATAATAATTTATCCAGACACCATCTAGATTGCATTTAGTTCGAGTTGAATCTTGCAATCATTCATAAAGATGGCAGCCAATAAAAATATGCATTAAGAAAAATGAAGATAATATGGGTGGTTCTTAGTCGAAGTATGGTACAGTTAAAATTGACCGAATTGGATATCGACACCTTAGCTCAGTGGATAAGAGCGCCCAACCCGGAAAGTAGGGAGGTCCTGGGTTCGAGTCCCAGAGGTGCCAATATCTTTTTCTGTTTTTTCTGTTTCCAGATTTTCGATTGAGTTTCGCTCATAATGTCTTCATTTAATTAAATATTACAGAATTAATTAATGGTTTATTGAGTGCGTGGGATATTTTCAGTGGGCATGTTTTACCTTGTGTAGATATGAAGGCATTTTTCTGTTTATATCCGTCAACGTAGTTGGCGTTGATGTAGTCACTGCACGGATCATTCTCGTCCAGCTGTGAGAGAAGAACGCGGGAGTGATCGTAGCACAGGACGTCATTGTAACGGTTCTTGGCTAAATTCTTTAATAATCTGAAACAGACAAACAGGTTCATGAAACAAACAATCCAACCAAATAATATTTAGGGTACAAATGCAGATAAAAGGAGATTGTATGAATTATTAGGTGAACATTAGCTCCACACTGCTCCATAGGCCCTGAGGAAAATAATTTTCCTCATCTTAGGGAATGCTGTGGGGAGGGATAATTAGGGAAAGGAAGGAGAGAAAGTTCTGGGAAGGAAAAAGGTACGAGGGGTGAGTAGAAATCGGGGGATCAGTGGGTCCAGGAATAACACATGAATCCATCCTTTCAACTTTTAAAAAATTGTATGGGTTTGGGAAGTAAAAAAAAAACATAGTGATCAAAGTCACCTTTCTAGGTGAATTTTTTAATTTTTTTTATGTGAATACATCACAAGTCTCAGCTGCTCCCATCTATGAGACTATAGCATCCCTGATTGGGTTATGTTGTGAGGTTGAAGGTAGTAGGGAGGGGAAGGAGATAGGGAGGAAGAAAGGTGGGGAAGTACCGGGCTATTCAGATCTGTTGACCAAATGAAGTTTTTGAATGGTGGTCTTACACCAGTGTGATACTGAAAGTATCTTCCACTCTGGAACGTGCTGCAAATTTACTACATCTTATTTTAAATGAATTAATTGTGAATTAACACAAATTAATTCGATATGATTCCGCGACCTTCGACCAAGAGCTTTACCCCTAGACCACGCCGGTCGTCATCTACATATCTATATCGATAGACACTGATATACTTAAACACACAGTGTGCAATTCGCAAGTGGTAGAAGTGAAACATTCAGAAAACTTAAAACGGCAAGAGAGGGGAGACTACGAAGCACTGCACAAAGAGGAGACCGATTATACTATCTCATTATCTTGCAAGCCAAATCCTACAGATGTATTCGTTTGTCTCTTTTTAATGTCGCTATTTTTCGTTTCATCGAGTTTCATATCTTAATAGTGCTAAAGAAGTTTTCACTTAAAAAAAAAAATGGCTTCACAATTAAACCACAATTCAATTCAACCACAATTCACAACTACACACCACCTAAATTATTTTTGAAGCATTATAATATGTACAGTCATAGTACCAAAAAAGTGTCCAAATGATCCAAAGCCGCCACTCAATTCAAAAATAGCATCATATTACAGTTCCTAGCCTAAGGCAAAAAGACCTTGAGGGAAACAGCAGGAGACCAGCCAGTGGGAACTTCCTAGAGGTAGTCAAGACACTCCCAGAGTCGTAGGAACATTATTGTGTGTATGAATATTGTACTGACTTGGTGTGCGTGAAGGTGCCCGTGGGCGGACACTGCTTGATCTCGTTGTACTGCTGCACGAGGCCGGCGCGGCCCAGCGAGCGCACGCGCGCCAGCAGCGCGGGCGGGGCCAGGCCGGATGCGGGCGCGGCCGCCAGCCCGTCGTCGTCCGAGAACCCTGACGAGGCCGAGCCGCAAACCGACGACGCAGACGAGCACCACGTGTGGCCGGCTGCTAACCAACCAACAACCATACACACACATTAGCAAACAATACAAAATAAATACATAGACAAGATAGATAAAAGATGGCAAAATTGCAAATCACTGCAAAAAAAATATATTACAGCTAAATGATGGATCTAAACAAAGGAAAAATAATAGCCTAATGGAATAAAGACGCAAATAAAACAATGAGACTAATGTAGATTAAAATTATAAAACAGGTGCAAGATAGCAAAGAGATGGTTAATAATGCGGTAACAAAAAAAGTACCCACGATGGGGCCAAAAATAATAATTTTTTTTGCGGTTTTAGGTCAATAAATGACAAGTATGATAATGCAATTTTGTGATAAGTTTTTGCACAATACAAACAAATAAAACTACCTATATCTTGTATGGATAAATGGTTCATCAACCTGAACATACCAGAGAAACTTTTAAACTGTTCTTCTGACGTAATTCACTCATCCACGCTTATTTATAAACGTGTTGTTAATATTATATTGCACGTAAGGTCAGAGTATTAAAAAACTTAACGTATTATCACTGCATGGGTATGTTTTAACCCGGCGTCCTTGTTGCCGGGTATCTAATACCCGACAGTTTTTAAAATCCTAATAACCTCAAAACAAAATATGCACATTATTTGCTGCTCTCAATAGCTGTGGTCGTTGATCTGTTTGAGTGTATTAGCTATTCTATTTAGTGTCACTGCAGCTACGGTGGAATTTACACGTCTGTGAAGAGCGCTCGGGTAAGTTATACCCGGCCACAATGGCCACGTAACATTTATGTATGCAACATGATTATTGTTTATTGATAAAAAATGTTTTGTTCCTAAATTGTTACTATTTTTGTTTTTTAAATATATATTCTATATGTTGAAAAAAATTGATCTCAGAAGAAAAATGTTTAGTTCTTTAATTTTTGATGATTATATGCTAATTTTATAATAAATAACTGTTTAATTTTCATAAATAATACTTCCTATTTCCTTCATACAAATTACTAATATTGACATATAGACTACTAATATTGTTATGATATAATTTATTCAATTTCATTTTTTCACAACAACACTAGACAAGTACCTCATTTTAAAATTATTTTCTATTTTTAATCTACCGGTGTTTTTAAAATTGTTCAAAACAAGCGATCTCATCATTTTCGAATACTATTCATAGTACATATTTCAAATAAAGCTTGTTCTACGAGAATAAAAGCCAACTACTTCTTGGGAAACGGTCTTCGGAGGCAGATCAAAGTACAATAATCTACATGGGTAAAATATACCCGGCCACAATGGCTGTGTTCTGTTTGGACGCCACAACGGCACCGGCTTAAGGCCGGATTATAAAGACGTGTTTTGACCTAAGACCACAAAGATAATGAACACTAAGCTATAATGGTGATTCAACACTAAGTTGTAAAGATGATTCAAACGATCAATGAGATGAGAAAGTCCTGAAAAGCAAGATGATGGTATGAAAGCACTCACGCGATATCTTCAGATCCTCCTCGTCGCCCGAGCTGCCAGCCTTGAGCTTGTCTCCGCAGGCGCTGTCCCCGTTGGCGTTATTGTTCTGTTTCTTGTCGGCGTGGTTGACAATGTGCATCTTGACATCCCCGTTGGCCAGAGGGGGCACCTTGATTCTGTCCTCCACGTCGCACGTGTGGTCCGAAGTCATATTACCGTCGCCGCCGCTTGTCTCCCGCTGGACGATGTTACCGTTAGCGAGGATTTCGGGTGCTCGATTGCTAATAAAATTAGATTTGCTATCCGTTCCTGATTTTCCATTGCAGTTACTCAGTGCTCTGTCGCAGTGTTGCAGCCTGGAATGATAAAGGATGCAATGAAAGCTGGTCTTAGAAAGAACCGAGCGCTAAAGATGACTACTGTTCTTGAAAGAAGAAGCGAAAAAAATTATGATGGCCAAGGAAGATCTAAAAAGGCATGATCAAAGCTAAAGGATCCGTTTTCAGCATTATATGAAAAGCAAGTAAAAATATCAAAGCAAAGAAATACAAATTGATGAGATGTGTAAGGAAAAAACTAAATGGCAGAAAATATTTAAAATCATCTTTTTTATAATGTTTGTGTGTGATGTAATAACATCACATACACACCAGTTTCATCTGCCAGGAGCCGTGTTTCTTTTTTTTTTACATGAGCTCCACACAGGAGATTCTGAGGAACAAAATTTCCCTCTTTGTCATAATGTCATCTTTGCGGATGCTGTGTGGAGGGTTTTTTAAGGAAAGGAAGGAGAGGAGAGTTCTGAGAAGGAAAAGGGTTTAAGGGGTGGGTAAGAATCTGAGGTTCAGTGTGTCCTGGTCATCCGCCTCCAAGACCTAGATAAACCTCACCCCATGAACCCGGGCACCCCTGCTAAATCACCAAAGATAGCGAACCACTTGGGGTGACCTATGGCAGAGGTGTTGGTTATGGTGTTGTTACCCTGGGCGGCGGTACCTATTCCCGCCTCCCAAATTGTGGTGTTGTAAAGCTGAAGAAATTGGAGAAGGAGAAGAGGAAGAGAAAGGTTGGGAACATGATATTTTGAATCTGGTCAACTGAGCGTAACACCCATTAGTATGAAAACTTGAGGCATGCCTATTTTGATTTTTTCCTATTCCCAAGTTTCTAAGTTTCATAGAGACAAGCGATTCCAACATCAAAATCCAGGATGATGAGATGGAATACAATTTATAAGACCCATCTATGTACAACTTAGGTTCGACCAAGTTACCCAAGGTGCAGAATATAGTGATCAAGAGGACTGGCAGTTCGCGTTTACACAACTCTTCACCAAAGGTCATTTTCTATCAGTTTTAAAGTTTGAGACTAGCAATCCTAAAATTCCTCAGAGAAAAGTGATTCCAACACCAAAATCATGATGATGAGATGTGGGATATAATTTATAAGAACTACGTACAGCTTAGGTTCGGCCGAGACATAGAGCTTAGTGCTCAGCAAGATCGAAGTCAGAAGGCATGCCAGAGTGTGTTTGGGGTCATGTTTGTTAGACTCACCAGGCGCCATGATCCACGCGCAGAGGCCCGCCGAGGCTGCGGGGAAGCGAGGCGCGCGGCACGTGCTGCGTCAGTTGCGGCACGCTCACCGTGAATACGCGCTCGCGCAGCTTCTCCCGCACGAACAGGCGCAGGATCTTGAAGGGCGCCTTGAACCACAGTGGCGCGGTCACGATCAGCACCTTCTTTAGCTTGGCTGGGTAGCCTCCCTGCGGAAGAAGAAAAAATCTATTTAGTAATAAAATCACAACAATTTAGTGGCCTGTTTAGCTGCTAACTCCATTACAATTAGAGGCACCATTGACTACTAATAACTTGTTCAGCTATTAGAACGCGATAAGCAGTGCGCATAGACTGGATTCATTAGAGCGTTGGAGGTCAATTTAAGATAAAAGGTTGTGCCTATTTTTTCGCCTCCTGTCTCATCTAAATAATAACACTTCAATGATTCGTGGCCGCCCTTTAGTCCCACCAACAAAACAAAAAAGGCCTTACTAGCAAATTGAAATTCCTAGTCTATCTATTGGGTTCCATGCTAATTCAGAATCAACTCAACTAAACACCTCTTTGAAAAGACATGTAGAGCTATGAAAAAAAATAATTTAAAAATAGCCCATAACCTAACCTATGTAACCAATTTTTTTATCACTTTTAATAACTTTTCAAGGAAAGTTCTGAGTCGATTTCATTCTGAGTTGTCCGGTCACCATCTATTGTCTTTTAACAGTGTTATAAAATAACAATGTACAAGTTCTGCCTTGCAAATTTCGTTCCTGTCCTGTCTTTTGCGCCACCAAGCGTTTCCAAACAACAAATTGTCAATCATCATTTTTAATATTTTTTGGAACTTCTTGTAGCCAACAATTATACTATTTTAAATTACCAATATAAAAAGGTAAGGATATGTGTTATAATTATGTATTAAAATGTGTCATAATTGTGTATTAAAATGTGTCATAATTGTGTATTAAAATGTGTCATAATTATGTATTAAAATGTGTCATAATTATGTATTAAAATGTGTCATAATTATTTATTACAGTGTCATAATTATGTATTAAATTGTGTTATAATTACGTGTTAAAATGTTTTACAATTATGCATTAAAATGTGACAGTACATATTAAAATGTGTCATAATTATGTAGGTGAATAAAATGTGATATCATTATGTATTAAAATTATGTTTTAAAGTGTGTTATAATTATGTATTAAAATGTGTCATAATTATTTATTACAAAGTGTCATAATAATGTATTAAATTGTGTCATAATTACGTGTTAAAATGTTTTACAATTATGCATCAAAATGTGACAGTACATATTAAAACGAGTCATAATTATGTAGGTGAATAAAATGTGATATCATTGTGTATTAAAATGTGTCAAAATTATGTAAGTATTGAAATGTGTCATAATTATGTTTTAAAGTGTGTTATAATTATGTATTAAAATGTGTCATATTTAATTAGTACAATACGTTATAACTAACACATTTTAATATGTATTTATTATTAATTATTAATATGTTTTTATGTATATATGGATTAAAACGTGTCATAATTGTGTATTAAAATGTGTCATAAATTATGTATTAAAATGTGTTACAAATATGTACTAAAATGTGTTACAATTATGTATTAAAAAGTGTTATAATTAGTTCTTAAAATGTATTATAAATTTTATTTAACCGTTTTACTGCCAAGCACCATTCACAATAAATGTAAAAAAATGCTGGAAAAATGGATGCATTCCCAGAACCTAACGACATACAACACCCTTCATAGAAGAAAGGAAAAAACTGAGAAAAATATTATGGTGGAATTCGTAAAAAGGAAAAGAAAGGGGAGTTTATTTTATTCACGTGGCAGAAAAAAACAGATGTGACAAAATATCAAATTTCACACATTAATTTGTCAGTCGATGCGCGAGTGCTAGAAGCCTTAGAAGCCTTTTACGCCACGAAACGTGAAAAAAGGAAGAAGCAATAAATACGAGACACCGAAAAGAAAGACGGTGTCAAATCTGGCGTAAAATACGCAATCAAAGACGTTTGAATAATCTAAACTCGTTCTGATTTCTTCACTCAACTCGAAGCAGAGCTGCCAAATTTAAATAAATACCCAAGATTATGCATAGTAGCTCAACCCTTCGCAATTCGTTTCGCAACTACAAAGCACATATTTGAGCAAAGCTCTTCAATTTAATAATACACAGTACCTACGGCGAAATGAAAATATTATGAATTCATACAAGGCAGACACGCTTACTCGGAACAAATTCAACAAACCCCGCAGCACAGGTACACTGTGTGCTTTATGGGAAGCTCCGGGGGAGAATCATCCTTCATAACGTATAAATGTGCATAGTATTTATGGACGGTGGGAGCAGAAAGGCTGAGCTTTATTTACGTATGACGTAATACAGTGTACAGACACCCAGTGCGCCCTACTGTGTAGTCTGGCCTAGATACTGAACAAATAGAAAAAATCTCCACTGCAAAAACCGCATCTATTTGACAGATTCACATCAGGTGAATCTGTTTTGGACATCAGGTGGTAATGTTGTGATTGTTTTATTTATTTATTTATATTTGTAAATAAATAAATAATACGTATGTAATAATAAATAATACGTATGTAATAATAAATAATACGTAAATACGTATTTACGTATTTCAAAACGAAACAATAAAATGATGCTTTGTCTGTCCAACTGGGAAGGATTCCTGTTTCAGGACAGGCAAATTGCATATTTAGTTCATAATATTCTTAACAGATGAAAGGTTCCATTAAGGATAACACAATAATGAGATTCTGTCCAAATAACTATCGAGAACATTAATAATTGCATTCTGAGTGTAGGAATAGATTCTTTATGTCCTTGAAAGAATCCCAAAGATGTGATTTTTCCAAGGTTGATTTGGAGAACATTAATAATTGCATTCAGAAAAATGAATGGTTTCTTACGAGAAATCGCAAGGTTGAGACTCTTTCCAGGTCATTTTGGAGAACATTCAGGTCATTTTGGAGAACATTTACAATTTTATAATTAAAAATATAGTATTTAACTATAATGTTTAAATATTTACTAAGTATTAGAAATTACAAATTTATAAACTTATATGTTCTGTCGGTATTTCCATTGAGTGTGCTCCAAAGAATGTAGGGTTATCGATTTTTATTTAGCCGAAAGACAGACAAACAGTAATAATCAGTGCCCAACATTATTTGTGATTGGCTGACAATTGAGCGTGAGTTCGGATTCAACTTTTAAGACTCAACTTGACTGTGAAATGATTTGGCTACTTTAGAGATTCTACCCTTATACGACAGGGGTCTCTTTAAGACCCAAGTTGTCCCCCTTCCTTTCATTAAAAAGACCCACCATACATCCCCAAACTTGACATGACAAGACCCCGAAGTATCCCTCAGGGCTTCAAGTGTAGCCTAACTAAAACACAAGAAAATATTTTTTGTAACTCTCATTGTATTTTTTCCACACAGATAAGTAAGTAAGTACGTAAGAATTTTTTGATGTACCGGAAAATACCTTGCGTTGATTGGTTGGTTTAATTTATTTTATATTTTGTAGAGTAATCCTCCAGAGGTATAAAACCCAGCGTAGTGGATCAGCGATTGCAGTCACGCCACGTTCACGTGGCTTAGAAATGGCTGATTATTTTACCGGCTCGTAAACGAAGACTTATTACGCAACCGGCGAACTCTGGAAAGTCGTTAAATTCGTTATAACGGATATTCCGCGAACGCCGACAGCCGACACAACCCCAAAGCTTTGCATTTAGCCAAATTAATTCGATCAATTCATTCCGCGAAAGCAGCTTAAAAACAGAACCGATTTCGAGAAGACATCTAAATTCTACTTGTACATCTGAAGAACTGTGTATTATCTGTTTCTACGAGTTTGTGGTTGGATTGAGAAATCTCGCCATTCTGTTTGTTATTGGACAAACCATCAACATTGGTTAATTTATTACGAGCTGAAGCACATCTGTTTTTGTAGCCTAAACTTGGCTTTGACTTTAAATCCGAACTAATTTATTCATTCGACGTTCGGAATCTGGAGTATTTTATATTGGATTGCGAAAGGAATGTTTATTATAATCGTAAAACAAATCATTACAAGTCTTGATAAATTTAAAACTGCGCAGTTGGATTTTATTGTAATGGTATTATTGTAGATATTTCATTCGATTAGGTCGCAAGGTTTTCTTGGAAAGTGGTTTAAAAGTATAAAAATTTCAAGAAATTATGTCAAATAATCATTTATACAGTAATAATATTATCAGGTTAGATCTGGTATAGAGAGAATTAAATACAAAACATATTATTATCAAAGTACTTTAGAGCATGGGTCGGCAACCTTTTGTTGTAAAAGGGCCAAATATTGTATGTGGGGATTAGTGCGGGCCGCACTTGGGCGACATGTCATACGTGATATTTGGTGACTTTGCAGGGGTGCCCAGATTAATGGGATGAGGTATGTCCAGATCTTGGCAGCGGATGCATCTGTCCACCTGCTGCGGGGCGGGCCGGATCGAGAGAGACTGGTTAACGGAGGTTTTTTGACCTTTCTAGCCGGACTCTCTCTACTCATCGCTTTGCACTGCAGTTGGGAGGATTGATTCATACGTGCATCACTCCTGGACACACCGATTCCTACCTATTCCTAATAACTTTCTATCCTTTTTTTCCTTAAAATGACCCTCCACACGGCATCCCCTTAGATGACATCCTCCTGTGTGGATCTAAACAAATATTTTAGTTTTAAAAATAAAACGCTTATTGTATATTTTTACAACATTTAATGTATTTAATAAAATCAATGCGAAATTTGTGGCTGCATTTGACTTGCAAGTTTTCTTATTTAAGATTGCATTGTTGAAGTAGAGTCGCGTAGTATTGCGTCTAAATGTGAACCCGATAACCGAAAACACTTTGTTTTCTCGATAATTCAGAATTGAAACAGCTTGCTCACAAATTTATGCACTACCAAACATAGTAATTATTTGCCCAGCAAACCATTTTAACTCCTTGTAGTCTTCAGAAGGCAAGCCCCCATAGTGATCTACCAAGTTTTTCCTTTAAAAGCTATTTTTAATGCGGTATCACTTTGCAAACTTGTCACGTTGATTTGCTAATCGCTCCCCCTTCGCTCCCTTTCTCGCTTCCTTTCACTCCGTTGTGTATAATATCGTGCGTCACGTGCGTTGCGGCGAGAATCTCGCGGGCCGCACCAAGACACCTCGTGGGCCGCATGCGGCCCGCGGGCCGCAGGTTGCCGACCCATGCTTTAGAGCATGAATAGGTGAAGCAAAATACTTGTACAATTATTGTTTTATCTACCCTGCAAACTTGCTGTCACCAATTTACTCAACAAATTATTGTATACTGAGCTAACAAAGTGTGCTCGTCTCGTCTCCTTATTGACCCAATAATCCTGATAACTCCCATTTATCACGTTGATTTACTATCCATAGTACTTGAGCTCGGCTTGAGATTTATTTTCGTCCTGTCTGTTGCTGTCGGGTAGATTATTTGATAACTTAATCCGACTCAATTCAATTCAACGCTTATCATTTTAAAAACATTACAAAATGACCATTTCAATATGTTTTTTAAAAATACCATAAAGCATAAATTAAAATTATATTAACGGGTTATTCTAGTCTAGAAGCATGAATTGTAGGTATTTTTTCGGATGCAATAAAAAAAAAACAAATAATATTTTTAATACATTAATTTACCAAATATTAATTAAACATAAGAATACACGATATACGATACGATACGATTGTACCACCCCAGCCAGGAGCACTCCTGTCCCGGTGAGACCGGTACACCAGGAACACTGATTTGTTAGGACTAGGAACACGTGCTCTGAGGATAGGAAGGAGGTTGGAGTTTAATCGACCGGTATACATGGCAACTTAGGTTGTAAGATATTTACAATAAGTCAATATTGGAATTTAGGAAGGGCAGGAATAAAGGAATGGATTGAGCGATATATATATATATATATTTTTTTTTTTCTTTTCTTTTTCTTCTTTCTTCTTCTTGCTTCTTCTCGGAAACATAAGAATACACGATATACGATACAAAAAAAAATCAAACGAACGATATACGATTAAAAAAAAAATCAAACGAAAAAACTTAAAATTCTAAAAGTTACAGGGTGTTGAAGTGGGGGTGTCAAAAATGGCGCGCCCTGGTTGACACGATTGTAATCCTTCTAGTAATAAAAAAAAAATTAATTCTTAATCCAGACAAGTGCTGCTACAGCCCGTACCTCGGAAAGGTAAAAAATTTTTTTTCGCAAAATGGCGTCTGTCTGAAATAAAGACATTTTTTACCAGTTTGTTTGACTTTTCGGAATTTTTTAAATATAGTAAAAATTTAAATTTTGTTATAGTTCTGGCAGGGGACAGAGTAATGTGTAGAGAAGGCTCACACCAAATTTCAAGTAAATTGGTTTTGTAGAACTTGAGATATCGTGTTAAAAATTTCTCTATCCATAATATACTCGTCCGTTTCTCGATTGACCGAACAATTCTGGTAACTTTCCTTCGTCAAGTTCACACAATATCACCGCATGATATACTAAAAACCTAACAAGAAACAAAGTGTGCTCTCGTTTCATCTACTGCTAGAAGTAACAATTCGGTCGGTTAAGTTCCCGTCACCCACGCTTGTTTACGACCTATACGACTCATTACAAACTAGACAACACACGTCCGTTTCAACTGTCTTATTAGATCTCGGAAGGGTCAGCCTGACCTCTACTTTCATCTACGTTACTACTTGTTTGAATAACCGAATTCCAGGGATGCTTAAAGAGGAAGTATTCGGCCCACGCTTATTTCGTCATCAGGAAGGGTTTTATCAGTACACCCAAGAATACGCAGAGAAGATATAAATAATTGTCAAAAAGTCATAATTTCCTATATACAGAAGTCTTATCCGAGGTTAATGAAACATTTGAACTTACTTAAAGTGAATAGATTTAGCCTAAGAACCGACGACCTCCGTGGTCGAGGGGCAAGGCTCTCGACACTAGCGATCCGGAGGAAGCGGGTTCAATCCCGGAGTGCGCAGATAAATTTAATTTAATTGATTTGTGTTTTCACAATTTAGGGGCCAACCATAAATTTCGTCACACTTTAAGGGGGGGGGGGGGAGTAGAGAACATTGTTGGACAAGGGGCATGGGGGTCATCAGCTCTGTGACGTCACATGTAAAAATCTAATGAAACGAAAACTTAAATATTTTTAATAAAAACAAAAAAAAATTGAACTACTGTGTTCATTATTTTTAGATGTAAAATTGCAAAATATATGACGTCCCACTAGGGGGGAGGGGGTCTCACAAATGTGACGATGTGTGACAGGGACGGGGGGGTAAAAAAATCGTGAAATTTGTGTGGCGTAATTTATGGATGGCCCCATAATCATTTAAATAATATAAGGTATGATTGTGGCATGTTCCAGCGTGGAAGAAACTCTCAGAATCGCCCTCGTATAAGACGTTGCTTCAAATGGCTTACGCCGTTTTTGATGACTAGATATGAATAGTTAGGTACTTCCCCACCATTCTCTTCCCCGTATCCTTCCCCTCTCTCCTTACCTTCAGCCTCACAGTATACTCAATTGGGGATGCCGTAGTCTCACTGGCTTCAGACGGGAGTAGTTGGGTATTCACATAAAAAGATGAGGTATTCACATAAAAAAACCAAAATTAATGCAAATCTTGCATAACTGAGTGGAGGTTGTTTATTAGAATTTGAACAAGTCATCAAATTTCAAAGTTAATTTTCAAAATCTGTAAAGCTTCTTCTATTGTTCTGTTATTATATTATTACTAGCTGGGTTACCCGGCTTCGCTCAGGATAACATTCGAGAGTGTTCTGGAATGTTCCACAATTTATTTTATTTATTCATAGCGGACCCGACAGACGTTGTCCTGTACACAACTGTCGGGACAAACTAAAATAAATAGAATAATATTGAATATTCAATACTGCGATGGTAGCGCAGTCTGCCGGATCTAATGTAAAACATTCCAAAATCAACAACCCCTTAGAAATAAAAAAAAATAATTAAAAGAACATTTTCCAGTGAACCAAATTGTGAATCTAAATCATTCTCGAATCCCCTTGAACCCCCACACAAAAAAATTCATCAAAATCGGTCCAGCCGTTTAGGAGGCGTTCAGTGACATACACACGGACAGAAGAAATATTGAAATTATAACAGAACTTGAATAACAAACTTGGAAATTTGATGAATTGTTCATGAAACAACCCCTCGTATTTAATACAGTGCACAACACTATTGATAGCCCATTCCTCTTGAATTGCTATGGCCCAAGTTCCTGAAAACTTCAGCCGCAGTAGTTTCCACGGCTTGTTCAAGATACTACACGGCAGAAGAGATGCTCTAGCACAGCATAGCATAACAAGGAGAGGAGTAATTAATGGGGCTAATGATTTTAACCACTCTTTAAATAACCTTAAAACTTTTTTGCGAACATAGTTGCAGCGTTCCAGCACCAAACGCCACTTCTGAGTGAGCGCTGGGCCCGAGCTCACCTCAGACCACGCCCTACATACAATTGATTATTTATTTATTTTTAAATTTTTGACGTGATAACGTCTTATAAATCGATGAACGCCGGCAGCATACACGAAAAAGCATGACTCATGGTCACGTTCCGCCTAAGCCGAGCGTACAAGCAAGAATGCGGAACAAGCGTTCGGCCTAAGCGTTCGGCTTATGATGCATCTATCTCTCTTCCACTCCATGGTTTATTACACGACGTTATCACGTAAAATTATCGTCCGTAAACCGACTTTACAGACAACCAATTTTTTTTATATTATTTTATTTTTCTATTCTACGTACTTAATTCTTTATTTAAAAAATCTGTTGTGCTAATATGTATAATTACACGGGACATGTGGGATTGCACTATCCTCCCCACATCCTGGAATAAAAACCATTATTATTATAGATACCTTCCCAGATATGAATAATATTAAAATAAGAAATTTAATACTTTAAATGTATGATGAATCTGTGGTAAAATCATAAAAATTAAAAATCTTTCCGACAAAATTCGCTAGCTGGATTATTTCCCATAACTCTGCGCTCTGGTTGAAAGTTGAAACTAAAACTAAATTACGTGTTATTAGTTATGCACTCGTATCTCTGGTGCTGGTGTGAATTCAGAGATCTGGAATGAAAGCGGAGAAATGTGAAGCGGAGTGGCTGATGAAGATAATATAATAGGGTGCTTTATTTTACCGACACTTGACTAATTTCTCGCACCTCAATAATTAAATGAACTAACAAATCCACTAACGAACGAATTCACTCAAATAATAATACCTCGTAATATTGCTCAATCTAAATTATAGGTTCTCAACGTGGGCGATAACGCCCCCTTGTGGGCGTTTGAGAATTTCAGGGGGCAGTGAAGATCCAGAGAAAATTAGGGGACGTTGAGATGGCACAGTGAGGGCATGGGCAGGTAAAAAAAATGGTCTAAAAAAGACAAAAAACACGCTAATCACGTACTAACAACGCAAAGTAAACTTTAATATTAGTTAATTTTTGTTATTGTATGAATTGTAATCATTTTTATCATGTGTGCGAAAATTCACATATTTCGGTAGTTCGGGAAGTGGATAATTAATGATTCGTTTACATTCAGATCTACATTTAATAGGATGATAAGAAAATCGTTTTTAAAAATTGGGGCTCTAGAAAAAAAATATTCCCAAAGTGAGCGGTGGGTAAAATAAAGTTGAGAACCTGTGATCTAAATCATACGATCGACGTTTTGATCCGTGACAATCTGAACACAAACGTTGCAAAAATTGACGAGAACAGGCTAAACCAGCTTTTGGGTCTGTATGAATCTCTAGTGCGGCAGATAGTTGAATTTGATAGATAGATTGGACTGGAGCCCCAAAGGACTCAATTAACCTGATTGGCTTTGCGCAAAAGAGGGAAGTTCATCTGACAAGGCAATCTATCAGTTACAAATAATAAATGTTACATATCGATTGTGCATTTTTTATTCATCACAGAAGTAATGTAGGCATGCTGTTACGGTGACCGGACAATTCAGAATGAAATCAACTCAACAGCTCCTTTAAAGTGATGAAATTTTTTTTTGTTAAATAGGTTACGTTATGTTAGGTTAAGGGCTATTTTTCTGTTTTTTTTTTTCATTTCTTTTAATGGCTTTTCAAAGAGGTGTTCAGTTGAATTGATTCTATTTTGGCATGGAACAGCTGATACCGTTTTATAGGAACCTATTTACAATAGGTTGGAGCTGGGAGGAACTAACAGGATAGATTGTTCAACAGTTGATGTCGGCATTATGAGAAAAAGTCATTTTTCTTTCACAGTATTTTGCAAAAGGGCTCGCATGTCGGCGTGGAATGAGCTACATACCAACACACGTACAACAACTTTCCCTTTCAAACGGAATTTTTGAAAAATCACGATAATGCGAAGCTTAAAGTGAAATCAAAATATTCGATTAATATTTCCCACGCATCGGTTTAAATTATGAATACCAAAAATATAATAAAATAAATTAAGGCTTTTCCTATCGCTTCGCTTGAGTAGTTAATAGTTAATTACTTTGAAAAGTGAAAATAGTTAATTACTTCGTAAAAAAAAATTAAGTTTAAATGTGAAAAATAAATTTTCATTAGAAAAAAATACACAATATTTTCGCTAAAATTATCCGCGACATTTTTCCTTGATTAATGTTTTTTTTTAAATTTTTTATATGAATACCGCACAAGAGTCGCAACTGCTCCCGTCTGGAGCCAGTGAGACTATGACATCCCCAATTGGGGTACATTGTGAGGCTGAAGGTAGTGGAAGGGGAGGGGAAAGAGATAGGGGAAAGGAAGGTGGGGAAGTATCTAGCTATTCAGATGTGGTCACCAAACACTGCTAAAGCCATTTTAAGCAACGTTTCAATTCTGAATGGTGGTCTTACACTAGGGCGATACTGATAGTATTTTCCACTCTGGAACGTGCCGCAAATATACAAGTATTTTTCTAAATATAATGTATTTATATAATTATCCCACAAAATAAATTTAAAAAAAACACTTCTGCGCTGAAATCGACAGCTTCTAGACTCCTATTTTTATGAGTCAAGCGATTTTTATGCCCATTTACCAATATCCGTTATGATATACATATATAAGTCCTTTCCTAAAATAGGTAACAGCCTTTCGAAGCCGCCATACAAAGTCACCTAACTAGGTAGCGCTTTAGTGTACCTATCTGTCTGCATAACGTAAAGCCACTATGAAGGTGTCGTAAAATAAACTTAATGAAAAAGAATGTGGCTCTACTAAAAAAAACATAAAAGCACAAAACATCCAGCTCAAATTAACCACCCAACGAGTAGAAGCGCGAACCTGTTAAGATATTTAATTTTCCACAAGCCTGCGTTTCATAAATATGTTAGAAATAATAATATCCGGTTGAGAAGCCAACCCCAGAGTTGCCGAGTTACCACAGCCCCTCGCATGTAAAGTGCAACACTTTATAGCAGCTCGGGTAGATCATGCGCAGTACACGACCTGCTGTGCCACCCCACCACCTCCCCCGGGACTCCCTCTGCCACCCACTTCCTACACGACCTGCCGCCCGACCCTCCACTCTCCAACCCTCCCAACGGGGCTTCGCAAACTGGGAAAATTCCATCAAATAAATAAACTGTCAAGATTTAATAAAATAATTAGTGACCGACCGAAGGTTCTGTTTCGGTAAAAAATCTAGTTTCGGCATCAATTTATGTTTCGGCATCAGTTTCGGTTTCGGCAAAAAAATTTGCCGAACCTTCGGCCGCACCGAAACTCTGCGTTCGTGAATTATCGCGCGTCGTTCGGCTGACTTCGGGTGAGTTCGTGGCTCGCGTATCACCCGCGAGCAGTTTTTTAGTGCCGCTAGATCCTTGGAGCTACCTGCTTGGTGGACATATAGAAAAACTGCTTTTTTTAGCATACAATATTAGACGTTTTAATTACGAATACTAAAGTTAATTAGTAATCCAATAATAATATTTCTTTTTGACGTGGTAACGTCTTATAAATCGATGAACGCCGACTGCACGCACGAAAAAGCATGACTCATTGTCACGTTCCGCCTGAGCCTAGCGTGCAACCGAGAGGGCGGAACAAGCGAAAGAGAGGAACGATCGGCTTACGCGTTCGGCTTATGATGCATCAATGCAATTTTTCATCAATGTTTTCTTATGACGTTATCACGTAAAATTATTCCGTAAACCGACTTTACAGACAACCAGTTTTTTTTATTTATTTAAGAACTGATTTTTAAATTTAGGACTTAACTGTCGTAAAAACTAATTATAGTAATCTTTTTTGAGATTGATTAATTTATCGTAAGAACGGTATTTGCCTTACTTTTCTTTCTTTGTTTAGACTGATAATTAATTAGTATTTATTAATTAGGTAATCATACATTACTAACTACAATTAAAAGATCTCAATAAATGTTAAATTTAATTTAAGAATGTTGTGATTGTAAACGCAATTAAAATTCTCAATTAAAGAGGTCCTTCCTTTATAACGTGTGTAGATTATAGACAAATTTTTGTTCCAAGAAGTAATTGACATGTTTGTTAAATTTTATAATTTCCATCCGTCGAATTCAGTCTACTTCCGTCATTACATCATATTATATTTCATTAATTCGAATTCAGTCTACTTTTGTCCTTATTATATCTCATTATATCTCATTACATCGTCATTATATCGTATTTTATCTCATTAAGTCGAATTCAGCCTACTTTGTCCTTATTATATCTCATTACATCATATTATATCTCATCAAATCGAATTCAGCCTACTTTGTCATTATTATATCTCATTACATCGTTATTATATCTCATTTTGTCCTTATTATATCTCATTACATTTTCAAACTAGAATATAGCAAGAGCTTTCTGATTTTAGAATGTAGACAATTTCCCTGACTCTCATATTTACAATGTGTAAGTTTTCCTCGCGAATTACGTTGCAGACAAATAAATGAATAATTACATTTCCCTCTGGAGTGTATTTTGAGAAGCTCCGTAGCGGTTCGTTTAACCTCTCCCTGACACGTGGATCCGGTAGCGCGGAGGGTGAATACCAACTTACAAACACCCTCAAGGCGAAGGCAGTAGTGGTCGGGCAGATAGCACAACGGGGCTGAAATTGCAGGCAGCTTTCTAATCCCGCTTGTTGCTAGACAGCCCGACCGTTTAAGCCGTGAGCAGTGAGCACCCGCCGATTCTCCGGCACCAACTTATCCAAGAATATAAGCCGCTCCTACGATACGAGCTAAGCTGTAATATAGGTGCGGGATTAAAATGACTTGAGCTACACATTAGACATTAGGTACAACGTTACCCGCCAACTTCGGAGCTCTTTACTTTTACAGAGTGTTAGGGGTTGTAAATTATGTTCTGAATCGAGTGATAGCTAAATCTTACTATAGTCGTGTAAATGTCTACATAGTAACAACGAGTCTAGTGACAGAAGATGCATATTGCACAGCATTGTGAAAATTAATGGAATAATTGTCAATTATTATGGTAAAACCCTTTAATGCTTGTAAAATAATATTTTAACATAATTATACAACAACCATTATGCAAATTAATAGGAAATACCTCCCCTTATGGCTTCAATAACTGCTTTCAATCGTTTCGGCGTGGACTCCGCTAGTTTTTGATAATTTTCAGAGACCCTCTTTGAGGCCATCTTTGTTCTTGTTGTGCAGTCGATTTTGCAAACTCTAGCTTTGCAAATGACCCATAAATTCTCAGGTTCCATGCCAACTGAGAATAAAACCAACTCAACACCTCCTTGAAAAGTCAATAAAAGCCATGAAAAAAAATATTTTAACTTATTTCTTTAAAATTCGCAAATTCACCACTTTGTGGCATCATTATTAATTAAATAGTGGTGTACACAAAGTTATTTGTTTTCATTAAATTTTAACTTAGCCTATAATCCTAACCTAACGTAACCTATTTAATCAATTTTTATATATATTTTTTATCACTGTAAATGACTTGTCTGGGTTGGTTTCATTCCGAGTTGTCCGGTCACCAAATTCTCAATAGGGTTCATATATGGTGTGTTCCCGGGCCAATCTAAAACATTTATCTCCTTACCCTGGAAATATTTCATAAATTCCTTCGAATTGTAAGCATTTTTCTAACCTAATAAATATAAATTAATGTCTCTCAAGATGTAGCTAAGAAATTCTAGTAATCTTCCTTTTTATATGTGGTGGAATTATAAGGAAATGTTAAAGATATAATATGTGCTGAGGCAAAACATCACGCAATAATAAGCCAAGTATAATATTTAAAATAACAAATTAATTGCACAAGCCAAAAATTCGGGATCGGCCCAAATAACCACTTTATCAACACGGGGTCGAAATATTTTTGGTTTTCGCTGCAAGACTTTTTGGATGAGGATAGGATTATAGGATAGTCAATCTCATCTTCTTCTATATTAAAACTTAAAACTCACCTTTTCAAACAGTTTTATCCATAAAATCAAAAACCTTTCACTTTTTTTGTTATTGTTTTTGGGGTGTTATGCCGTGTTTCGCTACCTCCTTCTTTAGCCAACGTTTCGGACAGCGTTACAGTGTCCATCATCAGGGCAGATGAGTAAATGATATTGGTGAGAGTGTTTACTTATGTGTGTCGAAGCGATACCGTGCTGCCAGCTCCATTTCTCTACGAGCTGGTGTTAGAAAAAATTCAGCATGGTTTTTTGCGTTTAGCTTTGGTGTAGCCGGGCTATTGTCACGACTATATTTACCACAATGTGGGGGGGGGGGGGCGCAATGGGATAGATTGAGGCGGGATGGGATATGGGATAGTGACAATATTCTTTGTAATTTTTTTTCGGGTCGCCGAACCCCTGAGACTGACTCACCGAACCCCTGGGGTTCGATCAAACACAGGTTAAGAACCACTGGTTTAGAGTAACTGTCGGTTTTCGAAAAGCAAAAGTTAAAAGTGACATAAAACCGGCGGTTAAATTGATTGAAAAACGCATTTTGGAGTAACTTTAGCAATTTCTTTTACTCTAGCAGGCCTTGAAACAGATTGCCCTTAGGCATTTATATAGGAAGGTTTTGATGATAGCTACCAGATACGTAATACGAGGACATTCTGTTTGAGTCTGAAATGAAATCAAGCACAGTGTGTTCGGAAATGCTTTTAAAGTTTCATTTTGCATGGCAAGTTGGCTTGCGAGGACCCTTCAGGGAAACGCTCTGCGTGCTTTGTGTTGGTTTATCATAAAGCTCATCCACAAAGGATACCTACCTGGTATCGGGAAAGGGGTGGTAATGAAATAATGAGCAGGGTGGATTGAATCGCAACTTACAGGGTAATAATGGCTGCGAGAATACCAATTAATTAGCTGCTGATATTTTATTTCTCACTGGTACCATTTAGTTTTATGTTTAACGACAAACTTAAAATAATTCATAATCTGCTCGATTATATATGGCGGTAATTTATTTATTTTAGGAAAAAATCTTTTTTGCAAATTATGCTGTTAATTAAATTACCGCCATCTATGAACGAGCAGATTATGAATTATTTAAAGTTTACCCTTAATTTGGGATACGTGGAGTTATACACAATGTAGTTTATAATATTAAATTGGTTACATTAACAAGGCTCACTACAGTACAGGCCTTGGCACGCGATTGATTTTGTTTTTTGATTTAGGTGGCGCGTGATCATATCAGTGTCAACGTGCAAATTTAAAATCGATTGTTGTTGATACTCGTTGTTAATTTTGATTCGTGTTGTTTTACCGCAAACATATAACATGTTGTTTAAACATACGGCAACTTCATCTAAAATTTACACTAACACATTTCATGCTCAAATACAAGAAAAAAACTCTCTTACATCACAGTTACACCACCAGAACAATAACCAACCGACACTACAATGTTCCTACACTACGCACCACATCATCTCAAAGACATTTCATGTACCTAGCTCCTAAAATGTTTAACCTTCTCCCCGAGAACCTAAAATCCGAAACCCAACCCCATATCTTTAAAAAAAAATTCAAAATGGATCCTTACATTCAGTAACGATGATGTGTAAAACTTGCTATTTTAATTGAATTGTAATATAATTAATACAACTTGTAACTTAAATTAATTGAATGTGTTACTTAAATTACTAACCTAATTTGTTACTAAATTTGTTACTTAAACTACTTAAATGAATTGCGTAAGTTAATAACTGTACACTGTACCTACCCAATCTGTAAACTTCATCCGCCATAACACAGGGACATCCCTAGCATGGCGGATGAATTAACACAATTTTTTTGTTCATTGTATAAACTTATTTTAATAAAAAAAGCATGTTAAATTAACAGAGTGATTTGACTATTTTTAAAAATGAAGTTTACTTAGCGACAGCACTGATATAGAAATTTGGCTGTCGAGTTCACAGGCCTTTACGTTTCCAATATCAGTAAATTATTGTGAAAAAATTATTGAAAGAAAAGCATAAGAAACATTATTAGCACTCATGTGTGTGGGTAGCCACCTACAAGATAGCGGAAAGAAAAGAATAAAGGCAGTAAAGAAGTTATACAATGAAAGTAAAATAGTTTCCTTAACCCACAACAGGGGTTATAAGGGAAATGTTAAACTTTTTGTGATGATAGTTTTCCAAGACACATTTATTAAAGCGACTTAAAGTTAAGTTGAAAATATCAGCGTTTTGAGAGAATGTTCTTGTATCTGGGGCATTATCTTCGAGTATATGAAAGATGTGTGTAGTTGTTTCATTAAAACATTCGGTTGGAGTAGATGTAAGCAAAGGGACAGTGAAAATGACATTATCAAAGCTTTAAGAAGAAATAAATGTAAAAAGCGTTGTTAAGAGGAACGTTTTTTGACGTGACAACGTCTTATAAATCGATGAACGCCGGCTGCACTCAAGAAAAAGCATGACTCGTTGTCACGTTCCGCCTGAGCCGAGCGTACAAGCGAGAGCGCGGAATAAGCGTTCGGCCTAAGTGTTTGGATTGTGGCGCATCTATCTCTCTTCCAATCCATCGTTATTAAATGACGTTATCACGTAAAATTATTGTCCGTAAACCAACTTTACAGACAACCAAATTTGGATTTGAGTCCAAAATACCCAACCGAAATGAAAATCATTGACGTGATAACGTCTTCTTATAAATCGGTGAACGCCGGCTGCATGCACGAAAAAGCATGACTCATTGTCACGTTCCGCTTGAGCCGAGCGTGCAAGCGAGAGGGCGGAACAAGCGGTAGAGAGGCACGATCGGCCTAAGCGTTCGGCTTATGACGCATCAACGCAATTTTTCATCAATGTTTTTTTATGACGTTATCACGTAAAATTATCGTCCGTAAACCGACTTTACAGACAACCAAATTTTGTTTTTAATCAAAAGGTACAGCAAATATTAGTACGGACATATGCTACTTTCTTTATACACGTTTTACATTACAGAATATAGATCGTACGACGTGTATACGATATTCAGGAGCGTAAATCCATTCCGATGAAAGCATAAAATAACTCACGAGTTAAAATAAAGCACCACGTAGTAATTCAAGGATTTGGGTACCTTTTTACTCCCAATCTGAACAAGGCTTTGGTCTGGTGTAATTATGTCCTAAATCCCCGGCCCATTTGTGCGTGAAAGCCTTAATCCCGTATAAATATTTGAGGACAGGTATTCCCAGCGTGGATATGACAAGGAATCTCCAATCTACATAATATTGTCCCACAACTCGGGTAGGTGATTAGAATGAGAGAATGAGAGGCTGAGAGAGATGTGGTAGTGTTATCGGCAAATTGTGCCCTTGGGACAATAATGCTACATCTGCAATTTGCATGAGGTTCAAAGTTTAAATAGCGAAATAAAATTGACGTTTATGAAAAAGCGAATATGTAGAACGTATTGTAATTGAACTATATTTATCTGTTTGAGAACATGTATGCAAAAATATACCATTCAGCAAAAAAAAAATTAAAACAATCAGATAGAACCTTGATAGAATCCTATTTCTCTGAGTTTAACTAATTATCGAAGCAACAAGGTTCTACCTGTTCTTTTCTTTCAAGGTTCTAGGATTTCTTTTTTGACAAAATGCGACAATTTTTGAATTTCTGAAATATTCATTCGTATACACGTATTCAAAAAGTTTTTTTTGACGTGATAACGTCTTATAAATCGATGAACGCCGGCTGCACTCACGAAAAATCCTGTCTCAATGTCACGTTGTCACGTTCCGCCTGAGCCGAGCGTGCAAGCGAAAGCGCGGAACAAGTGTTCGGCTTGTGACGCATCTATCTCTCTTCCACTCCGTCGTTATTATATGATGTTATCACGTAAAATTGGTTGTCCGTAAACCGAATTTACAGACAACCAATTTTTTTTTTAAATTACTTTCTCAGTTTCACGCAACTGACAGAAGTTATTGTATCAAGCTCGAAGTACAACGCAAATGAAATCATGGTGCTCCAAAAATATTTTATCTACTTAGATAGGAACTGAGTTGCCGGTGTTTGCATATGAAACATTATTGTTCTAAAAAGCAAAAATTAAATTATTGTTAATAGTTAAGTTGCTCATAAATTGCTTCTAAAACAATAAATGTAAATTGTACTTACATAGAAGTAGGAAATATTTTAGGTAGGATTTTAAAGAGCAAGTTTTGTTGCACAAAATGTCAGATAGAACCAATGGGTTCCAAGGGCAGGACATTTAAAGCAGCGAATTCCCTGCCGAATATCAATGATATTTTGATCTTGGAAGTTTCCCTACGAGTATATTAGTAGCCAACTACGTGGAAGGAAATCTGAAAACAATCCCTTCCACGTCGTTGGTTGTTACAAAAAATATTGTATTTGCTGATTTCCACCGCTGTAGATATGATTTAACATTTCAATAAACATTTCTACCAAAAAATAAATTGGTTTTACAAAATTATAAACAGAAAATTTAATAACAGCGCACAGAAGAGAAGTGAATTCAAGTAGCTTCATTATTTTTTCTCCTTACCACAGCACTAAAGCCATTAATTAAAACAATAATTTTAATTTTGATTCTATCTATCTAAAACTTCGGTTCAATGAACTCTAAAACTTAAAAAAAACATTTTTTTGTTTCATTATTATTTTGTGGAAAAACGCTTTTTTTCAATTTATGTTTTAAATTGAAATGAATTGTTAATTGTTTAAAAAATGAATTGTTTGCACAAGCAACTAAATGGGAATAAATACATATGTCCCTAAACAAACTCAAATCTTTCAAGAAAGACTAACAAATACAGTATTGGATTGAATCACCGATACAAGCGCCATCTGTGAAAGAATAGATCATGAGTTCTTTTGAGTTTCACCGTTATGTATTTTCTGTCAGTAAAACATCCTAGAGATGACAATATTTCACAAAAATTTCAATGTATTTTTTTTATTATTGCCAGATTGTTTTGCTTATTAGTAGAAGGGAAGGAGATGGGAAAGAGGAATGTTGAGAAGTACCTGATGGTGGTGGAAGATGACTTTATACCATGGCTACACTAAGATTACGATAATAACAGAATAATTAAAAGTGGACACTAACAGGAGAATTCTCGTATACCACTTTCACAGAATAAGAAGAAAACTAGTGACATTTGAATTTCGTAAACTAGGTGAAACACTTCTGTATTGGAGATTTGAAGGCCGATTAGCCAAATACTTGGATTACGAAACACCTCATTTCTTATGTGGAATCTCTTTGATGGTGATTCTTTATTCTGAGGCTATAATACAAGAATGCATTGTGAACTGATTTGAACTGTGGTTTTGTAAAGCGCCTTTGAATTGATTTTTACGGTGCCATAAACAACCAATAATTATTCATAACTAAATAGGGATGAAACTCGTATATTTTAATTTAGTATAAATCTACGTAGATTCTAAATTCGATTCGTCCAGTCAGCGCTATATTCCCACAAGCCTACTCCCCTCCCCTTTGGGTAATAACCCGTCCCTCCCCCGTCCCTCCCCCATACCTCCGTTCTTCGATCCCTCCGCGTGAAGGGACATTGACCCTGACTTCCGCTTCCCTTTACACCTGACGATGTACTCCCCCTGCTTGCAGCAGCGGGAGATTTATACCCGGAGAAAAATGGGGAAGTTGGAGAGGTGAAACGCACCGAAACGTGGAAAGACTGCCAAATATTTTCATTTATGCGGAAAATATTTTGATGGGAAATTTATTTGGACCTATTCTATTTTACCTTCGGTGCTGAAGGCATTTGCATTTATTTTAATAACAGAGTGTAATATCTGTTTATGTCTATTTCCCATTAGAAATTTTTAAACAGAAAGATCAGGATGGCGTCTTGAAATTTTGTACACTTTTTGTCAAGAATTTAACTCTCTTTTATTTTATTTTGAAGGGTTTTATTTCATTAGTAGATTTGTTGCTTAATTTTTATTAGGTAGCAGATAAATAAATAAAATTAAATAACAATTAAATAACAAAATAAAATATCTAGAAATTGTTACGTAGTTAATGCCCAAGAAATAAAAAAAAAAACTCTCTTTTCAGCTGGCTAAGTCTGCATCTAAGAATCCCATCATTTGAACAAATATATATTTAATTATAAAATAATATGTAAGATCAAACACACTGAATAGACAATAGACACTAGAAATGCCTTCCATATAAAGGGTTTTCCAATAAGAGGTGTTATTTTGATATTCGATGATCGGCCGGCTTGAGTTCTTGTGTTAACTGAACTTTATAAGCCTTAAGACCCAAATCTTTATGCAAAATACGGTGTAATGACGTTTGTGGAATGCCTAATTCCAAAACACGACGAGGAATGGACAAACCTGGGTTTTCTTCAACACTTTCGGCTACAGCAGCAATATTCTCGGCTGTTCTTGAGCGACGTGCACGGGTTTTATTCTTCACATCACTAAGTTGTCCCAACAGCTCGAATTTTTCCACCAATTTCTGTATTGCAGTCCGACAAGGTGCTTCACGACGACCCAACAATGTTCCCAGTTTTACTAACCGTCTCTGCCAAATTTTCACCATGTGAATTTTAATAATTTCAATGCGTTGTTGAAGCGTGTAACGTTCCATTTTTATCAATGGCAGTTGTCTAGTTTCTACTTGTCAAATGTCAAAAAATGACATCTACCGAAATAGCGGGCTATTCAAAATAACACCTCTTATTGGAAAACCCTGCATATATGTATTTCAATGGAAAGCAATGACGCCAATGACTTAGTATCTTTTGTTTCTTAGAATCCTAGCCTATTTAGCATGGGCTCTGCTTCTCTTACACCTGCCTAACACGGTATATCGCCATTTCATTTAATCTCAAATTGGTGATGAAATACATATAGTTTTGCATAAGAAATTTAAGCAAAGGAGGATCACAAATCCATAGACATTCAAATTGACACAGATAGACTTGCCCTAAAATTAAATCTGGGTATCATTTTAACGAGCAGGAGGCAAACCACGTGACCATATTTTTGATACCAGGAGGGTTACAGAATGCTTTGAATAAACTACGACGTCAGTCTTACGAAGATTGCCGAAAGCGCACTTTGAAATAACCAGGCCCTGCGCAGAAAAGTAAAGTTCGCTAAACTAAAGCAACGGTTTTCAGCGCGGTCCATTGTGGAACTTTTCAGCGCAGGATCTGAATGTTCGTTTTTAACCGAACCGCCTGGCTTGGCACGCTAAAAATGAGTGAGGTGAGTAAATTATAAAGTATTTGTAAAAGTGTCTTAACAAAATATTCAATTTCAGAAATAAGCCCGAACTTTTGTTCGTCCGATTTGTGATTTATAATAATTAAGTTTTTTACGGAGCCATCAATTTTCGGACTAGTAATTCGTTAGCAGATTTTATTTTCGCGGACTAAATAGTGGTAAGTAGATGCTAGTTGACTGTGTACCATCAGATTAATTTATTGTTAAATCACAGAAAGGGACACGGTGGCGCCGGGTTCCTTTGTTCCCTTTTCCCTGATGGGTTGGTCTATGAATTTGGACGTCGATGTCACAAATTGCATTTCTCGTAATATTCTTTATTATTATTATGTGTATTATCAGATACCAAATTATTGTTTATTCCATACTTTTTTTTAAATTTTTCAATGGTTTAGTTTGAGAAAATCTCAGTCAGGTGCTTGATTCAGTTAGTGTTTGCAGATGAAAGAGAAACATGGAATTAATTAAAGCGCCAATCACCCCGAAAAGCCTTCCACGGAACTTGTGAAAGCTCGATACAAGTGGTTTTAAGTAGGTAGTTTGAATATGTTAAAGCTTTCACAACAGGCTAATGTTTTTTTGTACATTAATACCTTCATTTGTTACCAAGAATCCAATTAGGCGGAGTATAATACTAAGTCAGACATAATAAGGCTATAAAGGGGCTAATACGAATACAATGTTTTTTTTTTAATATTTGGAAACGTGTGTAAAGAGTTATAACGCCGAACTAAATAAAGTCTTATGTTTTCTAAGTTTTAAAATGGGTATTTCAGCAATTTTGTTGAACAACAATCTTTTAAATGATTGAATATGCTTTTGTCTGAGGACTATCACTGATTTGGTATTTCTATACAAAATTCGAAATGATGCATTTGGTAGTCCAGAATTGCTTGCATTGATAAGCTTTCGAATTCCATTACGTAATAATAGAAGTCGGGATTTTTTTGAGTGCAGAAATTCTGGGACTAACTACCATACTACATGTATTCCTCTTTGCCCAGAATACTAATGGAGGGAAATAATTATGCAGAGTCAGTCAGTGGACGTCTTCAATTTATCACTAAATAAACACAAAAGCGGCAATTCAGTTACGTAAAAGGGCGTTAATAATTAAATAAATAATGTTGCTTTGCGAAATTGTCCACACATTTTTCCACACAAAATGTGAAATTTTGAAAAGGAGATTTTTGTTTGGAAAATGTAAAAAAAGATCTGCAAAATTGCGAAAAACGAAAAAAATACTGAAATTAAAAGATATGTCGAACTGTTCACTAAATCAACGTATAGAGGGTTCATTGTTATTTTAATAAGTGTCCAGTAAAAAAAAACAAACAATGTAAATTGGCTTCAGTTACCTAAATAAATATTTATGACGAGCGAGTTTCCAGCATGCGTTGCAATGCCACTAATAAAAAATTGTTTCTCCCTGCGTGTCTTTTCCCATGTATCCTTCCCCTCCACCTTCCCAGCCTTCCCTCTCCACTCTCCAGCGAACCTCCCTCCCGCGATCCCCTCCCCTCTTCCGCGTTCAATATATTCAGTCCCGGTACATTCAGATTTTCAAACAGCGCGCGTGCCACCTATTGCAATTTCTTTTACAAATTTTCTATTACAAACATTCATTTTTGTATATTATAAGAACAATCAAATAAATCAAAATAAATAAAATTTTTGACTAAATTCAAAGTATTCAATTTTGGTGAGTACTTTGGGCGAGTACTTCAAATAAATTCATTAATTTAAAAAGTTTGGAAAATTGAAATTTGATTGAACAATATCATTGTATTGCAAAATGTCATTATCAAATAATGACATTTTTGACAGTTTCGCAAGATTTTTTGTAAAGATTAAAAATTTTCTCAGATCTATTGTCATGTGGTTGTAATAATCCAAAAACCTTCGGGAGGATGGAATTCGCATTTTGTAGGTTTCAATATTCATTTCCTAGGTTTAATGTAGCAATACATAGACAACTCATAACTCATATATTTAAATATCCCCAAGTAAGCATGTTTTGATGTATTTATATACAGATTTAATTACAATGCGGAGTATTAGGTAGGTTTGAGAAGGCGAAAATGTGAATGGAATGTTTTATGTACGTATGTGAGGTGTTAATCCTTGCTTATGACTTTCGCAGTGTTACACCTATATAGATCCGCAACTGGTTTAAACCGGGTAAATACAATGTTGACCGAATAACACAACAAACCGGCCCCAAACCGTGCCCCTGGGAAACTAAACTTACATTAGTTACCTACTTTTACAGCTCCGTAAAGTGTACTTCCAAACATGGCCCTAAACAAATTAACCAAGTATCAGAATTATTATTATTACTAAGCTACCTTCACATTACTTGAATATTGAACAAAAGGAAAAAGGGGTATCGATCAACCCCATCAGTTCCACGAATTAATAACTTGTTCTGCGCTATAAAATACGTGGAAGTTTTAAAGAAATTCAATAGCAAAGCTCTAATGGAAATTTCATCATATTAGGTAAAGTGGGGCAATACGCCTCAAGAGGTAAGATGCGCTCCACCACTAATTTCAATTTATTTCCAATTTCAAACGTAAGATGGATCTAAATGTGTTATTTTAAATCGAATTTCTATCTATGTACCAAAAATCTTACATTAAACGGAAGGAAAACACCAAGTGAAAAATTCCGTTTTAATATTTATTTAAATGCAAAAATAAACAGTGCGTGGTATTTATTTAAAACGAATAGATTCAAATCTCATTAAAATAAGGCGAACTTTACAAAAGATACAAAATAAATATCATTCCACTTTTTAGTTATAATTTAATATTAAATAAAAAAAATTGTTTTGTTAAGCCTCTATGACATTGAGCGAGTTTACAAGGTACTAGCTGAGAAATTCACTATCTGTTAGTAAACTCGCTCAGTGTCATCGTATTACTAGCTAACTAGCAGATTGTGGACAATCTACGAAAAAGTAGAAAGGTGGTCAACTTTACTCACTACTCGCTGGTGTTTGCCTAAATATGGCGGCCCACCAACAGCTGATTTCGTTCAGAATTAGTTCGGGCGGTAGCCGTTATTGGTTACCGTGTGGCGCTAGCTGCGAGCTGTCAGTTTCCTACAAAATGTCGACAGAACTAGTTCGAGCGTGAGTCGTTATTTTAGCTCATATTATCAAAAATGAGTTAAAAAGGAAAGCTAACGGCACAGAAGAGTGTGGGTACAATCCTGGGTAGAAAGACGTGGGAAACGTGTGATTTCAACTCGTTAGGTAGTTAGCGGGTGGACAGTTTAGTGTGTCATCATGACACTCTCACTTGCCGATTCGCCCGTTTTTAAATACGCCGAATAGTAGCTTGTAAACTCGCTTGATGTAATTGAGGCTTTACTGCGAAATTCAACCAGCCTTGTACATTTTTTTACTTTACTAAGATAACATCAGCAGAACTTAAATATTGATTTAAAAAAAGAGAAACAAAGTGAAATAATACAAAACCTTTTACGTTTCTCAGAACGAAAAACTCGTCGAAAATATAGCCCGTAGGAATAAGTTGTCATATTATGCCTCCACCTCTCTTAGTCAGAAATCCCAACATTTTTAGAAATCCTAGATCAAATTTTTCGCATTTTGGAATTATTTGATATTCTCAGAAAGTCCCTCCCCCCGAACCTACCCTTGATACCAGGATAGAGTCTTCGGAACAGGAGGGTGGTGGGCGTAAGGTTCTGCGCATGTACAAACTTGAATACTTGATAAGCAGTGGGGAGATAGGGGGGTGAAGATCTCCTATAACCGAAACAAACTGCCATAAAATCCACACAAGACAAAAAGCTTTTATAGGCTCGAGCGTGAAACGTTTGAATATTGGAAGTATCACCATAAAAAATATATCTTGAATGGAATACGGAAAACGAAAAAATTTTTTTTTTTTAAGAATGACAAACATTCGCGGGTTACGAATAACCCGACAAAATATTTGAAAATCTCCTACTACCACCACAGTTAGCGGAAAATAATGCTTGAGTGGGACCCAAACGCGATGCCAACTCAGCCACTGACCGGTCTTACAAAATACCTATTTTAAAATTACTTTTATTTATTTTTTGTTTGACTGTGGATTGAACACTTCCCTACTGAGCAATTGGAATCAACCATTCTACCAACTGAGCTAAATCTCGGCTGGATAAGACCGACATTTATTTCGTACATTAGCAACAGTAATGTCATAGAATTTCTGAGAAATGCGTATATGTCCGCGTGTGTGCACGATTGCCACCAAAATATGATTGAATGCATTGTCATCGATAAAGAGTCTATCTGCAGAGTTTCAGCTCGACCGGGTGTCGAGAAGTGGGTTAATTTCCACTCCCAAGTTTCCACTTCATTCACGCATTAACTCAATGATGAAAACCAAAAAGTGAAATTTAATAAATTTATCTAAAAAGAATCGTATTTATATTTACTTAGAACTCCGTCACTATTTAAAGTTGTTTTTTTTTTTTTTTTTTTTTTTTAATTTAAATAGCTAAATTACGTCGGGGTTGACCAGGCTTTATGTAGAGTTTATCGTTCCTCTCGTTTTGGAGGTCAAGTATGTAGATTTATACAAAAAAAATCAAACAAACGCATCTCGCACGGAGTCCGCTACGAGGCACAGACACCCTTCTTTATATAAATAGATAGATAATGTATTTGATTTATACAAAAAAAACAGTTAATTTATAAAAGAGCTCTGCTATATCGAAAGTTATTAATAGCCTTAAGCCTGCGTGGTTGAATTTCAGAACCCGGCTTCGAGTGCATGTCTGACGCCACGCCGTACGCGCCGCGCCAAAAATAACTGTATACGTGAAATTTCAAACAAAGCTACAAGTGTAATTCGCTTTCGAATTCAAGAATTCGTCAAAAGATGTCGCCACTTCCGTTAGGTCTCACGGGGACGTGCCCCAGGCAGATATGAATATGGAAAGATTGACGGTAATACTCAGTTGTGAATAATAATATCAAGCGACTGCATATTACTTACGACGACATTGCCCGTCCCGATTACTTTGTCCCGATGACTAGCCATTACTGAATGACAGTGGATCTGAGAAATGGATCTATTTTTGGAACCAGTTCCTATTGGATTTATAAAATGGTCTCCAATACTTACTGGGCGAAGCCGAACCAAAAGCCGCCCGCAGGACCCAGCAGCAAAAACTTGCTGAGACGGTTTTTAACTGCTAGTAATAATTATTACGCTTGACAGCTGTTTCGCCTTCCGAAAGCGTTATTTATAATCAGCCATCAATAATGCACGATTAATATTTTTTTAGAAATATACAGGTAGCTACAAATGACAACAATTCAATCCCATTGGGACGCACGTACCAAAGTGCCACAGCAGGGTGAACTAAAATTTTCACTACCTCTGCTGTTCATGGCGACACGTGTCTCATCATTATGTCACAGTATAATGTCGCTGTATTGTGTTCCTATAATATAATGTTGCTGTATTAGAACGCTACGTGAAGCATCCCCTATGGGGTGTGAGGGGTGGCTCGCCGGTCGACCACGTAACCATCAGGATCAGACTATCAGCACGCACCATCGCGGTACCAGGGGGGGTTGTCGCACGTGCAGCACAGCTATCACAACAGAGGAATTCATAAATCTAAAATGCAAAGTTATGTTGATGGATTGATTGTCAATTGAAGCGAAGCTAGTAATTATCTACTAACCCAGAGGTTCCCAAACTTTTTTTTCTCATAGACCATGTTTCGATAGCTGATTGGAAGCCTGTTACTTTCTACCGCGGAGTTCGGAATCTCCACCTATCACTGTTGGAATGGAAAAAGGGATGAAGGGGAAAAAATGGGATGTCCACCGAAAACAAGATGAAACCCTACCTTGCTGGTGACGTCCTGGGTCCCACACTTCATGCACTCAAGATAACTCGCGGTGGAAAGCACGTATTTTGCGCGGATCCGGGTTTTGACTATAAGCGACGAGACCAAGTATTTGGGCTGCCAGTCCGCGCGGTGTTGAAATTGTACTGATTTCACGGTTAGGAGTCAAACTTGAACCGGTGACAATAGCAAGATGGATGTAACAGGATAGGTAGGTAAGACGGGAGGGATAGATGGGAGTAGGTACAGATTTGCCCGAACAGACCACTTTCAAAATTTTACTGGTCACGGTGGATTCCCTGCTGGTACATTTCTACCATATTCCCAAAACTCGACACGGGTTGTACTGAATATTGAATGGCGAGGTGTGGTCTGTCACAACGGAGCATTACCGAACCTACGACTTTTTCAAACAGGGGCAAAATGGACCAGTATTCGAGATTATATTTGCCACGACGGACGGGGCGTAATGGGATATGGGTGTGTTCCCAACCCAGTAAGTACACCCATATCCCATTACGCCCCTCCCCTTGCCTAGCTGGGCGTTTTAAGATCTCATGCATAGCCGGTACAAGAACATGCGAACTTAATATTTTATTCAAAATACTAAACTCAAAGTTCGACTATTGCGAACTCCTGCAACTCACAAACTTACGGATACCGACAGTAACTACATGACAAAATACATTATTCTACTGCAGCATTCATAAACGGAACTACATTGCCCACTCTCCGATACAACGATTTCGCACATGGGAAATCAGTAATTAGGTGATGTTGACATATTTTTTTTTATTTTTATTTTTTTATTTATTAAGTTAAAAGAAATATAATATTTCGCTTTCTTAACTTAAATACAGAGCATATTATGTAGTAGTTTTTAATTTTGTTCCAAAATCTTAAGTTTAAATAGTTTTTTTTTAAAGGTTTTTATATTCTCTTCCGTTTTTAGATTATCTGGAAGGAGATTATAAATGTGAACTCCCTCGTGGCCAATACTTCTCTTGCCACTTTCAGTCTTGACTGTATTTGTGTACAATTTATTGTGTTGTCTTGTATAATGTTCGTGTACTTGTGATGTTTTTATAAATGTTGTGTTTGTGTGTATAAGTCCATTTTGTATTTTGTAGATTAAAAGACATATGTTATATTCGTACAATGTTCTTATTTTCAAAAGGTTCATTTCCTGGTATAGTTTTTTTGTGGGAGTGTCTGGGTTATAGTTGAAGAGTTTCTTAATAACTTTGTTCTGTATTATTTGTAAGTCGTTTAAGTACGTAATGTATGTGTTTCCCCATATTTCTATTGAATAATTTAGGTGGGACTGGATTAAGCTAAAGTATAAGCCCCTCTTTACCTCTGTTGGTAGAAGATGAGCAATTCTACCAAATACACCAATTAATGGGATGATTTAATATCAACTTGGCGAGTTTGGTTGGATCTTGTAAAAAAACTTATTCCAACACTATTCCTAACCACTTCGTATTTTTGTAAACCTATCAAATCGCTGAATTTTTGTAATTTTTTTGTATTTTTGTAATTTTTTGCTTTGTAATTTTGTATTATTTGACTTGTGTGCATTTTTAACCTCTTTTTACTTTAATTATTTCTTTGTTTGTAATAAAAATTATCTGTCATGAATTAGTTGTACTACCAAATATGTAAAAGCCCTCTGGTCGTTAAGCCTCGGTGACATAGAGCGAGTTTACAAGCTGCTATCTGGGAAATTCACTATCTGTTAGTAAACTCGCTCAGTGTCATCGTTACTTGCTAATTAGCAGATTCTGGACAATCTACGAAAAAAATTGAAAGGTGATCAACTTTACTCGCTACCAGCTGGTGTTTGCCTAAAGATGGCGGCCCACCAACAGCTGATTTCATCCGTCAGAATTAGTTCGGGCGGAAGCCGTTATTGGCTAGCGTCTGGCGCTAGCTCAAGCTGTCGGTTTCCTATAAAATGTCGACAGCGTTGCATAGCGCGGGAGTCGTTATTTCAGCTGCTACTGTTGCTACTGAGCGAGTAGACAGTTTTGTGTGTCGTCATGACAATCTCACTCGCCGATTCACCCGCTTTTAAACTTACCGGCTAGTAGCTTGTAAACTAGCTTAATGTAATTGAGGCTTTAAATATATTTTTTTAAACAACAGAAAACCACGGTTAGTAAGAGTAATTAAAAAACTAACGAAAGTGCAGGTATCGCATATTTTAATTCTGACAGGATACGCCAAGTGTCAGCATTGATAGTTGAGAGGATTCAGTGAACTCCCCACCGAGTCATTTCGGCACTGCTCGGGTTTCCCTCGTATCGGATTCCCCAGCGAAGGATTCCGTACGGGACTTTCCGTACGCCATTTTCATCGCAAATTACGGGTTCACCGACCTAATAAAGATTTATGTGGATGCTTTTAAACGACAGATTATATTATTTTGCCGAGTCATTCACCCACAGTCGACAGAAATTATACTATACACTTTTGTTCGTACATAGAACAATACCGATATCGCAATAAATAACAATATGCGTCAATGAAGAAGACAATACTAATTAATCCAAACTAAAATACGAAAAAAAACAAGAAACAGAAAAATAAAAAGGTAACGATCGCTTGTCTTACCGGGATAAACGCCTTAACCAACTCGGCTATTGGGACCTCTTATTTTTAAGTCTTTTTTGTCGATCTCACATATTAAAATCAGAATTAACAATATTATCTTGGACTATCATTTTCCATATTTTCGGCTGCTACTTTTTGCTGGGTTCGAGTCCCAGTTGCGACCGTTACCTTTTTATTTTTCTGTGTTTTTTTTTTTTTCATATTTTCGTTTAGATTTAATAGTATTATCTTCTTCTTCAATATTCCATAAATTACGTCACACGAATTTCATGATTTTTGGACCCCTCCCGTCCCTGTCACACATCGTCACATTAGTGAGACCCCCCCCCCCTAGTGTGACAACACATATTTTGCAATTTACTAACATCTTAATTTTTTGCGATGTCACAGAACTGATGACCCCCCCGTACCCCTTGTCACACGTCACTACTCCCCCCCCCCCTTAATGTGTGACGTAATTTATGGATGGCCCCTAACATAGATGAGTACAACTTCAAAAGTTATTTGTAACAAGAGTTATTCCAATAAAAAAATTATAATATGCCTAATCTACATGCCTCACAAATAGATTTAATTTAAATAACATACTAATTTTGGTTGTCTGTGACGTGCGTTATTCTAGCGTGAAATTTTCACACACAATGTACTCAAATTTTCTTTTAATTAAATTTGTCATTTTTAAAATTGGAACTTATTCAGAAACAGAATACTTATTCAGAAAATACGTTAAATTGGGTAGGTACCTACCTTCAATATAATATTTAAATAAAAAATTAATGCAATTTTTTTTTTTTTTTAATTGAATTTATAACGTGTTTTTCACGTGTCTGCGCGCTAGTAATAATAATAAAATTGTGTGTTTAATATTTCTCTGGCATGAAACATATATAACTTTACAAGTGCTTATTGAATAGTGCAATAGTGTACATACACGGCACATGACTAGCAGATATTATAACGATGCCTAGCCTACAAAACTATTTGTTAGTTTGGCAGCCAATTCAGTTACCTGAGGACAAACTCTTGACCCAAGTTCTAGAACAGGCGTTGATAGATTGGGAATGCAATGTTTAGAAGGTATGCGATATAAGTGCCGAGTATGTTCAACCGGTATTTTAATGAAATGTGTTCAACTAAATTGGCACCGATGTACAGCCGGAAGAGCCGTATCCAACATTTGTGCACGGTTGACATTACTTCAACGGAATGCTTTGTTGTTGTGTAGCTGCACACCTCAAAAATGAATTATTTCTTGGTTTCCACCCAGTTGCCATCCAGTATAGCATATATACGCCAAACGTTAATACCGGCCTGAAATTGACGCAATAGGCGAGTTTAAGGTCAAAAAAGTGGCATGCCTCCCCACCCACGCCATCCTCTTTAACACGTATGTTTTTTGCATCTTTCTCTTTCGCTTACGTTAATTATAAAGTCAGTAACTGCGCGAGAATGGATCATATCAAGTTCAGGCCGGCATTAAAGTTTGGCGTGTAGGGAGAGGCGGGGCTAGTTGAAACAAAAATGAAAAAAAAAAATTATTGGACGACCGTTTAGGAACAAAAGAACATTTATAATAAATTGTGCACACTTTTATCAACAACCTAACATTTTTTTGCAATAAAAATATAGGTCACAAAAAATAAAAATAAATTAAATTAAACAAAAAAAATTGGGTGGCGGGGGCAAATTGTTACAAACCAATCAATAAATAAAATATAATTGATACCGCGTTAAATTGGTTTATTAATTCAGGTGAAAATTTTTCTTACTTAAATGTTCGCCAGAGTCACAATTTTGACAAACAAACAAACTTTATAACCGGTGACACAAAAAATAAGAGCCGAATGCCAGCACTTGGTGCATCGGATCCATTCTTCTCCAGGTTTGAAGCCGGTGTAACTCTCAAAACACTCCAGACATAGACACTGCGTTTTTTTAAACCAAAGAAGAACAGTCCGCCTTATTTTGATTAAGCATTTATATCGGGTAAATAGTTGTATGTAACAACTTGCCCCCTAATCGTTGTAACAACTTGCCCCTTTGACGAATTTCACATTAAAAGCGTAGGTAATATCATATACACGAAATTTACAACGGTTAAGATAAAGTTCAGAACCTAAGCAGAAGGGTGTAAAATATCAAAAATATAATGTAAATTAATTTACCTATTATGGTAAGGCGACAATATGAATTCAAATTCTTTCAACGAAAGTTACTTCGCACAAGCGAAGTTCAATTTTATTTATTAGATTTCTTTGGAACATCGATTTTCGTTGACGTTTTGTGGGACACTGTGGTCGGCTAATTCACACATGTCCACCATAAACACGCACGCAAAAATTCGCTCTGGTGTGTGATTTATCGATGATGTAACAACGTGCCCCCGTAACAACGTGCCCCGCCTCCCCCTACTATGCAGAGCACAGGAAGAGAAGACATGGCAACTTTCGTGAAAAGCGAAAACTTCTACCGTGAAGGATTACCTTTTGATTAACGCATTTTTTGTGTGTAAAGTGCGAAGAGATGGTGGTAAATTAAGAGAAAGCGGAATTTTCGGGTTAAAAACAGGGGCTAAAATAACAAAAGCAAGACGTTCTCGCCCAGTCCTCACTCCAATTACATCCTCGATCCTGAGAGAAAAGAGCATTTCCAAAGAGGAAACATTCTACTTCCGCGTAAATAAACCCCACCTTCCAAACTTCCAATTTACCCTGGAAACAAGGGAGAAACGAAAAGGTGAACGAGAAAATCCTGACATTTTCCCCGGAGAATGGCGATTTTATAGAGTACTTACTTTAAAGAACCATTCAGCTAAAATTCAGCGTAAATCACAACTTTATAGAGTCGCTGGATTACATACTATTCAACTTTGTAATAATATCAAGAACTTTTAAGAATTGAAAAATCGCCGTAAAACAAATATTTATCGCGATATTATTATTTTTCACGGAAATTTCAATCAGACTAAAATGTATTCTGGGAAAGCTTTTCAATAGGTACATCGATTTTCGATAGATTTATTTTGCTTGAGAGCTTCTAAGACATCATGACGGCCATCGGAAATTAATAGCGTTTGAAGGCTATTAATAAAATTCAATAACTTTTAGAATCGTGTGCTTGACACCAAAATGATGCTATAATATTTGGAAAGAGACAAAATAGGCCGAAGCTAGCTCAGATTTTGATTTATTAATATCGTCGTAGACGGGGACTGTCAATATTATAATATAAATGTTTAATTATGTTTAACTTCATTAACTTAGTCAGACTGGATTATAAGATAAATATAATAATTGAAAGAAGGGTAAATGCGGGTAACTCTATTAATGGAGGACTGAATACCGTTGGCGCTAACAAAAACTGTCTAAAGAAGCTAAGCTAGCAGTCCACAATGGAGTGGTACCTCCCCTGATGTATGGCATTGAGGCATGGAACTGTCAGAGGAAGGATGAAAATAGACTGAATGCTGAAGAAATGAGATCCCTGAGGCGTATTTGTGTCGTATGTAAAACCGTGTATAATCGTGTGAGAAATGTAGAGATCCGCAAATAATGCAAGGCTGATGTAAGTGTAATGAGTAAGATTAAAAAAGGGACTCTCAGACGGTTTGGGCGAGTGGAGCGAATGAACGAAGAAAGGAGTCTAAAGAGAATAGAGGGTCAAAATAATAGAAGAGTATGTATGTATAAGACGATTGTGGAAAGATAATGAAGCAAAGAGTGTGTGCCAAAACCAAATTATTTGGCGGTCCGCACTCTCTGCCTACCCCTACGGAGAAACGATGTGTTGCTTAGGTAGTGAGTTTATTTGATTTAACATCAATTCATTTTCATTACTCTGACACGTGTCTCAATATCATCTTCACTACAAATTTTATACTCTATAAAAGATTGCCCTGAAATTCATGTATACTAGTCCCAGCAAGATATATAGTACGCGACGTAATCGTTCTAGTATCTTTTCCGTCACCATACTTTAATACATAAACATTTTAAAAAATACGTCTGTCACTCCTGGACACATTGATCCCCAGATTCTTACCCACTCTTCATATCCCTTTCCTTCCCAGAACTTCCTGTCCTTCATTTTCATAAAAAAAGACCTTCCACACAGCATCCCCAAAGATGACATAGGCTCTGAGAGATTTTTCCTCAGGATATATAATTCATTGTTTGATTTTTTCTCTTCTCATTTAATATTTTTGTAATAAGTAGGTACCTACATTATTCATAATTTATTTTTAACTAGAAAAGTACTTATGTTAAATCTATTTTACTAAAAAGCCATTAGGGCTGAATTATATAACATAAAATGAATCACCTGAAACCGAATATACCATCTCTAGTTTCTCTCCATATTTCCAGCAGTTTCCGAAGCTTGTGAAGTTAGACATGTAATCATTGAGAAAACGAGGTGAGAGGAACTCTGCGAAGGGAACTTAACTCACTAATGAACGAAGTTATCCAATATCTGGATGTTTCGGTTCGGTGTTCGTGAAATTGGAATAAAGATCCCAGTCGGGTAAACAATGGTCATTTTTCATGATGCCATCTCCATTCTCGCAGCAAATAAGACAGGTAAACGACTACACGGCGGAGAATTCATATTATTTTATGAACAGCTTAAGTATGATGGATCTTTCGAAAGGCGTTGAAAATGTGTTTATCTCTAACCTCCCACGGTAAACATTGTACAAACACTCTAGATCAGAATCAAGCCAGTTTCCAAATCATTCCCTTGGAACAACAAAGTTTCGTCTAACATTTTGACCAAAATTAACATTAATATTGAAAATTCTTGTTATTTTTTCTTCAAAATCTTAACAGATAATTATGCAACAAAGTTCTTTAAGAGGAATAAAAACGCAAGAAATATTTCGATTCTCATGCCTACAAAATATAAAATCGCGCAAGTAAGTACGATGATGCACGATGCAAGTAAGCGAAAAAGTGGTTTTTATTTATTTTGTGCATAATTTTATAATAAAGAAAAAAAATTAGAACATACAAAACCTCAAAAATAGTCTTAGTCATAAAGGGGTATTTTTTAAAATTTTTCTTATATTATACTTCATAGTTAAGTCACGAAAAAACATTTTTTTTAGTGGTTTACCCTTATATTTTTTGTTACGAAAATAATAATTTTATTGTAATTCCAATACACAGAAAAGCTAGTAAAAGCTTCAATTTATCAGTAGCATATTTTTTGATGTTCATAGTGTAAACCGATTCGTCGTAAAGATGAATCTAAGTAGTATCTAAATAGGATTTCATCTAAAAGGCGAAGCAATACGAAGTAATGCAAAATCATGTTTTAGGTCGCTTAGAAATATTTTAGATTGGAATTGAAGAGTATTTTTACACCATTGAAAATTTCGCTGGAAATTCAGTCGATTAGCAACAAACACCTCTGCCGCAGGTCGCCCCAAGTGGTTCGCTACGTTCGGTGATTAAGTACGGGTGCCCGGGTTCATGGGGCGGGGTTTGTCTAGGTCTCGGAGGCGGATGACCAGGACACACTGAATCCCAGATTCCTACCCACCCCTTAAACCCTTTTCCCTCCCAGAACTCTCCTCTCCTTCCTTTCCTAAAAAAACCCTCACACAGAATCCCCTAAGATGACAAAGGCCCTAAGGGAAATTATTTTTCTCAGGGCCTCCTGTGTGGAGTTCATGTAAAAAAAAAACACGAGAAAAACCATTTAAATCTACAGATTTTCCTTGGTACTCGTCCAAGGAAATCTGAGAAAAAAAATATTTCTCAATGACATAGATTGTAATTTACATAACCTCGCGACAAGTAGCGCGAATTAACATAACCACGCAACTTGCACAATTAAATCGTTTAATATTGCATTATAGTGATTATAGTGCAAGTTATGTCTGCGTATAGCCTCGGATGATATATCATACATCCGGCCTTTATAAAATCCCAGAATAAAAGCCATTGTTCTGTTTTCCGCAAAGCCAGAATAATACAATGCCTTATTAAAACTGTGCCGTAGCAAAATAGCGTTGATAATAATAAATACTAAGAAATATTATATTTTATAACTCCTCCCTCTCGCCATCATCAGTCGACGTGATTTAAAAGGAATATAAACGCAAAAAAATATGTCGATTCTCCTTCCTTCAAAATTTAAAACCGAGCGTCTTATTTGCACGAGGCAAGGAAGCGAATAAGTGGTTTTAAATTATTTTCTGCATAATTTTATAAGAATGAAAAAGTTAGAACCCACAAAACCTCAAAAATAGTCTTAGCCCTAAAGGGGTATTTAAAAAAATTGTTTCTTGTATTACTTCATAATTAAGTCGTGAAAAAACATTTTTTTTAGTGGTTTACATATATATTTTTTGTTATGTAAATAATAATGTTATTGTAATTCCAATACATAGAAAAGCTAGTAAAAGCTTCAATTTATTCGTAGCATATTTTTTGACGTTCATAATGTAAACCGATTCGTTTTTAAGATGAAGCTGTACGTGATTTCACGTACAGCTTCATCTTAAAAAAAAACTGTAAAATAGTTTGAAAATAATAACACTTTACCTGACGAATTTTTTTTTGTATGAATCCATCTCAGAAAAGACCTCCTCAACCGGTCTCTCTCTATCCGGCCCGCCACGCAGCAGGTGAGCAGAAAATCGGCGGCTAAGACCTTGACAAACCGCAACCCCATGAAACCGGGAATCCCTGCTTGGGAACCCCTGGAATAACCGCCACCCAAAATTCAAATTGCTCTATTTGTCCGGACTTCTGTGGAACTCGCATATACATATTTTTTGTCAGGGTGAGGCAGAATGAAAGTCCGTAGTTTCAAAAAATCACTGACGGCCCCACAGAACGAGGAAGGGGGGGGGGGGGGGGGGGGGGGTGCCGTTAGTTCGGGGGAACAGTACCGTTTATAGAAGAGACCATGCCGTTGTCAGGTGAGTACCGGGGCTTTCAAAAAAAATTCCCAGAATCTCTGGCTTGGCCTACTTGCCACTTACCGTCGCCTTGTCCGTAAATCGTTGTTTTCGTCCAAGTTCGTTGCGTGATCCCCAGTCTCCCAGCGAAGCAAAGTGCCTTTCCCAGCAAAGGAATACCATCACCCCAGTCACCCCACCTACCCCAGTGCCTTGCAAAGGAACCTTCCCGCACTACCGTCGCGCCAACAGCCGCCCACTACCGACGCGCCCACCGTTTTTCGCGCCAAAACCAACCGTTTCTCATCACTCGTTTTTCCCGCCATTTCAAACCGTCATTTTACCTACCGACCCACGCCACTCAAATCTCGCCTTCAGTTACACCGCCTTTCACCCGCGATTCTCCATTCAGTAAATTCTGTGCTCTGAACTTTCGTGGTAGTTATCCCCGTGTTTGCGGCTTGAGTTGATCTGCCTGAACGAAGAGTAGGGTCAATCGCTCGCCAATACCAACAGCCCCGCCACGAAATCAGCACAGAACCGCCCTCCAGTCCAGCACCAGCCCGCAGCCCAGCCCACTACAACCATCTCTCCGCCCCGTAAGTCCCTTCCTCATACTTGGCATACAGATTCCTCCAAGCTTAAAATCATTTTATTAAAATCTGTTGTTTTCAATTTTCAATTTCAATCTTCAATTCTCACTTTTAAACTCTCCCCGTCTCTCTCACCAACCTCGACATGGCTTCCCCCGTCTCCCACGCCTCTATCTCCCCCGCCGACGTCAACGAGATCCTAGATCTCGAGCTGACCTCATTTTTAGACTCGCGCCCAGACCTTGACTCCTACACCCCTGAAGAGAAAGCTCACGTATGCAATCTGACCTTCCGTCAGTATGTCAACGCCCGCTCCCCCCCCGCCTCCCCCCAGGCGTCCCCTCGCTCGTCGCCCTCTCCCAACTCGATCACCCCGACCAACCGCTCCCCTACCCCTTCTCAATCCTCCCCTCGTAGCTCGCCTCCGCCCAACTCTGGCAACGTCACCCCGACCAACTCCGCCGCCCCCTCGCCCCAATCCACCCCCTTCCCCTCTACCTCCGGCCTAGCCCTCTCCTCTATCGGCTCACGAAGGGGCCACTCCATCTCCTCGCGCTCCAGCGACACCTCCGACGCCGCCGACTCCGAGGCATCTGACTTCTCCGAGTCAGAGCTGTCCGCGTCCGATAACCCAGGCCCCGAAGAAATGGCCTGGGAATCGGTCAAGCTGACCCGCAAACGGGTCAGGGATATCAAATCCCCCAATTGCACGCCATTCAAAGCCACCAAGCCTTCGTCCCCCAATAAGAAGCGCCCTCTCCTCAACACCTCCGTCCAGCCCGACGCTACCTCCACCCCCCTACCCCCCGCCCCATTCACCCCCAGACCTGCCACCCCCCGAAGCTCCCCCATCCCCCCCCCCACTCTCCCCCACCCCAATCCCCACCCCCCCCTCCCAGCTCCCCCATCCCCCTCTCCACCCCCCAAGTAGTAGTTTCCACCTACCGTATCCCCCCAGTCGTGCTCCACTCAAAAGCCGGCTGGGCAATGCTTGAAAAGTCCCTTGCCGACAGAGGCATCGACTTCTTTGCCAAAAACCAGGCAAAAAAAACATCTCCCTGCACCCCAAAACCCCCCGTGACCACCACCGCATAACAAAGCATCTCCTTGAAAAACAGATCGACCACCACTCCTTCAAGCTCCCTGAAGACAAACCTCTCAGGGTCGTGCTCAGGGGCATCCCTGAAGAGATAACGAGCCAGGAGGTCAGCGACGTGCTGGGCCTCACGTACCCCGTCCTCTCCGTCCACCGGATGCGCACCGGTCCCACCCGCCGAGAAATCCCCCTAATGTTAGTAAACCTAACAAAAAACGACGCCGCAAAGAAGATATTTACCGATCTTACTTCAATCCTCCACCTCCGCATTACTGTCGAACCCCAGCGTCGACGCCTCTCAGTAGGCCAATGTCACCGTTGCCAGTCTCACGGCCACTCCTCTTCCTGCTGCAGCGCTACCCCCCGCTGTGTAAAATGTGGTGAAAACCACCCTACCAGCTCCTGTACAAAAACCCCCGACACCCCAGCAAAATGCGCCCTATGCTCAGGGCCCCACCCAGCCAACTTCAAAGGCTGCCCTGCCCACCCCGCCCCTCGTTTCCCCATCTTCGCCAACCGATTCCGTTTTGCGTCCCAAAACCAACCCCAACACCCCATACGTCCCCTCATGCAAGAGCCCATCCAGCGCCCAAACTCTTGGCCCCGCCCCAATTTTACCAACTTCACCACCAACAACCCCCAATCCCAACAGTTCCGCCTAGATCGACCCCCATTCCCGAGCCCCCCACGCAAACCTTCCCCTCTGCCTCCTTCCCCCCTCTCCCCTACTCCACCATTCCCCCTCAAGCCTCATCTACCCCCCCCCAAGCCCCACCCATCCCCCCCCAGACCCCTTCTAACCCCCAAACCCCACCCAACCCCCCCCAACCCACACCCCCCATTACTCTCTCCTCCAAGCTCATTAAGGCGCTACAAGCCTCGGCTGCCCAATTAAGGACAGCCATAGAAATGAACACAAGGCTCCTCTCAAACGTTCAAATCCTCCTCGAAGCCGCTCACCAAGAAGCTATCCAACAACAATAGAAGCCACCTAAACTCGCTCTATCCCCTTCCTACATCCATCAAATCACTCAAAATGTCCAGACAAACTCACAAACCTTCTAACCTTCAAGCTGCATACTGGAATGCAGACGGTAGAGTCAAAAACTTCCGAGGAGAAATCAATCAATTCCTGTCAGATTACAACCTCGATGTTCTCCTCATTAACGAAACCTGGCTAAAACCCAGTGTAAGCATTAAATTTCCCAACTACATTACCTACCGCACGGACCGCACCCACACCACCGGCGGTGGCACCGCGATCATCGTTAAATACTCCATAGACCACTGTTTCATAAATTGCCCCTCGACAGTAAACATCGAAACCACCGCAATAGTCATCAACACCCTAAACAACGGCCCCCTTAAACTCATCGCAGCCTACAGCCCCCCCAATAAAAAACTAACTACCCCCGACCTCGACAATCTCCTAGCTGACCCCCTACCCACAATAATAGCGGGCGATCTAAATGCGAAACATACTTTTTGGAATAGCATCAAAACAAACGTCAAAGGAACCTTTCTAGCCAACTACGCAGCCGAAAAATCTCTCGTAATAAACGCCCCCGATATACCTACATTTTTCCCGAGAATAGCCGGCCACTCCTCCGACGTCCTCGACATAATCATCATGAAAAATTGCCCTCTCCTCTACACTCTCCAACCGGTAAAAAAATTAACCTCCGACCACGACCCCGTTCTCCTGTTCCTCTCCGACGGCTCCATACCCTCAGTACCATCTCATCAAGATACACGCAAAAAAATTTTATGGCAGAAACTCCCCAAACTTCTAGAATCAGTAAGAATCCAAACCTCCATCACCGACGAAGAAAGCTTAAATCTAGCCACAAAAAATTTCACCGACGACGTAAAATCCGCAGTAAATCTCGCCACCGTCGATGTCGCGAACGACAAATATAGACCCGACCTACCCGCTGAATTAAAAGAGCTCATACGAGAAAAAAACTATGCCCGAAAAGAGTGGCAAAGATTCTCAAACCCGATCGATCGCATCCACATGAACCGACTCGCCCACCAAGTCAAAGTCGAACTCCAAAAATTCAGAGACGAGCAGTGGCATGACTACATCTCCACTCTCGAAGACGACAGAAAAGCCTTTTGGAAACTCTCCAAAACCCTCAGAAAACCCCCCACCAAAATATGTCCCCTTACGGGCCCAAAAGGCACAGTCTATTCCTCCCGGGATAAAGCCGAGACTTTTGCCGACAGCCTCGAAGAACAATTCTCCCCAACCACGACCTACGACAACCCTCAATTCGTTGCTACCGTAGAAGCCAAAGTCTCATCCCTCATGTCTGAAATCCCCACCGATGATCAAATCCCCTTCACAACCCCTCAGGAAATCACCTCAGTCATCAAAACTCTCAAAACAAAAAAATCCCCAGGACCAGATTCAATCTCTAACAAAATTCTAAAATGCCTCCCCTCCAAGGGCATCTGCGCCCTCACAGCCATCAGCAACGCGTCCTTCAGACTTCGCATTTTTCCCCAAGACTACAAAACCGCCGACGTCATTCTCATCCCCAAACCTGGCAAAGACCCCCTTCAGGCCGAAAACCACCGACCAATCAGCCTACTCCCCTGTACAGGCAAAATCCTAGAAAAATTAATCCTCGCCAGACTGAAAAAAATAGTCGACGCCCTCCAAATCATCCCCGACTGCCAACACGGCTTTCGATCGGGCCACTCTACTCTCCACCAACTCTTGCGGGTGGTCGAAGAAATTACCAACGCCTTCAATAACAACCAGTGCACGGTAGTCCTCTCCCTAGACGTCCAAAAGGCTTTCGACAAAGTCTGGCACGAAGGCCTCATCTACAAAATGTTCCTCCTAGGGATTCCCCTCCAAATGATCCAACTCCTAGGAAATTTCCTCACTAATCGTAAATTCAGAATCAAACTCGACGGCATTTTTTCAACCATCAGATCAATCACAGCAGGAGTCCCACAGGGATCCATTCTCTCACCAGCCCTCTTCAACATCTACCTAAGCGATATCCCCCGCCCCAGCATCCAAAACTTTCGCACAAAAATAGGAAAATTCGCGGACGACACTGAAGTCATGTCCACTTCAGTAAGTCCACTCACCGCCACCCGTCGAGTTCAATCCCACACCTCCGAATGCGAAATCTTCTTCAAAGAATGGAGAATTAGCATCAACCCATCCAAGAGCGCAGCCTGCGTCTTCTCCCGCAAAAATTCCATCCGAAGGCCACCCAACATCCAGCTGTTCGGTCAAAACGTCCCCTGGGTAAAAAACATCAAATACCTCGGCGTAACCCTCGACAGTAGACTCACGTGGAAAAAACACACCCAAGAAATCCTAGCCTCCGCTAACAAAACATACGCAGCCCTCTATCCCATGCTATGTAAAAGAAACAAAAAACTCTCTCCTAAAAATAAACTCCTAATATACAAAACTACAATAAGACCCAAATTAACCTATGCCAGCCCCATCTGGGGAAACACTTCAAATTCCAACATGAACAAACTTCAAACTTTCCAAAACAAAGTCATCCGTACAGCCCTGGGCGCCCCCAAGTGGTTGAGGGTTTCCCAACTCCACAACGACTCAGAAGTCCCATTATTGAAAAACCACATCGTAAGCCTCGCGGAAACTTTCTATGCGGGAATCCCCACCCACGACAACGCGTCCATAAACTGTCTCACCCAGTACGACATTAGCGAAAAAACAAAACATAAGAAACCCAAACAAATCCTCCGAAAAATCCCTCCCCCCATATTGCAGCCATGTACCCCCCTTGCAAATAACAATTAAAAAACACGAATAAATTCATTTTTCCTACAAACATAATTTTTTAAATTATAAACTCATGATGAAAGAGAAAGGGGCCTTTTTTGGCCCGGAGCTCTGTATGCCAGTATATTCAAAAGTTCAAAAAGTACCGGGGCTTTGTTGTGGAGACGTTCTTTAAAAACGGGGAAAGCGTTGTGGCTTCGCATGGGGCTTTTCGGATCCGGTTCGGGTTAAATCGTAATGACAATGTTCCTGATAATAAAACCATCCGGATATGGATCAATAATGTAAGGTTGACAGGATTTGCAGTTCCTAAAATACCAGTTGGGCGACCTAAAAGTGTGCGAACACCTGAAAACATCACGGCAGTAAGAGCGTCAATTGAAGAGTCTCCAACCCGATCAGCGCGGAAACATGCCCTTGCACTTGGAATATCGTCCAGAACTGTAAGGCGAATCTTACACTCAGACCTTCACCTGTGCCCTTACAAGACGATGCTTGCACAGAAATTGAGCCCACAAGATTTTTTGTGAAACGTAGAAATGCTTGCATTTTTATCGTAACTGCTGTATCCCCCGGCGCTGTTTTGTGGACTAGTCCACAGCACTCCCGCTAGCGACGAAGCGTATTTTCATCTTTGTGGCACAGCAAACAAACAAATTTTTTCTTTATTGAGCATTTTGAAAACCCTTTTAAACTGCTTTAAAGGCCTCTTCACATCCCAAAAGTAACAGTGTGGTGCGCTGCGTCATTTATTTTTTGAATCCGAAGGATTAACCATTACCGTGACTTTGTCTCGCTATTATGAGATGTTGGAGAACCTTCGGCATCCCAAAATGGAAGAGTATGGCGAGGAACACGATACAAGCCTTCTGGTTTCAACAAGATGGAGCCACGGCCAATTCTGTCCATCGTTTACGCGAAATTTTGCTAGAGCTCTTTCCAAAGGGATATTTCATGGCCCCATCCGATCAAAATCTGATTTCTAAAAGCCCGGTCAAAGCCGGCGACTTCGGCTAGTGTAAATGCACTCGGCATTCGATTCTTTTCAAAAGGTAAATTGGTTTTCAGAAAATTTATACAAACATTCGCAAACAAGTTGCATTAGTTTGATTCATGAAGGCGGTCTGATTATATTCTTTAGATTTATTCAAATTACTGTAGTTTGATTTTTTCATTCGAACTAGAACACCAATAGAAAAATCTAAAACCTTACCTTTTATGCAGGCTTATTCAGGTTTCAATATCTGCGTTAATCAGAAGTGAATTCCTTACCTGAAACAAACAAAAAAAAATCTAATTAGGTACATTGTTATACATTATGTTTTTGAACAGTTTTATTTTCCAATGTACATTTGTTACTTAAATTTAATTTTTCCGCGACCGGTTTCGATATAACCGTATCATCCACTAGCAAGATTAAAACTAACTTAAAAATTAAATGCAAGTACCCAAGATTAATTAGGTGGGAGGTATGATTTTGGGGGAGGGGGAAAGCGGTGGGAGGAGTCAATATTACACGGAAACATAGTTAGTAAATGAGATTTGCAAGGCGCTATTATTTTATTAACTAAATTAATTTTCGATTTAATTTTTTTGTTTATTTTGAGGGTTTCTAAAGCGCATAGATTTTAATCTGATTTTAATAGATTTAAATGTAATCTTACGCAATTTGCATTCCCGTGTATCTCACAAGCACGTTTCGTCTGGTTAAAAAAAATTTACCTGGCCCCTGGCCTGTTTGGCCCCCTCCCCCGATTTGACCCTGAGTGACTTTTTTCTGTGGTGATACGTCAAAGCTGAGGTAAACAAACTTGGACCTCGAACCCTTGAAGCTCTGAAGGAGGCGATTGAGGACGTCAAGATGTGCTGTGAAGAGTGGCCGAAAACTTCTTTGAAAGGCTCGATATGTGTTTTGCTCGCCAGGGCCGCTCCGCCAGACGATATCATTTTCAAAACATCATGAAAAAACGGCATCATGTGTACTTTTTTTTTTATTTTGACGCGTTTTTTTTCAATTCACTCTTCAAATCAGGGACTGCATTCTGCCCTACCTTGTATTTCTTGGGCATTCACTGTTTAATAAAAGTCAGGTACGCCTCATCCGTCATAACATATGTCTGGCAATGTTGTAGTAGCTTAAAAACATGCTTATGGTTCCGAGTTGTCTGGAATATAATTGTCCTTTCCCAAAATTCCTACCTACGTCCTTCTACCTACACATGCAAATCAGTGCACGGGCATGTGCCTAGCATGGTGGTCGAAAAATTCTAAAATTTATGTAACAAACAATTCAATGAATAAAGAAAACTTAAAAAAAAAAAAAAAAGTGCAGTGACAACCATCGACAAATAAGCAGTGTATTATTATGAAATTCTATTGTATTCGTATTTTCGAAGTGCAAATTACCTGTGTACGCAAAGACTTCAAATAACTTATGGTGATCATACAATCTGTACAGTTTGGAACATTTAATGTGAATTCGTATGTGGACATCAACCCAGCCCCCTACATTAACAGTACGGTGAGTTACGCTTCCTAATTTCCCCAACCTCTAAGAAAGTTCCTAACAGAGTGGTTATCTATATCTAGACATTTTGTTTTTTGACAAGAGTTTCATTTTGCGTGTACGTTTGTAACTTAATTTTTATTTATCTGCTACCGGTTTCGACACATCCGTGTCATTCACTAGCAATCTTAAAATCTTAAAACATATTTTTGTTAGAGAGAAGAAAACGAAAATAGCTTTGTTCGGAACACGTCGATGTAGTGCCTGTTAAAAAAATAATACAATACACGAAAAAGTCAGTAATCTGTGCCTTACGAAAGTTATTAATAATAGTACAGGCTTCTTATCTTACTAATATTATACACGCGAAAGTTTGTATGGATGTATGTGTTTGTTACTCTTTCACGCAAAAACTACTGAATGGATTTTAATGAAAATTTACAATAATATAGCTCATACATCAGAATAACATATAGGAAATATAAAATTGTAAGCTCTGGCGTTAGGAAATTTGTGTAAATGAAAAGTGTGCATTTCATATATTTTAGCGGCAGGGAGGAAAGGTAGGGGGAAGGGGAACGGGGGAGGCGGGGTTTGCGGAGAGGGAAGGGACGAGGGAGGGGAAAGGCGGGAAAGGTGGAATGGAACGGGGACGCACCGGAAAGGACATGCAGGGAGAATCGATTTATTTCTTTGAATGGAATTGCAACGCATGCCGGGGACCAGCTAGTGTTGTATAATATCATTAAAAGAGTCCTAGTTACTTTCTGCGGCGAGTCAAGCCTAAAATAGACAAACGAAAATATATTTAAAATATTTTAAGTCCCTGGCATTTGATGTGTTTTTTTAACAATGAAAAAAGAAACCGGAGACGAAAATTTCATTTACATTTTTTACTCCAAATACTGGTTTAAATCAAGTCAAGTTCGTCCCTTAACACCCTGTATAATATTTTATTCCCACTGTGAATCAGAATTAGGTTGGAAGAAATTGCTACCAGGAAATAATCCTACATTCTTATTTACGGCAAAGAGCCATTTACTATGGAGATTTTATATTGTGTACAAAATGTTAAATAATAATAAATAACGTTGTTTACGGAGCTTTGCGAATGGTTTAGCACAGTTTTAGAGGAAGATCCCAACCCCTTTAGCAATAACCTTTTTCGTCGAGTGATTTTCTATTACGCAAGGCTTGACATTAATATCAGATTAGATCCGTTGTTCCACGGGTAGATAAAGCTAAGGAAAGGGTGAGCAATCGACATTGGGAGGCAGTGCGTACCGCCGCCCCGGGAATTTATTGGATAGTTAACACCTCTGCCGTAGATCACCCCAAGTGGTTTGCTACGTTTGATGGCTTGGCAAGGTCGCTCAGGCTCGCTAGGGTTCATCGGGTGAGGTGTTATCAGATCTTGGCGGTGGATGCGCCTGCCCAAACCTAACCTAACCAAATCATAACCAACACCACTGTTGTAGTTAGTTCTAAGGGTTGTTCTCTTAGTAGGGGTACCCAGGTCTATGGGGAGAGGTTTGTTCGGATCTTGGCGGCGGATGTGTCTGGCCACCAAGTGCTGGCAGGTCGGATCGGGAGAGATGAGAGAGATCTTTTGACCTATCCACCTGGTCTCTCTGTCCGATCGTCTTGCACCGCAGTGGGAGGGATGAATTCATACAACCGTCACTTTTGGACACACTGATTTTTAGATTCCTGCTACCCCTCGTAACCCTTTTCCTTATAAAAACCCTCCACACAGCATCTCCAAAGATTAAATAGGCTTCCTGTGGGTGGTTAATGTTAAAAAAATAAACCAAAGAAACTGCGCGGAAAAATCCCACAATGGCGGCTCACTAATCCTTTCTTTTAATTTGCTTTTCCGCGAACGATTTTGGTTTTTGTTTTGAAATAATAGCCCATTTGCACGAGACCTGTTTTTAATAAAGCGATTTAGTAACTTCTACGCAGCTAAAACGGTAACTCGCTACCGACTCAAAACCCACTGTCAACTAAATGGTTTTTAACGGTGCCGCTAAATCACTACTAAACAATGGCCTCGTGTAAATAGACCAATGTAATATTTAAATTTCCAGAAATTATTTTCTACGGCAAAGGAAACAGTTGAAGGTCACGCAATTCAATGAACTGAACAAAAGCTTTTCAATTTTTCTCAATATTATTTTAGTGTCTTCAAAATCAATCAATCAATTTTAAATTACTTGAACGTTTTAATGAAAAAAGAGAAATACAGTATTACGATTGATTGAGTGACAAGATAATAATTGCTAAGCATTAAGGCCCATTAACCGGTGGCGAAGATTTCAGATTTCATCGAAAGACGGTCGTGCGATCGTACCCTTGCAATTATGCAGAGCGATTCCGATGACACATTGATTTATCTCCGTACCAGCATTTTAAACTAACAACTCGATATCCATTTTATTTAAATTCATTTTATTTAAAAAATATACATTTTAAAAATTTGCTTTAATATTTACCTACATTGAACTAAGCAGTAAAAATACTCAAACGCGTGTTGATAAAATTATTAAAATTACGTACTTTTTAAAATAATTTTTTGATCGTTAATATTTATAATTTTGCAATAATAAGTGCGTAAAAAAGTGTGAAATATATTAGTTTATAAGACCGTAAATAAACAGATAAACTGAAGTATTTATTTTCGTTACAAAAGATGTGAAGATTGGAACTAAAATTAAAATTCTGAAAAGCAGCTTTCCCATATAATTTTTTTTACTCAGAGATTATATATTTTGAATTGTGTGTTGTTTGATACAACATTTAGATTGAAAATTTAACAAATCTGTAAACGACCAACCTTATTATAATAAAAAATCAAAACATTAATAGATAAAATAACAGTCTTTCGAAATCAATTTACTTACATTATTTTGTAGAAAATAGTCGATAAGTCTTTTTTTAATACGATATTTTATGAATACCGCACAAGAGTCCCAACTGCTCCCGTCTGGAGCCAGTGGAACTATGGCATCCCCAATCGGAGTATGTTGTGAGGCTGAAGGTAGTGGGGAGGGGAAGGAGATGGGGAAGAGGAAGGTGGGGAAGTACCTGGTTATTCAGATCTGGTCACTAAACACGGCTAAAGCCATTTCAAGCGACGTTTCAATTCTGAATGGTGGTCTTACACCAGGGCGATACTAATAGTATCTTCCACTCTGGAACGTGCCGCAAATAAACTATATATTATTTTAAATGAATAAATTGGGAAATAACACAAATTAATCAAGTAAAATTTATTTGCCACGCCGGGATTCGATCCCGCGACCTTCGGAATGCTAGTCAAGAGCCTTACCGCCGGACTACGCCGGCCGTCAGAATTTGTTTTAAAAATGACACATTTCCGACTGTGTCTGGTTATTCCTACTTAATGAATTCACTGAAGTGAGTTTTCGAATTTTCTATATTACAAAAAGAAACCTGAGTGTAGTCGCGAGGAATAAAATGACAATTCACCGAAAATACGTGATCTGGTAATAATTCGTTCCATTCGCCTGATATTTTTCGGGGACTCAAGATAATACATCGTTCTTTCCTTCGGTAAATAAATTATTGAATTATTTATTTTCAAGAAGGCCTCACGCACGACACATGGCATAAATAAGCGAAGAAATAAAAAAAATGTCCCCCACATAATTCTTTGTTTGATGTAGGTAAAAACTGACACGTGTACAGAAGGTATCGAACGAAAAATACGCGGTAAATGTAGGGTAGAACCGCTGTCACATCAATATGAAAATTAAATTAATTTATTCAACTACAGTCTGTAACTGGAAGTTATTAAGAGGAACCCGGACGGCGTGTAATCCATGCAAACGTATTTTCCAATTTCATCTCTGGATTTTGACACACGGAACACAAACTTCGACTCGGACGATTTTATTTAGGTAGAATCAGCCGGAGATGCAGTAGTGACATTGTCAGCAAACGTTATTAGACCTTAAAACAATGGAATTAGTCTACAACCGTGGTCCCCAACCCCGGGGCCGCGGACCCGTACCGGTCCGTGGATCAAATGGTAACTTGGTTGCTTATAAACCAAAATTAGTTAAAAAAATCGAACATATCCAATAAAAAACTAAATAGTTATCGACAAAAAATAATTATTCAGTTGACAACCCCTTCACGCCAAGTTACCGCCGACACAATACCTTTGAAGCAAAAAACACGATTGGGCTTCCATCTCGCGCACTCGCATATGTAACGTATAGAAATCGAGTGAGACGCAACGACGTGAGTCACCACTCTTAAATTCTGCTTGCCCAAATGCAAGGGGAATCCTTTTCAGTGGGCCTCGGCAAAATTATCAAACGTCCACCGGTCCACGGCTACAAAAAGGTTGGGGACCACTGGTCTACAACACCACTGCAACGTCCCACCCGGACGTGTTATCCATGCATAAGTTTTTCCCAATTTCCTTTCTGGATTTTTAGAGAAGTGAAAATAACTTTTGATATGATATAGACATCGACCACTGACAACTAGACAATGTATAAAGTAGAAAACAGGGGAATACAAATCTTCGATTGTGATTTTATTTGGGTATAATCAGTCTGAGGAGCAATTGTCCCATATAAGACCTTAAAACAAGGAACTTAGTCTTCAACACCACTGTAACGTCCCGTCCGAATTACTGTGTAATTAGTTTTAAGTGTAATTTTTCTGAGCAATAAAACACAAGTTAAAAGAATGGAAATATTTAATTAAATGAAGACCATATAAGCGAAACTCAATCGAAAATACAATAACATCTTTTCAGATGTTGATATTTTCTATTTGTCCTAAGGCCAATTTACCAAATGCATAATAGAAAAAATTAAAACAGATTGTTACTTACGAACCCTCCACCCCTGCTGTGTGTTATTTTCTCATTCTCATTATGTTATTCTTCCTTCTTTTCAAAATAATATTTAGAAGATTTATATAGCGCCATTTTTGTTGTTGTGAAAAATCACCTCAAGGGCGCTTACAAATGGCTAATCACGTTTATCCTTGAACGGTATCTTATGATGTGAAAATGTATTACTTTTGTATAAATTCGGAGTTTAATTTCATTTTATCTATCCTACATGCTTTCTGTGTTTTTTATTTGTCTTTAATATATTTTTTTTTCTATCACTTTTTGTTTTCTTTAATGCTTTAATCTATGTTTTTATGTATATACCATACATTTTTGCGGAGACTTCGCTGGTTTATGCAACCATGTAATAAAATATGTACAACTGTTTATTTCCCTAATAAACTAAAATAAAAATTAAAAAATTAAATAAATATTACATTTGAGGTTTTCTCAAAAAGTTAAAATAAAAAAAAATAATGGAAATAATTCAGAACAAGATCATGATGTCTATATTGTGTTGTAGCAGATGTCCTATGGTAAAAACCATGCAACGCAACTCAATATTTTAACGATTGGTCTTATATACAAATACCAGTATTTATTTATAAAAAATAAAATGTTACCAGATTATATATTTAACGGTGTTAGTATTAAAAGTACCTACTACAGTTCATTGCTATCCTACGAGAAATGCAACGGTTTTAGACGTCCTAAAACAAATTTATCAAAAACACAAAACAATATTTACTATAAAGGTTTTAAAATGTTCAATAAACTCCCCGTAGGGGTTACAGAAGCTAAAAGTCTTGCAGTTTTTTGTGGGTCACATCTCAATGTTGTTAGTCCAAATTTTAGTTCGAAAGTAATATTACAGTAGAATAGATATTACACATAAGATGTAAAAAAATTATAACTAAATTAAATTTAAAAAAAAACATTACTAAATAGTTTTGAAAAATATCTGTTATTCAAATTTTCCGGTACCCGCTTTCCTCTTAAAATACCAAACGAAAAATCATACGGGGTAAATCGAGATTTCTAAGGAGAGGTAACAAACAACAAAGTTGTGTTTTCCAAGACGCTATGTGTGTTTGACGTTTTAAGTGACAAAGTAACTTCTAAGAAATTACTTGAATAATAATGTTAGTGTAACGTGAAGCCTTCTAAAGTTTAGTGGTGTAACAAAAGCTGTGTCAAAATAACATTACGACGGAGCGAGAATGTCGCCCTTTTATTGCTAGTGAACAGAGGTGTCGTAAAATAATCTTATATAGCGCTAAATTTATGCGCACTTTACGTGGAATATCACTTCAAGGTTGCTTATAATAATAAACATAAAAAAAATTATGAACCGTAGACCAATTAAAGTATTTTAAATTAACAAAATTGTCATTTTGATGCATAAATTACCTAATACAATTTTACTTGAATGTAGGTATTTATTTGTATACATAAAATTTTGTAGAAATATATGTAAAGGAAATGTATTCCCTTAAATTTTGAAGCGTTCCGCGTTGTCGATAAAGCAGTGCTTCACAGTAGAATATAAACGTCAAAACTGACAGATAATGTACGACGTGGAAGATAAAACAGAAAAACCAAGATGGCGATATTGCATCAGATTTTTACATAACCAAAAGAAATTAAATCATAAAAGGAAATAGTCTTAATAAACTTAAACGTTGTTTTTTTGTTCTTACAAATCAAACGAAAGGAATTGAAGTACAATATTGCATTGCATTTAATGAATTTAAAGCAAGATAAACTAACACATGAAATATATTTTACGACAAGTGAGAGCCAGTCTATAAAAAAACCGGGTTGTGAAAGGAAGGAACATTATTATTTGCGAACATTTCGGCGTTTTTTTTTAGATTAACAAGGGTTAAATTCCCAACTGCCAAACTTAGAGGGGATCATCCTTAATTCCTTTGGTAAGAGGGGACATTAAATGTGTACAAACAAAACACATTATGTCGGCCGCAAACAATGTAATTATGCTCGCAGCTACATTTAGCAAGCAAAAGTACGAAGCGTGTTTGCAATAGTGATGTTAATTAATAATCGAGATATACATTTCGAAATGTTTTCATCTAGCTATTCTAATTTCCAAAACCAATTAGAATTACTATGTTTGGGCTACAATGACGGCGAGAAATTCTTCAGATTTTCTTTAAAAAGACCGCTCAGCGACACAGCATCTTCGAAGATGAAAGGAGGCCAGAAGGAAAATTCATAGCCGTCTTCTGCGTGAATTAATGTAAAAATAAAACGTTAAAAAGCGCTTGGATAAGAAATAGAGTTGGTTTTGGATGAAATACAGGTCATTTATAAAATCACCGGCTTTACGCAAGCAGACAGTATTTTTACTCTTATTTTGAACATCTAGCGTGCAAAATTACATCTCACTAAGCCCTCTTTTTAGGGTGAATTGCATATTTAAAAAAAAAAAAAAAATCATCAGGTATTAAAAATTCGATTTTAAGAGGTGGGAAATTAGGATGGTGGTGTTTTTTGAAATCTCAAGTAGACAATAGCTCACGTAACTTCTTTTTTTGAAGATCAAGCGTGCAAAATTTTATCAATCGAGGAATAAAACTGTAGATAAAAAAACAACACTTTTCTTTGTATAGATAGGTAGATAATAATACAGACGAAATTTTCGAAAACTAAATACAAAACTCAGAACAAGAAACCCTATGAGGACCGTGAAAAAATTGGATTAATTCTTTATACCTATATCCTATATCATGTACAAACTTTGCCATTAAAAAAATATATACTTTGGAATCGGCGTGATCCTTTTATAAGACAGATCTTTCAGTTTGGGGATGCACCGCATCTACAAACTGAAAGAATTCTGAAAATCTAGAGACCAAAATCTGAAATTTTTGAAAAAATAAAATCATTTTCAGCTGCAACAACATCGAAAACGTCGTATTTTTCAATCTTAGCACTCCAGCTCACTGAAAACTCACGGACCGCCGTCACTGCTGTACATGCTCGATTCATTCAATTATTCAATTTCGAAAATGGATATGTTATATGTTTTGAAATGTTTGAATTCTATTCATCACTAGTCGGGATTAATACTGTACTGACATACAAGCTGAAACCCTCTTAATGCGACCAAATGATTAATTCGATTAATTCGAAAACTAATATAAGTATTTCGATAATCGAAATATTTAATTTTGGACATCACTATGGCGGATTTATAACGTATGTGGGTGGTGGTTGGTTGGTTGGTTGGGTGATGTGTTTCGGGCCCGCGGTGGGTCGGGTAACAATACCACGAAATCGATAGGCAGATTGATCTTAGTAACGCGATCCGCAGATCGGCGCTGCTGATGCGGAACAAACAAACAGGTTGTAATCATGTCGAACTTACATTAAGAGCCCAGCAGGGCAATCGATTTTGTCGAAATTTGCCAAAATAGTTAAAAAATTAGTCGCTTGTGTCGCCCTCGTCGCATTTTTAAGTGGATTTCGCAAAATGTTATTGTACTTTGTTACTTGACACGGATTTGACCCCAGTATATCTGCTCGTAAAATCCCGAGTTACAACGATCATTCCCGAACAAAAATTAAAAAACGACAAATACATCTTTGCCGATTTCGTGGATCGCTAGATTTCGACTTTTCCGTATAAAGTGGGGAAATTTCCCTCAAGATTCCCTATTACAATGAAAAATAATTAAAAAAAAAAAAAAATAGTTTTTTTAATCGGCGGATATTCTCGATTCAAATAGTATGATTTTAAAAATAAATTGCGAAATGTTTATGGGGTTTCAACACTACAATCTACGTTTATTTTTAATTTTAAAAATATAAACGACAACAAGTTCTTTAAAAATCTGCATCTTCTCATTATAAAATTAATATTGGAGGTATATTAATTAATTTTACATGTATACTAATATTCCCACATTTTACAATATATACACAATTTTCCATAAATTCTGGGAATTTTTCTGAAGACTTCCAACCCAGATGAACACCTGCATGCGCTGAGCGAGTCCACTTACTTCTGGACTGTTAGGGCTGTCACAACATGGAAATATAAAACAACGCAGAAAAATAAACTTATTTATTTGAAATTTTAGGTTTTTACAGTAAGTAGCCATAGAAAAAAAAACAACAACATAAAGCTAACTTCAATACTAAACAGCGATTATTATATTTTAGTATGGTTATGTATTATTATTATTACTTACTATGAAATATATAAATTATGCTATGCGCTGTATATAATGATTAATTTTATCACTTTTATGTAAAACGCCTTTTAGGCTTATAAATAAATAAATATTTCAGATTCCAGTCTAGAGTATCATCGACATAGCGTAGTAACAATCTTGTACTGGTACTGCATGTAACTGTCTTTTAATAGTAACAATCTGATTACACGAAGACAATCGCTGAAAAAGTCGGGGACGCCCGAGGAAGAGATGAATCAAATAATTATTTGTTTGTGAAACAAATGTTAAAAAAAAACTTCTTCAATTCTTAGCAATAATATTATTTCCACCTTAAAACTACACCCAGTTTTCAGGTATACTAGAATTCTCAACCTCAAAACTTTTTACTAAAACATTTACAACCCCGAGCCACTCCGGGTATTTTAACACGTGTACTGACAAAGATGATGAACTTATTTAAATTTGTTTAAAACCAAGGGCGCATTTAATAGCTTAGTTAAATAATTTATGAATAATAATAATAATATATTATGAATAATTATTAAGAAATAAGAATAATAATAATCAACCATTTATTTGCACAGCCCTTGTGAACAAGTTTGAAGTTTGAAACCTGACACTCACTTTTTAATAAAAAATATATTATGACCCGTTGAAATACTTACATACTTCGAAATATTAGGACGACACGGATATTTATTCATTATAAACACCCTGATGAGCTTTTACACTGTCTGATATGACGACATCGAAAAATATTATAAAGTTAGGTACAGTTCTGACTCTCAACTATTTAATAATAATAATAATTGGATGATTCGTATAGCGCCGTTTTAGTGAAAAATCACAACGGTGTTTGCTCGATCGTTCCATGTCTTCTCCGGACTTCTTTTACCATTCACAATCGCGTCATATCCTCTCTTTACACTCTTTTCTTCGATTTTAGGCTCTACGATACATTAATATTGATTAAATTAACTACATATCAAGAAAAAAATAAAGCAATATTGTTTTGGCCATCACTTATAAAAGCTGTTTTGCCTACCCAAGTCATCGCCAAAACAATAACTGTTGTTTTACGCATTTAATTAAAAAGAGCTTCTTTAACAGTAATGTATTTTTTTTATTGGCAAAGTTTTTTTGATACATATTCATACAAGTACATACATAATATTATAAAATACAAGAGAGTAACAAAAAATCCCACAAAGGCGAAGCCTGTGCGTGAGTATTACAGTAAGTAGATATTAAACAGTAGTGGTTAAAAAAAATTTAACAAATCGGCATTTAGCAAAAAATTGGGTTTATTTTAGTTTTTATTACATCTGGGCTCGGTTTTTAGAAAATATTTTTTGTAGAAATTGACATTTTTACGTTCAGTTTCACATATTTCACACTTTACAGATAATTTTTTGAATTTTTGAAGGAGCAAAATTTGGAATTGTTTGCTGTTTGATGTTTAGGTATCCTTTATGAATATGAAAATTTTAAAGATAATTTTAAAAATATTTTTAAAAAGCGCGATAAACAAACATAAATAAATACAATAATTAAAAATCATTTCGTAAAACCGAGTGATGACTGTACTTCGTGCTTTTACCAAATATTCGAACATTTTTAGAAGGGAGAACGTGGAAAGGACTAATTTGTTCCGGGCGCGGACGTTAATATGATTGTCTCTTTTTTCATATTACCTTCAAATCGGCCACATTTGGGTCCCTGTGCGAAGCTACAACCCAAGATGTGAAAAGGTACAAGTTGCTATATAATGTCACGTATTCGCCACTTTCGTTACCTAATTCCCTTTGACATAACTCCTTCTAAATTATATTCTTCATAAAAATACGCTTAAAGTAGTGAACACGTAAAAAAATATAAGTATATAATCGGCCGTGTCCTTGCCGCGCACGTTTTCGAATAACTTTTTGACATGCTTCCTTCATATTACGCGAACAAATTCTATTGCTTGATTTGATTCCTCTAATGTATATGTATTCTATCTTAGCACAAACACACAAAAATATTTTCAACACTACCTTACAGAACATAGCGCCGCAGACGACCGCTCGTGGCGAAAGATTTTCGCGTAATGAAAGTAAATCGAAGATGTCATCGTTTTTATGTCTTTTGGGTGCATAGAAAAATTATGTATTACCCAATACATCACCGTTTTTTTTAATTTTGTAGTTAAAGTACTGTTTTATTAGGTGATATTTTTAATTTGTAAAATTATTTGTTTTTTAGTGCAAATAAATGGTTTTAAAGACCGTTGATTTACGTAGTTTAAAAAAATTAATATACGTCATTATTAAGCTACATTTTAAAAATATATAAATGGGGTGGTATAGGCCAAGATGTTTTCTATTACAATTAATTTTTTAAGTTTAAGTTTTTTTAATATTGTATATGATTGTATATGGAAAAAATCTGAAGGTCGATTGACGATTTATTGAAAATTGACATTTTATAAACTGTTTTAAAAGTAAGGCAGTATTTTTTATAAATATTTAATTTTAACTGGTGGTATAAAACACACTTGTATCTAAAAAAAGAAATGTGTAGATTTTTTTTATTTTGCCTCTGTTATGTGCACGGGTGATTTTAAAGACACGCAAACAACATAAAATATTGAAAATCCCTCGTGCTCTCTTAAGCCGAAACCTGTCAAATTAAACAACGGCGAAATGGAACCGGGAATTCGGTGAAAAACATCGATGGAACAGGGATGTCATTGTCGGATCCATAAGTTTGTTTTCAAGCTACCTACAACATTAACAGAAATGTGTGTGTTTTTTTATTTATTTATTTATAAATAAACGCCCTCTTTCGGGGCTTTTACATATATAGCATAGAAAAAACATTTTATTGTACATAACTGAACTGCCTCAATAACAATATTTTATATTTATTCAAAGATAAATTGAAGATGTCCACTGACTTGGTATAATTGTTTCCCTCCATTAGTATTCTGGGCAAAGAGGAATACATATGGTAGTTAGTCCCAGAATTTCTGCACTGAAATAAATCCTGACTTCTAGTATTACGAAGTGGAATTCGGAAGCTTATCAATTCAAGTAATACCGGACTATCAACTAAATCATTTAGAATTTTATATAAAAATACCAAGTCAGTGGAAAAAGTGTTTTGTTTTTTTTTTTACATTAACTCCTTTCATCTTTGAGATGCTGTGTGGAGGGTGTTTTTGAGGAGAGGAAGGAGTGAACACGGGTCTTGAAGAGACCCATGTTGTAGGAGGGAAGAAACACAGAAAACAGCCGGTAAATCGTTCCACAGCCGAGCTGTTGAACTCAAGAACGAGTTGTAGAAACGACCCGTTCCCATGTGACTAATTTCAACCGTATACAAATGTTGGGTGCGTGTTTGGCGTGTTACCCGACTATGCACCGGTGCCGAAGGGATTAATGACGCTCGTTCCTAGTTCCTCGGAGCATTTTCCATTGTAATACCGGTAAAACAAGGACAGCATTCCCACCTGACGCCTGTGCTCTAAAGATTGCAATTCGTTTATTAAGTAAGGAGCGGTTAAGTCAAACGGACCGCCCGTCTCTGGACAGAGTTGAGGATTTTTTTAGGTATTTTGGGGCTCCGGACCAGAGGTGGCTGCCAAATTCAACCGTGGGCGCACTAATGACAGAATAGGCGTACCTGACTTATTAAGGCTCCGTAGGAAGGGTTTATAAAGAAGATATGGTTTGAAAAGGAGATATGTAAATACGAGCGTTAGGGGAGCGTGCTAATACCAAAAAACTATTATAATTAAGCGAAAATTGTGAAAACATTTAATAAAACACGACTCGTCTTAAATAGAGCAAAAATCTGTCGGCAAATGTTCAAGAATCATTAAAAGATACACTGAATTTTTTCATACCGATAGCATGTTAAATAACAGAACATGTGTTGTTAATAATTTTCGGAGCATACATTTTTCTATCAAGGGATTTTTTTTATAATTACCGTTTTGGCTCTACAGATGAAGAGATTTCATTTAAAAAAAACAGAGTGTGCAATTCACACGCGCTAGAAGTGAAATCTTCAGACAATTAAAGAGTGTGGAGACTACGAAGCACCGCACAAAGAGGAGGCCGATTAGTCTATCTCATTCTCTCGCAGGCTAAATCCTGTAGATGTATGTGTTTGTTTCTTTTTAGCGTCGCTCGTTTCCGTTTCATCGAGTTTCAAATCACAACGGTGTTAAAAAAGTTTTCACTTCAATAACATTTAGAAACTGAAAGTGTTAAAGAGAAATATTATATAATATGTAAATCGGTAGAAATCCGGAATGTGGGGGCTTAAGACGGTGACTTCGCACAGATTACGCAAAATCAATTCATTATCGTATCTGCAAACCTAAGAGCTGGTTCACACACAGCTATCAAATATAAAATATCATAGCACGCCAAATAACGCTCTCCATACAATCCCTTCAGACCGTTCACACCTAAGCGTTTTTAAGCGCAGACAATATAGACAATACACATTTTCAATCATAGACAATACACATCTCAGACGTAACCGCTCCAGACGCGATATCCCAGAAGATAACTCTCCCCTTCTCCGACTAAAACAGGAGAGGGGGTCATTGTAATTACGGAGCTGCCTAGACCCGTGGATGACAGATGTCAAGTTGACAGATTTCAGTACAAAAATATGCGTTCCGTTGCCGCTCCCTAATTCGACTGACCCCCTCTCCTACCACAGGAAGAAATATTTGATAGCCTCGTGCGAAAGGACAAAAGATAAGCGCTCGAGAATCAACAGATATCTGCTCGCAGATATATGGCTCAGTGTGAACTAAGCATAATTCAGAACGAATAATAATCTTACTTAATTTCATTACTATTCCAGTGTCACGGAATAATTCCCCCGTGCAATGCAATCACAGTATCGGTGCGACCTTACCTACTAAACCCACGATAACACTATCGCCAGTAATGGGATTGGAGAAATGACCTCACGTAGAGGCGGAAGATAGCAATACGTGCAGTAAGCAGTACAAAATATATATTAGCAGAAACAGTGGCCCAATACACGCTGTATCGGCTTCTGATCGCTCCTCTGGGGGCACTAGGCACTAACAACTCGGGCACAAGTGTAATAGGATGCTACAAAATATCTTTATTAGGTAGAACTTCTTCCTCACAGGCCAATTATATTAGATCGAACATTATATGAAGGCAAAACCTTCCTACAGACACTGAAGTCAAAATGGCCGAAAATCTTGGTCAAAGTCAGGCACAAAGTGAAATCATAATCAATAGATAGCAAAACAACGGTTCGATAACAGTTGATCCCCCGACAGTTAGCCTCCGGGCATAATTATAACAATACGCTGTCAGTTTAGGGAAAATACGGTATACTTACTTACACAAAACATTACTAATTGTCCCGAAGGAGTGTGCATAAAGGAAGGAACGCCGAATAAAACACAAAAAGTATAAAAAAAAATTTCATTCAAATGCATCAATGTTAAACTGTATATCTATATTAATATTAAAAATGCGAAACTGGGTGACTTCGTTTGTTACGCTTTCACGCATTAACCAATATTTTTTTTAAAAATTCTTTCACTAATAGAAAGCTACTTTATATGCGAGTACTATAGACTGTATATAATGGTAAGCTCTGGCTTTATGAAATTATAAATATTAATATATTATATTTATCACACGTTTTCCGTCGCTAGCAAAAGCGAGTTAATGGTAACGTCAGAAAACAAATCGTTGCCGTAGAAACGATGTTAATTTTTCTTTTTCATTTCAGGCGACGTAGTTAATATCTATCTATCTATGTAAAGAAAAATGAATCTTCGAAATGTTGGTACGCGCATAACTTCCAAACGACTGCACCAACTTGGATAATTCTTTTTTTTACTACTGGTGAGCTCTGGCATTATGAAATTTAGGTGGCACGCGAGCTGTTTATAAACTGAATGTTTCGAGAATGAATGAATGGAATGCGGGAGGGGGGGGGATAATTGATGTGCAAGCGCTACAGTAATTTCCCCCTAATACCATGCGATCGAAGTCGCGGGTAGAAAAGCTATTATAATATAAACATATAAACAAAACTTGTTTATATACTACATACACCAGTGTATAAGCACACAAAATCGACACCGCAAATAAATTCGTTTAATATCCATACATTAAAAAGGTATTTTTGAAGTCAATTTTAGGTTTGAAATTGGTAAATTGCAAAAAAAAACTTTATAATAATTATAATTTCATGGGGCCAACTGTCGGGGGATCAGTTGTCGGGTCATTCAAAATTATATTAGAACAACAAATATTCAGAAGTGTAAGCATTTCAAAGGTATTCATTTAGGTAAGTATCAAGATGGCCGTCGATCTTTCCCATAGTCGGGCAGAAGTGTAATTAGATACAGTAAAACACCTTGCTTTTCAAATCTTTCATTGCTGTGCATTTTCATATCCACTTGACAGCCAAGATGGCCGTCGATCTTTTTCATAGTCAGGCAGAAGTGTAATTAGATACAGTAAAACACCTTGATTTTCATATCTTTCATTGCTGTGCATTTTCATATCCACTTGACAGCCATGATGGCCGTCGATCTTTTTCATAGTCAGGCAGAAGTGTAATTAGATACGGTAAAACACCTTGATTTTCATATCTTTCATTGCTGTGCATTTTCATATCTACTTGACAGCCAAGATGGCCGTCGATCTTTTTCATAGTCAGGCAGAAGTGTAATTAGATACAGTAAAACACCTTGATTTTCAAATCTTTCATTGCTGTGCATTTTCATATCTACTTGACAGCCAAGATGGCCGTCGATCTTTTTCATAGTCAGGCAGAAGTGTAATTAGATACAGTAAAACACCTTGATTTTCAAATCTTTCATTGCTGTGCATTTTCATATCTACTTGACAGCCAAGATGGCCGTCGATCTTTTTCATAGTCAGGCAGAAGTGTAATTAGATTCAGTAAAACACCTTGATTTTCGTATCTTTCATTGCTGTGCATTTTCATATCTACTTGACAGCCAAGATGGCCGTCGATCTTTTTCATAGTCAGGCAGAAGTGTAATTAGATTCAGTAAAACACCTTGATTTTCGTATCTTTCATTGGTGTGCATTTTCATATCTACTTGACAGCCAAGATGGCCGTCGATCTTTTTCATAGTCAGGCAGAAGTGTAATTAGATTCAGTAAAACGCCTTGATTTTCGTATCTTTCATTGCTGTGCATTTTCATATCTACTTGACAGCCAAGATGGCCGTCGATCTTTTTCATAGTCAGGCAGAAGTGTAATTAGATTCAGTAAAACACCTTGATTTTCGTATCTTTCATTGCTGTGCATTTTCATATCTACTTGACAGCCAAGATGGCCGTCGATCTTTTTCATAGTCAGGCAGAAGTGTAATTAGATACAGTAAAACACCTTGATTTTCGTATCTTTCATTGGTGTGCATTTTCATATCCCACGGAGCAAGGAACATCTAATATTATAATAAGTAAAGACTTGCGTTTGCAAGTTACAATTTGCTCCAGAAACTAAATAAAATAATATCAAGATTCACAAAATAAAAGATAAAATTCGTGCTTTCACTAAAATTTACTCATATATTCTGATGGAATGGCACACCCCTCTCTCTGGGTCAACCTTTATTTTCTTTACTTTTACTTTTCTTTACTAAAAACCTCAATAGCCAGGTACTTCTCTACCTTCTTCTTCCCCATCTCTTTCCCCTCCCCATTTCTTTCTGCCTCACAACATACCCCAATTGGGGAAGCCATTGTCTCACTGGCTCCAGGCGGGAGCAGCTGATTGTGCGGTATTCATAAAAAAAAGTAAATATGAAAATTCTGAAAAGTAATGACAAAATTGCAAAGATAAGAACATTAATAACATTTACTCACGTGACTTTCCTCGTGTTAGGAAAACATATTGAGGAGAAAATACATGGTACGCCGTAAGAATGAAAGACAATTTTTTTTTTTTTTTTTTATCTAACAAACTATTATCATTAAAAGAAAGGTGGAACCATAAATATAATATCTGCCGCTCGAGGCGCTGTCAACGTGTAGACATTTATAAAGGAAGGTGTTGTTTCAAGACGGAAAAATGTCGCGAAATTATGACGATAAAACAACATTTGAAGGGTGTATACGACCGTGACAGTATTACAAGCGTTAAACGTACGTTATATCCTCGATTCTTGGGAATTGGGCTAAGTCCCCAAGGTACGATAGTCGAGCTGAAGTGCCGCCCAGCCCAGCCGAGTGTGACAATGCGACATAAAGCGACACGAACAAAAATATTACTCAAGTCGTAAAACACCAAAGTTCAAGAACGTTCCTGTTTAAAATACGTAAGAATTTCCATCAGAATCGATGGAGACATTTTGATAATACTACGGCCTTGGTACGAAAGTGGCCCGGTGGCCTTTACCACTGAATAAGGTCGGGATTTATGTTGAATAGAAGGTTAATGGACAGAAATTCATTGGCATCATAAATAGCCTAACTCCCACCCATCCCCCTCCCCCTTGCTTGATTTAATTTCGTGTGGCGCTTCCCAGGGCGGAGTTCGCTCGCTCAGGAAAATGAAAAATATAAGGAAGTGAAACTTTCGCAACTTTATTTCTGCGAATAAATACAAACTGGGTTGGAGGTGGAAATTAAATTATTTCTCGACATGGGCTAGACGCAGAGTTAGTTCACGTTATGTTTAATTTTGTTTTACTGTCATAGTAATACAAATCTTACTCTTGAGTAGTAGGAAATGATTTAAGATTCTAAATTAATTAAAAAAATATCGGAGTTCGGTGATTAATTTTTAAGACGACCCTAAAATACATTCAGAATCTTAACGACGTAAGTAAAGAAGCCGTGTATACAAATTGCGACTCGCGATCCGTGTATTGGACGGACCTACTGTCGAAATTGCCCTATTTAAGAAAAGAAGAAGAAAAATAATTTGAATCTTAACGACGTAAATGAAGAAAGCGTGTAAACAAATATACGCCCGCGGCACGGCTTGTTAGACCAAGATACAGTCGAATTCGCCCTAGCGGGCCTGGAGATTCATCCTTTCCGCCGCGTTCATTTTAATTAATTCTGAAGAACGTGTTACGAATATTTAAGATGTATCTAAATTAATACCTCCCGAAGTTATTAATTCATCGTCTAGAAAAATAAAATCTGGTGCTTACCGCTAACTTTATAGTTGAAAAACTGGTTATAAAGTTTTAAAATAGTTGTACGTAAAATATATTAATGGTAAGGAATTGTTTTTATTAATTTTAAATATAAATAACTTACATCCCCAGTAATATGTTGGAATAAAAAAATTATTATATTTACGAATTCGCCGGAAAAGATTAAAATGTGAGTTTTGGGCAAACAAATATTATTAGGGTTTTGTACCGCCTGAAGAAACGTGAACAAACCTAAAATATAATCAGGAATTAAAGCTTTATTAATGATGGTATCATAAATATTTTTCGGTTATTGTGTTGCCGTGTTGCCCTTCTTCCTTCTTCAGACAAGGTGTACGCTGCAACGCCAACCGTCACGTTGGCTAAAGAGGATGAAGCATAACACGGCACAATAAACGAAAAATCAATTACTCAATATATTTGGCCGTAAAAATGTCAAAAAACGGAACATTAACAAAATTTTAAAACACTTTCCTACATTAGTAAGTTTAAGGAGTTGGTGTACCTGCACAAATCATGATATCGTAGGTTGGAAAGTGCCTGTGCGTGACCCAACCTGGAACTGTACCGTTCCAATCAATTATATTATGTTCTTTAACTTTTGGTGCAGCCTGGATGTGTCATTATCAGAGATGCTGCGATGGTAGACACTGCGAGAATGCCCGAAACATTGGCTCGAAAAGCAAGAGAGAGCGCATCTAAATACTCCAAAAATCAAACTAGTAGCCAATAATATTGCTTATAATTTATGATCTTGAATCGTGACGTTTGTCAAGTCAATGAATAGCGAGAGTCTGGTAAATAGCGCGCACAAATCCTTATTGAAAAGGTCGGCACACTTTCTAAATTTGACAAACAGAGGAACGCAGTGATGAGAAACTGTTTATTATTCCATTATCATTCCGCAGCGGGAGGACATTGACCGGGGCCCGTGCCTCCAGTCAGTGTTGCCGTGTGCATGGATTTTACCATGTTTTGAGGGTTTTTTGGGTTTTTCTACTTGGATAACTTTTTCAAAAAACCATGTCAACAAAAGTATGTACTTTTGAGTGCAATATTTTAGCATGGGTCGGTGGGGGAAATCCTGAAATCAGGCACGTAGTTTTTGAACTAAGCACGGGTTCACAATGTCAAGAAATATTAACACATTGATAAATTTTTTTTATTTAAAATACATTTTTTTAAAGAAAGACAAACCTGCGCGGGTTACGAATAACCAGACAATATTTGAAAATCTCCTTCTACCATCACAATAAGCGGAAAATGATGCTTATGTCGTGATGGAGGACTTAGCCGGCCGAGGAATCGAATACACGACGCCTGGGTGGGACCCAAAACGCGATGCCAACTCGGACACTGACCGGTCGTGTCTAGCTACTGTAAAATGTAGAAAAATAAAAATCTCATATATCTTCATATATTATGTCGTGAAGTCCAAATTTTAATATTATAGTAGTTTAAGAATAGATTATATTAGATATAAAATGTTAAGTTTTATAACTAAATAAAATATACTTCAAAAAAATTAAACTTGATAATGGTAAAAAAAATAAATTTTAAAGTAAAAACTCTTTCATAAATAACATTTTTTTTGTGCGACGTTTTTCCAAAAACATAACCCTTTTTCTATTATTCAAAGAAAAATTTTAAAAAATGTTTTTAGTAAAGAATTATAGATTCTTTACTTATAAATAACGGTACCTAAGTAAAGAATTATAGATTCTTTACTTAGGTACCGTTATTTTCTTATTCAGATTCTCAATAAACAGATCTCAAAAAACATGATTTTTTAATAGTTTTTCTTATCCCTGAAACATGGTTTTTCAATTTTGGGTCATGGCAACACTGCCTCCAGTACTGCTTCAGTCTGACCTAACGCCTAACCAGTGACTGTGACTCTGTGACAGTTCATTGGGTTGGGACAGGTCGCTGTGACTAGTGGCTTGTGACTTATAAGTGTAGTGCCGTGTAGTCAGTCATAACTTATAAGTTACTAGCATTTCCCCGCGGCTTCGCTCGCATGGTATTACGGGAAATTACTGTAACACTTGCACTTATCAATTATCCCCCCTCTCCCCCACCCCCACCCCCTCCCGCATTCCATACATTCATTCCCTTACATTCAGTTTTCAAACATCTCGCCTGCCACCTAAATTTCATTCTCAAAAAAAATATAATTATCCAATTTTGTTCATTCGTTCGGAATTTATGCGCTTACAAACATTTCAGATGTTTATTTTTATTTAAATATTTGGAAGTTTGTAAATATAATAAAAAATTACACTATTTATTTTTCAGTCTTTATAATCGTTACGGATTATATTTTTAATGTAGGAACTCTCATCTGACATTTATTCCAAAACAGAAGCTTGTCCAAAAAAAAAACAAAACATATTCTAACATTTGAATTTTCTGGAGCAGTAGCCGACCAGGGGACTGAGTACCTACCTACCAGCTTAGAGCCCACAAATATATCAACATCGTTTCCATGGAAACGATTTTTTTTCTGACGTTAGCAAAAACTCGCTTTTGTTAGCGACGTAACACGTACACCAAATATATTATATTCATATTTATAATTTCATAACCCCAGAGCTTACCATCATATACAGCCTACAGTCTTTGCATATAATTTAGCTTTATAATGGTGAAGAATTTTTAAAATCGTTTTATCGTTTTACGCGTGAAAGCGTCATAAACAAACTCGAGCAGTTTCGCATTTATAATATTAGTATGGATAACTGACTACACGGCCGATACTTTTACTGGGTCTTGCCAAGATATGGTAATTTCTTAGTTCGCATAAGAACTGCTTTATACCATCTGATATGATTAAAAAACGGAAGCGTATGATAACGAACTTAGCATCTTACGCGTGGTGCATCATTCGAGGCAAAAACGACAATTCTACATCGTGTTGGTGCCAAAATACCCAAAAATATTTTTTATTAAAAAATAATAATAATAATAGTAAAAAAATGATGTGTATTAAAAAAAACATTATTGACACAACCGGGATTTTTAACTTCTTTAAGTCTTCCGCTCTTAGCAACTGAGCTATCGCACCAACAACAATAATAATAGTAATAATTATTGGATAATTTGTAGAGCGCTGTTTTTGTGAAAAAATCACCTCAAGGGCGCTGTACAGATTATTATTAATTCCTAGGTTCTATCTAAGATCTGTCATCATAATTCTAAACTACCTTCATAACTAACTAACTAACTAACTAACCATCATGCCGTTTCCCGCAGGGGTAGGCAGAGAGGACGGACCGCCAAACAACTCGGTCCTGGCACACACTCTTTGCTTCACTCACATTCATACATCGTCTCATACATACTCTTCTATTATTCTGGCTATATATATATATATATATATGCCTACCCTCATAACAAGTCTTTAAAATCATTATCATTGATCGGTTTCGTGGCATATTTAGAGTTGGCAGTTTTGGCAGAAAGATCTACTTGTCGGAATTTTATTTCATTTAAAAATGTTTTTTTTTTTAATTAGTGACATCTTGGAGAACTACTACTATAGTTTTCTAATTATCTATACATATATAAAAATCAAAATATGTATGTTTCTGGGTTTGTATGTGAGATGTTATGCGTTGCTACATCATTCATCAGATTGCGATGAAACTTTGGAGATTTGATGTGCGCATGCCCGCGATGGTGACTATATACAATAGTGAGTTTTGGCATCATGAAAAAATGCATTGCTAACCGTTCATCCGATTGCGATGAAACTTTGGGGATGAATGAATGAATGAATGAGTGAGTGAGTGAGTGAAGCCGCGGGTAAAAGCTAGCATTTGATAAAAAACTAAAAACTAATTTAAAAAATATTACTTCTTCAATCACCGCAAATTCACTTTATGTCGTTATTTAAATTAAAATATAATAAATAAGATTTGATTTGAGTTCACGGCCAACAATATTATCGTGATTTATTTTTGGGAGTTGCGATACATTCTTTCTTTAGCGGGATACGTCCTTCCTTCTTTTATCTGGATTACACATCTGTCCTGATGATGGACACTGTAGTGCTGCACGAAACGTTGACTAAAGAAGGAGGTAGCGTAGCACGGCATAATAACGCCAAAAATAAATAACGCTAAGAAAATAAATTACTTTGTGTACAGCAGTTTTTAATCAAAATAATTTATTAATATTACTTAAATTTAATTTAATTTAGTTAAGTTAGGTTAGGTTCTTGAGAAGGGCACTTAATTAAAAACAGAAGCACTGTCAAGGGAATCTACTGGCGGTTAGTGTTAAAAATACGAAGAAGATAAAAAATAATAATTTCCAGAGTTAAGTTAAGCTCTTGATATAAAAAAAAACAATTAGGGCTTTTTATTGACCGTTAATTTTTCTAAGGAGGAATCTTCTAATTTCAGGCAAAAGACTAACGAACTTTGAAACTTATTGTAATGAAAATTTGTGAGTCGGGAGAAAGGGGAGAAAACCCTGGCTATCTCCCCTTAAAGGGAAAGAAGGAACGCCAAGTAAAGCGTAGGAGGTTAATGGAATCAGACTTATATAACTTCTCTGAATTTCGAAACAAGATTCTGCGGTTAGCAAACGTCTCGACTTTATTTAATATTTTAAACATATCAACTTACACATACACCAGAGATTCTTAACCATTTTCGTTCTAAAGACCCGTTTGTCAATCAGAAGAAAGCCAGTCAGTCACATCGACAAAATGCTGGTAGAATTTAAAACAAAATTATACAGCAAATAGTACTGTTTTTATAGACATATCGATGGCTATTTTTTTTTTTTTTAACATTAACTGACGGCCGGCTTAGTCCAGCGGTAAGGCTCTTGACTCGCATTCTGAAGGTCGCGGGATCGAAACCCGGCGTGGCAAACAATTTTTATTTGATTAATTTGAGTTATTTCACAATTTATTCATTTTTTATTTTTGTTTTTATTTATTAACAATTTTTTTGGTAAAATTTTGTAATACAAACTTTTTGTATAAACAGTTAAAATAATATATAGTATATTTGCGGCACGTTCCAGAGTGGAAGATACTCTCAGTATCGCCTTGGTGTAATACCACCTTTCAGAATTGAAACGTTGCTTGAAATGGCTTTAGCCGTCTTTGGTGACCAGATCTGAATATCCAGGTACTTCCACCTTCCTCTTCCCCATCTCCTTCCCCTTCCCACTACCTTCAGCCTCACAACATACCCCAAGTGGGGATGCCATAGTCTCACTGGCTCCATACGGGAGCAGTTTGGACTCTTGTGCGGTATTCATATAAAATAAAATAAAAAAATTAAAAATTAACTCCGCACTGGAGGCCCCGAGAAAAATTATTTCCCTGTGCCACTTTGGGGGTGCTTCAAAATTCTAAATTACACATTTGATGGTCCAGAATTGCTTGCATTGTCAAGCTTTCTGATTCCACTAAGTAATACTAAAGTCGGGATTTACTTCAGGGCGGAAATTCTGGGACTAACTACCATAATGATATGCATTAGATATTCATTGCCCAGAACTCTAATAGAGCGAATATAATTATACCGAGTCATTGGATATCTTAAATTTATCACCAAATAAATACAAAAGATTGGTACTGAGGCAGTTCAGTTATGTATAATACTGTTTAATTTTTCAAATACATAAAAGTCCATAATAAAGGAGATAATAATTTAATAAATTGTAAAAAATATTGTGATTAAAGCATATATGATAGCAGATACATTGATAGGTAAGTAAACGCAGTGTTAAATTTCAGAAGTAAACATAACAAGCCGATTTATTTAAATCACTGATCACGGACCCCAGGTTAAGGACCCCCGCTCTACACTCATGTAACGCGTGTGGGTTGGTTTGGCTCTGCGAATATTAACTCGTACGTACATACAATCATTATTGGAAGTATACCAATACTTACCGTGGGCTGAAACAGAACGCTAAATCAAAACTAATTTAAATTACATCACAATAAAAAATCGCTATTAAAGCGTGGGGCGATTCGATAGGATATTGTCTAAAAAACAAGTAGGTCATACGATGAAAAAAAAGAACAGTGCCTACTTCACAAGGAACTCCATTTTTGGTACGCTGAGACGATCATAAAAAAAATCAAATATACCGTGAATAATTATTTCATATTGCTGTAATGGAATAATGGTCCGTGAAATTGAAACCATTTGCGGAATTTTCAGGATGAAATAGCATAAAGGAGGGCGGAAATAATGATTTTACAGGTTGAAGAAAAGGAACTCGGAGAAACAATGAAAGAAAAATGAAAAGTAGTTTATCATTTTCTACAAGATTTGTAGAGATTTATTTCCCTCGCGGGAAGGAATACTTCATTCACCGAGAAAATGATAGGTTACAGCAATTTGTCTTTTTTGTAACATAATCCTTTTAAATGTTAATTGTTTATTTACTTGCGAGGAGCTACTATTTTGTAGGTCTGACTATTTCGAGACCTCCATAGCGATGGCTTTATTATAATATAAATTGTGTAAATTTTTGGAAAAAAAGCATCGAAATTAACAGCAGACTTTTGTGAGATATCACTTCAACCACAAATAAATTGCTTGAAACATACTTCCGCTATGGACCTACAGACGTGCCCATTAGATTTCTACAATAAATTACGACACAAGAAGATGAATGTGTTCCGTTATAATTTTAAATTACTATTTTGTTGTCCGATAGTTCTTTCCTAAAACATCAAAAAAACTATTAGCTATTTTTTATTTTATTTTATTTTTTATTATTTTAGTATATTTGGGAAACAAACAGTTATACGTCGCCCTTGAGGTGATCAATCAACCAAATATTATTTATTTATTATTATATTAAGGTAATCACATATTACATGGTTGCATGAACCAGCAAAGTTTCCGCAAAAGTTCATAGTATATACACCTATAAAAACATAGATTAAAATAATAAAGGAAACACAAAGTGATAGAAAAACAAGAAAAGAATATTTAAAAAAGAAATAAAAAACACAGACTAAATTAAGTGGGATAGAAAAAATGAAATTAAACTGTGAACCTTTATAAAAATAATACATTTTCGCATCATAGGATAAATATGATAAGCCATTTACCGGCGCCCTTGAGGTGATTTTTCACAAAACGGCGCTGTACAAATCATCCAAATATTATTATTTTTATAAAAAAAGAAAAAAACAACGTGAGAATGAGAAAAAAATCACACAGCAGGGGTAGAGGTTTCGTTATTAACAATTTGTTTGAATTTTTCTATTACGCATTTGATAAATTGGCCTGAGGACAAATGGAAAATATCAGCGTCTGAAAAGATGTTATTATATTTTATGCACGTCCTTCTGCGAAATGAATGTTGTGTGTAATTTGTTTTTGAGTGCGGGATGTGCAATAGTTGTTTTGACTTTGTATTTCGTGTTGGACAGTGGAAATTAATGTTTTCTAGCAAGCTATTGTACGATCTTACTAATGAGTTAATACAACAGCAACAATCACCAATAAGGGCAATAATTACCGTTGATTGATCATATATTAACAAATAACATAATACCTCCAACAACTGTCTTAAAATCTATTGCTTACATCCCGTGACCGATTAGAAAAGAACCTAATTACTATAATTTCATCGTTTAGTATTCTGGTGTACTTAACAGAAACTACTACCTTCTAGGCCTAGTTACCCACTAAATGGATGTTGGTCTACGCGCTGCGCACGTTATACGTATTACGGTACATTGAAACAATACCACAGACATTAGTGTCAAATTGCTGTCAACAATGGGGACACCAATCAACCATCATTGAGTTTTATCGTGCAACAAAAATAATATTTTTGAAGTGAAAACTTTTTTAGCACCGCTATGATTTGAAACTCGATGAAAAGGACACGAGCGACAAAAGAGACAAACACATACATAGGATTTAGCCTGCGAGAGTATAAGATAGACGGTGTGCTCTTTGTGCGGTGCTTCGTAGAATAAAATATAAAATAATTTTTAAACTTGGTAATCCCTACAATTAATTATCCTACTTCTGATACTCTGTATTCGTCCCATTCTCATAAGTTTTCTGAAGGTTTCATTTCTAATGTTACTTCTAGCCGCCTTAGCGTCTAAAATAGGAACTCTTCGGCTTATCAAGGCTTGAGCAGCCGATTTAGTCTGCTTAAATTTGAGCTTAATCTGTAGGACACGTACTGTTGATGGAACGGGCGAATATATCTCTTTTTTAATGAAAACAAATAACTTTGTGTACACCACTATTTAACGAACAATATCAACATGCATTTGCGAATTTTGAAGAAATGAATAATCTCTCTTTGCGTATCTAAATACATGCATGCAACGAGACGCGAACCGAACCACGAACCATGGGAAAGGAACAAAGTAACCGCAGGTGGCATTACGAGTCGTTTGAGGTTGCTTCATTCCATTTCCATAATTCGTCGTTGTGTTCACGTCGTATTGCATGCATTAATGGTTATACACAAGCATGCATAAGTTCATTTTAATAAAGGTGTCTATCCTTGAGGTTACCGACTCCCCATTTCGACCCTCAGATCTAATTTAATGAACGCTGCAATTTAATTTATAATATTAACACAACTGTTAAGCTGATCATATAAAATAATATCTTTTATGTATATTTTTATTACTCGTAGTCATTTGAATTTATGGAAGCAAGAATTAATTATCTTAGGGAATGTTATACTTTTATGTACAGGAAATATAAAATTTTAAAAGGAATGTTAAAATTTTGTAAAGGAAAATAACTACAAGTTTTGTCCTCTTTCATGTCCCATGTATAAAACGGGATTTTTCGTCTCGTCTACTTTTGATGTAAAAACACTTTTTAACTAATTATTTTTTCGCGGAATCCTAAGTTTTCTTCAAGAAGCCCCAGGGTTTCGCAGAGCCTCATTAAGGAAATCTGCTCTAATTATTCCGCCTACAGCAGAAGATCTACATGGCCATCAAAATATACACGCATCAGCCTACTGGAAAATCCTAGAAAAGTCTAGAAGAAATCTTCAAGAATTATTATTTACCAAGAAGATTTTGTCATCAATCAAGGCATACAGCTCCCGGTTCGATTAGCCGTACCATTTCTTCGTCATATTTCAACCGACAATTGCACATATTTAAAAGCACTTACCTAGTTGTCTTTATATACACAAAAATCCGAAATAAACTACGAAACTACTTAACCGATTTTGATGAAATTTTTCTTACTGTGTGTAACTTGGTCGAACTTAAAAGATAGAATTAAACAAATTCCTACACAAGTTTGCACATAATATCTTTTGTAGATAAAACGTAAAACATACACGACGAAAAATAAATAGGTCCTTCAATCCATCAGTCGATTTCGAATCCGAATAGAGTCCTTTGAAGTAGAGTGTAGATAAAAATTATATTAATAATATATGTCTTTGATGTCAAACTGATTGCAAACTAGAGCGGCAATAGGCAAACAAACGATTTTAGTTAACGCGGGGTGACATTGATTTATATTCGACTCGCTGGTTTGTGGTTTGATACAAATATAAATAATAATACGCAATATATTATTGGAGCGGAAATTGGCCAGGACGCATATTACATATTGGTCAGCGACAAAAGTGACTCAAAATATAATATTACGAGTTTTTTTAATATAAACCGCCATATCTCTTCTCCGGCGGAAATATATTGTTATAAAAAGAGGAGCTCATTTATTATGTTGACCTTTATGGTCAATGGATTGATTATTTTATTAAGAATGCAGCATAAATCATTATTTTTTCATTGCTGAAGAAACGGAAAGAAAATTTAAATAAGGCTGAGTGTAAATATCGGTTGAGTATAGATTTATTTACTGTATTTTTATGCTCTTGTGGCTAGCGAACAACGCAGCACATTCGCGATTACTTTGTCTCCAATACCGGAGACACGGTCCTTTTTAGCTTAGCGACGGGTGACGAACTAAAAGAGAATTCATTCTGTTTCCGATTGCCGTCGATCCAACCGCTCGCGAATAGCTCCGTGTTCGCTCTCCACTTTCCGATAAATAATCTTTTACAAATATAAATTATTTTGGTAATGAAATATTGTTTAATAAACCTGTAAGTACAAAATCTTGCTCATTTAATTAACACACGCCATACACGTTCTATCCCCCATTCTCTTATTAGAGTTTCCTTCAGAGTTTTATTAAGAAAACTAAAAAGGGGTGCATGTCGTAGGAGCGGGGAAAAACTAAAAACGATCTTTACTCACGAACTAGATGTACAGGCGGTCAGTAGGTGCTTACAGCTTTGTAGGACTGGAAAGAATCAACATACCTGCAACAAAGAAAAATACAGTAATTAGACAAAGTGCCATAAGGTTCAATGTAATCAATTATTAATCAATGAATTAGACAGTGAAAGAAGGTGGAGAAAGCCAGCTTTTCTAAAGTTATAAAAAATAAAAGCGAATAAATTAAAGTCATCTGTTTATAAGAAACGGCCCGTTTTCATGTGGTAAATGTTAAACACCAACCGTATACAACATTTAAACACGCGGCACCCAATGCTAATCAGTACCAATGACGTTAGTTCTTTAAAGCAACCCGCATTTCAATGACAGTAGCACAATCACAGCATTCCCGGTCAATTTTATTTTAATTTCGATGTTCTAACGATTGCAAACTGTTTATAAAGATGGTGGAATATATTACGTGGAGTGCTTGATTTTGCACGCAGTCAGGTACTTTCTCAGGTAACTTTTAAGGGCTCAAGACCAGAGGTGGCTGCTAAACCGAATATTAATGTTATGGTACGTTCAAAACTGTTCCGAACTCATGCAACTTATAAGAACAACACACTCTGTTCTACTACAATACATGTACACAGGGCAAATGTATTGCCCATTCCCGATACAACGGTTTCACACCACAGGACACCAATACATTAACGTTAACTTGGTGAATTTCGTTGAACATAATAACAACCCATTCCAACCCTATGCTTAAACCTTTGGATGTCTCTTTATGAACCTATTTACTGTATTTTTAAAAGTTTAGTTTCTTGCGTTTATATTTCATGTGTGTATTTTTTATCTCTGGGAGTAAACAAATACATACATATAATAAAGACTGCAATCCATTCGTTAAGTTATTATTTATTTCATGTAGTATTTTTTATCTCTGGGAGTAAACAAATACATACATATAATAAAGACTGCAATCCATTCGTTAAGTTATTATTTATTTCATGTGTGTATTTTTTATCTCTGGGAGTAAACAAATACATACATATAATAAAGACTGCAATCCATTCGTTAAGTTATGGGAATTTATCAAGTTTGACGATGAATTCGAGGCAATGATGAATGCCACCGGAATAGCCGTTTGATTCCCTAATGCAATTTCATAAGGGTGGAGACAGAAGGTGAATGCACTTGGTAAATACAGACTTATATGTATTATGCATCTCTTCTCCGGACCAACCGAGCGTGTGGGGTGTGTTTTCGTTAACGAAATGCAGCTGAAATGCGGTTACGGACATGTGAACATGTTAAGCTAATGTTTGTCGAGTAAATTGACGTTGTATAAACACCAGCATTTGGCAGCGAATTGAAAGACCGGGAAACATGATTCTAGTTCGTATCGTGGAATTGTTTTGCCACCAGCAATGGTTCTCGCTGTAGAGATTTTTCGAGTACACAAAGTTGGGGAAGTGTACGAACACGTGTATGTGAATTTTATTTCCACATTAATTTATTTGATTACTGGTACAAATTATTCTTTTTTTAATTGTTCTCTAGACTTAATGTCCGGATTAAATCTTCCCCACAGGAAAAATTAAACCCTTCCACACACTTTTCCACAAATGATCATCTAGTCAATCCACGCGATGTAATTGCATTGTATAAGTATAATAAATTCAAAACTATACAAGAACAACACGTCAACCTACCAGAGACCATATGGGAAAATACTTCACCGACTCCAGATATTTTCATATCAGAGGGTTCGGCTCAATAGAACTCCTAACTGAACCGATAAATCCAACTGATCCCTCAATATAAATATTTAAAAAATCTTTCGTAATCCTACGTGTGTTTAATATGACTGATTTTTGCATCTTTATATAAAGATTCTTTGATAAAGCTAATAAGCCTAAAATTTTAATTAGAGAGCTAGGTATAATGCCAGTAGCCGAAATAACAAATGGTAATATTTTTGTAGTCCGAGAATGCCAAATTCTTTTAATCTCATTTCCTAAATCTGTATATTTTCTAATTTTTTCAGAAACAGATTTTTGAATATTAATAATATTATTATTTCAGACTGGTACAAATTATTCTTAATCTACGGTTTACATACATAAGACTTAGTTCAAAGTCGACTTAGTTACACATGTTGGAAAACCCATTTAAGGCGGTACACAATCCTAATAATTTTGGTTTGCTCATTTTATTTAGTCATTTCATACAGAAGAGTTGTTGGTTATAGTTCATGTATGTGAAAACATACAGACAATAACAAAATTTACCCCAGTTTTTGGCGGCACATTACTTTATATCGAATACGAAGAAAGTCCATCGTCTGAATTGTCCGGTGAAATGGAAAAATGATTTTCGAAAGAATAATTCTAATTCTAGTCTAATTTGCATGGAGGCGATCTGGCAGCCCAAAATGTCAAATTCATAATAATTATTAATTAGAACATCGTGCGGAAAATAGGGCCGCCAAGTCAAGCCGCATTCAGTGACCGAAACTAAATTGATTTGCGTCAAATTCAGGGGAATATTCAGTGGCGTAACTATAGGGTGGCAGGGCTGGCAAAATGTCATGGGCCCCGCGGGGGCTGGGGCCCCGGCCCCGGCCCGAGGTCGCCAGCTCAGAAGTAACCTAATGTTTTTAACAAAATTTAGTAAAAATTATAACTTTGCTGATTTATTAATGATACTTTTCTTCAACCCAAATGATACTTTTCTTTACTCTTTCTATAAAAGGTACAGAAATATTTGTTCTCTAATTATACGGAAAGCCAAAGAATTATATTACAAAAACAAACTGATAACTGCAAACTTTGACCCGAAAAGCGTTTGGTCAATTCTGAGAGAAAGCACCCACACACAAAAAAACAATGATGATAAAATCAAAAATTTAGTTATCAACGACGAAGAAGTCGACTTTCACAAAAATCCTACTCTCATTCTTAATTACATAAACAGACATTACACAAATATCGGAGCTAGCCTAGCCGAAAATATAAAAAAAATGTCGACTGGAATCGAAAATCAAGATCTTCGAAACAATATGACTCAGTGCTCTAATATAAACAATGATAGACATTTCAAATTAAATAAAGTAACACTGGAAGACACCAAACAAATAATACAATCCCTAAAGGATAACACTACATCGGGACCTGACGGAATAGACTCGAAAACAATAATAACACTAAGCCAACAACTGCTTATACCACTAACATACGTGATAAATCTTAGTCTCAAAGAAGGAATTTTCCCGAGCATTCTAAAAAAAGGTATGGTTATTCCAATTTATAAATCAGGACCAAAAAATAATGTTAATAACTATAGACCCATTACATTATTAAACACTTTGTCAAAAATTCTCGAAAAGGCAATAAAAGTACAGCTACAACATTATCTGGAAAACAGGCAAATACTCTCAGTAAACCAATACGGCTTTAGAAAAAATAGGAACACAGAAAACGCAATTGCCACCGTAACCGAGTTTATTACACATAACCTAGATGCTAAAAAAAAAGTAATATCAATTTATTTAGACTTATGTAAAGCATTTGACACAATTTCTCACGAAAAACTTTTCAAAAAACTAAAGAACGTCGGTGTTAGTGGCATAGAACTAGACTTACTGAAAAGCTTCATGTCGGGTAGAATGCAACAAGTTAAAATTAACAACATGTCAAGCGAGCCACTTCTATCTAGATATGGAGTACCACAGGGAAGCGTTCTTGGTCCCTTAATGTTCCTTATTTACATTAACGACCTATGTGACATTGATATCGATGGTCAAATCGTAACATTTGCTGACGATACAGTACTTCTCTGCCAGGCAGAAACATGGAATGAGGTATATACAAAGGCCGAAAATAATTTATCGGTGGTCAAAAATTGGCTAAACAACAACATTCTTACCCTTAACACAACAAAAACCAATTATATTACACACAGCATCACACAAAGAGGCCAACCTCCACCGCACACAGACCTTATCTTACATAACTGTGGTCAAACTTCTCGTACATGTCAATGCGAGCGAATTGAAAGGGTTAATCAGACTAAATACCTTGGAGTCATAATAGATGCCAACTTACGCTGGACTGACCACATATCTTACATCACAAACAAACTGAAACGAGTCATGCATCTCATAAAGTCAATTAAAAACATATTTCCAAGAACAATCCTCAGAACCATATTCTTTTCACTTTGTCAATCCATTATCTCTTATGGCATACTGGCTTGGGGAAGTGCAACGAATACAACAATTGACCCAATAGAAAAAATTCAAAAGGCAACAATCAAACTTATCCTCCAAGTTCCTCGCTACACAAGCTCAAATGTAATTTACGAAACACTAGACGTCATGACAATAAGACAACTGTATGCCAAATCTGTTCTACTTTACTTCTTCCAACATAAACTCCACGTTCCAATGCAAACCCAATTATCAATTAAAACCAGGGCCTCTACAAATAAAACACTAAATATACCGATAGCTCATACCTCACACGGGCAAAGAAACTTTAAGTACTACGCAACCAAACTATATAACTGCATGCCCACCACACTGAAGCAACTACTAACTACAAATTCATCTACCATAGTTCTCAAAAAACACATTAAAGACTGGATCAAACAACAAGGTATTCAATTTACTCAAAAAATTATAACACCTAACCAAACATAACCCATCCCAAATATAAAAAAAATATAATTAAATAAACTTTGTTTCGAGACAGAAAATATTACCACAATATCCGTGATTATACCATTGGCGCGTGGTCCATAGAAAAATATATCTACCGTTTATCAAGACAATTATTTATCTTACTCATAATCTAGATTCTAAGAACAACTGTATATATAGATCCCCACCGAAACTAATCTTTTAATTTATGTGTAGGATACTGCCGCCATGGGTCGACCCACAGTGCCCTTCTTGACAATATCAAGGAGGTTACAGTGTTTCTACTTAGGTCGACAGAATAGCACTTAATCCCAAACATGGGAACACCTCAGCACAGGTTCGCCTAGTGAGGTGTTCACAAAACACTACGACTAACCTATTTACATACAGTTACGGATCTTTAACATGTTTTTTTTTCTTATTAATAACCTATTATCTATGTAAACTATGTAATTATTTGTAAAGTGTATGTACAAGAATAGAAATAAATAAATAAATAAATTAATAATAAAGAATCATTTTATGTCGTGCAGCTTTCCTGAGGTATGTACTGCATTAACGTTACTTGTTACAATTCCTGTGACTGCAGCTAGTATTGAAAGAGCATTTTCCAAACTAAAATTAATAAAAAAATATTTAACAAACTCAATGAGACAAGACAGGCTACGTAACTTGGCTATTCTGTCTATTGAAAATTCTATGGTCCGATCTTAACTTTGAAGACGTTATTGATACTTTGGCGGAACAGAAAGCTCGGAGAAAAGAATTTTTTTAATAAATATCTGGTAAAGATTAATTTGTTATTCATTATAAATATGTAATATGTAAGCTTTTCAAAATAAATTTACTAGATATTTAACAAGAATGCACACAATATTAGTATGCACACAATATAAAACTGTTGGCTAAGTTCTTAAGCGATTTATTAAAATCCAATTACAACTTAATTTTACCGGGGGGCCTCTCCACATGAATTTATTACGGGCCTCAGATGGTGTAGTTACGCCACTGGGAATATTAACCATTTATCATAATGCACCAGAAATATTACAAGATTTTACAGATATAAAAACTACAACAACCGAAAATTCAAACAGCTCAGTTTTTTTTTCTACAATAGCTCCACTCAGGAGGCCCTGCGGAAAATAATTCTCCTCAGGGCCTGGGTCATTTTGGGGATGTTATATGGAGGGTCTTTTTAGGAAAACAAGGAGAGGATGTTCTGGGAAAGAAAAGGGTACTAGCGGTGGGTAGGCGTCAGTGTGTCCAGGAGTGACGGACGTATGAATCTATCCCGACAACTGCGGTGCAAGGCGATATTCCGAAAGAGTACGACTGGAGAAGTCAAAGGGACTCCCTCAACCTGTCTCTCTTGATCCGGCGCCTGCATGCAGCTAGTGGGCAGACACATCCGCCAAAATTTAATTTAGTCCGAAGTTTTGAGTTTTGAGGTCATTTGTTTTACCAGTTTCCCACTTGTACTACCAGTTTCCAGACACCGTGTATAACTAGAAAACCTTCAAAACAATGAAAATCTAGTATTCACATAGGTGCCCAAGACCTTAATATATTATCGAGTAACGGGTCTATTCGGTGTCATTAATCAGAATTCGCTTTGCATTCAGTTCTGAGAAAACGCTGACATTAACATTTCCAATGCATGGAAATCTACGACATAAATTACATTCATAATATCCGAACCTTCACCGGAAAATAAAGCGATTCTATTGAAAATCTATGGATGAACGTACCAACATACAGGCAAAACTAAAACTTTTCATTAACCCCTCGTGCCTCGACCATATTATGTCGAGGGTAAAAATTTTTCAATTCGAAAATGGAGAATTTCTGAAAGCATGTGGGTTGTTCTTCTTTTAAACCTACATAACTTTTACCACTCTGTCACATTTCCACCACTCTGTCACATTTTGTTTTTACTATAAATGAATCTCTCTGGATCTCAGAGGGGAAATTGTAGCAAGGGGGGAAGAAGGCCTAAAATGCCTTTTGGGGATGACAAACACGAGCTGCGTTTATACCTATTTCGAATGACAACCCACGTGACGGAATTGTCGTATGACATAAAAATTGTAGGAGACAAGTTTTTGAGAGTTTTTAAAAATATTTTATTATAAAATCGCTGTTAATTGTTGGTTATATATAGCTTTCAGAGTTTAAAAATAGTTTTATATTTTATGTCGTCATGTAATTTTTTTGTAACATTATAGAATATACGCAAGTCGAGGTGGCAGAAGACAACAACTGATTTGTATGAAATACACTTCTATCACGAGGAGTTACAACTCTGAAATGTAATTTTTACTACAAAAATATAAACACATTTTTTGCAGATACGTCTTTAGTACAGTAGATTTTAAAGTAATTATAAAATAATAATATTGGTAATTTTGTTGAATTTTTCTCCACTAACTGGTGGAGACAACTTACTCTAGGTTAAAAAGAAGAACGACACAATCAGCATTTTGACATTTCACAAGAAACATTTCATTTTAAAGAAACATTGCAAAATATCAGAGGCTCCAGGGGACAATTTATTCACTTCCTATCCGACAAATTGAAATTAAATATGCGATTTGAATTCGCATAAGCATTGTTAAAGTGAAGAGAATAGCTGAACAGGCAGACCACACAGAAACAACGACTTACAAGATTAATATTGTTCTCACTTTAGCCTCTTGTCACCCACACCCCCACCCAGTGGGAGGCGGCATATCAAAGCCTGGGGATGAAGGGTGGCAAGAAACCAAGCCAAGAGTACACAGTACGTAAAGTGACACCCGCCAGCTTGGATTATATAGTACAGAAATGTCAGTGTTCACTGCTGGTGACATTATCAATTTGCCGCTCCAGTTGTTCAAGAAGAGCGCCGATCGAACCTTGAACTTCAATAATGATTATTTCCTGCCCTACTCCAGATGCAAAGGTCCGCAACATGACGGAAATAGATACTACGGTTTAGTGACACATCAAGCGAAAGCGGCGACGGAATATTCCTTCGGTACCGAAGCAGGATATCCTAGACTAAATATAAAAGAGCAGGATAAAGTTTATAGCTCTTAGACACGGAACGAATGGTCGAGTACCTTGTAAGTGAGAAGCTGTATTTGCCAGAGAAACTTCAAAGCGAGGAAATTATTCGAGTGGGCCCCGGCCGTAGCGGAAAGGTAATTCCTAAATAGAATTCTTGAAATGACGTTAAGTTTTTCATATTTTATACTGTGCGAAAGAAGAACATAAAAAATTGAATTTTTCTTAAGCGTTTTTTAAATGTTTCAATAATTCAATCTTGATGCTTTCTGTTCATATTGAAAGTCAAAAATTTCACGGCTTCTTTTTGTTAGTCAAGCGCAGATTCGAAATTGCCGCAATCGGCTGTAACTACAGTTTACAACGTACAAAGTGATGTTGGCAGTTTTTCAATTGTTTATACAAGTAACGCACAAGGGATCCAATTGCTCACAACCGCCTAGAGCCAGTGAGACTAAGGCATCCCTGATAGGGATATGTTGTGAGGCTGTAGGTAGTGAGGAGGTGAAGGAGATGGTAAATAAGGTGGGAAAGTAACTGGCTATTCAGATCTGATCATCAAACACGGTTAAATCCATTTCAGGCAACGTTTCGATTCTTAATGGTGATCTTTCACCGGGGCGATACTGAAAGTATCTAGAAACTCTGGAACGATACAAAATAACACAAATTCAAATGCCGGGATTAGAACGCGACCTCCTGATTCGTAGCCAAGGATTGTAACCACTCAATGGGCGCTTTTAATATCGTCATCTATTCTCGCCTACGGAAAGGCGGCGGTTCAAAAAAGGCAACAAACTTACGTTCCTTATCATAATAACGCTGCAGCTCTTTCTTAAACTTTAAATAATGATGAAACAAAAGATGAAATACCTACGTAATTTATGTATATCTGTTTCCTTCAAAAATTTTTTTTTTTCCTTTGGAAGAAACAGATATACGGGCAATGTGTGTTTCATCTTTCGTCTCACCATTATTTAATGTGTAAGAAAGAACTGCAGCATTATTTTGATAAGGAACGTATGTTTATTGACTTTTTGTACCGTCGCCGTTCATTAACGTGGGAATATTAACACACCTAATCACGGAAGCTGCCGGAAGGAATAACAATCAGGAGGGAAAGAATTTTAAACATTTAGATTAACCACTGGAGCGACAGCGTAATTTAAAACTTTTTCTCCGATTGCTCGAAATTTTTTGGTGATCATTTTGAATATTTTTCGCCCAAATTAAAAAAATCATACCTTCGAATTTTAATATGGAGACATACAAACTGATTATAGTTCTATATAGCCAATGAATTCAACTATCTTTTGCCGATTATCACATATCATAGGATTTACAAAAAAATATTATAAAATCGTAAACTTCTACTTAATTAATTACAAATAAGAGAAATTTGCCAAAATTGGCAGCAAAGCAATGCGAGGTATTTTAAATAGTGCCATATTGTGGCAAAAAGCGCTCCAGTGGTTAAATAACTGCATTCGAATAAATTAATTTGAAAATGGTTATCTTCATTGTGACCATCGCTAATACGGCGTGTTCATTCATATTACAAAAGAAATAGTTGAAATAGAATTGATGTATAGATTGGTTAAGGCGTTATCTTATTATGCAAAGCAATCGTGTCACTCTTTACGTCATAGGCAGGTTCAAGACACGCCAAAGTCCTTGGTCCAAGACATTTGTGCAGAGGTGAAAGAAGTGCAAACTGCCTACGTGCGATTCCACGCCGGTATCGCGGTACAACCAAAGCCAGGGGACAACTTTGGTAGCACAAGTATTTGACTGAAACAAACGTTCTAATGAACAGACAAAACACGCGGGGGTGGAGATTTTACAAGTGAATAGCTCCAAACAAATACACTAATTATTTTTTATCTACAGGCTTGGGTTGGTTCTTGCAAGACGGCGCGGATAGCGAAACAGCTAATAATGGGAGTAATATAAAATGATGAGTTCGGTTTATTATCTGCCATTCATTCTCCATATTCATCGGTACGTCACTAATTGAACTCTTCCAGTAAAAATAAAACAGTGCAAAATAAAGTAAAAACCTTCATGAAAGTTCCAAATCATTTAACGAGTGCAGAAAGAACTTTTTAAGTTTAGACTAAACACGACTTATTTTATATAAATAAATCAAACACCAAGTCTTGGATCATCACCAAGACAGAACTAACATCAAAGACTTTATCAAAACAATATACATATGAATATTAGTAGACGAGAACAGATAGGAGAGGGGTACAAACCAACTATAGCAGGACGCGGAGGGGCAAGATACTGTGATGATATGTGATTCGTCAATAAATCAATCTGACAGTATATAGGCATCTCGAATTATAATATCACCGTTTAGTTCTTAAAATAAAAATTTGATTCTGAATGAATAGACCTTTTTACATGGGAGCGCGAATTGCTCGCCACGTTTTGAACAAATTTGCGAAGTCCAAATACGGCAAAGTAAAGTTCGCCTGGTATGTTTTAAGGTTTTCACGGCCAAAAAGTATTTTTGTTATTGTTTTTGGGGTGTTCAGCGTTACAGTGTCCATCATGATGGACACTGTAACGCTGTCCGAAACGTTGGCTAAAGAAGGAGATAGCGAAACACGGCATAACACCCCAAAAACAATAACAAAAATAAAATTCGCCTGTTTCAGAACCGAATATTTTGTTGCCGTATTTAGTTAAGGCGGCGCTTCCCGACTCAAAAAGAAGAAGATGGAGAGATATGTAATTACGAATGTTGGACAGAGCGCGCTAATATTTTAAGTGATAAAATTGCAGCGAAAATTGCGAAAATGCTTAATAAAACACGACTCGTTTAAAATAGAGCAAAAATTTCGTGGAAGGTATCTTAAGTATCATTTAAAGAAACATTGTGAATTTCTCACAAATATAACTTATAAAACAATAGAAATAGACGTGTTTTTAACAATTTTCGATTACTTTGATTGCATACGTTGCGATTTTTTTCTATCGAGGGAATTTCATGTAATTTGCGTTTCGGCGTGGAACGCGTCTAGGTATTATCTTCAAAAATAACATATATTTTTTTAAAGCTTAAAAACTTCAAATTTTTAAGGGAGATATGTAAGAAATCGGTAGAAATTCGGGTAGCGGCGGCTTAAGTAAAACCTTCACGAAAGTTCCAAATCAGCTAAAGTGGAAGGTGCGCGGCCCATTTCGGTCAGTTTCATACAAAATTTAAATTTGGATTTGAGGTCAAAATACCCAACCAAACTGAAAAATTATTTTTGTTATCAAAAGGTACATAAAATACCTAGTACGGATGTGAGCTACTTTATTTATTTTTGCTTTTAAATTATAAGATATAGACCATAAAAAATTTTAGTGTTTTATGATTTTAAAGGCAACTTGGGCAATTATTTGAGAGTAAATGAAAAACAATAAAAAATAATTTTACTATATTAATCATAGAAATGTAATGAAATATAAAATAAATAAAAAAAATTTAGAAAAAAAAAATCATTTTAATAGGTGTAAATTTTAAATACAAATTACCTATTCACGGCGGAACAAAAATTTGTCGTACATACATTAAAATTCCTACCCGAAAAAATTAATTTTTACAATGTTTTATTTTTTTATTTTATTTTTCATTGTATTTGTAAAACAAACATTACTAGCCGTTACCGTTACATTATTACCGTCCGAGCATTAGAACTGTGTTCTTTGATCGTGGTTTAAAAAACGCGGATAAAGAGGGATCACTCTACGTGCGTTTTCGGCAAATAAGCCGGACGCTCCGAGATGTGCTGTATTCTGTAGTGTACTCTGCGCTTAATGATACAATTAAATATAGAAGGCGAGTAGGTACTTACTTAGCAACGGGGCGTCATAATCCCCGAGAGATATTTGCGTGCTGGCAATGGACCAATTTTATTATTCTATGTAATGCGGGATCACAAGCACAACACTACACACTACAAACAACTAATTGTCGGCTTCTGTCAGATGGACATTGGACATTCTGGTAAAGATGTAGACTTTAATTACTGTTAATATTTTAGTGTTAATCAAAAGCACTACACTACACAATTAACTGTCGGTGCCTGTCAGATGGACATTGGACATTCTGGTAAAGATGTCGACTTTAATTTCTGTTGTTTTTTAGTATTAATCACAAGCACTACACTACACACAATTACCTGTCTGTCCCTGTCAGATGAACATTGGACATTCTGGTAAAAATGTCGACCTATATATCTGTTATTATTTTAGTGCTATCACAAGCACTACAGACAACCAACCATCGGCTCCTGTCAGATGGACATTGGACATTCTGGTAAAAATGTCGACCTAAATATCTGTTATTATTTTAGTGCTATCACAAGCACTACAGACAACCTTTAGTGCTATCACAAGCACTACAGACAACCAACCATCGGCTCCTGTCAGATGGACATTCTGGTAAAAATGTCGACCTAAATATCTGTTATTATTTTAGTGCTATCACAAGCACTACAAATAACCATCTCCTGTCCGATGGACATTAAATATTCTGGTAAAGATGACTTTAATTTATGTAACATCGGTCTCCGTCAGGTGAACGTTTGACATTCTGGTAAAGATGTCGATTTTAATTTATATTATTATTTTAGTGCATCACAAACACTTTACACTACAAACAATCATCTATCGGCTACTGTCAGATGGATATTGGACATTCTGGTTGACTTTAATTTCATGTAAAATCTGCTCTTGTCAGATGGACATTGAACATTCTGGTAAAGATGTCGACTTTCATTTCTGTTATTATTTTAGTGTTAATCACAAGCACTACACTACACACTACAAACAACAAACTGTCGGATAGACATTGGACATTCTGGTAAAGATGTCGACTTTAATATCTGTTATTATTTTAGTGCTATCACAAGCTCTGCAAGCAACACTACGTCTGGTAAAGATGTCGACTTTAATTTCTGTTAGTATTTTAGTGCATCACAAACACTACACACTACAAACAACAATCTATCAGCTCCTGCCAGATGGACATTTGATATTCTGGTAAGTTTAATATCACTTTAGTGTTAATCACAATTTTTTTTCATTCCAGTCATCATGAAATACAATTATTACACGAAACACACTTCAACGCACCTATTTTACTTATGAAACTTAAGTTATTTTAATAAAGATGTAGTCGCATACGTTCTACGCGAATTTGTGGACTATAATCAATACTTTTAAATATGTTTCAAGTTGACACAGCTTTGCGAGTTGGTGAAGATTGGGATATTGTAGAGGTATGACTTAACCTTTGTCTTCTGATATTTTTGTTGATAAGAATCGTTCTTATGACCTTGATGCTGGTATTCACTGCACAATTACACACAAGAGATTTGAAATTATACACACCGAGGGGCTACCAGGTGGTCACTGCCCAGATTTCTCTATTGAGTTGGTATTAAATTGCACTGAGATTGATTTTAGTTCACTGCACGGGCTTCATTAAAATGACTGATTGTACCACGATTTATTGTTGCAAATGTTATACATGTCAGATAAGGGCAGATATTTGGATAACAGAATGGAGGGAGATGCATGTAGTTGCGTCAACAAAAGATATTTATTGCTTTAAAAACTTCTCACATCTATTAATGATATTAAAATTTATTTTAATTGCCAATTTATTAGTGTATTGATTATTCAAGTAGTTTCTGCTTCCTTAAATAGATGTCAATAGCATAGTTAGTAATACGAAGTTTTGTTACATCCAAACAGATTGGCACGATATCAGAAGAGTAATCAGTGGGAGAGGCAGAACTACTTAGAGCCTAGAGTAAGAATGCTCGTTCAGTTTAATATTCACTGTAATATTTACCGTAACTTAATAAATCGACTTGAAATCAAACGAACTCAAACTTATTTGAAAGATACCCAACACATCTTGAGTTGTATTAATATTGGAAATTAAGAGACAAGACAGATATCGTTTATTTTTTTAAGGAAAAAATCATTATTTAAAAGCATAAGGGATTAATTTATTTTACAACCTGAAACTAACTTTTAATTGAAATGACGTATAACTAAGAAATAATATAAATTAAATTGAGTATTTTTACGGTACTACAACATTATAAAACCAATTTGGTTCAGTAATCTCTTAGCAAACTTTTAGCATTTCTTCAAGATGCCAATAATTTTTCTTGTCTTATAGATTATTTTAGCGAAGAAAATAAAATAATTTCATCCTCTTGTTCCACACTCGTTGCTCTGTTTTCCAAACAGCTTTTTTATAGTAACTATTAAAAATAATATTATTTGGAAAGAACTCGTGAAAACCACGTTCTCGTGCTGAGTGTGCCTTTTGAATTCTGTGTATGAGATCAATTATTTTTTATTTTATATATAAATCTAGCTTGACCCGTGAAAAATCATTGAACAACAATTCTTGAAAAATCAATGCCAATTCTAAAAATAATTTTCTGTTCAACTGTAATTATAAATTCGGGAAGCGGGTATGGGTACCGCGGCGCCGGGAAGCATTTATTGGATACCCAACTCCTCTGCCACAGGTCACCCCAAGTGGTTCGCTACGTTTGGTAACTTAATAGGGGTGCCCGTTCGGGTTTATGGGGTAAGGTTTGTCCGGATCTTTGCGGCGGATGCGTCTGGCCACCAACTGCGTGACAGGTCGGATCGGAAAAGACTGGTTGAGGAAGACCTCTCCAGCATTATGCCCTCGGAACATTGCCTTGCACCGCAGTGGAAAGGATGGACACTCTGACTCCCAGATTCCTACCCACTCATCGTACATATTTCCTTCCTCCTAAAAAAAACCCTCCACACGGCGTCATAGAGAGATGACTTAGGTCCTGAGTGGAATTATTTTCCTTATGGCCTTCTGTGTGGCGCTGGTAAAAGAAAAAAAAAATATACAAAAATTAAAATTTTAAAAAAATAAACGAAAACATTTTCTTTTTCAAACTTCGCAAATACACTTTGTGGCATTAGTTAGAAAGTTAGGTATAAAAGTACCGTGTTAAGATTTCAAGGTTATTTTTGTCTTTAAAAACATGTTTGTCTCCTACAATATTTTACATAGTAATTATTCCGGAAGCTTTCAAAAAATTAACGAAGGCACCAATTTATAAAGCGATGAAGGAGACGTAATTAACTCGATGCCTGTCGACTCATTAACTTTAATATTCATAATCTCATTTGACGGGGAACACATTAAATTCTCCTCCAAGTACATATTATATTGTAATACATTACGTAGGTAGAAAACAACCAACAAGTAAGATGCTGACGGGATTATCCGATATAATAACCAAATATTAGTTCGCCCACAATCATTATTTATTAATCTGGTACGTACTGGGAACTCGGTAAGTACTGACAACAGAAGGTATTTACTGCTTAAAATGAAGCCACAGCCACAGCCCAAATCATATGATTTTGTTTTGAAGTATTTAGAGGCTTCAATTAAATACTGCGTGTAGAACATATCTTGGCCCTTAAAAATATCGGTAATTGTTTTTGTAAGTCTTTTAATAAGCCTAGAAAAAATAATGTTTTAGGTATATAAAAAAACACTTTCGAGTGCAAACTCTTCTACTTAAACTCCTTTTCGGATATGGTTTTATTGTAATATGTAACGAAATTTAGTTTCTTTTATAATAATGGCAAAAAAAAATATATTTACGCCCGATATTCACACAGTAAAATAAAATATGCATTTTCGCATTGTTATTTCACAATACGGCCGACAGCCGACGAATTTGTATTTTCAAAGTGAACCTTATGCAGTCCACCCAAAGACTACTGAGTTACCACACTCATTTTGCATCAGTTCGGCCCCGGCCGGAGCGGAGCTTGTACATCTATAGGCTCCGCGTCGCTTGGTTCCATGAAATCAATTTTAAATTTTCTTGTTATTACAGTAAACAAGGCGTAAAAAGAGTTAATGTTTTTTACAGGCCTAAGAAATCAACCTGAAAAAAAAATCTCAAATACCTTTTCCAAGTATTTTTAAACTCCTCCCATAAAGGGGCGTGAATTCCGATTTCGATTATTTCCTGGACTATTGGATCACCTTAACATGCTTAGCTTTGCAGTGGGCTGATACTTTCACTGCAGATATTTTCACATTATCAATCTATCTATCTACCTACCTTTTCTATTTATCTACATCTATCTTTATAGCTTCTATTTACGTACAGAAAATTGTCTGTGGCCGAGTGACGGACACCGGGCAGGCAGCGTTTATTGATTTTTATACAAAACTACAGATTTCATCGAAAATTAACGATTTAAAAAAATATATTTTGGTTTAATAATTTATACTTTAAAACATTATTTGATAACGTGGGCCTCCCTTACCCGTGCTGCGGCCCTCATTTTACAATTTAAAATTCAGTAAGATATGAAGTAATAAATTTCAGTATAATACACAAAGGCGGTTTTGAAAAAAATTTCGGCAAATATTATTAACATGTTTTGGCATATATATTTTGCACACAAAATAAAATGAAGGGCGCTGTAATCTGCGTGACATTTCGAAAAACCACCCCCGTCCTCTTTTCCCACCCCCTTAAAAAAAGAATAAAGCCCGGGTAACGCCGGGAGTTTATACAAATACTAAAAAAGCAAGTAACTAATTTTAAAGAAAAAATCCTTTTGGTAGGTAATTGTTTTCGGCAAATAAATTGAACAAAGTTGATATTAAAAAAAATAATTTCCAAAGCTAAACTGGCGATAGCTCGCCCAAATACTGACAACCGAATATGTGAAAAAATAATGGCGTCTTTAGATCCTCTTTTGGTCGTCTCCAAAAATATCATTATCAAACTAAATATTACTTAATATTTTATTTTAGGAACTCAATAATATAATATACAGAGGAGGTAGACAAAAAGACCCATTAACAATGTTCCCAGATAAATTTTTATATAGTTAATCATATTGTAGGTTATGTTTAGTTTGACAGCTGTTCCAATCAAGGGGAGCTTCGCACACACCCAGTACCTATCCAGTTTGGGTCAGTCCCGATTTTCGCCAACATTGTTTGCATACATCCGAAAAGCACGGTAGAATTTAAAATTCTAATTCAAAATCTACATTTGACCAGATTACTATGGGATGTTAAAATTGGAAAAGTATTACCTCGCTAGCTGCCTTTCGACAGCCGACATTAGTATCAAAATGTATTCACGTTTAAAAATATATTTTTATGTTTTGTTATAAAGTCATAAGTAACAGCATTTTGGAACTCATTGAAAAAACTTAAGGGAAACTTTATTATAATCCGGTACCTACAATAAACCTTATTTAAGGGGGGGGGGGGGGTAGGGTTTTAAAGGCGAAAAAAAGGCATATTTTCATGATTTTTGTTTGGCGATATGAATATTGTTGGCTTATTTCTTTTAAATACACCTTATAGTATGACATCTGAAGTATCTTTGAATTTTTTTTTTATTAAAAATATTAATAAATAAGTCCGTGAGAGCGAATTTTCGGAGGCGCTTCGAAAAAAAAGGTGTTTCGCGGTGAACATCATAACTCGGTAACAAATCATTTGAAACAAAAAAATTGAAATGGATTTAGAAGGTGATATGTTTTTCCAGGTAGTGACGAAGCGTTTTTTTTTAAATTTTTTTTTTGCAGTATGTTGAAGTCAAAAATGCAATTTTTGCAAAAATTTTCCGTGAATTTGTAAAATGGAAAAAAATAATAAAAAAAAAAAATTCTGCGTCACTACCTGTTGATTTATGTGTGAAAATAGTGTGCAAAATTTCAAAAAGATCGGTCAAGTAGATTTTGAGTTATGATGTTCACGGACTAAAAAATATTATTTGCCATAAAATCATTTTAAAGTTTTGTTATACTCGAAATATAATTGAATAGAGCAAGAGGGCCGGTCGCTTGAAATGCTGTAACTTCGTTAGTTTTGCTCCGATTTGCTTGAAATTTTGGCACAATACTCTCGACATATTGTTTAGAAAAAATACATATAATTTGAAAAAAAGTTTTAAAACCCTACCCCCCCTTAAATAAATCTAATAAAAATATACATAAGAGCCAATAATTTTTAAGAGGATATGTTTGAATGTATTTTTCACACCGATAGTTTAAAAAAGTTTTTGCACTAGTTTGCCCTCTTGCCACGTAAATGCCCAAATATACTGTATACAACTTATCAATTCTGGTTAAATTGAGACTTGCGATTCAATTCGACAATATTCTTTTATGATGTTGTTTCGTTTTTCAGGTTCCTAACAAAAACAAAATTATTATAAAATCAAATTATTTTTTGATCCACGGTATGATACGGTACATATACTGCATATAAATATCGTATTTGTGACTATTAAAAACTTATAATCCATTTAACGGCAACTTTTATAACTGACATATTGCAACTACCAACCCATCAATGGATAACAAAATAATTTTATGCTTAATGCAGTAGTGAGTGATATTTTACTAGAGTGCAGGCCTATTACGAAGTAATAATATAAGTACTCTAATCACTGTTTACTTAATGCTTGCAGTAAAACACACAAATCTGCGACAAAAACGAGTATCAACAGCAATCGTCGCTATTTGCAAACGGTCAATGCTCGATGGCACTTGGCTCGGTGACACTTCGTCTGTGCGTGCTAAGACCTGTACTGTAATCGGCCTTGAATATGACGAATACTATCGCCTGCATCGGAAGCATTACGCCCGCATTCAAGAATGTAGTTTGCCTGCAGTGCAATTGATCGGTAGCATCCCCCAGCCGAAGAATCGCAGATCTTTCTGTTCCGCAGACAAACGGTCAGACAGTACGCTCCGATGTATGTAGGATCTACGGTAGGATTGTGGGAATGTAGAGCGAGCCCAGTTGGCTTTACGCCAGAAGGAAGAAGAACGTAAGAATAATTGGTCCATATTCCCCGGGACGCAATGCCCCACTTCCCAGGCGCAGCGAGCAACCTGCCAACTGAACTGGAATATCGCACACTTACACGCCACTGAGACCCGCCCGTGTAGTTCCAGCTTTCAGCGCAGTTACACTCAACCAGCGGCCCTCCAATATTTTACGTAAACCCGCTCCATTTTTCAATATTTATTAACGATATTTCAGAAGTAATTCTGCACTCTAGGTTTTTTCTTTATGCTGATGACCTAAAACTATTCTTAGAAGTACTAACCCCAGAAGACTGCAAACGACTCCAGTCAGATATTGATAGAATTATTGACTGGAGTAAAAGAAATCGGATTGAGTTCAATATATATAAATGTTTAGTTTTGCCATTCTCTAGGGCGTGTCATACCTGGGTAGCTATTCTCCAAGCCCTCGTCGCTCGCAATCGCCGTCGAGGGTATTCTTGAGCCTGGTCGACCGTAACATTCTTAGACGCCAAACGCCAAAAGTCATTCGATACAACAACGAGTGGGGTAGACCAGTCGTAGCTGGCGCATGGCGAGTAATCATTGATCGTTGCTCGGGAATAGCTACCCAGGTGTTACCGGTATACAATGGACGCCCGAAGTCTAAAACGTGTCTCCACCATGAAAGATCTTGGAATTATGTTTGATAGTAAGGAATACGGACCGAGAAGAAAAAAAGGTTGAGTATGGCTGTTCCAACGCTTGGGGAAAACAGCCGTGGCTTAGCGCATAGCGAGCCGTAGTGGATCCAGCTGTAGCTCAGCCGACGCTTAATGAAACTAGTCATGGTTCACCGCGCATTACATAGAATAAGCATACTATAAATCATCCGCTTTGGCGATAAAACCAGCTCAATAAAGTAAAAACTTAACCATAAAAGTGGCTATAACCAATGGAGCGACAGCGCATTTTAAAACTTTTTCTCCGTTTGCTCGAGATATTCAGAAGATCATTTTTTAAATTTTTCGCCAACATAAAAAAAAATCATACCATCGAATTTTAACACGGAGACATAAAAACTTATTAAAGTGCTGTATAGCCAATGAATTCACCTGTATTTTATCGTTTATCTCAAATTTGTAGGATTTATAAATAAATACATTAAAAAATCATAGAGTTTGTAACCGCGCGAATCCTGCGTCGTGTTTGTTACTTTGAAACTGCCGTGAGAGGTACTTATTCGAGTTAACATAGAATATTTTCCATATCTGAATATTGTCTGTGGTATACTTGAAAATGAAAGGTGCATATCTATGGAAAAGGGACTTCATTTTAACCGTAAACAGCTGATCAGAAATTCTGGGTGAAAAAAAAAAAAAAGTATTTTTTACACCTTTGTAAAATAGTCTACGAATTTCGGATGAGCGACATCTATGGTCATAATAGATAAAGCATTTCAATAGCTTCGTTTAAAGTCCAAAATAACAAACGTGGGAGCTAAAAATATTTTTTTTTTCATTTTTGCCGAATCAAGGAGATAATTGCCATTTTTATCCGAAAAGCAATCAGGGACAATTAAAATGTGGGCAATATATGGCAAAAATCGCACCAGTGGCGGAGGGCAATTTTAATTCTAAGAGTCCGAAATCGCATTCGTGCCAGTCACGGAGGTTTCGAAGCCGTTGGGTTAGGGAATCCTTTACTAATCTTCCACAGAATTACCAGTTATTAATTATAGAATAATCTTAAATTTGTCGCTGCTTAATATGACGGCCGGTGTGGCCTAGCGGTAAGGCTCTTGACTCGCAATCCGAAGGTAGCGAGATCGAATCCCGGCGTGGCAAATAAATTTTATTTGAATATTTTGTGTTATTTCACAATTAATTCATTTAAAATAATATATAGTATATTTGCGGCGCATTCAAGAGTGGAAGATACTCTCAGTATTGCCCTGGTTCAGAATTCAGAATTGAAACATTACTTGAAATGGGTTTAGCCGTGTTTGGACCTCCATCTTCCTCTTCCTCACCTCCTTCCCGTCCCCACTACCTTCAGCCTCACAACATACCCCAATTGGGGATGCCATAGTCTCACTAGCTCCAGACGGGAGCAGTTGAGACTCTTGTGCGGTATTCGTATAAAAAATAAAAAGAGACTGTGATATTGAGTTCTTTTTTTTGATATTTGATGGACGACTTCTAATTTACTTACCTTTTTGTTTAAAAAGGAAGACATAAATTCCCAGGCTAAGATTAACAAAGTTCTAATCCCAGGCGAAATTACCTAATGATATTCTACGGACTTCCGTAGTAGCTACTTTTATTTAATATACTCTACAACTTGTATAATAAACAAATAAATCTGAAATAATTGCTCGATAAGCCTCTTACTACCATCACTATAAGCGGAAAATGTTGCTTGTGAAATGATGGAGGACTTCGCAGATGATCGAAACCGCGACACCTGTGTAGGAAAATCTCAAATCGTGTCTGATCTGATTTTACCGGTACTACCTGTTTTAATGTGCGAAGTTTTACTTGAATATGTGCAGATGTCTCACTAAAAACTCTCCAACGATGAGCTCTAGCGACGTGAAAAAACGTGTAACAATCTATGAGATCACTACGTAATTTTCATCATGGGTGATATAGCTATAAAAAGTCCGTACATAACTACTGCCAATATCATTTGTGTTTATTATGGGATGAGCGGAATTACCGACTACATGATGATATGTGATTCGTCAATAAATCAATCTTACAGTATATAGGCTATATATCAATCTTACAGTATACAGTATATATATACCACCATTTAGTTCTTAAAAGAAAAATCTGCTTTTGAATGAATAGAAATTTTTACACGGGAGCGCGAATTGCTCGCCACGTTGTGAACAAATTTGCGAAACGCCTACATACATATGTGTTACTAAAACTGATCATATTATATGATCTGAATAAGCTTAAAATAAAGTAAAATAATGCTTAGCAATGGAATGTAATACGACAATTGGGTTTATTCTCTCTTTTACTTCTATTTTTACACGTTTTCGTAGCACAAGCCACCATTTTTGCCGTGTTATTTCGTAAAATGTACCGATGAGAGCTCGACACTGCTTCGCACAAGAATGATGACGTCAATAATTCGCGCGAGGCTATACGCGAGCCCAGCCGGCTCCGATATGGGGAGGGGGAAATAATACGCTTTTATCACATAGGGCAGGTCTACTAATATTCATATGTCTATGGTAGGTACTTAACTAGAAGGACCATCTTGATGTTCCCAGCAAGCCTCCATGAAGCAAATTGTATGGATATTGATTTACATTGTACAAGAACCTACCTACACAATTACGTGAAGGTTGGGAGTACGAAGGATCAATGCAGAACGCCGAATTTGTGCCGGAGTGATTAATTGGAAACTAGAGTGTAAAATATGGATTAAGTTAACTAAATTTAAATGCTATCTAAATGTCAATGTTCGTTTCAAATGATTCAACTCACGATTATATAGATCACTGTCGATTATTCCTACGCAATAAAAGTAATCGCTAGACTTAACTATCAATTGTAATTTATCTTCATTTGACTTCGTGTGAAAGGCTGTACGCGAGGGTTGATCATTTAGTTATATATATTGTATTTTGTTATAATTATACATATGACAAAGTAGGTAAAGTTAATTTATGCGTGTCAACTATTTCGCCATCCGTAAGCATTGTTAAATAATGACACTAATTATAATGTAGGTTTAATTATAAAGAAGGACCTGTCTTCATTATTCGTCGAACAGGACTAGAAAAAAAATTGTGAAATAATTCATAGGAAAACATAAGGTTGTGCCAAGGAATGCTCCGTTGTAACCTCTCCCTTTAACTTATAATAATAATAATAATTGTATAATTTGTATAGCGCCGTTTTTGTGAAAAATCACCCCAAGGGCGCTGCACAAATAAGACTTCCAGGGATCTTTCTAATTATTAACAAACAGATGATACAGAAATCATACCTAAAAAAGAAAATATATGTATTTGTGAATTTTTTAACAACGACAAAAAAGTGAGATGACGATAGTGTTTATACATTTGTGTAATAAAAATCAAATATGTTTGTTCTTTTTCGTTACCCGTAATTTTAGTAGAAAAGTGTTTAGTTTCCGGATACTTTCAGAAATATTCCATTTATTTGGATTTTATTGCCCATCGGTAATATTTTTAAATTTTGATAAAATAGGCCTGAGGTCTGAGGGGTAAAGTATTTCTAAGGAAAAAATCGGTAAATAATTCTATGAAAGATGAATAATTCTAAATAATGGAGGATAAACGGAGCTCTCAGCGACAATAGACGCAATGAGGGGTAGTGGAAAATGCCAGTTTTCCGAATAACAAAAGAAAATTAATGCTAATTCCCTTCTTAACAATAATTATTATGATCATTATTGGCGGTCGACCGCTTTTGTAAATTCCACTAATTTCTCCGCCCAGTTATTTCGTCAAAAGAAATAGTATGGAATATTACAGAAGCATTTTTAAAATCTCGCGATAACGAAGCTCGTTATTATTCTTTGGCGAATTCGGAAGAGAAATTGGGAAGATTTAATAGGACAGATGATAAAGGAGGAACGTGCTTCTAGAAATTATTATTTTAATTTGCCTCTGGTATTAGGAAGCCAGTTACATAAATTCCGGGTATCTACTTAACCTCAATTCTGGGCGTGGATAATTGTGGCAGAAACTATTGCAAATATATCTCGGCCGAAACTACAAAGCATATAACATATTTATTATGTTACAAGATTTACTACCCGGTGTATACAGTAGCGAGCAGCTGGAGTAGGCTGTTGAACTCGGGTTATTCGCGGGAAGCGGATCCTACTCCTTTTTCAAATCGACTACTCCCAGATTACCCGGTCCAGTACTCGGACCCAAACCCGACTGTCAGAGTCACTCGCGAGTCCAACCCTTTTGCGGGATCCGGCTCCTAGGTCCGGCTCCGGTGGAACCCGTGCGTCTCGGTCCGAGCCTCTCGCGAGTCGGGAGCAGGTCGCGCGTTCGAGTTCTTTTGCGGGCTTCGGCTCCGAGCTCCGGCTCCTGGTCGAACCCGTGCGTCTCGGTCCGAGCCATTGGCGAGTCGGGAGTGGCTCCCGGGACCTGCTCCAAGAACTCAAGTACTTTTAAAAGGAATCACGTCTCGGTGGCCTCCGGCAAAATACAGCGCGACAATTATTGCAAAATATAAAGAAGAAAAATAAAACGTCGACAGATAAAATTATATTTCAAAGTTACATAGCGCATGATGAAATAATATCGCGAGCTAAAAATCGTGGCGTTAACCTAGAAATTACAAAGAGAAATCCAGAACTCATTATTCTGGTATTTTTACTTTTAAGACAGGTAAGATTCAAAATTCCACAATTTTTTATTAAACTTTTTTGTAGTCCTATCATTTAACGGTTATTTGGATTTTTTAAAGGCATAAACGGAAATTATATCCTTCATAACCTATGTCATCTTTGCGGATGCTGTGTGGAGGGTCTAATTAAATAAAGGAGAGAGTGAAAGCTCTGGGAAGGAAAAATGTATGAGGAGCGGTTAGGAAGCTGGGGGTCAATATCTCCAACCCCTGGAAAAATTTGAATATTTGAAACATTTGAATATTTGAAACATTTGAATATTTGAAACATTTGAATATTTGAAACATATGAATATTTGTGCCCGAGCTTCGCAGAATAAAAAAAAACACTCTTTTGGCTTTTTTTGTGTGAATAAATCAAAACAGTGCTAAACGGGAATTTAAAACTTAACGCCATATACACAAGTCCCCGAATTTCACACAATGTGGTGCATTATTTTCGGTTTTAATAATATTAGATCTGATAATTAGTATAACTCATCAGCCCCGCATTCTTCCCTTAGTTAATTAAAAGCGTAAAGCCCCCTATCAACTCCCCGCTTTCCTTTGCCGTCAGTTCAACAAAAGATTTGGGTGTAAAACGTTACATTTTCTCTCGGATACAAAGAAAATTAGAATTGGAAACTCAAATACTGGTCGTGTTTACCGTTGTGCCTCAATTGTAGGCTTTATTGTTCATGGAAAGATCCGGTGGCGGAGGTCCCGTCATTCGTTAACAATCAACTACGTATAAAAAAAACCATCAGGAGCGTAGTGAATTGCCTGGGTTCTGCCCCTAAGCACAATGGCAACCTTACTAGGTACAAGAAAAAATATATATATAATATTTTAGTAGAATCATAGGGAAGACCGTTTTGTAACACGTATCTTCTTATATACGATGTCCGAAAACTGGTATTTTTTATCAACAGAATGCGGTTTGATTTAAGATTCTTACTAGAAACTAAATCTTTTTTGGGGTCTGTATACGAATCAATCAAAAATCTGCCAACAGTTTATTTATTAAATTTCATGAGTTCAACAGCTCCGATTCCTCTCTTCTACAAGATCAAATAACATTTGAGTACAAGCGGTAAAGTGAACCTACATGAACCACATTTGGAGTCGATTTTGTGGGATACCTTTTTTAATACGTCGAGTAAGGGGTGAATATCAGGTTTAATATATTTTAAAATGCGTCAAAGCGGAGACTTGGCACCAAAAGTATTGTAATCCTTTAGTAAAAAAAAAAAACTCATCCGGACGAAGACCACACCACACTCACTTGAGAGAGTGATTAAGTATTTTGTGCCTCACCGATTTGATATTTACGTAAGTTTCACTTAATTTTTTTTCAAAATTTTGTTTCACAAAATTGTCAATCTTTCACTGATAGACAATATTATTATTTAATTTTATGTTTTCATAATGATTTGAAGTTAAATTAAAATAGATTTTATTCAAGGAATTTGTCTGTATTGATCTTGCTCCTAATATGAGATTTCTTGATGATCCTAATATTAAATATTATCTCATATTAGGAAGAGTGTTTCCAATATAGAATTCTAGCAGAAAAATATTTATTTTTTGCTATTCCAGGATATATTTTGGCCTTTATGAGCGTCAAAATGTCATAGAAGAAACAGCGGAAGACGTGGGACAAAGAAAAAATTATAAAAGTTATGGAAGCTGTAAAATCGAAGACCGTGGGCTGTCAGAGGCTAGATGGAGAGGAGAGGGATAGAATAGTGAATTCAATGTATAGCCTGCCATTTTGAGTGTTCAGGAGCTGATAATTTTGATTTTTTATGTGATGTGTTTAAAATGAAGACGTTTGTGTGTTTCCTTTAATATTCCGTTGACATTTTAAGTTCCGTAGTATATTTCCAAAGATTTCAATGTGTAATACTTAATAAACGATTAAAATCATAATTGATTAGATTTTTTTTACCCAAGCTATTCAATATTTCTATTTTTGAAACTGGAAATTCATGGTGGAATTCCATTAAAATATATTATAATAAAAATAACGAGTTGAAAATAAAATTAGGTCATTAATAATTCATATTACTTGTAAGGTTTTTCCCTGATCAATATTGAAGTGAGCTACAAACCCATGGTAATTAGCCTGCTGGAATTACCAAAATATTTAGAAATTCGACAGTCTAAAACGACTTAGTAACAAATGTAATTAATATGATTGATTAAAATCCTTTAGACCACCCCGCTACCCCTCCCTCATATGTTATGTATATAAACCGTAGACTAAGGCTGGCTTTACATTCGTAATTTTTTTCCCGTAATTCGCTCGTGTAAGTGAATTATGGCCAAATTACCAATGTAAACGACACCAAAAGTCACTTAACGTAATTTAAAGCATGTTACAGAACTTCTTCTCCCGGAAGTTTTTTGACAGGTCTAATCGCGTCCGCGCGAAATTACAGCCTTCTCACAGCTTATAAAATCAATTTGATAAGCTGAGGGACTTTTTGTAAGAAATAGTACCAAAATGCGCCGTTGCGAAATGTCAAAAACCAAAAGACATTTGTTTTTATTGGATTTTTTTCTTATAAAACTAGTATTTATTTCCACTTATTTGAGTTTTCTGAAAATGAGCATCCTTCTATTCAATTATCGGTCCAAACCTTTCTAATCTCTATGTTTCTGTTTTTTAAATTACGTATTTGAATACGAAGTCGGTTGCAGTCGGCAGCTGTCAGGTAGCTGTCATTCGAATAAAATGAAAGAAATCCATTAATTTTCGCCTTTGACGGCACGAAAGTGCGTGGAGAATTGTTTAATTAAAGCCAAAATCTATTTCAGCACTTTATTTGGTCCTTTTCGTCTTTATTGACAAAATCGCGTAAATTTGACTGTAGCATGTCGTTGTTGAAAGGAAGCCATCTTACCGCAAATACATTTACAGATGTAAACGGTCGCATGAGCAGTTACACAGGTCGAACTTCCGAAAAACTTCCGTGATCATTAATTGCCACAAGTCAGATTCATATGTAAACGCTCCTGGGAGTGACCTGTCAAAATATTACGTAATCCGTAATTTTTAATTACGAGTGTAAAGCTAGCCTAAGAATAATTTGTACCAGTCTGAAGATGGCTCTAGCGAGCTGAAACCGGTTACGGTCAATAAAATTAAAGTGGAAAAAGTTTTATATTTGTTTTATTATAATATACCAAGCTATTCCATATTCGGTACATCTCCTCTACCTACGCCACTGATTCACACAAACTATTACAGGAATCCGCCGTAGTATAACAATAAGGTCTACTTAAAGTGTTGGCTCTGGGAAGAACATTTTGACATCTCATCACCTAACACAACCGAAAGGCGGCTCCACTTACCGCCAGATAATAAATTATAACGAACAGTTTTTTTTAAATACAAACATTATTCTAATTCGCAGTCTGTTTATCAAAAGTGTTCATTGTCTAAAGATGATGATGACATACGGTACTTAGAAATTAATATAATTAACTTAATTAAGTTTGAGTGACAGACTGATATGAAAACAGATTTAATAACATTATTAAATGTAACAATGAGTTACAGAAAATAATTAAAAATATAAAAAACTGAAAAATTACGTTTTTAATGAAATATTACAACTGATTTTAAAAAGCAAAAAAAAAAATGTTTTTATTTTTATTTTAGGGTGTTATGCCGTGTTGCTTCTCCTTGTTTCTTTCTTTAGCCAACGTTTGGGACAGCGTTACAGCCTCTCAAAAATTGGACGTACTGCACAGGGCCCGCAGATACTTTAATAGTACACAACTGCTAACCCTGTACGAATCACAAGCGTACCCCACGGTTGAATTTGGTAGCCATCTCTGGTCTGGAGCTCCAAAATACCTGAAATATACCCTCAATTCTGTGCAGAAACGGGCAGTCCGTTTGATAGATTCTCCCATCTTAACAGACGGATTGCAATCTTTAGAGCACAGGCGTCGGTTGGGAATGCATCCTTGTTCTACCGGTATATCAATGGAAGATGTTCCGAGGAACTAGCGTCATTGATCCCTTCTGCACTGGTGCAGAATCGGGAAACACGCCAAACGCGAGCCCAACATATGTACACGGTTGACATTTGTCACACGAGAACAGGTCGCTTCTTCGACTCGTTCTTGTGTTCAACTGCTCGACTGTGGAACGATTCGCCGGCCTCTGTTTCCTCCTTCCTACAACATGGTTTTCTTCAAGACCAATTTTCATACCTTCCTCTCTTCAAAAAGACCCTCCACACAATATCTCAGATGACACGGGCCCTGAGGGAGATTGTTTTCCTCAGGGCCTCCTGGGAAAACAATCGCCTCCTGTGTGGAGTTAATATTTAGACTGGTCATTGGTTGAGTGGGCATCGCGTTTGGATCCCACCCGGGCGTCCCGTGTTCGATTCCTCGGCTGGCCAAGTCCTCCATCACAACACAAGCAACATTTTCGGCTTTCTGTGGTGGTAGTAGGAGATTTTCAAACATTGTTGGGTTATTCGTAACCCGGGAATGTTTGTCTTTCTTTTTAAAAAAAAATTAATTTAAAAATTTAAAAAAATATTAAAAACTGGGTTAATCAGAATGTTTGGCAATGAAGTAAGAAAACCTGAATTTGCAAACTAAGCCAAAGCATAATTGTTATGTTAATTTAACTTGAACACTTTTTACATTTTATTCAGGTGTCAACATCTACGTGTGCAGGGCAAATCTATATCTACGATATTACGACGATATTTTTATAGGGACTTTATTGTGGAAAATCACCTCAAGAGCACTGTCCAATGATTTAATAAATTGATTCATTTTATCGTCTGCGTATTTATTATGAATTATGATTTCATGATGGATAGGTATAATTTAAATCAAATATTGTAAATGTATTAATAAATTTAATTTTATCCTGACGAAGAAACCATTGGTTTCGGAACAGATCAATAATTTTGATTAAATAAGCTATGTACACAAAAGTGATTTGTTTTCGTTTAATTCAACCCCCCATTTTTAGCTTTTCGCCTTTCGGAACAACTCGTAACTCACATAGAAATCGTTGTGGCTCCTTTATTATCATCGTGAGAAATATGATATTAAACGGTGTTAGAAAGAGAAAGCACCACGCTTTATATTCAAATATATAAGTTTACCACTAAAGAAGTAAAATCCAAAAAGAATCGCAATTTGAAAAAAGTTTATGAAACTTTGGGAATTCTTGAAATTTATATTAATTATTTTTACATGGAACGATTAGTTTTCGGATACGTTCAGAAATATTCCATTTATATGGATTTTATTGGAAGATGGAAATATTTTGACCCTCTTACAAAATATGGTCGAGGCCTGAGGGGTTAAAAGTAGTATGCTCTAATTCGAGAGATATTTTTTCGAGATTAACTTACTCATATGGTCGCTCATATAAAAAAATCTAATGTCCTATTCATTTTGGGAAAGAAAAACTTCAAGGCGAGGCGAAAACGGCAACGGAAAGGTTTTTTTGAGACAGTGATGGACTAGAAAATCACGCCTGAAGTTTTTTGACTCCTGATATGATCAGGGCATCATGTCTTACTGAGAACGTTTAACAACATTAACGTCAATATCTCAAACAAAATTGACATGTTTTCCCTTACTTCAGCCCAGGAAATCGAACAAATCATTTCAAGCATGAAGAGAAGATCAGCACCAGGTTTCGATGGAGTTACTGTCGAAACACTGAAAGTTATCAAAAAACATATTTCAAAACCATTGACACATTTAATCAACATTAGTCTTCAAAGCGGAATATTCCCAACGATATATAAACAAACCATCATCACTCCAATTCATAAATCTGGCAACCCAGAAGAAGTGACAAATTATCGTCCAATATCGCTGATTTCAAACATTGCCAAAATCTTTGAAAAAATTATCAAAAAAAGATTGACTGAATTTATTAACAAAAATAACATAATTCACGACAACCAATATGGATTTATGAAAAATAGAAGTACCCAAGATGCGATTGCCAAATTATCGAACATTATTCAGAACACATTAGACAAATCTTTGAAATGCCTTGGAATCTTCATAGATCTTAAAAAAGCTTTCGATAGTATTTCTCATGATAAACTTATTGAAAAATTAAACTGTGTTGGGATAAACGATAAAGCTCTAAAATGGATAAAAAGCTATCTATTTGAACGATACCAAGTAGTCAAGATAAATAACTCCCTAAGTCTACCACTAACAAGCAATTTCGGGATACCTCAAGGCACTGTGCTAGGTCCCCTACTATTTATAATTTATGTCAATGATATTTTCAAACTACCACTTAACGCAGACATAATATCATATGCCGACGACACAGCTATCATAGTGAATGGGATCGACTGGAATATAGTAAACGAACAAGCAAATAATAGCATGAACACCTTAAAACATTGGTTTGATACAAATCTCCTTTCATTGAACACTAACAAAACATACTACATACACTTCTCAATTAACAAACTAAAAACACTCCCCAACACTAAAATAATTATCCACAATAACAAATGCAATAAAATCACATGTATCCAAGGCTGTTCAACGTTGAAATCAGTATCAGAAATTAAATATCTCGGAGTGATAATAGAACAACATATGAAGTGGAAGAGCCATATCTGTGAATTGGTTAAGCGTATCAGAAAGTGTATATATATATTCATAAGATTAAGAAATATTTTAAAACCCAACAATCTAAAAAGAGTATACTATGCACTAATCCAGTCATTAATTCAATATGGAATTATAGGATGGGGGGGGGTCATACAACAATATTCTTACCCCGATCAAAGTGATCCAGAAGCTAATCATTAAAGTAATCCTAAAGAAACCCTCCACATATCCAACAGAAACGCTTTTCGCAGATTTCACGGTGCCTCGAGTAGAGAATATCTTCAAGAAAAATGCAATTATCCAAATTTACGAAGATAATATCGTCAAAAAATTTGAAACCCACCAATCAAAAAGATATCAAGACAACATCAAAATACCAAAATTTAATACCAAACTAATGCAAAACAATTACATCTATTTAGGAATAAAGTATTTCAACAATCTTCCGATTGAAATAAAAAAAATCAAAGACATCAATAAACTGAAACTCAAACTGAAGCAACACTTCATCAGGAATAATTAATTAAATAATTACCTGTTTTTCTCTTTCTTTCTATTTATTGGCAATCTCTATTTATTTCTATTTAATTTAGATTTTTCTAATTTCTCTAAAGTGCACAATATTTTAGTATGTAACTATATCCCATTGTATGTACATCTTCACATATAGATGATCCAGAAGTTTCAATTGTTCCCTTATATACTTACCTATTGCATAATGTCATTCTATTTCTGTCATAATTAGTGTAACTCGCTCATCAAGCACAAGAACTAGCTTCTTCTTTGGTGAGACTGCAATTTTAAAGAATTTCTGAACCAATATGTAATTTATATTAACCCACTGGAAACTTATATATCTATATTAAATAAAAATAAAAAATAAAAAATAACTGTCTCGAATAGTTGGTTTAATCCTTGGGTAAGGAATTTAATTTGAAGGCAAGCATTTTCCTTGGGATTTACGCTCGTTTGTCTCCTTTAGACAGGATCTGGTTTCGCGGGTTTTCCGTGCAGCAGGGTGGATTCCGAGCTAGATTAACCCTTAGAAAAGGCTAAGCCTTTCGACCCTCCAAGATCTCGGCGCTTTTTTCAAGTAGCCCAAGTCATAGCACAGCTTTTGGTAGATGTTACATAATAGTGAATTACTATTTCTACTACCACTGAGAGCTTCGTTTTAACCCCTGTTACAAGCAACATTTAAGAGAAAAAGGGAGAGATTACGGCGAAAACGGTGTGCCACAATTTCTTACCTATTCATTACACAGGACCTTCATTTAAACACTAGCAAATATACCACAAGTGAATTAATTATTTTATCTTTTCAGTGGAACGAGCAAGGGTATACTAAGATCCTTCTTCCACAGTGTTACGTAAGTACCGATACTCGACGATTTAAGTGGCTTGATGAATACTGTCCAAGTCTGTGCGAAGATTCGTACACAGGTACAAGTTGCAGAAATTTTGTAAAATGGTCGGTGATACTAGTCAAGCGCGACCAGCTGGTCGAAGTCGTTACTAGTCACGTCGTCGAGCAATATGAAAAGTATGACAGTCCAGCAAAAATGATAGTATCGAAAGCCCTTCTAGACTCCTCCACTAGTGGGACGGGTTCAGAAAATATAACTTCCACGATTAAGGACGTGTGATGAGTCTTCTCAAATTAATGATTCGTCACAAGCAGAGACCGTACGGAAGTCATTACATAGGACAAGGTCGAGAAAGTGACCATTAGTATTTGGAATTCCATTATATTGATACAATCCTGAAAAATGCATGCAGTCAATGAATGAAGCGCTAATACGTGATGAGTGATCACTGGGTAAAATGGACGTGTTAGTGGGAGACTTACTCCATGAAATTTCAGTGAGGTTGAAGTCACCTAAGATAATAAATTTGTCCGAGGGAAACTGCAACGTAAGTGTAGAAATTTGGGTGAGGAAGCTTTCCATATTTTCTATTTGTAACTATGTGCGTATTTTTGGTTTTAGATCAAAGCTAGGAGCAAAACAGTATAAAAAAATCACGACTACGAGAGCGAGTTCATGAAAGCTAGTTTTGACCTTTCGAGAGGTGATGGCGACGCGGGTGTTGTGATTTCAATTGCGAGGTATACGGACTGTGTACGACAAACAGTCTGCGTCGTGAAACCACAACATAAGTATCGGAGATAAATAAATGACTGTAGAAGAAGGGTCTAACTCTGCTAAAATTGCAAAAGAGGTGGGTTCATTAAAGCGTGGCTGTGTTGGTAATACGACAAAGCATTACCTTATCACGGTGTTCTTAATAAACATACTGCTGTGCTGGGAGCATCCGGGCGAAGTAATTTGGGAAAACGACAAGGAAACGTGAAATAACTCTCGCTGGAGAACAAGAACAATGAAGGAGGTGTATAACACTGTTACCAGTTACAGTACGCTGGGCCCGTGCGGTACAGTTGGTCAGTGGTTAGCGTATCGGAGTTTCACAAGCGGCGGATGTAACTGTTGCATTATTCCAGAATTTACATAAAACACGGGTTGAGTATTAGATCATTGGTTCGTCCATTTGCATAGCGCGCTCGCGTTAGCGGCGAGTACAATAATGCCCGGGCCCTCTGCTATTTATCACGCAGGTATATCAACGCGCATATTAGTTCTATGCCAAAACGTGGGGTTCTGTTAATGCACAGGATCCCAACAATTTTCCATTCGCGACCTTATCAAACATAATAATTTTGGTTGTGGGTCTGTGTTTAAATTTAACTGCTATTAAGCCGCCGCTATCCGAATTTGACCGATTTCTTACATATCTCCCTTAAACATTTGAAGTTTTTAAGCTCCTAAAAAAATTTGTTATTTTTTAAGATAATATCTAGGGTTCCACGCCAACTGAGAATAAAGTCAACTCAACACCTCCTTGAAAAGTCAGTAAAAGCTATGAAAAAAATCATTTTAAATTAGCCGATAACCCTAACCTAACATAGCCTATTTAACCAAATTTTTATGTGTCCTTTTTTATCACTCTAAATGACTTATCTGAGATGGTTCTGAATTGGTTTCATTCCGAGTTGTCCGGTCACCAATATCTAGATACCTAGATACGTTCCACGCCGAAATGCAAATTATATGAAATTCCCTCGATAGAAAAAAATCGCAAAGTATGCTCCAAACATTATTTAAAACAAGTCTATTTCTATTATTTTACAAGTTATATTTGTGAAAAAATTCACAACGTTTCTTTAAATGATACTTAAGATACGTTGCACGAGATTTTTGCTCTATTTTAAACGAGTCATGTTTTATTAAGCTTTTCCGCAATTTTCGCTGCAATTTTATCATTTAAAATGTTAGCGCGCTCTGTCCACCAATCGTAATTACATATCTCTCCATCTTTTTCTTTTTGAGCCGAGAAGCGCCGCCTTAACAAATATAAGAATTCACACAAGCGACAATTTACCTACCTAGCTAGCTAGTATTTGACGGCCTGATCGAGGGGTAAGGCAGGATCCCAGGCTAGCGATCCGGAGGTCGTGGGTTCAATTTCAAATTGTTGTATAGATCTACCAACGACGGTAAAACCTTATTGTAATAAAAATAAACATATTTTCTCAAAATTTAAAAAAAGTCTTTACTAGATAAAAGAACAGTCTTTCGAAATCAATTTATATTTTTTTGTGGAAATCAGTCGATACGGCTAAAATTCGATTTAAAAATGGTATTTTTCCGTCCTTCTTAATGAATGAATGAATGGGTCGTGCATTTGACTTGAAAAATGCATACAGAAATTGTGTGTTTTTAAATTTCGTATACACAATACAGTAGCCAGGGTGATATTTCATTGTTATTTGTGCGACGGGAATGCAGTGAACGGTGAATGCCAAATCGTATGGATTTATGAATGAGAAAATGCTGCATTTCAGCACAAAAATAATGTCACACATTTGACAAAATAAGCTTCACTGATACACATTGTGAAATGTCAACAGTTGCTATTGTGCCAACATATGGAAAACGAAAAAAGCGTCGAATGCCCATTACAGTGCAAAAATAAAGCAATAAAACGCCACGAATTTTATTTCATACGGAATGTAGCATTTGCAAATGCATCATCTATTCGCTAAAAAAAAAAACTATTATTTTGTTGGCATTAAGTTTTGCTGAAAAACTTCAAAACTTCCACCTCCATACACTTTCTGAGGAAAATAATTTCGCTCAGGGCCTATGTCATCTTTGGGGATGCTGTGTATAGGGTTATTTTTAAGGGAAAAAAGGATAAGAAGATCTGGGAAGGAAAACGGTATGAGGGGTGAGTAGGAATCTGAGGATCACAGTTTGTCAGGAAAATAATTTCGCTCAGGACCTACGTCATCTTTGAGGATGCTGTGTGGAGGGTTTTTAAAGGAAAAAAAGGAGAGAAACATCTACAAAGGAAAAAGGAATGAGGGGTGGGTAGGAATCTGGGGGTCAGTGTGTCCAGGAGTGACAGATGTGAATTCATTACTCCCACTGCGGTGCAAGGTGATGGGTCTACTAGATCTAGAGAGTCCTGCTGAAGAGGTAAAAAGGTCTCCCTCAACCAGGCTCTCCAAATCCGACCCACCATACAGGGGATGGGCAATGTCCGCCGCCAAAATCTATAAAATCCTCACCCCGTGAACCCGGGCATCTCGATTAAGCCACCAAACGTAGCGAACAAATTGAGGTGGCCTATGGCAGAAGTGTTGGTTACCAAATCAATGGTTCCCAAGGCGGCGGTACCCGCCTCCGCCCTCTACTCGATATCCGCCCCACAAATTAAAAAAAATCTGCTAAACCTTGAACCCTGTTTGGCCTTTACACGGAAAAGAATCGACACTATTTCTTAGGCTGAGAAATGAGGAATCCCATGACTTGCAAAAACCAAATCCCGTTCCTGGATCAAAATTGGAAGTTGATAGCCCTAATGATCTGTGGATCGGGCTGACAAGACGAAATCATTAAGTAGTTAATCCAGAACATATTGAAGGACCCCTCAATCAAACGTAAAATCGATGGATTATCCCGAATCATCACGCGTTTAAAGGGATCAATAATTTAGATTGAAACTGGCTTCGAAAACTGAAATGACTGTCGCATAACAGGTAGAACTTCAGAATATATGCGAAAAAATTATTACTTTAATGAAAACAAATAACTTTGTGTACACCACTATTTAGTTAAACATAGTTTTTGAAACTTGTCGATATTGTTAATTAAATAGTGGTGTACACCAAGTTATTTGTTTTCATTAAATTAATAACTAACTAACTAACTAACCATCACGCCGTTTCCCCGCAGGGGTAGGCAGAGAGGACAGACCGCCAAACAACTCGATCTTGGCACACACTCCTTGCTTCGTTCACATTCATACATCGTCTCATACATGCTCTTCTATTATTCTGACTCTTGACATCGCCCGACTCAAGTATCTGATTCACTTGGTCGTGCCATGTCTTCCTCGGGCGTCCCCGACTTCGTCTACCATTCACATTTGCGTCATATATTCTCCTTACACTCCTTTCCTCATTCATCCGCTCTACATGCCCAAACCATCTGAGCGTCCCTTTCTTAATCTTACTCATAACGCTTACATCAGCCTTGCATTCTTTGCGGATCTCCACATTTCTCACACGATCATACATGGTTTTACCACACATACGTCTCAGGGATCTCATTTCTACAGCATTCAGTCTACTTTCATCCTTTCTCTGCCAGTTCCATGCCTCACTGCCATACATCAGGGTAGGTACCAGCACTCCATTATGGACGGCTAGCTTCGCTTCTTTTGACAGATTTTTGTTGGCGCCAACGGCGTTCAGTCCTCCATTAACGGAGTTACCGGCATTTACCCGTCTTTCGATATCTCTATCAGTCTTTCCATCTCTCGTAAACATACTTCCCAAATATACAAACTCATCCACCTGCTCCAAGTATTCGTCATTCACAACTATGTTGCAAATTGTTTTCGTACTCTCTCTTTCAAATACCATCACTTTAGACTTACTTACATTCATCATTAACTCATTTTTCATACATACTTCGTTCATCCTAGACACAAGCGACTGTAGATCTTCCATACTGTTAGAAATCAGCACCGCATCATCAGCATACAACAGGCAACATACTTCCAGATCACTTAATTTCGCGCCCAATTTAAATTAATAATGACGCCACAAAGTGAATTTGCGAAGTTTGAATAAGAAAATTATTACTACTTGATCTAACTCTTTCTCCTTGATCCAACGCTTCAGAGATTCTTGCAGATCTCAGATGGACATTTAAATATTTTATGACACTGCGACACTGTCTAAACAGTATAGCTCAATGCTCAATATTCCAACAGTCATACGAAATTGATACCATCGGATAAAAATATACATTTTTAAAATTAATTAAATATCGTACAAGGATCGAAACTGCTCGAAGTCAGTGGGATTATAGCAGCTCCAATTAGGGGAATTTAAAAATAATAATAATGGTATAATTTGTAGAGCACCTTTTAGATCAAGAGCGCTGTACAGTAAGTTTAAGTTTCTAGGATCTATCCCATTTTTTAAAATTAATATAGGGAGTGTAGTGGAGAAGAAAAAATTGGGAAGAATCTAGCTGTTCAGATTTGGGACACCAAACCCACAGTAAAACATCACCAGGGCTTGTTTTTTTAACCTTGACCTACACACAGAAGGCCCGGGGGAAAATAATTTCGTAGGCTGTGGGCATGATAACATGACATTATACGGACTCCAGATGACTGAGGCCAGGAAGAAAATAATTTTCCTCAGGGTCGACGTCATCTTTGAGTATGCTGTGGAGGGTCTTTTTGAGGAGAGGGAGGAATGGATACCCATGTTCACAAACGTGTCAACGTTAACACGTTTGTGAATCATTATTAGAGAGAGATCGTTTACATGTGTGCGAACGGGTGTCTCTTGGGTCTCTCTCGTTCCATAACTCAAGAACGCGTAGTAAAAACCACCCGTTCGCAAACGTTTACAAATGTTGGGCTGGCGAATGACACATTGGAAAATGACACAGAGAGGATCTTCTACTGTTACGTAATAGAGTACAAAAAGCAATAATTTAAACCATTGTTTTTTTAGCAGTTGTAGATTAAGTCAATCATCCTCTGCAATACATATACCAGAGGTTCTGATTGTTGGTTGCAATTAGGCAGCTTAATGGACAATAAAGCCTAATAATTACGTACAATACGTCGGGCTTGCTCTATATGTATAATATAGGTCGGCGGCGGTGACGTCACTGGACCTATGTGGATAAGCGACAATGTAGTGTTGTTGCTAGGCGAACAGAAACGGTGAACAGTCACAGAGTCAGCGGGCCATACATGGCCGCCTTTCATATTCGCCGCCGCATGAGGGCTGACGGCTAACCAAGTGTAATGTCACGGTACACTGTGCAAGCAGTACAGGCATCTGCAAACGACTGTAAAAACGAACCTTACGACAGTTGTAAAGTCCTAAGCAGGCTAAATAATTTTTTTTTAAATATATAGCAAATATCTAGTACAGACATGTGGTATTTTATTAATTTTCTACCGTGATATGTCATGGAGAACAATTATCTCTATTGTGATTTTATTTTTATTATCTTTCTTTTCTTTCTCTGCAGGTTATGTTTTATATTTGACACTACTATGTTTTATATTTTATTTTGTAGTAACAACTAAACATTGATTACGCATGCTGTGAAAATTTATAATTGTAGTGTTAATAATACCTGTGTGCAGCCATCCCAATGGCAATTTTATAACTATAATAATTGTTAACACTGTAAATGTTACAAACAATAAATAAATAAATATTTTTTTCTTTATTTTAGATGAAAGTTGGCATTTTTTGTGAGTATAGTAATTTATTATTTATTCAGTTTTTTTTTTTTTTACATTAACTCCACACAGGAGGCCTTGAGGAAAATAATTCCCCTCAGGGCCTATGTCATCTGGGATGCTGTGTGGAGGGTCTTTTTGAGGAGAGGAAGGAATGAACATTGGTCTTGAAGAGACCCATGTTGTAGGAGGGAGGAAACACAGATGCCGGCAAATCGTTCCATAGCCGAGCTGTTGAACTCAAGAACGAGTCGAAAAAACGACCCGTTCTCATGTGACAAATGTCAACCGTGTACATATGTTGGGCGCGCGTTTGGCGTGTCTCCCGACTATGCACCGGTGCCGAAGGGATCAATGACGCTAGTTCCTCAGAGCATCTTCCATTGAAATACCGGTAGAACATGGATAGCATTCCCACCCGACGCCTGTGCTCTAAAGATTGCAACCCGTTCGTTAAGATGGGAGAATCTATCAAACGGACCGCCCGTTTCTGCACAGAGTCGAGGGTATTTTTCAAGTATTTTGGAGCTCCAGACCAGAGGTGGCTGCCAAATTCAACCGTGGGGCGCACTTGCGATTTGTACAAGGTAAGCAGTTGTGTACTATTAAAGTATCTGCGGGCCCTGTACAGTACGCCCAGTTTTTGAGAAGCTAACTTTACTCTGGCTTCGATGGAGCCCCCATACCTGAGCTGGTCACTTATAGTTACACCAAGCATATCAATGGAAGGTCTGTTCGGAAGATTGCTTCCGTTGAAGGAGACTAGATTTTCATTTCGATCCCTTTTAGACGTAATCAGACATGATTGGGTCTTTGAAACATTGAATTCGACGAGGTTATTCTTACCCCAAGAGAAAACACTCTCGAGGTAACCATCCATTCTTTGCTTCAAAGCCCTCCGAGCCGTTGGAGTTTGTGTGCCCTTTGGGGGCTTGTCAAACGAAAAGCTGTCATGGACTGTACTGTCATCCGCGTAACAATGAATTGGTGCACATGACAAAATGATGTGATGTGCAACAAAAACAAAGTCGGGGACAGAACCGATCCCTGTGGGACGCCAGCATTTATTGGATGCGAGGAAGAGGTGAAACCATCAGCAACCGTCTGAATTGACCTCTCCCTCAAAAAGTCGGCAATCCACGTACACAGGGATACGTGAAGTCCGTAAGATGGCAGTTTGTTGACAAGTCCTCGATGCCAAACCCGGTCAAAGGCCTTGGAAATGTCCAGTGCGACCGTTTGGGTCTCACCGAAACGTTCCAGGCACCTCCCCCAAACATGCGTCACATATGCGAGAAGATCACCGCACGAGCGGTTCCGCCGGAATCCGTATTGACGGTCGTTAATGATTTTGTTCTTCTCGAGATATGTGAGCAGTTTGTCGTTGATCACACTTTCCATCACCTTGGACAAAACTGATGTGATCGCTATGGGGCGGTAGTTGGCCGGGTTGGAGCGATCACCCTTCTTAGGAATAGGATGGATGACCGCTTTTTTCCAACCAGACAATACCAGACTTCAGGGACATTTTAAAGAGCTTCGTCAAAATTGGAGCAATTTCTGCAGCGCACCTCTGTAATACCAGGGCAGGTATTCCATCAGGCCCACTAGCTTTATTAACATCAAGCCCTCGTAAGACTTGGATTACATCCCGATGCCGGATCCTCAGCTTTTTCATACGAAAACCGCAGTGAGGAACCGACGTCGGGACAGCACCTTGATCGTCGAGGGTTGAATTATCCGCGAACATTTTGCCTAATAAGTTAGCCTTTTCGGCGGCGGTGTTCGCTAGTGAGCCGTCAGGTCTGGTAAGAGGTGGTAGACTGGATTTGCAGAAATTCCGACCTATTGATCCCGCGAGCGACCAGAATGCTCTGCTGCCATGCGGGCATGCAGCCAGCTTTTTGCTGATCTGCAGGTCGTGATCGAATTTTGACCTATTTATGACTCTCTTGGTTTCCTTTGCCATTTTATTGTATGCTGTTCTGTTTTCGGATGTTCTAGATGTGTTGTAGGCTCGGTAAGCCGCGTTTTTCCGTCGCACTGCTTCAGAGCATTGCCGACTAAACCAAGGCTTTGAGCCCACACCAGTTTCCTTAACAGAGGAATGGATGAAGCCATCCATCGCAGATGTGATGACTTCACCAATTTCCTGGGCACATCTTGACGGATCCGAAGTCCGAAAACAGACAGCCGACCACGGGAAAGCATTGAAATGGGCCCGCAGACCGAACCAATCTGCTGACCTATAGTGCCACACTTTCTTCTTCAGCCTCTCCTTGGCGGTCTGAAGTTGACGGGGATTGAGGTCGTCACCAGGCAGTGGTCTGACGATCCCAAAGGCGCTGTGACCTCAATCTTGTAACCGTGTGGCACAGTGGTTAAAAAAAGGTCTAACAGATTGGAGCGGTGAGTCTGGACATCAGGAACCCTTCAGGCTCCTGAACCATTTGCTCCAGTCCGTGGCAAAAGGCAAAGGATTCCGCCTGTCGGCCAGCCGAGTCTGTTGATCCAGAGAACTTCAACCATGGTTCGTTATGAACATTGAAGTCACCCAGAACAACAAACTCGGCCGAAGGGTAGCGGGGCAAGAGGTCATCAATAGTTTCGCTCAAGTGTCTGAAGAGCTCGGCAGTGTCTGATTCGCCAAGGTTCGGTGAGCGGTATAAACACGCGTAGAATCTTACCGTACTGGCAAGATTGACGCGCACCCACATTACGTCGAATCGGGAGTTTTCCAGATTCAACAGTCGCACACAGTTGACGTCAGCTCGACTATAGAGACAGACGCCTCCTTTAGGTCTGAACTTGCCTACGAGGGTGAAGCCCGGGCAGTCCAGATAGGAGGCATCTACAGGCTCAGATATCTGCGTTTCAGACAGGAAAAGAAGGTTCGGACGTTGAGAAAAAAGGTGGTGGTGGACTGAGTTTAAGTTTGTGTGCAGGCCGCGAATGTTGGCAAAATTTACCAACAGTCTTGGCCCGCACCGGGGTCTCCTGCTTCTCGCCGCTGTAACGAAGTTAATTGTTGGTTTTTGTGAATTCATGATTTTATATTTTGAGATTACGTTGTGGGGGAAGGAAGGTTTGAGAGGGAAAAGGTGTGAGGGGTGGGTAGGAAGCTGGGGATCAGGGTTTCCTGGAGTGGTAGACGTATGAATCCAATCCAGTTTGGTTGGGTATTTTGTAAATTTAAGTTTGGTATGAAACGCAAGCGCAGCCGTTGTAGGAAGGAAAGAAATTTTGGTTTAAATGTATTAAATAAGAGAAAATTAGCAACATCCTTTTTTGGACATGATGTCTACTTTTAAATTTATTTTTGGGGTATTATGCACTGTTGCGCCAACGTTTTGGACAGCGTTACAGTGACCATAATCATTTAGGGCAGATGTAATGTGATGTGACGATGGACACCTGTCCGAAAAGAAAGGCTTGGCTAAATAAGGAGGCAGCACAGCACGGCATAATACACCAAAAATAAATCATTGTAATACTTGTGGCCGTGAATATCTAAAATCATATCTGGCGATGTCTACTGTTCACAAAACTACTATTTCAACTACCTTTTACTTTTGATAAATGTGTTCAGAAACCTGTGTATTTTGTTGTTGGTGTTCATTTTTATTTCAGCTTACTGTACCGCCAAGCCGGGGTTCGCTAAATAATTTAACAGCACTGGGCGGCTCCGGGTGGCACCGGGCGGCACCAGGCGGGATCCCGGGATTAATGAGAATGCAATGGATGCCGGGTGCCGGGATCAGGATGGATGAGACTGCAATGTACGAGTAGGTTGGACTAGACAGAATTCGCTGGTTTCATGGTGTATTAGGGATAAAAGCGTCCTCTTAAACCCTGATATTAACTGATTTGAACTGGAAGGGATTAATACACGTACCATTACACCATTACACCATTTCACCTGGAAAATAGGAAAACGTAATGCCACAGTAACAGATTCCTTGCACATACTCCTAGCTTTTTCACAACCATTATACACGGTGTCCGGAAACTAGTGATACTGGCGGAAAACTGTGGAATCTGCATCACACAGAAAATACAAAAAACGTTTTTCCATCAATTTTCCGAACACCGGTTTTGGAAAACAAAGTATACAGTGTGTTAAGGGACGTACTTGACTTACTTATCACGTGATTCCTGACATTTTGATTTTTTTAAATCAGTAGATTTTGAACAGTCAGGGCAGTCAGGGTCGGGATAAGAGGTTGAGCAGGTATTTGCTGAGTGGCGGTATGTGGAAGATTTATTTTTGTTAGTTTTAATTAAAAAAAAAACATTAAAAACGTCATCGGAGACCAAAATTGTATCAACATTTTTTACTCCAAATAATGTCGGGAAACAACATCATGACCCGACACAATAAACATTAAATTGCTTTTTGTCTAAATACATCAAAAATTCTTCAACCGTAATAAATTTCCCTAATAAACTTTATGAATTAGAAATTGGGTCTTTATGGCTGTTCCTGACTCTTTCTTCCACCCGCCAGCGTGTCGCTTTTTCTTCGTTAATCTGCTGAATGTGTTGAAAACATCTAAATGACCATTTCTTAATCTAAATCGCGCTCACATTATTAGCCATCTACAGGATTCGGCGTGCTTGTTCCTCTTCTTCCGACAGGTAAAATAATATTTCGATGGTTTGTGATAGCACCGTTTTTGAGAAAAATCACCTCAAAGGCGATGTACGAATTTGTAATACGTTTCTATAATGCAACTACAGACTAGACAAACCATTATAACAACTTATGGCTAACAGATTGCATGCATCCACCGGTTCGTCGATCCTAATACATAATTAATTCCATGCCTCACTGCCATACTGTAGAGTTGGTAATATATAAATATCTTTTGCTGCTCCAGAATGGACCGCTTTGCTGTTGTTATTGCAACACTCTCGAAACTGCCCGTGGTGGTGCTCCTGAATGCAGCAAGCTAGAGTCAGTTCATTAAGTGAGCGCTCCACCAACAATGACACAGCCAGTTTCCTGGCTACGAATTTTCTCTATATTTAGCACAGAATACATTTTTCGTATTTCGCGTTCTTCTATTTTATCTTTGAATTGTATTTTTGCTTTGTTTTCTGGGTTTTTTTTTGTTTTTTTTTTGTTTTTCAACTTCCAGATCCTTGTAAAACTGTGCGAGCGTCCATGTGACAACACTGAACTCCGTTCTGTTCTGTCCCATAGCCCCATTAGGGGGGGGGGGTATGACCTCGTCTCCGCATACGGAACCAGTGAAGCGAACCCGGAGTGCTGCCTCTCAGACCGCCCGCGCCACCCCTGGGGAAAGTTGTTGGTCTGAGGGACGTCCGTGCGAGCTAGGGGACCTTCCGCCCTGCCTCCGACAACCCGACGCTGACATCCTCTGGGTCTTCGGGCGTCTAATCCCCCCACTTCCCAATTACTTCTCGTCGAGGCACTACCGGGAAGTCGGCTTAAGGGCGCGGAATCCGAACCTTGTATCCGGCCTGCCCGATCTCCGACACACAAACCAGCAGGACTGCCAGGCGATCTGTGATGGCCGCCTCCGTTTTCTGGATCTATCATCCATCTTTTTTTTTTTTTGGTTATTTTTATTTTATTTTATGTCTTGTGCTATTATGTGCATAAAGGTCAGGCAGGGTAGGCACAATGCCTACTTTTGTTTTTATTTTTTCCTTACCCAAAAGAGGTTCAGGTAATATTTTATACTTTTCTTTGATACTAACATTGTTCATAGCAAGCACTTGCATACTGCTGCCTAACAACGTATGCGGGCACAATGGAGGTCTAGTTTCGTTTATTAAATGTAGATTCGTTTTTATAAAAAAAATTAGAGTCCTTGCAAGAGCCTTGAAGGGGTAACCATCTGTTACCTATACCAGGGCGGGTAAGTGGTGGGTCCTCCAATATAAATATCTTTTGTGGACTAGCTTTACTATTGTAGTTTTCCACGACAAAATTAAAAAAATAATGAAACACGAATCTTAAATAATGATTGATTAAAATTTTAAATAACGCCAGAGTTTGGACAACTTTATTGAATAAACGAAAAATCAGTGCTCATTTTTGGATAACATCTTGACAACTTAATATTAATGACATTTAAGTTGTTTTTTTTTTATTACTTTTGAGATAATCGCGGAGGAGCTGGCAGACACGATAAACACATGTTGGGAGGCGGTTGAACATTTGTGGGAGTACCTACCTATGGGGAGATGATTAATGGTGTTTTGGTTTTATACTTTTTACCAGGAATTCACACCATTGACCTTCGAGCAACTGTATTGTTGTTATAATATTCGTGGAAGCTAAATCTTGTAATAATAATACATGAATTGGGAAATTGTTTGCTTTCAAAACTAAGAATGTATTTTTTTAACATATTTTAATCTTATTTTATGCAACAAATATCATAATAATAATATCATATCTTTATTTAATGAAATTGACAACATTTTTAACTTAGAAAGTACATGTTTAGTGTAGTTTACAATATTTCAATTAGAGATGAAACGGATATCCGGTAAATATCCGGTAACCGGCCTAAATTTAAAATCCAGCCGGATACCGGATAATAAACGAGTATCCGTCCGGATACCGGATAATGTTAAATAACAGAGTATTAGAATAAAATGCAATATTTTGATTTTTGACGTGCAACTTTAGTTTATTAGTAATTATTAGTTATGTAATTTTGAAAGTATATAACGTTATTAAAATGTTTTTTCTTTGTAACAGCATGATACCTGTATTATCGAAGCAAATCGATAAAACATCGTGAAATGGATGTTTAATTAAGAAGACATATCATTTTTCGTGAAGGCCAAAATCGATTTCTCTGCATGTAATTGAACTTAACACCAGATACACCTATTTATCTAACCATAAAATGCAACAGATAAATCGTTCGTTCAGCGATAAATTCCATTAAGTGATTTATTTATTTATTTATTTCAAAAACATACGGCACAACATGTGCCATTAACATAAATTATATTATATATGTATTATAAAACAATAACAAAACGAAAGTAACAACATAAATTGAAGTTAAATATAAAAACAATAGGTAAAAAAAGGAGTTGAGGTAGTAAGCAGTAAGTAAAAAGTAAGATAGATAAATGAAAGTATAAAGTAAAAGCATAAAATTATAAAATATAAAGTATAATGAAAAGTTACAGATTGATTCAGAAAGTTAAAAGGTAGGAAATAAAAAGTGTAAAGTTATAAATATTAAAAAAAAGTGTAACAAGTAAAGAGTAAGAAATGCTCTTAGGAGCCAAAAATTGAAGATAATATAAATTAAATTTACCAAATATAAAAGGTATCACTGATTATGATATGTTTCTAGTCATAGATATTGGGTATAGAAGTGATTAAAAACAGAAGAAAAAAGGTAAGCTATTTTCGTTTGGTACATACCTGCCTATTTTTCTTCCCACCACGAGAAATTTTAACATTACATAACGAACAAATAGCAAATTATTGATCGTCACTTTTTATATCAAAATATTTCCATAAAGGCGATCTTTCTTTGTCGAAAACATTTTTCTTCGGTAACTGAATCTCTTTGAATTTATAGAAAGAAACACTAATAAAATCACCTCAAAATCGAACTACAACAGCACGTGTTTTCGTAACCTCAAATGATCGTGTTTGCAATCAATTCAATAAGGCAATGATAGTTTCACTCATAAACGAAAGGGCCCAAACTCACCCGAGTCCACCCGATCGATCGTGCGGTTCGCTCGTGTAACGAGTCGCCAATCGGCTATGTTCATCCGGATATCCGGCGGCCGGATATCCGGCAATCAGATTTCAAGGTTGGCCGGATATCCGGTATCCGGCAAAACAACTATCCGTTTAATCTCTAATTTCAATATCTTTGTTTAGTGCAGGTACTTTGTTTACATGTTTAGTGTAGTTTACAATATTTCAATATAATTGTTTACAATGGTTTATAGATAACATTAATTCAAATAGTTAACAAACATAAAATAAAACACACATAATAAAATGATATACAAATGAATAGTAGTTAAAAGGTATATTTAAGAATAGAAATTTCTAGTATAAGTTGAGGTTTCTCATAACCTGCCTCACTAGGCTAGCCTGTGTTGCCTGTTTAATAAAAAATTACAAAAGCATTTAAATAGATTTATAATACTGTTGAAATTCTCGTTCCAGGGATGAATTTATTCTAACTTTTTTGTGGGAATATCGCACAAGAATCCCAACACTGCAGCCAGTGAGACTATGGCACCCCCATTTCGGGTACATCGTGAGCCTAAACGTGGTGGGGAGGGGAAGGAGGTAGGGAAGAGGGTGGCGGGGAAGTACCTGGCTAATCAGAGCTGGTCACTAAACATGGCTAAAGCCATTTCAAGTAACGTTTCAATTCTGAATGTTGGTCTTACACCAGGGCGATACTGAGAGTATCTTCAACTAAGAAACGAGCCGCAAGTATACTTTCTTTAATAAATTGATTGTGAAATAACAAAAATGAATCAAATAAAACTTATTTGCGCAAGCCGGGTTTGAACTGGCGACCTTCTGATTGCTAGACGAGAGTCTTACCTCTTGACCACGGAGGCCGTCAAATACTTTTTGGGGTTTTAAATATGTTTAGAACGTTACGAATTGTTACATAATACAATAAAGAAGATTTACCAATATCCAGTAAGGCGCCCTAGAGGTGATTTAAAAAAAATATATCGAATTACAAACCGGTTTCTCCCAAACTCCAACACCATTTTATCGAAACCTTTATTTTAATGCGAAGAATTGAAAACAAATAAAAAATGAGATTGTCATTATTTAAAAAATAAATCGACATTTAAAGCTTAAAAGCACATGACGGTATTGGCGTTAAATAATAAAATAAATGCATTAACCTAGACATGACCACAGAAAAAGATGTGTAAAATTTCATGACACCAGAGCTCACCGTTAAAGAGTTATTAGTGGGACACTATTTGTGACAATAATATTTTCTGGGCGATTTAAACTCAAACGAAATGACTATCAATGTCCTATTCAATTTATCATTAATACCAGCAATGAAGCCTGATTATTATTAGATCTTGTGAAAAATATAATTTTCCATCCATTAAAAAAATAATAAATGCTATTTCTCGATGGTTACCTAGTCACAATCCAGTGTTTGTGTTTTGTTATCACGTGTAAAACTAATTAATATTTATTCATGTAGCTAGTTAGTCCACCTCTGCGTGGCGCATGGCGTGGCGCGTGCTGCCCGCCCGGAGTGTGGGCGGCCACGTCACTGGCGCCCGTGGGCGGGGCTGACCCCGCGGGTACGACACTGCCGCCAGAGATACAATCGATAAATGTCACCTTAATCATTTACGTAATTTTTATTAAAATGTACATTTTTTATGTTAAACCTTACACAGCGCCTGTGTGCACCGGGTAAAGACAGGAAAATTATATCGCCAAGCGGTTGGGCAGCGTTGTGAGGCGGGTTAAAGTAGGGCTGCAGAAGAGGATTTATTAATACGGGCCTAAGAGGACCTAATTATATATGCCGGTAACTCGTTCCACATACAAGCCGACTTGCACAAAAACGAGCCGAAGAAACTACCTATTCTTACAAAGCCTGTGAACGGGTGATTCGCTCATGTCCGTCGAGTTTCACGAACGTGAACCGGTGCGCAGATGTTCAACGCTGCTAACCCCTTCGAGCAGGCTCCATTGGAATACCCGTAGAACGGACTGAGCAACACCTCGCATTAGAGATGGCAATCAGTCGTTATAAGTTATAACGGATTGTCAATCAGACGAATCGATCTCCTTTCACAGAAACAAGTAGTTTTACATTGGTGATTCCCAAAATCAATTGTCAGACGTACTTAAGATTTGTACAGGGTTAGCAGTTGGATTATAATAGTTGTTTTTGGCGAAATATTGTTTATAAGAATAATTTTAAGCAGTTAAAAAATTTTTATAATCAATCTAAACTACCATAGGACAGGTATGTTTTTAGGTTTTCACGGCCAAAAAGCATTTTTGTTATTGTTTTTGGGGTGTTATGCCGTGTTTCGCTACCTCCTTCTTTAGCCAACGTTTCGGACAGCGTTACAGTGTCCATCATCAGGGCAGATGACCAAATGATATTGGTGAGAGTGTTTACTTATGTGTGTCGAAGCGATACCGTGCTGCCAGCTCCATTTCTCTACGATCTGGTGTTAGAAAAAAAAAAACACCAGCTCGTAGAGAAATGGAGCTGGCAGCACGGTATCGCTTCGACACACATAAGTAAACACTCTCACCAATATCATTTGGTCATCTGCCCCTGATGATGGACACTGTAACGCTGTCCGAAACGTTGGCTAAAGAAGGAGGTAGCGAAACACGGCATAACACCCCAAAAACAATAACAAAAATACCATAGGACAATTCTAATACAAATCGTATCCATTGACAAGTAGGCAAAGATCAAGTAAATTTCCAAAAAATTCTGCATACCAAAAGTGTACACCACATTCCTAAAGAAATATTGAAATTACGACGAGCATTTGTTAAAATTTTATGTAAAGTTAAGAAATATTGAAGTTACGATGAATAAGTATTCATTAAAACTTTGTGTAAGGCCTAAAGAAATATTGAAAATACGAAGAGTAAATATTTACTAAAACTTTTTGTAGTATAAATATTGAAATTACGACGAGTAAGTAAGTTTTTATTAAAACTTTCTGCGAGGTCTAAAGAAATATTGAAATTCTGAATAATGCGTATTTAGTAAAACTTTGTCTAAGGCAGACTGAAGCAAAATTACCTGCTAGGAAAGATAACCGACAAGCGAATTACGACTGCGGAATTCCGAATAATGTAATTATGGTTTAACGAATAAAATGGTTACAAAAAAACAACATTTTTCATTGTATTGAAAATCCCAACAATTTGGCAATACTTTTTTTATTTATGTGAGTACAATTCTAACTTATCCCATTTGTCTGGAGCCATTGAGACGGTGGCATTCTCAATTGGGGTATGTTGTGAGGCTGAATATAGTGGGGGAGGGGAAGTAGATGGGAAAGAGGAAATTCAGGAGGTGGGGAGGAAAGCAGACGGGGAAAAGGACGGCGGGGTAGTACCTGGCCATTCAGATCTAGTCATCAAACACTGCTAAAGCCATTTCAAGCGACATTTCAATTCTGAACTGTGGTCTTTCACCGAGTTCACTCAGGACGAGTATCTTCCACTCTAATTTTGAAAACAGTACACATTAGTTAAATAATAATTACTTAATTGCACGCCGGGATTCGAACCCGTTACCTGCGGATTCTAAGGCGAGAGCCTTACCCTTCGACCAAGGCCGTCAAATTGTAAACTTAACGTTAACTTAATTGTTAACTAAACTCAACGTCAAATAGTAAACGTCGACGTTATTTTAGTTTACAACTGAAATTATTATAATAGAAGATAAGTCATCAAGAGACAATTTCTCATTCTTTTGACAGATTGATGATGCAAAGTTTCTGGTGTAATAAATAATAAACTAAACAGTCTGGCATAATTTTAGTCTATTCTACGTCAAAATCGTTTCTGGTGGAAATGATAAGCAGTATTCAACATTTAATCAATAAATCTGATGGACGACTGTTTAATAATGAAAAACAAAATACGAAATTTGAAAATACATCGCTACTCTCAGTTTGAAAAAGACCTGGCTCCGTAGGCGAGGTGTACGAATTTGACTTTTGGTATCGGATGTTGAGGTTAGAATTCCCAGTGAGTCTGGGAATTGTGATGCTGGTCGTTGGTTTTATGAACCTTACAAAAATGGCTTTAGAGACATCGTAAAGAACAATCATCTCTATATCAATCGAACCATCTAATAAATACAATAGACACGCATAACGAGAGGAATGGGCAACATTTGGTGCACGGGATTAATGTATTAGAAAAAAGTCTTACAATGCAAAGAGGTTTATTTGAAATATCATACTATTTCATGTACAGGGTGTAACACCACTTACTCGAAGGATTTTAACCAGCTATTCCTGAGCACATTTTGAGTAAAAAATGTACATGACATATCGCTGTCCGGTTATTTTTTGTTCTATTAAAAAAAAATAGTGAAACTTCTTTAGCACCGTTGTGATTTGAAACTAGATGAAACGGAAAGGACACTAAAAAGAGACAAACACATACATCTATGGGATTTAGCCTGCGAGAGAATGAGAAATAATGAAACCTTACCGCATTGGCCGCTTTGATTATAAGCTCACTTTTTAAGGCTCTTATGGGTTGAGATTGTGTGGGCGAAGGTTTCACTCTACCGCGTGTGAACTAACTGCAACTGTTAAATATTTTTAAACCATACGTCGCTACAAACTTTTTGAGTTTGCGTGCAAAATTTTTAAAATTCAATTTGATATTGTAATCAATTGTCGTCGTTGATATAAATCATAAATTCTCAACCTTTTTTGCCCACCGCCCACTTTGAGAATATTTTCTCTTTTAGCGACCCCCAACTGCCCCATCCTATCCCATTACGCCCACTCCGTTCTGTTGCAGGGGATACAGGATGTGGCGGGATGGGACGGGTTTCTCTGGGTCTCCTACCGCCCCCCTGAAAGCCTGAAACGCTCCCAATTTTCTCTTAGCCTTCTACCGCCCCCCTGAAGGTCTGAAACGCCCCCAAGAGGTCGTTATCGCCCAAGTTGAGAACCTATGATATAAACTGATAAAATTTTATTTTTAAATCAACATTTGTTACATTCATCTCTTTTTCTGAGAAGAAAGAAGAAAACATACTTGAACCTATTATTCAAATAAATCACCAAAAATGTAATAGCAAGTGCACTCGTAAATAATACATTAATTGTAAAATAATTATGAAATACTCCGAGGACCGTTAGTTGCCAATTACTGCCTTATCATAATTCTACCTGCCTTTCATAATGTTATAGCATGATACCATTTTTGATCAAAAGCAGTAGCAGCGGAGTTAACTTGGAAACTCATTATGATGAAGACTTCATAATTAGATAATAATGGCTACCGTATCGGGATTTTAATATAAATTACAAGAGCAGAGAAGATCAGAACAGAGCAGAGCAGAGCTGATTGGGTGCAGATGACTAGGCGGGATCCTTCGTCAGTCATAATGAGGCTAATCTTTCAAGATGAAAACGTTTACGCCACGTTCCACTCGTTAATCTTAATCTGTGCCAAGTCTATTAAGTTTTTAATAAAATCGCCTTATCTGGGAGCGGCGAGAATGCAGCACGAAACCAAGGTATACGTAGCTGCAGTGTATTATTATGAAATCAAATCGATCTGGCCAGTGGACTAATGCTGTAGCGATTAAAAATAATGATGGGTTTTGGTGTTTTAGTTTGTCGACCTGCATATTTTAATTATCAATAACGTTATGATTCAAGGTCGAAGATAGATTATAAATTTGGCACATAAGAGACGTTTTTTGTCGTAATTAGTTCTGCCAGTTTATTTTTATTATTTGAGACAGCGAAGTTTTGGCAGAGAGCCATGGGATTGCCAAACGAGAGGAAATGCAGTAGATTATAGTAGACACTTTTTTTTAATGCGCTCATTATCTAGAAAAAGATGCTGGAATCTTTTTTAACTACCTATATGAACAGTGGACTCGAAAACTTTATACAATGTGTACCAGCACGTACCCAAAGCATTTTAATCAGCGATTCCTGAGTATATTTGGTGTCAAAAACGGAAACGCATTTTGCCGTTCGATACATTTTTTTACAATTAAACTCAATTTTTTTTTCCATAGAACTTCGCAACTAAAACTTGTAGGAGTGGGATCAGTGGCGACGTGTGATTGAAAAACATATTTGTAATTTAAAATATATCATCGGAAAACAAAATGACATGTAGGTACTTTTTGAACTTCAAATATGCTCAGGAATCGCTGGTTAAAATCCTTCGGGTACATGCTGTTTAATTGACGACTTAGGGGTGTTTCACACGGTGCTTTTGCAAACGGGGATCTGTATGAAAAAATCTTTCCTACGTACGATCATTATTTTCTTACATACGATTTCATACAGATAATAATAGTTGCCATTGGAGAAGAAATAATATTTTGAAAGGGTGGGTTCTCAATCGTAAAAATTGCAAATCCTTGAAAACAACCATAAATCAAATGAAAGCATTTGTCTGCCTTTGTTGTTGTCGTCAACAAATCATCAAAAATACATGCGAATTTAACAACACCGTATAGTAAGTAATACACGTTCACAATCAGTAATAAACGCACACCTTTATCAGTATTTTAAATATAAAAAGAAATAAGCAACACTTCCACACAACATTATCAAAGTAACGCAAAACAGTGACAGATGACAGACGTCAAATAATGACCGCCATCTTGAAACAATACGAAAATCAGTAACAAAATAGAACACGTTCTTTTTTCACCCCAAATCCATATGAAAGGACACCCATATGGAAACTGGACGAAAAAAAGCATCGTGTATAGATAGCTAAGGTTTTACAAGAAGGGTTAATTATAGCGGTGTTGTTTGTTATAAAGCATATTTAAAGGAATAATTAACCTTTTTGCAGACATTTAAAGAAAACAAAATACGATTTTCTCAGCTTTCTGCTGCCTACCAAAAGAAATACTGTAATTGAATAAAAATAATGACTTCAGATTTTTTGTTTGATCGACCGAATTGTAATTCCCTTTCGACGAAGACTGAAAGCCGATAGAAAACCTTCCACATGAATTTTACATCGACTGTGTCAAGGCAGAAGGAAACAACCCCACTTCAAAATGGCTTTGTTCGAATGGTAAAATCACATTTAACTTTTTGTGGCGTAATAGACATCCTCAGAAAAGAAAAAACTCTCAAGAATACTTAGCTGAATAAAGTACGTTTATCCGGCGAAATGTACATTTCAAAATCAAAGCTTGGTTTGGGGAGGTTTGGCGACATATTTGAAATGCTAAAGTTTGTCCAAAGAAGCGAATTGTTAAAAGTTTGTAAAAGCGTTAGCAGTGCACAATGGAGTGCTGGTAACTACCCTGATGTATGGCAGTGAGGCATGGAGCTGGCAGAGAAAGGATGAAAGTGGACTGGACGGTAAAATGAGATCCCTGAAGGGTAAGATGTGTAAAACCATGTCTGAACATGTAAAATGTGGAGATCCGCAAAGAATGCAAGGCTTAATTAGAAAGATTACGAAAGGGACCCTTATATGGTTTGTGGGCTTGTAGACCAAATCAACTGAGAAAGGAATGTAAGGAGAATAAATGGTAGTAGAAGTCGGACCATGATGTGCTGTGTTACCGTACGCTGCTTGAATAGCAAGACAATTCTTCGCCGTAGTTCGTATTTGTCCAACAGACCATTAGAAAATATTACAGAAGGAGAAGGTTTTCTTTCATTATTTCAATAAAACATTATGAAAGATGTTTAAGATAAAGCTATGTATCATTAGTTTAAATAATTCTTAGTTAAGTGACTAACTTTACTTTTTTACTCTCCATTTTTAATTTTAAAGTGGAGATTGAACAAAAAATGAAATGGTCTGTTGGACGAATAAGAACTGAAGCGACGAATTGTAATAAACCACTTAATGGCGTGTTTTTTAAAACCAACATTTAATCCCGGGACGCCCGAGGAAGACATGGCACGATCAAGTGAATCAGATACTTGAGTCGGGCCATGTCAAAAGTCAGAATAATAGAAGAGTATGTATGAGACGATGTATGAATGTGAGTGAAGCAAAGAGTGTGTGCCAGGACCGAGTTGTTTGGCGGTCCGTCCTCTCTGCCTACCCCTGCGGGGAAACGGCGTGATGGTTAGTTAGTTAACATTTAATCCAAGGGCAAGGTTTCGAGGCTGAATAAAATAGAAAGGAGAAGGATTCGGATCTGGTCTCAAACAAAGATAAATCCATTTCAAGCAAAAATGTAAAACTCTTGATTGTTAATGTCGCCATAGGTCTCACACTTAGACAAGTCATCCACTCTGAAACGAGATGAAAATTACGACGATATTTAATAATGGGCTCCCCAAAAGAACTCACATCTCTGCAAAAGAGTTACTCAGTAGTCAGTCTTGTTATTATTAACAGAATTCACAAAAACAACTTTAATCAAATTCTTAAAATAAGCGAGAATAAGAAAAATTGTCTAAATATATTATTTAAAAATAAAACGTAGGGATTTTATTTGAAATTTTGTGATATTGAGTTATTTCCTCCTATTTTTCACAGACGACAAGTAATGAACTGAAAAGAATGAGAACTCTAGCGAAAATGTCAAGGTTCTATCGGAAAACATTCAACTAGACAGAACCGAGGAATCATCAGAGAAAATAATAAAATACAGATAGCCGGGTTCGGGCTCGCAGACAGTAATGAGATTTCCAATAACAATAATTCCACGGAGCGGTCTTTAATTGATAGTCAGTAATGGGGCACGCGATATTCCATTATAAATAATACTAAGTAATAACTGGAAGTCATGAATAATGCAAGGTGACAATCAATGGACGGAGGTAGGATGATTCACAGTCTGTATTGAGACGCAATAAAGCCAGGACGAAGAGGCCCGGCTAACATACGTAGCTGTGGTATTACGGACACTACGGCAGGGCTGAACACAAATGCGTGGAAATATTGGTGTGTGACTTGGTATCGAGAATTTGAAGCTTTTTTTCTTTTACATGAGCTCCACACAGGAGGCCCTAAGGAAAATAATTTATCTCAGGGCCTATGTCATCTTTGGGAATGCTGTGTGTGGTTTTTTTTTAAGGAAAGGGAGGTGAGGAGAGTTCTGGAAGGAAAAGGGTTTAAGGGGTGGGTAGGAATCTGGGGTTCAGTGTGTCCTGGTCATCCGCCTCCAAGACCTAGACAAACCTCACCCCACGAACCCGGGCACCCCTGCTAAATCACCAAACGTGGCGAACCACTTGGGGTGTCCTATGGAAGAGGTGTTGGTTATCCAATAAACGGTTACCGGGGCGGCGGTACCCATTCCCGCCTCCCAAATTGTACAAATATTGCACATTGTGGAAATATTGATGTGTAACGTGGCACCAGGAATTTGGAGCAGTCGAATGGTGGAAATATTGATGTGTGAAAGGGAATTTGGAGAAGACAGATTGTTGAAAAATATAAGCGTGTCACGTACATCTGGAATCTGAAGCATCAGACATTGTAGATATATTTTTGTCATAATGACATATTTTTGTAAATAATGGTGCGTGCACGACATTGAAAGTTGGAAGGCGCAGAGTGTGGATAAATCCACACCGTGGAAATATTTGAGTGTGTCTTCTTCAACCCAACCCCATTCAACAAGTTATTTTAAGAAATAGCGTTTCTTTCGTATTCGCTAAATAAAAATAAAATTAACAAAAAAGTTTGCGAACACTTTTTCCTAAAGATCAAACACAGTAACAGTTCAAAGAGCAGCGTTTATACTCGACTGAGAATAAAGTCATTGTATAATAATTTATAAAGGGATTTATTAATAATTTGTAAAGTTATAAATGGAACAATCTTTAAATAAAGTACGTTCAACCTTCTGTATTTAAAGACAAACAGAAATTTAAACAATAGGAATACAAGTTTTTTTAATAAAACGATGACGTATTTAAAAGTAAATTTAGATTTCAGAATAAATAATAATATATTCAACGGCAGTGCGAATGGAACGAACCAGAAAATTATCCATTCGGTTTTTTTCGGTTTTTGACCAAAATGTTATTAACAACATGACCGTTATGCTTGACAACTAACTGATCACAATTCGAAGATATTGAAGTATAAGGAGATATGCTATGATGTCCGCTTGACTGTCGGCGGATTACGATCTGGTGTTAGTTTGAATACGGAATTATGTTGAATTTGTTAAGGTGTGCAGTAGCATTGATTACAAATATCGGCGACACCGGTAAACACAGTACCACCCAATAAAAACTGCCGATAGCCCATCTCCTTATATTTCAATAATAAATAATTTCCAAATTGCAAGTGGTAGAATAGACAGTCCTGATTTATCTTAACTCATTTAATTTCATATACCCATGAGAGCTACTCGTTCTAAAATCCCGTTTAAATGCTACAATAACCGGACTAAGTATACGAAACACTTGCTTGTACCTAGATTACATGAAGTTACTAATAGATATGCTGATGTGGCAGATCAATTTAACTGCACAGAAGCTAGATACAAGAAGGCTATAATATCAAATATTTTCAATCAATATTAACTTTATTTGCACTACAGAATTTTATATGTAATTATATCTCTGGTGTCATTTCTTAATCAAAAGCCACAATTAACTGTTGTACTATTTTTTATTATTTCTTATTTAACTATGATTTAGTGATAGGTAATCCGTGTTTATGGTATATGTATACCGTTTATATTAAATAAATAAATATCTTTGTCACAATTTGATCAGAAACGGGCCGTTTAAAAGAGACCATTCAAATGTAAAAAAAAACAGCAAAATAGCGTTGATTCGCATTTTGATGGAATGTTATGGAATGTTACATTTCAATATCGATGAAAACTATAAATTATTGTAGTGTATTGTATTATTTGAATAATGGGTGGATGGCAACCCTACCAAAACTTTGGGTGTGATCACCTGAAGATTTAATCCTACAGACTTGAGATAACCGCGGCCATATTGAGATCCGCCGCTCCAACTTTACCAATATAATTTGACAATGTCTCGAGCGGAGAAACTGCCAAAAAAGAAACATCCTAATGACTGAGCAAACAAAGAAAGTAAACACAAAATTTGGGGCTCATTAAAATGGTTTTTAGGCAGTGATTATTTAATTATCGTTATATTGTTATTTTTTTAACAGAATATTTTAACTTGTGGGCAGAATAACATATGAGGCGAATTTTAATTGTGACGTGTTGTTTTACAATACCATGGAGTGTGCGTTGTCAGCATTTTAAAGTGAGTTAACCTGGTCATTCTAATCATATTTTGAAAAAAAAAAATAGATCCGGCTCGAAGGACCAAATTATTTAATTAAAATACCATTTTCAGGATTTCATTCAAGGCTTAGAGGATGGTGATACCTACAAAGAAGGGTAAATAAATAATTATTTCATGAGTAAACTCGACAGAACTCGGAAAATAGTTTTAAAATCACTTCGTCAGAAAGGCGTATCCATTTAATTGATTATACAACCCCTTAATTTTACAATTGCTGCAAACATTTTTTAATATACTTTCGACCACTAGCTTATCGATGTTTTGCTTTTTTGGGAAATTACTTCTTAAAATTGGCTGGTTTGGACGCCATCAACAGACAACCAATATACAACCTAGGCAATGTATTTTTTTTAAAAGCAAAACGTACAAACTTCTTCTAAAACAGTTATTAAAAAAAAACGGTCCAATTTTGGAGGCGAAAAAAGGGGAATAAAAAATCTCGATTGTGATGACTTTATTAAGGTATTACAAGTCAGAGGTACAGCGATATCTTTCACTCGGTATTCGGGGGCCAAAATGTCAGCAAAAGTAAGGTAAAATATATATTATTCAAATTTCTCGTCGAACGGGTTTCCTCTTAAACATTTCGAAAAGCGCCGTTCAAACAATTTTTTAAAAAGTGGTATTATAGGAATTAATCAAGTTGGTATTGTTATTATTTAACGAAACACAATTACTGCTGTAATTAAATTTCCCAAACATTGTGGCTGGATATTATTTGAGTCTCAAATAACAAACATTACATTGAAAAGATAACGAATCAAGCGAAAGGCACAGCGAGGAACAATTAGACAAAAAACCTAAAGGTAGTGAGTGGCTAAATATATTTTCGATAAAATCCCATGAGCTAAATATAACAACCCTTTTCGATAAAATAAAATATCCATCATTCGCGAACAAAAACCAGCTGCCATTCATCTCAAAAGTCTAAACTTTGCCATTGTATACGTATTTACAGATATTTGATGAGCAAAATTTATCATTGTCATTATATTTATCGATACAGGCAAGGTATTTTCGTCTGGCGAGGTCAAGCATTAAACCGATGTCAATAATACGTGTGGGCATTATTAATGAACCCACGCACTGATAAAATATTATCATAAACAAAAGGTCAAGGTTCAATCATTGATCTCTTGCTACTCCTGTAGCTTCACGTAGTAAAGGTACACGCCAGTAATTTTACGAGAAAACTTTTTCAATAAAATACTTTGTTAATTTAGCAATATTACAAAATTTTGCTTTACGTTCGTTTAAAACCAAAATAGTTTTTTAAGTTAAATATTAAGCATGCAATGTCACAGTATTCACAGTCTTCCTCAATAGGGTTTTAATATTTTTGTATTTAAGCTCTAGATGTCTTTAAATTGTCTTCATAATGTTTGCAAGTTGATTATTACTATGTTTTCTAAGCCACGTTTATATTTTAGTTTTAAATATATTCATTTCTGTTTTTTTGTTTAATTTTGCAGATGATTATATAGTTTTGTAGCACGAAATTGAATATTTCTCAATCCAAAAGATGTATTCAAACCATAATTTTTTGGCTTATTGCAAATATTTTTTGACAGCTGGCTGTTTGCAGCTGTTTTGACATTTGAAAGCACTAACAATATTCTAATTATCCGATGAGTAAGAATTGTGATACAAATCAGGTATAGTGGAAGATCAATAGCATAAAACGCATATGGTCCTATCGCTGAACTTGGTTGTAACCTCTATTTCTGTGTAATGCGTTGGTTTATGAAAAAGAGGTAGAGGTTAAATGGAATTATCAACGCTACGTTTTTAGCATGAATCTTCTGCTGAACGGAGGTTGCCTTGACCATTTTAAAAGAATAATTTAAGGTGAATGTAATCCATAACTTCCGTTTGTGATGTGTCAAAAAATAAATGCGGAATGCCAATGCATATATACGTTATTATTTAAAATCAACATTGCCAAATTATTAATATTTTTATGTAATTGATTGGCGTTTGACGTTTCAGAATGTGAATTCATGGACAGATCAGCCAGGGTTGCCGGCGTACATCGATTTCAAATTTATTTCTTGTCAATATCGGTTTGGCTATCAACAGTGAAACTGTGCTAGGAATATTTCAGCGTGCTATTACAGCTCCAGGACTCAAGTATTTTATTCAATCTATGACGTAATGAATTCCTAGGCTTCACTTTCATCCACTTGTGTCATAATACAGTCTCAGTTTCTTAAAAAAGTTATTTTTAATTAAAAATTTGTTCAAATTTATATATTTTCCTTGTTCGCCCCCGACATGAGTAATATTCTATGTACGTCTAATGCTTCCGTTCATTCGCCCCAAATATAGACATTAGGCACTTTAGCATTGTTTCACATTCGCCAGACGTAGTTATTTTTATTATTACGCCTACACAGTTCATAACAATATGTAAGTTTAATTCAGTCTAGTAAAGTCTAGACCGCAAGACAATTATTTCATCAAGATATTCGTCAAAAGTTAAAAGGTTAAAAAAGATTAATTCAAAATGACATATCGGTTGAAAAGCATTCCAGAATCAGTCATACAATAATATTGACCTATTGATAGTAACTAGACACGCGATTCGTTTGTTAATTTAGTAAATTAATGTCTTTTAAAATTAGGTCTTTCAAAATCAGCTGTAGACAGAAGGTTTTCTCTTACTTTGAAAATGAAGTGTGCAAAATTTCATCAACAAGTATCAAAATTCTGCTACGAAAAGTGTGAAAATGGGATAGGGTGGTTTTACGCAATCTCAAATAGACAGAGACCCTCCTCTTTTTTTGGAGGTCAGGTGTGCAAAATTTCATCACCTCTGAATAAAACTGTATTTTTGTATAAAAATCAAATGCACAACGCCCGTCTTTTCATAAATCTGAACACATCAAATTTAATGAAAAATACTTATTTTTGAAATATACTTATCCTTAAAAAAAAACAATCTAGTTCGCCACAACAATTTATAGCCCAAAGACTTTAATAAAAGTCACCAGGATAACTAACCCCTCAAATCGAAGACGGAATTTTAACGCAAATACAATACGTTGACGTAACATGATACGACTCACACAAATCTCACACAAAGAGTTTTAGCAAGTTAATCGGAGTTATGTATTTGTAATACCGACAAAAACCGAAATCATTATTCAAACTGAATACGACCACCATCACTACTGGAACATAAGATTTGGCTCCCGAATTCGCTAGTAGCATATACCGTATACCAGCGTAGATAATTACGAAGGTAGCGAGATAGGGTAGTACGTGATAGAATGAGCGACACATACCTCGTCGCACCATAAAAAAACTACAATGGTCAATGAAGAACAGGTTCGAGTCACTCGGGCCATCAAATTATAGTAGACAAATTGGCGTAGTTTTTGCTTCAATTCAAATAACTTTGCACCTACTTACAGCTGGGAAAATTACACATAAGTAGAATGTTATATACTTATACAAGTATGCACCCTCAATTAGAAAATTCAAAGAATGAGTAAATAATTGAATAACGACTATCAGCAAAAGCAAAAAAACATCCGACAAGCAAAGAATAAATTGGATACGCAGCTCCTCCAGGCGTATTTTTTGTGCGTACTAATGACGGCATGTCATCAATGATTTTACACTGAGATAAGTAACTGTTGTTTTACTGACAAAAGTGATAATGACAAAATAATTAGAAAAAACAAACGGATTAGTAAGAAGCAGATTTGCGGTCACTTTGAGGAAACCAGAACTAAAAGTTCAGTATTGTCATCTTCTGTCCACGAATATTTTTGTAGATGGTGAAAACCGTATATGAAAAGCTATTGATAAAGGGATGTGAGGCATGTGTGGTGCTCCATCACTCTGCCTACACTTATTACCTGACAGGACTTGTTGGTTTGATAGTTTAAGTATGCAAATGTAATCATCGTTGGATAAATTTGTATCTTAAACGAAATTTGATGCAAGAGAAATCAAAAAACTAGACTGCTCTCGCAAAAGATAAACCAGAAAATGTATTTGTGATTGTGTGCGTGCTCTGAACACGGAGTTAAGTAACGAAGATTGCGATTATCCATTTTATAGTTGCACAAATTATCAATTTAATTCAAAGCTAAACTATAAAGCCAGTTACTAATTTGTACATCAATCGTAAATAGAAATGCTATCACGCAAGAACTGCAATGTGTGCATGTCGTTACCAGATGAAACTAGACATGCGTTTCTGCAGCATAAAAAATAAAGGTTGACTTACTAATATGTAGTTCTCTAGTGCCATGATAACATATTCTGTTACCATGCGCCCTATTGCAACAAAGAGGGGCTAAGCGTCCTTAACAGTGTGTGCGAGGGTCAAGGGTCATCACTGCAGTAGTCAGTCCCGGCCTTGCTGCTTCATATAATGATGCTGGAACTGATCCCGCATTCGTCACACACGTCGACATCGTTAGAGAAGCGCGGAACAATGGCTCCCATGAATGACTTTGTATGAATCGAATACAACAGCTGCAATTCACATTTCTCACAGGCGAGAAAATGCACCGAGTGGATGCTCATTCAAGAACACGCGTGCAATACGAAGAGACTCAGGAATATCTAAGCGTGTACGATCAATAAAAATAATCGTCCAAGGTTGCACGCTTTGAAAATAATGTACTGTAAAGTTCTAGGAAGGTGTAGGAACGACTCGCAAATTTAGTAACGATTTTTCTGAAGTTTCCAGACACGTTTTCTAGTTCCTCGTGTTATAAAATATACTCACTACATCGTTTACTATCTTTACTGTGTATACCTGAAATATTATCAAAAGATGTTTTCGATAAGAAAATTGTGATAGGATTTCAAGAAATTGCGACCGATAAAATAATATTATTAAAAATACGAAGGAACCTTGATTAATAAGAAAGGTTCAGCAGGGCGGTTGCAAAAGCTTTGAAAGCTTCTCCGGGATGCTGATGTCTACGTAATATCGTCAAAAGGGGCTTTCAAACAAATTATTTACAGTTATTAATAATCGTCTACAAAAAACTGGGCGCTTTTTCGAAAAAAGCAATACAACCGTGTTAGGAATTCAGATTCGTGCAAAACGTCGGCTGACCTTGGAGGATTCGAATAATGATGTTATTATTATTATTATGGCTTCATGCAGATGATGAGGTAATCGTCCGATTCCAAGAAGCTGAAGACGGTTCCCAGGTTAGCCCCAAGTCTGCAACATTAGCGGCGCGGCTGTGTTGGAGTAGCTGGTATTATTTGTTATGCGGACACGCAAACACTTGCACACGCACACTCGGCTCTCAGGTCTCGTGGTGTCTTCCGGTAGCAGGCAGTCCACGGACCACCAAAGCTTGGGCTAATTCGCGTGGACGAATAGATACAATACGAACACAACCAAGTCAAATTATCGACCTGGTATTGTCAATTTACATAAAGTAACTTCTCAATGTTTCTACAAGGGACTTATAATAATAATTTTATGGTATCAAGGTATCGAAAGATCTGAAGCGAAATTATTTGTGGTCACTAATTGTGCTTTCCAAACTCTTTGGACGTCTAAGATATTTCTGTTCAGTCAGAAAACCAACCTTTTTTTAAAACAATTTTTGGGTTTTTATACTTTGTTGCGTTTATTACTTTAGCCAACTTTCGGGTAGAGTTAGTGCTCAGTCAAAGTGCCAAGGCTGGTGGGTCGCGGGAGTGGGCGCGAACTGCGGTGCGGGGTGGGTGTCCACAGTCAAAATACGTCTCACGGCGAGCGGTTGGATCAAACTAGTTCGAATTCCCCGCAACCGTGTGGTCAGACGCTCGCTGCCCGCGCATTCATTACGACCAATGTATGAAACTAGCTAGAATTCCCCGGAACCGTGTGGTCAGACGCTCGCTGCTCACGCATTCACTACGACCAATGTACGAGTCGACCACGGTTGAAGCTATCCGCGCAAGATATTCCGCGCCGCCTTGCCGCACACCCGTGACACTTCACTTGCTTATCATATGTTTGAATCCACTGCACCGCTCCCGTCTTGACACTCTGACCGAGCACTTACAGCGTCCAAATCTGCCCTGATGATGGAATATCCAAAAAATCATTTTTCAGGAGTGTTTTTTGTTTTTTTCGAACTTGAAACTAATTCGTCCACAGTTGGAAACTAATGGCAAATAACGAAATCGATATTGTCTTTTCTAGTTTTCCAAACATGATCTAAGGCTAAAACGAAATTAATAATAAAAAGTTATACATAAAAACTGACAAAGCCATTTTAGAAGCCAGCGACAGATTAAACGGGGAACAGAATTTTTTTTTTTTAATATTTAACCAAGGGCTTTCACATTGAACACATTTGGTTGGTTTCAGCATTATTGCTGTAAAACAATACCTACATATCGCTGGATAGATATACGAGTACAATAAAGATGTGCTTAAAATATGGAGATGCACGAGTTACAACACATCTTTATGTAAGAATAAGTTTCCTGACAATAATTGCAATTATTATTATTTGAATGACACCACTTTTATCCAAGAAGCGGCGAGATCGCGAATGACGGAATATAAAACTACAACGTAATTGCAACAAAAGCATTTTACAGGTGACATAAATGCAAACAAATGACACCAAAACAAAGGCGAGCGAAGGTTTAACATTTAAAGTGAGACAAATGCGACAAGTATGATTTAAGACAACGTGACAGGACACTTCACGGAAATTAAATGTCAATGTGTGCACAGGTATTCATTATTGTATTGTGTAGGAAATGCCTTATACTCATCCATTAGTCAGATGTCACGGGATTCATAAATGGAAGCAGATAAAAAAAAATATAGAACAAATTATCTAACCTCGAACCAATAACTTTTGTGGTGAGATTAGAGTCTCCAGGCATGATGATTCATTATATCTTTAATTTTATTATTTACAAGCTGAAGTCCCCGGCGTTGCCCGGGCTTTACACAAAGTTTTTCGAAATCAAATGTAGACAGTAATTTTCGCCTAATTCTGAACATCAAGAGTGCATAACTTCATCAAGAAGCATCAAAATTCTGCGAAAAGATCGGGTGGAAAAAAAGAGGGAGTGGTTTTTTCGAAATACGCAGCAGACAGTGAGTTTCTTCTTGTTTTGAAGGTCAAGTGCGCAAACTTTCGTCAATCTCTGAATAAAACTGTAGATTTGTATAAAATTCAAATCCACGCCGCCCGCCCGGTGTCCACAGTCAGATAAATAAATATACTAGCTGAAGAGAACGCGTCATTGCTCGGGGTAAAGTAGAAATAATAATATTGTTAAGAATTATTGAAAGAGGCTATGAAAGGTGTCATGTCTTCGTCGGGGGTCCCAGACACCTTCTACCACTCACTGCCTGCCATACACTCTTCTTTACATAGATTATTTGTATTTTTATGTCTTGTGTGCATTTATCATCTAATGTAATATTATTTTTTTATTTTCTTTCTTAAGTTTCAAAATTATCTAACATTTTAAAATTGTACTACCAATCATGTAAAAACCTGGTAAATAAAAAATTACTCCGGCTTCGCCTACGATGATTGTATATTACATTGATTCATGTTAGGTACCTTTATAAATAGCCCACGGAAAAACGCTTAAAAAATTGATGCCTTCAAGAAAGTAAAAAGACAAAACGATTCAAATCATTACATAATCAGATCGACCAAGTTATTGATCGAAGCATAATTAGTTTTACCGACGTAAGGCGTTATTCCACACTTTTTGACAAGCAAAAGTAGGACTAGTTTTTTGAACTTCCTTTAAATTAATAGCGTGACTGTTAATGCATTTTACCAACAAGGGGGAGAGGTTGGTTTAACAATAGTTAAATTCTGGTGTTTAACAGGGATCGGTCCTGCCTTCGACTTTATTTTTGCTGCACATCAATGACCTTTTTCATACGTGCACCAATTAATATTTGCGCAGACAGTAAAGTCCATGATAGCTTTGTGTTTGACAAGCCCTCAAAGGGAAACTGAAACTCCAACAGGAGGACTTTGAAGCATTTAAATATTGACGGTTGCCTCGAGAGGGTTTCCACTTGGTATAAGAATAATCTCGTCGAATTTAACAATACAATTCTGCGAATCTTATTATTTGACAGTTAATTTGGTATTTAAAATCCCGGATGATATAAATGATAATGCGAGATAACTTCCAGACAGAAAAAACATCTGAAATAGATTTTCTGCTTTACTTTTAAGATTCGCATACAAACATCAACCATCAATTTCGTCACATCATTAGAGCGTACAGAGTGCCGTGAATCAGTCGCGACTCACGTCGAAAGCATTTTAATTTTATTGCGGAGAAGAGACAATTTCTCGGAAAACCAAGGATGCTTCGAGTCCAATCTACGAACGATATCGAAACTATCGAAGAGAATTCAAGAAGTAGAAATACAGCAACTTTGGATAGATGATGTATTAAAGTTATCTTACACGACGTTGATGAACTATTACGTGATGCAACTACTGTCGACGACAAAGGATACCATGGTGTGTTTATACAGGACTTATCACCTTATTTATTCCAAGCCGCAAACACATCCCATTCACTCGCGGCAGAGCTCAAACAGAAGTTATTCATTAGTTGCAATATATACTCATAATTGGCCAAGACGGCCAAACGCAGGCGTGATTGCTTTAGATTCATTATCCAAGCTGTTCATGTACAAGTGAAGATTTTCCTAGATCCGCATTATAGGAGCAATTGTCCAATATAACGATTAAATTTAAAACAAATCCGAGTTCAATGAACCAGAGTTACAATCACTCATAGACAGACCCACAAGCGAAATTAGTATATTTGTGCGCTGTTAAAAGCCAGAAAATAACTTTGCTATTAAATTAACCGGGCAACTACGCAATATGTAAGAAAATCACTGGGAAGATGGGAAGGGAAGGAGGGAGGGGAATGCGCGAGAGGGGGGAGGCAGAAGGGGAACGGGGACGAATGGGAAAGGACACGCAGGGAGAAACAATTTCTTTATTAAAATGGCATTGCGACGCACGCCAGGAACTGGCTACCTGTATATACTCGTAAGTATACCGAGGGGGCAACTGTCGGGGGATAAATCTTGGAATTATTTATTTGTTTCGCACCTCGGTGGAAATGTACGCTGGAAAACATTATTATTACGATGCATTTATTAAATACAATTTTCCAAGAGAATCCAAACAAAGTCACGTTAACAGCAGCGCCACGCTAGCCAAGTTAATAATTCTGTCACCTTAGCAGTCTGAGCACAGATGTAGATTAAAACGCGATAAGATCTCCGGGCAATGTCTGCCGTTAAGCCTTGCAGTTGACCTACAAATGCGGTTTCTGATGTGAATTGTGCGAGTCGGGGGAAACTGACAGATGCTTTAAACATTAACCTCTCAGGCCTCGGACATATTTTGTGAGAGGAACAAAATATTTTCGCTTTGCAATAAAAATCAAATAAATGGAGTATTTCGGAACATATCCGAAAACGAAAACACTTTTTAAAAGGTAGTGAAGTTTGCTTTCAAATTTTATAATTGGAAATTAAGGCGGCGCTTCCCGGCTCAAAAAGAAGAAGATGGAGAGATATGTAATTACGAATGTTGGACAAAGCGCGCTAATATTTTAAGTGATAAAAATGAAGCGAAAATGCTTAATAAAACATGACACGTTTAAAATAGAGCAAAAATCTCGTGGAAAGTATCTTAAGTATCATTTACAGATATATTGTGAATTTTTTCACTAATATAACTTGTAAAATAATAGAAATAAACTTGTTTTTAATAATTTTCGGAGCACACTGCGATTTTTTTCTATCGAGGGAATTTCATATAATTTGCGTTTCGGCGTGGAACGTATCTAGATATTGTCTTCAAAAATAACATATATTTTTTTAAGAGCTTAAAAACTTCAAATGTTTAAGGGAGATATGTAAGAAATCGGTAGATATTCGGATAGCGGCGGCTTAATCAATCATTTTTGATTAAATGAAGATAATATTAGCCAAACTCAATCGAAAATATGGAAACAGAAAAATCAGAAAAAGGTAATACATCACAGAGTCGCGGCCCGGGAAGCCGAAGGTCCTGGGTTGTAAAGATCTTTCTGATTTTTCTGATTCCAGATTTTCGATTGAGTTTCGCTAATATTATCTTCATTTAATTAAATATTACAATTGAAGTTTAATCATTAAGTTAAAAATAAAAAGTCAATTGATGTCGTGTATTAAAAATAAAAATGGATTAAAATCTGTCAAGGACACTATCAGATAGCATTAAGTTCGGGTTTGAATCTTGCAATCATACGTACAGATAGAATAAATTATGCATTAAGAAAATAAATACCAAAAAATATGCGTTAAGAAAATGAAAATAAAAATAACGGAATTGGATAGGGACAGTTATCTCAGTTGAGAGTCGTGGCCCGGAAACCCGAAGGTCCTGGATTCGAATCCCAGATGTGCCAATATCTTTTTCTGTTTCCAAATTTTCGATTGAATTCCGCTTAAGTGGTTTTCATTCAATTAAATATTACAAATAGAGGTTTTACTCAATAAAAAAAAATATATATAATTTTTGAAATGTAAAAATTTTGAGTGCAAACATAAGTTTTAAAAATGGTTCACCTTACGTTTTTTATAACTAAAATCATTGATAATCATAAAACATAAAAACAGACACATATTTTATTAGACAAATGTATTATAAACGTTTTCGTCAACTCACTTTTTGTCGTTTCATGTAAAAATAATTAATAAGAAAATCCCAAAGTAAATTTTTTTTTTTCTCAATTGCGGTCGAAGATTTTGCAATCATAGAGGTGTACATTTTAATTATTTTCGGTTAAATTTTAGATTCGAATATAAAGCATGGTGTTTGCTTTTTTAACACCATTTAGATCAATTTCTAACCACGATAGTGAGGGAGATAACGATTTCCGTGCATAGGAGTTGTTCCGAAAACCGAACAAATTAACCCGAGGGGTTAAACATTAAACGATAATTTGCACGAAACTGACGTAAGTTTATAATGAGCTCAGTTATTATAATATTCTATGAAATCACCCGGTACAAATTGGTACCATTCTCTAATAACCGTTCTGTAATCATAATAATAGTTAATTATAGCGATTTAATTACAAATTTCTAAAAAACAATGTAAGTAAGTAATACCTAATAATATCAGTAATATTACGAATTAAGTGTGTTTCCCCGGAATAGCTAAGGAAGTTGCTAAGCGTTAAAAATAAGGGAACGTAAAATGTCAAACTGTTAATTAAATGTCAATCATTAAAACGGAATAAAATAATATCAATATGATGGAAACACTTGCCGAGACTAAGGACGGGTTGTTTCACAGAAATACAAATGTAACATTGTCGTAAAATGGCCATTCAGCGCCATTTTGTTTTATTGACAGTTGAAAGGTCTCCGATAAATGTCGATTCCAAGACCGTTTCAGCTTTTGAACAAATTGGGATCTTCAGAAGAGCATATCATATTGTTAAGCTTGTCAGCTTATCACAAATTGATAGCTGAGTTGTTCTTCTTTCTAACCTACAAAAAGTTGTCTCCACCAGTTAGTGGAGAAAAATTCAACAAACAATTACGAGTTGTAAATCCTCTTGATAGAAGTGTATTTCATACAAATCACAGTTGTCTCCCGCCACCTCGACTTGCGTATATTCTATAATGTTACAAAAAAATTATATGATGACATAAAATATAAAACTATTTTTAAACTCCAAAAGGCATAATTTCCCTCTGAGATCCAGGGAGAATTCATTTATAGCAACAAAAAAAAATCCTCACTTTAGGTGGAAATGTGACAGAGTGGTATAAGTTATTTAGGTTAAAAAGAAGAACCCAGCTGTTGAAACGCACCTACTTAGGAATCGGAAAATTCTAGGTGCCTTCATTACAAAAGTAAAAAAATAAAATAAAAATGAAGCTGAATCCATTTGATGACAATGTTACATTTGAATTTCTGTAAAAACCTGGCCCTTACGTTTTCATTGAATAATCGCGATATATTTCTAAATTTCACAGGTGGTTTTGTGAATGTTATCACGGGTTTAAATCAATCTGACAGTTGAATGACGATCAACTGTTTTCAACTATATCAGAGGATATCAGATTATGGAATTGCTGAGAGGACGGGTAACACAGAAACTTTAACTTTAAAATTTGATGAATTGTTGAAATCCTGTGAAACAACTGGCCGTAAGCTTGTCAGTGATTTTCACCGCTAGTAAAAATATATTATTGTATGGACCAATGTAACGTGGAAATGAGGAACAAAGTATATTATGATTTTCATGAATAAGAGACAATTAAATATCATAAAATCGTTTCTAAAGTGAGCTGAACGTCTAACTGTTGGTCACACCTCGTATAATTAAATCATACAAAATGCAAATGCAACGACTGAGGTTTTATAATATGATTCATCAAGCACAATGTTACGTCATTTTTCATCTCCTAGTAAAAAGAGAAATTAGTTTCAAGTACTTTTATATCCACCTATCTACATCTGAACATTTAACATAGAACAGTGTATCTCTTGGTGTGGGTTTGTGGTTTGTTATTTCAAGCAAATCTTCATTTCATTACGAGATTTATGAAATTTTGTGACGCGAAACAGAATGAAGGTCTACATTAAAACTGTCTTTCTAAGTTGCTTCTTACGATAGCGGGACCGCACTGTGAAGAATTTAAGGAAGGAGGGTTAGACAAACTTCCATAACTAATCAGCTGAAAATTTCCCGATAAGAGCCTTTCCTATAATTTCCTGTTTCGAGTTATGAAAACAATTCTCAACTAACTAACTTAGGCGAAAAATAGCTGGCAGCAAATTTACTCACGGACTAGATGTACAGGCGATAGTACAGCTTTGAAGGACTGGAATGAAACTACATACCTGTAACAAAGAAAAATACAATAATTAGACAATGGAATAAGTGTAATTAGGTTCAATATAATCAATTCATTAAGATAACGATAATGTAAGAAAACAGCGCAACTTTACAGTCAGCCTCCAAAGGTTCAAAAAAAAGAAAAGCTTTTTTTATTTTTTTGTTATTTATTTTTGGGGTGTTATGCCGTGTTTCGCTACCGCCTTCTTGTCACTGGACACTGTAACGCTGTCCGAAACGTTGGCTAAAGAAGGAGGTAGCGAAACACGGCTTAACACCCCAAAAATAAACAACAAAAATACTTTTGGCCGTGAAAACCTAAAAACATACCTGAAAGAAAAGCTTATTCACAAATATTGGTTGTCAACTACACAAATTAAATATTAACTTAACATTTGAGGCCCTATATCATATTTGAGGGATTGTAAATGAAGGATAGTTTTGGAGGGTAATGAAGGGAACACAAAACTCAGCAAGTCGTTCTACGAGTAAGCCTGCGAGTACAATCTAAATAACGAGTCGTAAATGATCGAAGGTTTACCATTGGTTCCAAATTCAACGGAATGGTTGAGCAGAAGAGGACAAACTTTCATGATGGTAAGCTAATTGATAGACGGCTAAAACGCAACTAGAATCGACGATAAATCTTTCCAACGTCAAAAAAAAAATAACGCTGAAAGGCCAATTGATGACAATGTTACGTTTGAATTTCTGCGAAACAACTGGCCCTTAGATTTTCGTTGAATCAAGAAAATTTTGAATATCAGAGATGGTCTTGTGAAATTTAACACGGATTTAAATCAATCTGACGGTTGAATGACAGTTACCAATGACGTAGTTTACAACTCTGTCTCAGAGGATTCTAGCATACAGAATTGACGAGACTAAAACAATATTCAATATTACTGAATCGGCCAATACAACATGGAAATGCGGGAACAAATTTCATAGTTTCATCCATGAAAAATGTACTTTACTTAGGTATATTATGATATTATGACTCACACTTCAGTTCGGACGCACTAATATTGAGCGCGGTAAAGAACGTTCGTGCTTAGCTTCGCCCTTGCCACGATCTCTAAGGATTACTTCACCTTCGCCGTACTGTACACCGTACAGTGTCACTGTAAAAGGAATACGCCGTACAGCACTACACGTAGCGCGTATTATTTTTATACCAGCGTATCAAATTTCAGATGACCACAGAATGAATACAGGCAGAGAGTAATCAGTGTGGGAGTTCCACCGCACTAACACTGGTACTGGAGGCAAACTCTTAATATGGTCTTCAATCTGCGCAAAGGTGACCCGGTGTGGTGGTACGTGTCTCCCTTCAATCTTGAATTAATCAATCAATCATACGATTTTTCTAAATATAAATACACGGTAATCATTACGCAAGCAATATGCAAAACTTGACGACCCTCCCATAGACAAGAGGCAAAGTTCTCGCTTGGAGTATTATGAATTCCAAGACTCAAATCGAAGATATAAATCGCAGAAAAAAACACAATGCAGCTATATTTTAAATAGAATGAAACAAGTTCTTTGTTTAAAACCACTTTATTTAAATTTATATTCGTCGACCGGTTTCGGTCGAACTCGACCTTCTTCAGGACAATAAACATATAAACTTAAATTCTTCTCTGTAGAGAAATCTTCAAATGTAAGTGTTAAGGAAGGAGCGTATGTTCAGCGAACTCCCAAACAGTACCGAAGACGAAAAAGACAAACATGTATTATAACATTAGATACAAAATTTTCAACCATCCGTCTATAGGAGCGGAATCTAGAATGCACTTATGGATAAAAAAATCCTATGACATATTTCATACAACAAAATATTCTGTATCGTGGGGCGAGAGATTCGTATTACGTACCTCCCCATCTCCAGGGCCAAAATATTCGTATTTTATCGCAGTCGCTAGCATTTACCCGTCAGGCCAATTTGCTCGCTTCTCGAAACAACTCGTATAGAAATCGTCGTGTCTCCCTAGTATCGTAGTGAGAAATATAATCAAAACGGTGTTAGAATGAGAAAATATACCAAGCTTTATATTCAAATATAAAAATTAACCACAAAAGAAGTAAAATGTACGCCTTTATAAGACCAAAATTCCGAGCTGCAATTAACTTTTTAATACGTACTGTACGAGCCTATTACCTCGGAGATGTGGACCAACTTTAAGACAGCATCACTAAAAAGAATGGAAGTACAGTACAACAATTCATATCGAACGCTTTTTGGATTGTCCTGGTACTGCAGTGCCACCGAGATGTTTGAAGAAGGGTGCGTTCCCGGATTCCGAGCACTAATGAAAAAACGGATCACCAACTACAGAACGCGACTAGCCTCGAGCGAAAATAGTATTGTGATGGCAGCATTCCACTTCTTGCAGGGTCCCATCTACAAGCGATGGATCCACTTCCTGAGGACATAGATTAAAACAAAAAGTTTATTTTTTTATTATTATTATTATTTTCTTTTAAATTTCTTTAACCATGTAAATATTTTTTATGTATCCTTTTTATATCTTGTCATCATTACTTGATTATTATATATGTATAATATGGAACTCGTGGGACTGCACCACCCTCCCCGAGATCTGGAATAAATGATTAAAAAAAATATATATTTTTGAAAAAAAAAATTAAACTGGGAATTTTGTACTAATTATTTTTACATGGAACGACAAAAAGTGAGGTGACAATAACGTTTAGTAAAATAAATTTGTCTAATTAAATATGTATGCGTTTTTTTTTATTTATTTTTCGTTATCAGTAATTTTATTTAGAAAAAACGCTAGGTGAGCAATTTTAAAAACTTTTTTTTACGTTTGCATGAAAAATTTATATACTTCAAAAATTATGTTCATGTCGAATTATAAAATTTGAAAGCGAATTTTATCGCCTTCCAAAAATCGTTTTTAGTTTTCGGATACGTTCAGAAATATTCCATTTATTTGGATTTTATTGCAGAGCGGAAATATTTTGACCCTCGATGACGAAACACAATAAAAAAAGAATTTTTTTTTTAGATGTACAAAACATTTTTTGTGTATATTATTTTTAGTAAAAAAAAAACATCCTTGGGACTTGATCGATTTTCCTAAATTTTCACAAATATTTGATAAATTTGAACATATAATAAAAATTTGATAGATTTTTCATGTGAACGGAGATTTAAATGAATTTATATTTCCTCTCTGAACTTCTACTGAACCCACATTGAGAACGACCAGGGTAGCTATTCCCGAGCAACGATCAATCGTTACTCGCCATGCGCCAGCTACGACTGGTCTACCCCACTCGTTGTGTCGAATGACTTTTGGCGTTTGGCATCTAAGAATGTTCCGGTCGACCAGGCTCAAGAATAACCACGTAGACCAATGTACGTACTTTCGACGGCGATTGCGAGCGACGAGGGCTTGGAGAATAGCTACCCAGGGAACCGCCACTGATTAGGGCCGATTGCTTTTTAGGCAGAAAGTTTTAGAATTGATTTTTCGCGAGTCCCAAATATACGCGTGGTCGGTACAATAATGACGTCAGATCAAATCTCAATTGAGAGAACTTCGGAAAACGTCGTAATGGAGAAGTTAAAAAAAAAACTGTTTTCAGTTAGCGGTTAGATTTACTTTATTAAATTCACGCCGCAAATTTTGCAGATCGTTCAACTACGATACTCGTTCACGGCTGAAACTCGTTAGGCCAAGGAGATTCGTTCAGCTTCGCCAAGTTTAATAAATTTAATCGAAATATTTTACCATCCAACTTTTAACTGCTCGGATGAAGTGCAAATTGAACGTAATCTCTAATTAAGGAACCCGAGCTAGCGAGTTCGCGTTGCAACCCTTGGGGACTTTATTATACTATGACCTACATTCACGATATGCAAACTAAAAGTAGTGAGCAAATAAATTTAACATAATTTAATAGATGCAGAGATCTAGACCAAACAAGATATTTACAGCGGTCCAGATTAAAAGAATTGAATATAATATTGGTTTAATGAAAATATTGGTTATTTATTGTTATTAAGTTTAATTTTTTAACATCATTTTAATATTTTATATATTCAATAATACAATTATTTAATTTATGAAAGAAGTTAATTTAGAAACAAGATCTGCCGTGTAATTATTACTGCTGTTGGTCTTCTGAAGGCATTATCAAACTGAAAACCTTCAGAAGGCGAAACAGCTGTCAGCCATTTTGATTTTTGGCAGAACTTGTTTACGAATACCTAAACTGTTTTTACAAATCAAATAATAATATTATTGAACATACAATAGAATTTTGGTTCCAAAAACCACAATTTTTAGGAGGTGTCCATTCATCAGTGCACATGATTTTCAAAATTGGAACTGATCAATTCAAACAAGCGACAAAGTAGGTAAAAATATATATTTTATTTTAATAATATTTCTATATAAGAAACGTGAATCTAAATCTCTCAGAAATTGATAGATCCATACCAGCATCACTAATGATTTAAGTTAAGTTACGGTGTTCATTCGCAAGGTAATTCTGATCGCTTCTCTAATTATTTGGCAATAAAAAATTTGTGGTCTGTAAAGTCGGTTTACGGACGATAATTTTACGTGATAACGTCATATAATAACGACGGAGTGGAAGAGAGATAGATGCGTCACAAGCCACTTGTTCCGCGCTCTCGCTTGCACGCACGGCTCAGGCGGAACGTGACTATGAGTCATACTTTTTCGTGAGTGCAGCCGGCGTTCATCGATTTATAAGACGTTATCACTTCAAAAAATGTTTTAGCTTTTAAAGAAAATTGACAGAATTTGTTTTTGATGGGCAATGATCACTAGGCGAATATTTTATGAATGCTTTCAGCTTCAACTTCTTCTCAAGTTCAAAACATTCAATCCGTCCGTGGTCGAGGGGTAAGGCTCTTGACCATCAATCCGGAGGATGCGGGTTCAAATCCCAATATTATTATTATTGCACAATTTTATTAATTTAAAATAACGTGTGGCATATTTGCGTCTCGCTCCAGAGTCTACGCTCTAAGTATCGCCCAGGCGTAAGACCACCATTCAGAATTGAAACATTGCTTGAAATGGCTTGAGCCGTGTTTGGTAACCAGAAATTAATAGCCAGATGCTTCTCAACCTTCCTCTTCTCCATCTGCTTCCCCTCCCCATAACCTTCAGCCTCACAACATACCCCAATTGGGGATTTCATAGTCTCACTGGCTCTAGACGAGCAGTTGCGAATCTTGTGAGGTATTCTAATAAATACAGAAATAAAATAAAATAAAATATTAGAGAAAATCAATGTTTTCAACTTCACTTCAAAAAGGTTTTTCACACAGGTATGTTATCCTTTAGAAAAAAAATATTTATTATTTCCGACTCAATTACCTATTGGAATACGCTTTACTTCTTTACAGAAATATCTCGACATATCCGCCAATACGAATTCCCTATTCAGCGAAATTATTCGACCATTCAAAACATCATTCATCGCAAATGTACATAAGAAATTCAGTTCATTCAATCGGAAAAGTCTGTGACACATCACATGAGTATTGACGGTATAGAACAGCTGTAAACACACTGAGTTGTGTTCGTGTTCCGTAGTACTGACTGTTGACTGAAGATATATTATATTTTAATATGTTGTACGAGTATGCATTACGAGCAGAAAAAAAGCCTATTCAAACAGATTTTAATGCGGACCGGAATGAATACCTAACATTATCTTGACGATACATTGTTGAATAATGGCGATGAAAAAGAAATGCCGTCGCTGTGAATCACAAACTTGTTATATGGCTAAATAAACAAGATATTGTGAATGGGAGATATTGTGGTTGCACCTTCTTTTTATGTTGCGATAGCCATTGATGGAGTGGTACTCAAGAATCACCACACGCCTAAAGGTGTGGCTAATTTTTTCATTATTTGCTTACTGTATTTTAATTTGTACATTTATTTATTTATTGATAAAATTAACGCCATTCGGCTTTTACATAATAACATAGATAAGGTATAGCAACAACATAAAAATAAATCTCAAGTGAGCTTGTACATTTAAATATTACAATATTGCAACAATGAAAAAATAAATTTAAATATGATATATATGCAAATATCCTAACTTAAGAGGTACATTGAAAATGTTTAATGGTAAGTAAATAACAAGTAAAATATATTAGAAGCTAGGAAACAAACCTTGTTTCCGACAAAACAAAAAAATTAAGAAAATCTGTGAACCAAATAATTAGAATTGCCACTATTGTAAGACAGTGCCATTATTTGTAAGTTGGTAACAATAATGAAAAGAAAAAAAAAAATTGATTATTTTTTTTTAATAATTGTGATGGTTTTTAAAACTATCATAAATCATACAATTGATAACTAAGATGCATTAATACTATAATATACGTAGAGAAGTGTTATAAATATGTTAGGTAAATTTATTTCACAAATTTACTAAAGAACTTCTTTAGAGAGTACTTGAATTATGGATAAATGATTTCATTACTTAGTGTTTAAATTTTTTCATTTGATAATAAAGATTCAGAGTGCTGGATTTTGATAGTTTTTTGATAATAAAGATTCAGTGCTGGATTTTAATAGTTTTTTGATAATAAAGATTCAGAGTGCTGGATTTTAATAGTTTGTTGATAATAAAGATTCAGAGTGCTGGATTTTAATAGTTTTTTGATAATAAAGATTCAGAGTGCTGGATTTTAATAGTTTGTTGATAATAAAGATTCAGAGTGCTGGATTTTAATAGTTTTTTGATAATAAAGATTCAGAGTGCTGGATTTTGATAATAAAGATTCAGTGCTGGATTTTAATAGTTTTTTGATAATAAAGATTCAGAGTGCTGGATTTTAATAGTTTTTTGATAATAAAGATTCAGTGCTGGATTTTAATAGTTTTTTGATAATAAAGATTCAGAGTGCTGGATTTTAATAGTTTGTTGATAATAAAGATTCAGAGTGCTGGATTTTAATAGTTTTTTGATAATAAAGATTCAGAGTGCTGGATTTTAATAGTTTGTTGATAATAAAGATTCAGAGTGCTGGATTTTAATAGTTTTTTGATAATAAAGATTCAGAGTGCTGGATTTTGATAGTTTTTTGATAATAAAGATTCAGTGCTGGATATTAATAGTTTTTTGATAATAAAGATTCAGAGTGCTGGATTTTAATAGTTTGTTGATAATAAAGATTCAGAGTGCTGGATTTTAATAGTTTTTTGATAATAAAGATTCAGAGTGCTGGATTTTGATAGTTTTTTGATAATAAAGATTCAGTGCTGGATTTTAATAGTTTTTTAATAATAAAGATTCAGTGCTGGATTTTAATAGTTTTTTGATAATAAAGATTCAGAGTGCTGGATTTTAATAGTTTGTTGATAATAAAGATTCAGAGTGCTGGATTTTAATAGTTTTTTGATAATAAAGATTCAGAGTGCTGGATTTTGATAGTTTTTTGATAATAAAGATTCAGTGCTGGATATTAATAGTTTTTTGATAATAAAGATTCAGAGTGCTGGATTTTAATAGTTTGTTGATAATAAAGATTCAGAGTGCTGGATTTTAATAGTTTTTTGATAATAAAGATTCAGAGTGCTGGATTTTGATAGTTTTTTGATAATAAAGATTCAGTGCTGGATTTTAATAGTTTTTTAATAATAAAGATTCAGTGCTGGATTTTAATAGTTTTTTGATAATAAAGATTCAGTGCTGGATTTTAATATTTTTTTGTTAATAAAGATTCAGAGTGCTGGATTTTAATAGTTTGTTGATAATAAAGATTCAGAGTACTGGATTTTAATAATTTTTTGATAATAAAGATTCAAAGTGCTGGTTGTTGCTGGCTGATTTTAATAGTTTTTTGTTCATACAAAATTCACGATTTTTAAATAATTTATAGAAGATAAACGATCAATATAAATTAGCTGTAGATTATTTTCATAGTCTTTCTCACTGGTAGATCCTGTACTGAGGAGGATTATGTTATGGATAATTTTTCAGCGATTTCTATGGTACAACTTCATTGTTCGGGGAAGGTTTTTTTCAGAAACTTCTACGACGATGTTTTCATACTTTTTCCGAGAGTTCCTTAAGGGGACCCTCATAAATTAGACGAGTTTTTAGGATAATTTTTTTAAATGAAAACGGTGAACAACGCCATTCAAACTTTATAGATACATTATATGATTTTTATAGTATTCAAAAATATTGTTATTAAAAAAAATAAAAATTCTAAACAGTTAAGGAATTGCGCTGAAGTTGCCCTACTCATAAATACGGACTTTGGGTGGTGGGTCCAGTTTTGGCTCTTTCACTTATCCGTAAACAAAAACAAACAAAAAAATCTGATCAGTATGAGTGTAGTTATCGCTGGAACTAGAATATATTTTTTTTTTTTTTTAAATGATAAAATGGCGCGTTGTTGAAATTTAAATACAGAAAATACTGTTTTTTCACCATACTTTGTATGTAAAAAATAAGAATATTTCAAAAATAAAAAAATATATATTGTTAAGTAATTTATCTTTTTTCTACTCAACCTGAACGTATTCAAGCTGGGTTTAAGTATTCAACGTAAAAACTTTGTTTTAGTTCCTGCGATAGGTACTGGTGTACGGAATAACATAGTAAAATCTGAGGCGAATCGGCCGAGTAGTTTTTTTTTGCCTCACACCATGCAGAAAAAAGTAGTTTTGAAACAAATGAGTTTGAAGTTTCGCCCGAACCTTTTAACTGCTTCTGCGCTAACCTGCTAAATGGGCTGTAGAACTTTAAATATCGTCAATACCATTACAAAAATTTTACAGTATATTATTCTTAAAGGATTATACTTTCGAAAAATTGAATTTTTTTTAATTCTAGACCACCGGGTCCCCTTAAGCCAAGATTTTATGTCCTTGATGAAGTTATTTTTGTTTCAATTTGTTTGACACTGTGTGGGAGCTCGTTATAAAACTTAACTGCTAAATATTCAGAGCTTCTTTGTCCAAAGGTAGAATTACACTTAGGTATATTTAGTATGTCTATTTGTTTGGCTCTGATTTTTTTATGATTGTGTGAGGTGTTTACCTCTTTTTTAAGGCGATGAACCAGAATATTTTAGACACAGATTATTTTTATATATTTTGTAAATCAAACTGTTCAAAAATTTCTGTTCTGTTGATATCCTTGTGGGGACCTTTAAGGCGCCGTATACCCGCTGAAAAGAAGAAGATGGAGAGATATGTAAATACGAATATTAGAGAGAGCGCGCGCTAATATTAAAACCGATAAAATTTAAGCAAAAATTGTGAAAATGTTTAATAAAACACGGCTCGTTTAAAATAGAGCAAAAATCTTGTGGGGAACATCTAAAATAGCATTTAAAGAAACACTGTGAATTTTTTCATACATATAACTTCTAAAATAAGTGACGTTTCTCTCCTCTCCTTTCTAATATTTTGTCTATGTTCTAATTTGTCTATACTTGTTTGTCTTTTGTTATTTTTTATTAACTTATTATCCTGACGAAGAAAACATAGTTTTCGAAACTTGTTGATATTGTTAATTAAATAGTGGCGTACAGAAAGTTATTTGTTTTCATTGAAATAAAAAAATAAAAAAAATAAATGAAAAAACTTTATTTATAATAATTTTCGGAGCACATTTTGCGATTTTTTTCTATCGAGGGAATTTCCTATAATTTGCGTTTCGGCATGGGAAACGTTTAGATTTTGTCCTAAAAAATAATATATTTTTTTTTAAGAGCTTCAAAACTTAAAGTGTTTAAAGAAAATATGTAATAAATCGATAGAAATTTGGGATGCGGCGGCTTGAGTTGTCTTCAGTTGTTTTACATGAGTTGATGCTGTTGAGCCCCATCCTAATATTCATACTCTCTTTAAATTCCTAGTTGACAAGGTGTTTCGTCATTTCAAGTCCATGAGTTTTGTTAGCTTATATGAGGTTTCATCAAAGTGTTAATCCCAGTGAAGTTTGTCGTCAATTCCAAGATATTTAATACTTTTAGTTTAGTTTATTTTTATTGAAAAATATATTTATAACCTTACAGAAAATATTAGAAATTTCTTCAAACTTTGCAGTTGACGCGACTCGAAAAAACGCTCCAATTTGAATCGATATATCCTCAATTACATTAAGCGAGTTTTCAAGCAGTTGGTGGGCCGCCATCTTTAGGCGAATACCAGCGAGTAGCGAGTAAAATTGACCACCTTTTTACCGTAAATTGCCCACAATCTGCTGGTTAGCTAGTAATACGATGACACTGAGTGAGTTTACTAACAGATAATGAATTTCTCAGCTAGTAGCTTGTAAACTCGCTCAATGTCATCGAGGCAAGCTATAAACGGAGGTGCAGTAGGTACCGCCTGTATCTAAATTACCTATTCTCACCCGCCGTAGTTTTTTTCTTTATTAATCTTTATCAATTCTATAATTAGTGGCGTGGGTTCCGCTGACAACCTCCTCAAAACTCAGTCCCTACCATGTTTGATATTTTGGGCATTAAATTATGATTTAAGAACTAATTATAAATTCTAGATAATTATACAGGAACCTACGAGAAAACCTATTACTATCCGGAATCAGAATTTGCTGGCCTGCCTACATAAAAATATATTTTAAAGTCAAATAAATTTTCACTGGAATTCCTTATTCATATTATAATCCCGATGAGTGGGAAAACCTAAACTCATTCCGGGAAAGACAATATCATGAAAGCATTTCAAATTCAAATAGAAAAAGCATTAGTGTATTACACGGTGTATAAGTAAGAAAAAAATAAATGTAAGTAAAATATCTAAAAGACATTAAGACACGAAAAAGTGATACAGCACTCAAAGAGATATTCTTTAAATAAGGGCTTCTTTGCAACTAGAAGTTTAAGGTCATTGGACAATGATTTGATTAAAAAATTAATTTAAAGAATATATATAGGTGTGTTTTGTTTTCGTTTCGAGTCGAATCGAGTAAGCAGTCAAGTCATGTGACTACTTGTCAATAAAGTCATTGAAGCGGGAAATAATAGAAACGGGGACATCGACAAACACTTCAGCGGAACTTATGACTAATACAGAGTCCATTGTTTCTTTAATAAACAAAACCTCAGCAAAAATACCAAGTTGTTGATCACAATAATTTTAAAGGATATTTACATTTCAGCTCTGTTTTAGTGAAGACAGACTTCAAAGGCGTACAATAAAAGATAATTAAAGCAGTGTTAACAAGATTAGTAGTAATCGATTGAAGTTAGACGTAAGAGAACACAAGTTTTAAGCTCCACTCTAAATTCAATCGAGCTTTTTTAAACCGTCTTTAGGGTGAATTCATTTCGTGCTTTGGGTCCTAAAGTCTATTCAGACGGATTAGTTGAAAAACACTCAACGTCTTTTTTTTATGGTTGTCATTGGCTACAAAAGGTTTCTACGCTCTCACGTAATTGCAGATTTACTGCATTTTGGTTCTTTCAATTTAATTTAATCCAATTTGCATTTATTTAATTTATTGAATCAATTTTAAAGTTTATTAGTAGTACCTATGCCTACTCCGTCAAGCGAGCAATGTACAATCAGTTTTCACTTAATATACGCTGATTTAAAGCAGGTTTTGAATACAAAATTTGAACAATTCATCAAATTTCAAAATTAATTTTCAAGTTCTTTGAAAATAATTAATATACAAGAACAAGCAATTGATGTGCTAACTTACACAAAGAAAAAACAAAAACTAATACTATTTTAAATAAACTTAAATAGTGAAAGAGTAGTGGGAATAAATCAAGCCCCTGGTGAACTCCCGAGGAAAAGTTGTGAAAAATTAGTAGTGTGAGAAAGGACGCCTTTGGGAATATTAGTAAGAATAAATATAATAATCAATCTGACCTTTTACTTACGAATGAAACAACACTAACATACTATAAACAGAGATGATGTCTATGAGTAGAAATAAAAACAAGGTTAGGGTTATAAATACCTACAGAGGCTGAAGTTATAATAAATTATGCAAAATACAGTATCATGCACACTGCTGATAGATTCGTTGTAACCTTTTAGTATATCTTATAAACGACGCTTGAACCAGAAATGAAGGTTCAAACTGAGCTATCAAGGGCGGGATCATAATTCTTTTAATGTTATAATCAGAAAAACAAGCTTTAAATATTCCACACGCTTTTATCTGTTTGTTAGAAATATATCCCATTTCGTTGCTCAGTCCCCGATAAAGCGGTTTCACAAATTGGGAGACCAATACATGGGTAATATTGACATATTTAATGTTAACTTGGTGAATTTTGTGGACCATACTAAACTCTTATTCCAAACCTCTTCGAAAACCTGATAAAAGAATTATTTCTTTTTTGTTTCTTGTATTTATTACCTATCGCAAATTTAATTCTTATTATTTTTTCGTTAAATTTATTTTATAGTTAAAATTGTACTACCTATGTGTAAAAGATGTCTTTTTTAATTTACCTGCGCATGCCGGGATTTGAACACGCAACTTCCAGATTGCTAGTCGAGAGCCTTATCCCTCGACCGAGGAGGCCGTCAGCCCGATTTATTTATTGCGAACAATGTCAGATATTTTCTAAAATGTTTTCTTGATAAATAATAATACGATACTTGCAACATATTTAGCAATCATTTATTTGTTTTTGTAACATGAGAACGTGCGTACAGTCCACTACGTACGGCTCACAAACCAAAACAACAATCCAACAAGAATTCAGCATCACCAGTCACCAGTTCAGCGGTGTTTTCTTCCGCGCAAGTGATGTTGTGGTGCCGCAGAACGAGTTTCGTTTTCACTGCAGCAACTGGCTGCTGGCTGGTTTACATATCAGTCACGACGCGGGCGCTGCGTCATCGACCCACTGACCGCGCGACGCACCGGTCTCGGGTCTCGGAGGGCGAGGAGAGGCTGCCTCGCTGCACGGCTGCGCCAGTATTACCAGAATATATACCAGTGCACCGGTCACTGGGTCACGTGCTGCAACGCGCAGATATGCAGCCTCTGCATTAGGACGATAAGATGCGCGAGAAAAGGAGGCTGTAGTAATTAATAATGGATGCATCGGAAAATGGAATCTGTTGCAATTTTTTTTTAAAACAACTGTCTTAAATCGGGATCTCACCTGATCTATTCTTTGATCTATTTCATAGAATCTTTGAAATAGTTCCGTGAGAACAGACTTTTCTATGGAATAAAATCCCAAAGTTGAGTGGACTGTAACTTTCGTTCTATAAATTGACCTTAGATTCTCACAAATTTTTATAAAAGACGAGAATTCGCAGTAGAGAACCTTCTAACTTAAATAACTGTATATTTATTTTTATTTTTATAGTTAGTTTTAATAGTTAAAATAAATGTCAAAGTTTTAATTTTTCAAGATCCCCGAAAACCAGCGTGACATCATCTGGCCCTGTGACGTCATCTGCCCAAAAGTTTTAGTTATTTTCAACAGATGTTGTCATTTTGTATGGAAGAAGTGATTAAACTATTCAATAAGTAAAACGTTATTTAGGTGTAATTATTTATTTATTATATTTTATTTATTATGTTATTATATTTTTCAATATTATCACGGGAGATTGGCATAAAAATTGTTTGAAATTATTATTTTTTTAGCTTTACGAATCGAAATCAATATTAAGGAAACCGAAGCATGAATTTTGTAGGGAACTGGAATCAGCTATTCGACGTCCGCCATTTTGAATTTCAGCATTGGAGCGTTTTATGGAAGCGGTGACGTCACGCCTCACAAATTCCATAATACCAACTTGACAGGGTGTTTTAATGAACTGTTTTAAAATGGTCTTTTTAATATTTTTTTTAAAACTCTACGTTAAATATTATTTAATAAAACTTATATATTCAGAATCAGCGTTTATTGGTCTATATGAACATATTTTTTTAAAGCCATACTATTTTTCACTGGAGTTCCTTATTACCGTTTTATTGCACTAACATGCTTAATGTCTGACAACGGTGGTAATATTTTGATAAGGCTACATAATATGTTCTTGGTGGGTTTTAGGTTACCTAGCTACTCTGATATAATTATGTAGGACGGTATATCATTATTTTTTTATGTAGGTAGGGTACATTTAGGAATTTTCTTCCTGATACTTCGAAAATTTTCCCACGCGTACACAGAAAAAATAACAATTTTCACGTATTTCACAACGCTTCGCTTATTCGGAGTATTTGTGAGATAACTACACAAGAGAAACCGTTTATTTCGTTTTGCAGCTTGTAAAAGCGCAATTGAGGAAGCAGATATTTCACAAAAAATGATATAACAACTTAGTATTATTCTTAATATCTTATAGATTACGCGACAGCAGATATAGTGAAGTTAATTTAACAGAATATATTTTAAGAGAGAATCGACGACTACCGAAACTACACGGATAGGTAAACTAAATGCAGATGAAAACGAAAGATCATACCGGTTAGGCGTGAAATCTAGAAGACCGTAGTAAGAGTAACAGGGTAAATAGGTCATTGCGAAAGTTACAAGACGGAAGCAAACTATATGAAATTGATAGGTACCTACGTAAGCAAATAAATTTCGTATGACATCTAAAATACTAAACGACAAAAAAAAAATCTAAAAGACAAAGATTTCCTACAAAAGCAAGATTGATTGATACGCACGAAACGAAATTATAAGTAATATTGCAAAGTTTTTGCTGTAGTTGTGAATATATTCTATACGGTTTCTGTAAACTGGTGAATCGACATCACTTTTGGAGTTCATTTTGTAGTAAAAGGTTTTTTGATTTGAGCTTTCGTTTTCGCGTAAGTCGAGTCGGAAGTTGAAATTTTTTAAATAATTTTTTTTTTAATTCGCCCGACCTTGTCAAAAAAGGGAAAATGTTTAAAAAAAATCAAAATCTTTTTGTTTGGTTTTCAAATGAGAATATGCTTAGTGCTTAGTTGGTACAGAGATGTAATTTATCCAGTTCCTACATCTCCCTAGCCATCACCTTGCTGGAAAATTATTTGAAAATTGGATCAATACAAAGAACCATAGTGCAAATTCGAGTGCATTTGTTTTTGAAAAAGAGAAAAAGATTTAGAACTACCTCGGAAGCAAGTTGTTGGCGTTTTCCGTGTATCAATCTCGTTTGAGTAAAAAGAAGGAATTTAACAATATCGTCTTGTATTCATTCGTTTTGTTGTGGCAATAACTATCTCGAGGTGTCGAGGTAGAACTACATAGCTATATTGTGGCGGTGTTGTGTGATCCTTAGCAGAGATACGGTTATCCATTTTCCTTGCATACCTTGTTTTTCCTACGCATATTTATAACCAATTCCAGCAAACACCATTTCGTCTCGTTTCATTTTTGGTGTTGACAGTCCATTACAAGTGCATATGAAGCTGTAATTAGTAAGCAGTTTTGGATGCCACACTCGGATTAAAAGAAATAAGTTTTTAGCTTTTTTGGACACCGTGTTAAACAGCACAAGAGTCTCGTAGAGAGACAGTAAAAATGGCATCCCCAATTTATTGGGGTATGTTGTGTGGCTGAAGGAAGTAGGGAAGACAATGAGATAAGAAAGACGAAGATAGGGAAGTAAATGACTATTACAAGATGTAATGAAAAGAGTGTGCGGAAAGGAACGCAAGTAATTAATCATTCCTGCTTACCATGAAACCTGATATTACGGAACACTAAACGGTAGTAATGTGATAATGCAATGATGTTATTACTTGGCACGAATGTGAGTGAGATTTAGGTTTCTATGACTGATGGCGCGTCAGGTTCTACACCTTGTAAATATATATGATACAATTTCGCTTTGTTCTCGGGACAAAAGGTTGCGCTGCTCGGCTCACACGTTATGTTTAATACAATGTAATCCCCTTTTGTTCAGACTTGTCGGAAGGGTGATTGTATCACATTTGTTTAACTGCTGAAATACACGAGCGTCATCAAAAGCCAGTTGAGTAACAGGCAGAATAATTAATCACCATTATGCGAGTTGGAAAAGAAAAATGTGTTGATCGGATCACTGAAAATGTAACAGCACTTTCATCAGGCTGGATCCAAGAAAAATATTAAATTATTACAAAATCCAACTCAATAAACGAAATACTTTTTATCTCGTTCAATACACAAACAAATATTATGTGCCTTTTGCACAATTTGTTATAAAGTTATTATTTTAATTTTTATTCTTTTATTTATTCAATAATATTATTATTTCACTTACGAAAGCTGTTTATTTATGAACAAGTTCCGCCACGTAATTATTAGGCTTGCGTCGGCGTGGTTGAATTTCAGAACCCGACTTCGAGTGCATATCTGACGCCACGCCGTACGCGCTGCGCCACAAATAACATCTGTGTACGTGGAATTTCAAACAAATTTACGGTTGTAATTCGCTTTTGAATTCAAGAATTCGTCACAAAATGTCGCCACTTCCGTCGGCAGGACGCATAGGACGTGCCCCCCATAGGTATAAGTTCTACGAATTTGTGAATCTGGAGTATGGAAAGATATATGGATATGGAAAGATTGACGGTAATACACGGTTGTATCAAGCGGCTGTATATTACATATGACGTCATTGCCTGCCCTGATTACTTTGTCCCGGTGACTAGCTATCACTGGATGACAGTGGATCCGAGGAACGGGCTATTTTTAAAACCAATTCTTATCGGAATTATAAAATGGTCGCCAACACTGACTGGGCGAAGCCGAATCAAAAGCCGCCCGTAGGGCCTTGCAGCAAAAACCTGCGGATGAGTTTGATAATTCCTTTAGAAGGTGAAATAGCAGTCACACTTAATTATAATTACGTAGAAGAACTTTATAAATTAAATTATAATATTATTCTACAAATTTTAGTTACACGAATAAATCTTAATAACAAAAAATAAAAACTATAATTTTAATTTCTATCCGACTTGCTCTTACTATTTAAGTATTTGGTTCACTTGGTTGTGTCATGTTTTCGTGTAGGTATGGTTAAATGGGGTTAATCCATGGAGATAAATGGTTTGGGGGATATTTCATCATTCTCTTGATAAGAACTATCCGGTACCATGGAAATTCAGGACAGGGATAAATCAACACAATTTTGAAAAGTGTTAAAAAACTAGCCCATAAACCTATTCTACTTAACCATTTTTTTAATTAATTTATGTCACTATTCAAAGGTGTGTTGATTTGTCACTCTCCCGAGTTATCCGGTTACTGTACTAAACACAGAATAATTTTTCGATTTGGTTTCGGTAAAATTAATCCCAACGATCTTCACCATTTTATTTATAAGTATTGCAATAAATAACGTACGCAATTTCAACGTTGTGTAATTAGAAATACTGTGAGAAACTAATTTGAATATCGTTACAAAGTTGTTTGTGGCGAATGTTATAAAACAGGTCATTTAGATTACAATGTGTCAAACTTACGTGACTAAAAACGAAGATCGGAAGGTATGAATAAGCGAGTGCCAAGTCTACAAATAATACGCTGCGGTCCGCGGAATGTCACAACTGCTCGGCCAAGAATAGCGACGGATCTGTCGGCGGCCGCGGGAGGAAGCGTACGCGTGACGTCACCGCAACCGCACCCCGACCCCAACCCCCAACCAACCCCTCGGGGCTGTCCCGACTCCAACATGAAGGAGATAAATTTACGTGTCTTGAATTGAACCGAGCACCAAAATAATAGTAAATTGCCCAAATATTTCAACGTAAATCTGCAAGTCTGTTTTTTGAAAGGAGCAAAACCTTTTCTCAGAGAAATTAGCAAAAAAAAAATATCTTAGAACAAGCAGATAAGTATAAAATTAAGAATACTCTAAGCCACGTTAAAGAACTGTAAAGCCTCAATTACAACAAGCTAGTTTACAAGCTACTAGCCTAAGTTTAAAAGCGGGTGATTCGGCGAGTGAGATTGTCATGATGACACACAAAACTGTCTACTCGCTCAGTAGCAACAGTAGCAGCTAAAATAACGACTCTCGCGCCATGCAACTCGAAATTTTGTAGAAAACTTGAATTCGCAGCGCTAACTAGTAGTGAGAATAACGGCTGCCGTCCGAACTAATTCTGACAGACAAAATCAGCTGTTGGTGGGCCGCCATCTTTAGACAAACACTAGCGAGGAGCGATTAAAGTTGACCACCTTTCAACTTTTTTCGTAGATTGTTCGCAATTTGCTAGTTAGTAAGTAATACGATGACACTGAGCGAGTTTACTGACAGATAGTGAATTTCCCAGATAGTAGTAGCTTATAAACTCGCTCTTTGTAATTGAGGCTTAAACAGAAAAAAAATCTCAAAAATACTACGTACTCAAAACCTCGCTACCATATTTTCTATGTTCAGAGCTTTGCCTTGTTTGATAATTTTTCCTTTTGACACAAAATACGTAGATTTGGGCACAAGAGCATCGATTTATAGTTTATTCCTATAAATTTGGTCATCTTATTAGTATTTGTGGTTTCTTCTCTGGGGTCGCTAGATGTCGTATCATTTTGTGTTTTCATTTGCCTGTTCATTTTGGAGTGGTTTGAAGATTGGATATTGATTTTACAAAAATATATATTTTTTTAACATTTCGTTAGATTCTATCCAAGGTCGGCTGAACATCTGCAAAGGTTCGTCAGGCGCTTTATACAACTACACTGCAATGGGGACCTACGTGGGACCGTGGATTTGTACCGAGTACCCTTGAATAAAATAAACATTTTACATCTATCTCATTGTCTCGCAGTATAAATCCTGTAGATGCATGTGTTTGTCTCTTTTTAGTGTCGCTCGTTTCCGTTTCGTCGAGTTTCAAATCACAACAGTGCTAAAGAAAACTTTCTCTGAAACAACCGTGATTCATTTTGGCGCTGAAATCATCCGAATGAAAAGATTCAAGAGAGCTCTCCGTGGCAGTGGTTCTTAACCGGTGGCGTTCCCCGGAACACTAATGTTCCGTATTCCGCCAACTCGTCGCAAGTGTTCCGCGACATTATGAAAGCGGCGCAATGGCTAGGAAACTACGCTCGAACGAACTAAAGTAAATGCGCGGTGCCTTTACAAAGCAGATAAGATGCAATTTCCATTGTAGAGCGAGCAGAACACTCTAGTTCAGTGGTCACTGGGAGTGGACGCGAAATGATTACTGCAACGTGAAACTCTTCCATGAAGAGATAGAGGAAACTGCATCACAAAGTAGACTTGATGGTGCCGAAATCTGCATTCCACAAGCACAGGTGTCGGAGTATAAAATTATTTACAGAAGTTCTATAAACAAGATATTTAAAAAAAGAAAAATTCGAATTGTAGTACATTTGGTTGGATAGGAACTTCGCCTCACGGTGTTCTTAGGTTTCAAAGTTTCTTAGTTCAAAAAATGGTTTTTTTGGAAGATAATAATGGTAAAAAATCACATAAAATTCTTCTCAAAAAAATATTAATTTTCGATTTTTTTTTTGATAAAAAAATTTAATGGGAGCCGGTGTTCTAGAATAATTTTTTTTTTCAATATTTTGAAAGTATAATCCTTTAAGAATATAATGTAAAATGTTTGTAATGGTATTAACGATATTTAAATTTCTACAGCCCATTTAGCAGGTCAGCGCAGAAGCAAGTAAAAGGACCGGGCGAAACTTCAAACTCATTTATTTCAAAACTACTTTTTCTGTACGGTGAGGCAAAAAAAAACTACTAGGCCGATTCGTCTAAACTTAATTTTACTATGTTATTCCGTACCACCAGTACCTATCGCAGAAACTAAACAAAAAGTTTTTACGTTGAATACTTCTTATTTTGTACATACAAAACGTAATGAAAAACAATCTGTTTTCTGTATATAAATTTCAACAACGCGCCATTTTGTCAATTTAGTTTATTTATTTTTTATTCTAGTTTCTGCGATAACTACACTCTTACAGATCGGAAACTTTTTTGTTTTTGTTTACGGATAAGTGAAAAAGCCAAAACTGGACCCACCACCAAGGTCCGTATTTATGAGGCGGGCAACTTCAGCGCAGTTCCAATTTTATTTTTAATAATAATATTTTGTATACTATTAAAGTGAATTGTACAGTTTGAATAGCATTGTTCAGTTTTGATTTAAAAGAAAATCCTAAAAACTCGTTGAATTTACGGGGGCTAGACCAACGGCTCCCGTTAAATCAAAACCCTGATTTTGGCAACGTCAAAAAAAATTAAGAACCTCTGCTATGCGAAGTATACCAATGGCTCACGATTATTAATTTCTTTCCATCTTTTGCAGGAAGGCCGCGGTGGGGACAGGGACAGGGACAGGGACAGGCGTGGGCGACATTGAATATTCAATGAATCATAACCGTCGATGGAGATTTTATTCGATACGCCATTTGCGATATTCACACTTAATTGGACCGCTGATTCGCTCATCAGCAATTCAAATATCCGCGTTTATACGTAGGTATTATAGTTTCACGTCAGCACGAAAACAATGAGAACAGATTGAGAACACTTCGCTGACGATTACCGGATTATTTTCGGACGAGCGTGCAATTGGCAGACCAGTTTCGAGCATGCTAATGTCGACATAATCTTATTATATAAAAATGAATGTTTCTTTGCTTATCGCTTATACATTCTATAAAACTAAACCATTCATCCGATCGCGCTGAAACTTTGGTGAGTTGTTGTGCGCACGCCCGCGACCGTTTCTTTATAAATGCTGAGCTCTGGCGTTACGAAATTTGTATTAAAAAGTGAGCTATTGTTAAAACGTGTGTACTTTTGCGGCAGGGAAGAAAAACGGGATGAGGAGGGGAATCCTGGAGGCGTGAGTGGAACCAAGGAGGGGGGGAATACGGGAAGTGAAAAAGTGAGCTATTGTTAAAACGTGTGTACTTTTGCGGCAGGGAAGAAAAACGGGATGAGGAGGGGAATCCTGGAGGCGGGAGTGGAACCAAGGAGGGGGGCGATTACGGGAGGTGTAAATAAACGCAGGAGGGGAGGGAAACATGGGAGGGTCGGGGGAATGGGGTGGCAGGGGAAAGGACACGAAGGGGAGGTGTGACGAAGAGGTGGGGGAGGGAGGGGCAGAAGTAGGGATTACAAATAAAACACAGTAGCGGTAGGGGAGAGCAGGGGAAAATTTGGAAAACACGTGTTTTTTTTCACAAGAACAGATGTATGTGGCCTGGTCGTGCATCAATAGAAGTATAAGAAAGAAAATAGTGTAAAAAGAAAATGTGTCGCAAATGTGAATGGTAGAAGAAGTCGGGGGCGCCTGAGGAAGACATGGCACGATCAAGTGAATCAGATACTTGAGCCGGGCCATGTCAAAGGTCAGAATAATAGAAGAGTATGTATGAATGTGAGTGAGGCAAAGAGTGTGTGCCAAGACCGAGTTGTTTGGCGGTCCGTCCTTTCTGCCTACCCCTGCGGGGGAACGGCGTCATGGTTAGTTAGTCGTGCATCAGAAAACCTTCTGATTCATTCGTGTACGCACCAGTCGGAAAAACAAAAATATTTTGTATCCATGAGCACTCCAATAAGCAGAATTAAAGCTGGTTCACATTACGCTATCAAATATAAAAGATCATAAGCACGCCAAATAACGCTCTCCATGCAATCCCTTCAGACCGTTCACACCTAAGCGTTTTTAAGCGCAGATCAATCATAGACAATACACATCTCAGACGTAACCGCTCCAGACGCGATATCCCAGAAGATAACTCTCCCCTTCTCCGACTAAAACAGGAGAGGGGGTCATTGTAATTACGGAGCTGCCTAGACCCGTGGATGACAGATGTCAAGTTGCAGATTTCAGTACAAAAAATATGCGTTCCGTTGCCGCTCCCTAATTCGACTGACCCCCTCTCCTACCACAGGAAGAAATATTTGATAGCCTCGTGTGATAGGACAAAAGATAAGCGCTCGTGAATCAACAGATATCTGTTCGCCGATTTATAGCATAATGTGAACTAAGCATTAAAACAATAACTTTCATTGAAAAGCATTGCAACGCTTGTCGAGCGATAGCTGGTAGACTTAATTATTTTTCTTTAAATCATAGAAATATTCTAAATTTTATTTTATGATATTTATATCTCTGCAATTGGATTGCGTAAATTTCAGAATGTAAAAGAAAACCAGTACCGTTAAAACTAAGGATATTTTATTGATTAAGCAAAAAGGTTTTACACGTGCCGTATAGTTAAAATGAATAAGGTCAAAGAAAGTTATTCTGTCAGTTGGTAGATTGGGAATCAGACCCTTGTCAAAGGATTTATCTGAAGGAGAAATTGTTTGCGTAAAAACACATTTCGAGAATGACATCAGAAACATGGACGAAGAAACAGCAGCCCCGAAGATTAAAAAAAAATGTGTGCAATTCACACGCGGTCGAAGTGAAACCTTCAGAAAACTAAAGTGGATAAAGTGGGGAGGTTGCACCGCACAAAGAGAAGACCGATATTTTCGTTATTTGTTTTTGGGGTGTTATGGCGTGTTGCGCTAGCTCCTTCTTTAGCCAACGTTTTAGACACTGTAACGCTGTCCAAAACGTTGGCCAAAGAAAGAGGTAGCGAAACACGGCAGAACACCCCAAAAACCAATAACGAAAATACTTTTGGTTGTGAAAATCTGAAATCGTATCAGAAGACCAGTAGGCTACGAAGCACTGCGCAAAGAGGAGACCGATTATACTATTCTCATTCTCTCGCAGGCTAAATCTTATAGATGTATGTTTTTGATTATTTTTAGTATCGCTTTTGCTTTTCACCGAGTTTCAAATCACAACGGTGCTAAAGAAGTTTCACTTTAAAAAAAATGGCTGCCGACTTCACTTCGAAAGATGTAATAATTATTGGACTTCCATTTGATAGAGTGGTCAGGATCATTTTTATCTTATTTTTAGTATAAATCTTCACATATTGTGAAACGCTGGAAAGGAAAAATGGCTTAAGCGCTATACGTATGGCTGTATGGCGCTTTTTACCCTTTTCCCTTTTCAGCGTCAATATGAGCACCTATGAGCCATTTTCTCTAGTTTGTGAATAGGATTGCCATTTTTAACTAGATTTATCTCATTAAGACACCGCGTAAACAGACTGGCTATTAAAATTTAACACTGCCAATGTAACGTCCATTAGAAAGCTGGCATTTGAACTTGCATAAATAGCCGCATCGCACCTGGGCGTTTCGATCTAAGTGCAGATGCAATAACTGCATTCGTGGAAGCGCACTGACCGGGCCCTTGCATTCAATTCAGGCGCACCGTGTGAATCACTGAACACACAAACCAATGAAATGTGATGTAGGCGTTTTCATGTGCCCAAAGTGAGCTCAATTTTTCCGTTCCAAATTGATTGAACATTTTCAAACGCCGTACATAACACTAGTCAGAAGCATTATTGAATACAATTCCTCTCGCTTGTCATCTTTATGCAACATTTTTAAGGTGATGCACCACGTCGTGAAAAATGCGGGATCAGGCCAATAACAATCACACTCCTTATGTAAATGGCGATAAGGTTTAAAATCCCGTTTAACAGCAGCCGCCCTTTTGATTTATTCAAGAAAAAATATTGCCAAATAGCGTGTTTTATTTTTATTTTGCGAAGCTCGGGCACAAATATTTAAATGTTTTACGATCATTTTCGCAAGAATTAAATTTTTCACATTTTACAATAAATTCATAACCAAAAAGGGGTTCGTAAGTAGAAGATTTAGAACTTTAATAATGCATTTACTTAAACTACCCGAATTGTCAAAAAAGAAAAAATTGTGACATCTTATTGTTTAAAATAATTAAAGGACATTTAGACATCCATGATCTGGTAAGTATGATTAAGACTAGTGTCACATGTAGCTATAAAAGATAAAAGATCCTTTGGCTTGGTGTATTTCGGCACATCGCTCGCCGTACATTCCCAATGATATTTTATAGCTACGTGTGACACAAGACTAATTATTGCGTACCCAACAAACACAACAATTTAAGGTAATTGCTTCTCGCACTTATTTAATGTACAATTCTTATTCTCAGAGATTGCATTGGGTGGGGAATTAAAATTACTCTCTCGACATATTTAGTTAACATCGCAACCTCTATTTTTTTAACATTTACTCCACACAGGAGGCCCTGAAGCCACAAAGGCCGGCAAATCATTTCAAAGCCGAGTTGTTGAACTCAAGAACGAGTCGTAAAAACTACCCATTGTAACAAATGTCAATTGTTTCCCACCGGTGCCGAAAAAATCAATGATGCCAGTTCCTCGGAGCATTTTCCATCGAAATATAAGTTTGTTATCGTGTTATTTTCATAATTAAAGGGTTATTATGGTGACCGGACAAGTAGGAATGAAACCAACTCAGAACCATCTCAGATAAGTCATTTAGAGTGATAGAAAAATAAATATAAAAATTGGTTAAATAGGTTACGTTAGGTTAGGGTTCTCAGCTAACTTAAAATTTTATTTTTCATAGCTTTTAATGACTTTTCAAGGAGGTGTTGAGTTGACTCTCAGTTGGCTTACAACCGGTTATTATAACTATTATATTCTTAACAATTTTTGTAAGTAAAAGCTAAAAATACATAAACCTTCTAAATATTATTTGTTCAGTGGTTAGGACAGTGCAGCTGTTGCAGTCGACTGTGTGGCATGAATTGTATGCAGCGAGTGGGCGGAACTGAAATGTCAGATTACTAATTATAATTGCCTACCTACCGTCAGCGTTTTGGTACTCAATAAAAATTAATTGTGATTTTAATTTGGCAGTGCAATAAAATACACTTAACAATAAATACGTTGACTTTCCGTATAAGAATTCCGAATTTGGCGAGTCATGACTCGTTGAATACCAAACTGGATACTTTATTAAAATGATGAAAAAACCATCGACTTTATTTTTCAGTCATTTTTATTTTGAAATAATGTTAAATACGGCTGTCACGATATATTGAGGTTGATGCAACAGTTCGCAGTATTACAATTGTTTTAAAAATCAGAATACATACTGTGGTGTATTGTTATTTTCTCTGATGGGCAATACAACACGGATGATCGGCAGTTTCAATGATACTTCGGTTCGTCGATCGTTTTTATAATGGTTTTATTTAAAAATAATATTTAACTGGATTTAACGTCCATTCTAATAGATGCCTCTGTGTTTTTTTTTTTTTTTTTTGTATTACAGACTGTGTGTCCATTTACAATACACATGTGATACAAACTACACATTTATAGATAAATAGTAGAAAGTTAATCTGTAGCAGGGGAAATGGTCACCGAAGGATATCATCAGCTATCCACAACATCGTAAATAAGTAAGTTATCTCTCTCGTATAGTTCAACTTTACTGACCTCTGTCGAGACACATTAAAACTACATGTAACTACCTATACTAACAATATCTCTTGTAGCATGAAAGAAATTCCGGTATTGGTTTACTACCACGGGGAGTTTTTTTTTTAAGTTACGGTGAAGTATTTATTTCGTTTAAGGGGGCATTCTAGTCCAGAAAAAAAGAAAAAATTCTTCATATTTCGATGGTTTAAATCTTCAAGATTGTCTTCTTAAAAGGATTATTCAAAATTCAAATTATTTTAAAAGTGAGAGCCGTTTTAGTTCGACCGGTTTAGATGGAATCTAACTAAAATCTAAATTGAGCAACATTTTAAGCGCGTGTTTCTCAAATCTACTTTTTTCGAGACGGTTGACACGACATCTCAAGTTCTACTGAACCAATTTACTTGAAATTTGGTGTGAGCCTTCTCTATCGCGCTAACTAAAACTACAACATTTGGAAAGTTAAAAAAACTGGTAAAAAATGTCTTTACTTCAGACAGACGCCATTTTGCGATTTTTTTTTACTTTTCCTTATTTCGGGCCATAGCCGCATTTGTTTGGATTAAGAATTAATTTAGTTTTTTTTTTTAAAGATTACTAGGAGGGTTGCGATCGTGTCAACCAGCACGCCCCATTTTTTTAGACCCCCGCACTTCAACACCCTGTAAATTTTTGAATTTTGAATTACTATTCTATTATATTATTCTTTAAGGTTTAATCAATATTTGGTAAAATAATGGCTTGTAAAAATATTATTGATTTTTTTATTGCACCTGAAAAAATACCTATAATTCATGCTTCTAGAATAGAGTACCCCCTTAAGGAAGTGTCTGTAGCGGGTGAGATGGATTTGAAGTTTACATAAATCTATACCGAGATAGATGAAATTTTGCACACTTGACTTTCAAAATAAGAGGAAGGTCACTTCTCACACGAGATTTCAGAAAACCACCCCCATTTTCCCTTCAATCCCAAACAAAATGTACTTACCGGCAGTCCCGTAACAATACTTTGTAATGTACGAATATTTTGTAATCAATTACAATTGTGAGACAACCCGAAAAACCCTGCGATGAACAAAAAAATCTAAAACAATTAATAGCAAATCAATGCGATAAAGAAATTCGTAATTTCAAACGCTGATATCTCAAAACTATATTTTTTGACTACACCAAAGTACTCATGTATACTATCGATCCAAAACGTACATAATACATTTTCAAGACTTCCAAGAAATCGATAACAAGGGCTCGTCTTTTAATAATAGATAATGGGATTTATAATCGGCGCTTGGTCAAAATATTTTATGTACATGGCAAAGATAAAAAAAAACATGTAAACAAAGTTATAAGTGTGCCACTCTAAATGATTAGATAATAATGTTATCTTAAAGAAAACAAGCTTCATTCGATAAGAGCAATAATACATAACCTATTTATAAAGTAAATATTTATTTCGTTAAATTCCATAATCGTAATTCGTTGCTTAATTATATCCACCCAGGAATCTGTCATATAATTATTTCAAATTTATAAACAATTTTATTTAATTATTTATTGTTCTTTACATTGCAGGTAAAATGTTTACAATACAATTTGCAACCTCACTAGGACAATCCTGTGTTGAGGTTAACAATTCTACAAATTAACAAAAATAACACAAAATTATACAGATATTGAAAGAACAATATTGTTGTATTTCTTACAGATTGAGATTATGTGTAACTACTAAACTGCTGGCGCTAGGTAGTACACTAATGTAAACATGTAGACTTTTAGGGTGACCATAGTTTTGAGAACTGATTTAAAGTAAAAAAATAAAAGTTTTTTTTTTTTTTGACATAATCATTTAGCTAATAATTTAGAAAGGACAAAGTTGAAATTATTTGTGTTATTTCATTACATTTGCGAAGATACTCTCAGTGTTGCCCAGGTGTAAGACCACTATTCGTAATTAAAATTTTGCTAAAAATTTCTATAACTGTGCAAGGTGATCAGATTTGACTAGCCAGATTCTTCCCCACCTTCCTCTTCTCCATCTCCTTACCTTACCCATTACCTTCAGCCTCACAACATAATCCAATTAGGGATAGAAAATATAACCACAATATTATTTATAGCAGTGGCGTGAGGTCTATAGAAAAATATACCTACCTGTTTATCAAGACAATTAATTTTTCTACACATAATCTAGATTCTAAGAACAACTGTATATAGATTCTAACTGCAACTAATCTTTAAAGTATGTATAAGATACTGCCGCCATGGGTCGACCCACAGTGCCCTTCTTGACAATATCAAGGGGATACAGTGTTTCTACTTATGTCGACAGAATAGCACTTAATCCCAAACATGGGAACACCTCAGCACAGGTTCGCCTAGTGAGGTGTTCACAAAATACTACCTACTACTAACCTATTTACGTACAGTAACGGATCATTAATTTTTTTCTTAGTACTAAACTTATTATCTGTGTAAACCAATGTAATAATTTGTAAAGTGTATGTTCAAGAATAGAAATAAAAAAAAATCGTGGCTCTGCTCACCGTAATACCTATCCGTTTGTACGCAGCATTAGAAGTTTGTCCCAGCACGAGCATTTACACAAGCATGCACCGATTTCGAACAATATTCATTACCTTGAAATTTTACTTATCAATTACTTTTTAGTAAGACTTAGTTGGTACTGTTTGGTTTTACGACTATCCGGGACAACCTATTAAAACGAAACATTCTAAAACAGCTGATCTGAGAGACAATTTCAACAAGCGAGCAGTCAGGCCAGACAGTTCAATTATTTAAGAACCTGAACTATAAAAAGCTTGCTTGATCGTGCGTACATAAAATTCATAATTATCCTCTCACAACTCCAAATCAGCGTTAAGTTGGCAGCAGTTGTATATAATAATAATAATCATCAATAAAAAAAATTCTGTGCATACTTACTATTTTATTATCATCAGTATATTAATACGTCATCAGTATATTAATACGTGAAGCAAAAACTTTGTACCCCTTTTTACGAAAATTGCGCGGACGGAGGAGTATGAAATTTTGCATACTTATAGTTTACATAGAGAAGGAGTGCACAATGCTAATATATTTTTTAAATTATGCATAAAAAATACATTAAATCAATAAAAAAAAACATTACAATTATGGTCGAATTTCGAGCATTGGGGTAGTAATAATAAATTTAATAGAGCCTTTTCGGTAAATATTTAAAAAAAAAAACTGAAGTTAGCCAACCCATCAGGCTGATTTGTTCGACTTTTGGAACAACTCTAAACTCGTAAAAATTTAAAAATGACATATTCCCGGTTGTGTCTGGTTCCCTTTTAAAATATTTTCTATTTCAGAACTCCCTATGCTCTGTATCGAGCTTTTAATGAGTTTAAAATGTATTTTTATGGTGTTGTGATTTTTGAATGAGAATTGGATTTGGAAATGGTTTTTAGGTTTAAACAATTCGATCAAATCGTGTTTGAGAATAAGAAAATGAGAAAAAAATAAAACGTAGCGAAACCTTTGTTGATAGAATGAACCGCACAAACATTAAGTGCTAACCCACAGAGAAATTATTCAGGATACGTTAGACTGCCAGCTACCAGGCACCATTTGCAAACGGATGCAAGAAAAACAAACCTCCTTTGCATCGAGAACATGCATAATAATAATAATGAAGTCAGACAATTATTAGCAAAGTTTATAGGTACTCTAAGTACAACCTTTGATATTCAATTCTAAACATGATCGAAGGAAAACAGCTTTACGTGAATGTATAATGGTCAACTTTTTGTAGATTAAAAGCCCCGCTCAGAGGTTAAATCACCTCAAGCTTACTTTGTTTTATTTTTTTACATTAACCCTACACATGTTTGGTGACCAGATCTGAATAGCCAGGCACTTTCCCACTTCCTCTTCCCTATCTCCTTCCCTTCCCCACTACCTTCAGTCTCACAACATACCTCAATTGGGGATGCCATAGTCTCACTGGCTCCAGACGAGAGCAGTTGGGACTTTTGTGCGATATTCATATAAAAAATAAAAAAAACACAATTTCATCTTATTTCGAAAATAATTTCCCTCGAGACCTATGACATAATTGGGGATGTCGTGTGAACGGGTATTTTAAGGAAAGGAAGGAGAGGAAGTTTTGGGAATAAAAAAGGTATCAGGGGTGGATAAGAACCTAACCGAGTGACATCTCTCCCGCTGCGGTGCAAGACTATGGGTCGAAAGATATCAGCTGGGGAGGTCAAAGGGTCCCCCAAACCAGCCTCTCCCGATCCGACCCGCCACGCAGCTGTTGGACAGGTGCATTTTGATTATTTTGCGTTTTGAATCAATAATTTATCTCGTATTCATTGAACTGCCTGACATTCCGCATATTTGTACAAAATATCCGAATCCACGTCCTTGACTGAACTTGTCGTGTTTGAACTTTTCCCTGCAGAGAATTTGCTACAAATGGAAGATTGAGGCCAAAATGAGGCGGTCTCTTTATTGGTAGAAAATTAGGAGTTTCGGAGCCTCTAAATGTAATGGTAAATATTGTAATATGAACGTATCCAAGATTTGTACGAGTGAACATAAACCCGAGTACATACGCATTTATATATTGTCTGGTCAGTGGTTGAGTGGGCATCGCGTTTGGGTTCCACCCGGGCGTCCGTGTTTGATTCCTCGGCTGGCTAAGTCCTCCATCACAACACAAGCAACATTTTCGGCTTTCTGTGGTGGAAGTAGGAGATTTTCAAACATTGTTGAGTTATTCGTAACCCGGGAATGTTTGTCTTCTTTTAAAAAAAATATGTATCAGTGTGTACCTAAAGAAAACTCAATGCACCAAGTGCAATACTCGGACGCTTGCACTATTAATGTAATGCAGAGGGAAATAATAACATATTGACAGTTAGCGGGACACCAAATCAATACTTACAACTAGGTCGAAAGGTCGTAATCGGCCGGGCTGAGTCGTGCGTTCGTCCATAAATACTGTATTGTAGTTATATATTGTTAATTACATTCAATAAATTAATACAATTTACATATTTACCTATTATGAAGTTTATACTAATGAATTGACTGACATTTTCGAATGGTGTAAAAAAACTTTTACCAGATTTTTTCAATAGAATAAGACAGAAACATAAAAAAAGTAATAGTTGTAACTGGGAATCCAACCCAGAATCTCTTACCGGGACAGAGATAAGTAAAATATAAAAATGACCTCTGTCTCGGTAAGATAGATATTCTGGGTTCGATTTCCAGTTGCAACCACGACCTTTAAATTTTTCTGTGTCATATTTCGTTTAGATTTATTGATATTATCTTTTTCTTCTTTTATATATTTATTGCATTGATGGATGTAACCTTCGAAAGTAATTTTTTTTAAACCCATTATAACTGAATATTATTTACTTTATAATAAATTTATTAGTTCTGCCAAAAACATGTGTCTCTTAGTAAACCAGCAGAAGACCAAATACATGGCCGTAGGAAGCCAAAATTTTGAAACGCTACCAAGATTTACATATCTAGGTCTCCTGATAACAAACAACAATAATACCAGAAGAGATCCAGAATCGAGATCCGCCTATAAAAGCAGATAAAATCCAGCCTACTGTCCAGAAACACCAAGATATTGGTGTACAAAACACTTACATAAGACCAGTGCTCACGTACGCAGCTAAGACGTGGGTCTCGTAACTAAGAGAGATGGGCGAGCACTGGACGTTTTTGAAAGGAAAATTTGAGGCCTTCGGACCGGTTTTAGAAAATGGATTTTGGCGCAGACGTTACAACAATGAGCTCTGTTTAAGGAGCTAAACATCGCAAAATTTATAAAACTGGGAAGACTTCGGTGGCTGGGTCATGTGGATGAATGACCGAGCATCAAGCACCAAAGTCCCTGCTGAACTCAAGACCCAAAATTAAGGTGGTCCTCAACGTTCCCCAGACATATCTACCTTGGAGCTTCTAAACTGGAGAGAGCTGACACAAAGCCGGTTTGAATGGATGAAGACTCTTGAGGAGAAGACCCACCAGGGGTTGGTACAGTCAAGAGTGATGATTTTTTTTTTATATGGGCTTCACACAGGAGGCCCCGAGAAAAATAATTTCCCTCAGGACCATCTTTGGGGATGCTTGTGGAGGGTTTTAAGGAAAGTAAGGAAAGGAGAGTTCTGGGAAGGAAACGGGTATAAGGGGTGGGTAGGAATCTGGAGTTCAGTGTGTCCTGGTCATCCAACTTCAAGACCTAGACAAATCTCACCCCATGAATCCGGGCACCCCTGCTACATCACCAAACGTAGCGAACCACTTGGGGTGACCTACAGCAGAGGTATTGGTTATCCAATAAAGGTTCCCGGGAAGGCGGTATCCATTGAAATGATGAGTAAGATGAGTAAAGATGATGAGTAAATTTATAACTGCCTATCGTCAGGACAATTTTTGAAACTCTTAAAACTAACATGAAAATGAACTCAGTGTATGCACAAAAAAAATATATATATATTTTAACATGATACAAAAATCAAGATTTTCGCTTCAATAAAATAGAAATATAATAGAAGATTTTACCAATAAGTAGGTAAGTACCGCACTTAATATAATTTACGAGAACTCGAATAGCTTTTCCACCAAGACAGTCAATTTATAGTCAACAATCACTTTAGAAAATAACGCATTTATGTATTAGCATATTTATTTTATCATCTACATTAGATATCACATAAAACTACCGTAGTGATTTGAAAAGGCGATGAGATCATAACTTTGCATACACGTGGAGAAATGTTTTTTTTCGGTAAGTAGGTTATTTTTAAAGCATCATGAACGGGAAAAATGAATCTCTACATTACTTTAATGATAATAGTATGCATGTATTCACATAATGACGTGATGTAGATTTAAATTGGCAGTTGGGATAATGCAGCAAGAAAACGATAAATTTGCATACCGTAGGAAGGGAGGGACGAGACTGAATAGAATATTATTTGCATGAGTATTAGAAGCGCGCCTGGGGTAAAAATTATGTTTCTACAGTTAATTTCTACTTTATAAAATGGATTTAAATAAAATTTCAGCGAATTAATTCTTTCAAAATTCAGGTATGCTTTTATAACCGTGGGTACTTAATTGATAAGATGTCAATCCTAAGAAATAAATTACTTGATGAGTAGTTTACTCAACAATTTACGCAATTGTGATGATCCACTTAAGGCGAAGCTTAATGTGAAATCACTATGTTCGATTAAACTTTACCATGAATCGGTTAAAATAATGATTACCATAAAATAGGCTTTGGATGGATTGAAGCTTTTTCTATTATTTCGCTTGAGTAAAATAAAAATACATTTTTTAATAACTTTATAAAAAATATGCACGTAAGCTACTATTTTTTTCATTAGAAAGTGTGAATGCACATGCATATTTGCCTTTGAAATAATCGAGTATTTTTTGATTTCTCTTTTTATAAGCCCAGAAGAAATAAAGTATCAGCCTACAAAACTGCTTTACAGTAAAAAATCATCTACTTTCGAACCCCTTTTGGTTATGGTTTTGTTATACATACTCACTCACTCACTCACACACTCACTCACTCACTCACTCACTCACTCACTCACTCACTCACTCACTCACTCACTCACTCACTCACTCACTCACTCACTCACTCACTCACTCACTCACTCACTCACTCACTCACTCACTCACTCACTCACTCACTCACTCACTCACTCGCTCATTCATTCGAATGGTTTAGCAACGCATAGGCATCTCATATTGCTGGTACCCGGCCTGGGTTGCAATGCCATTCAAAGAATACCTACTGATCGATTTAAATCATTTCTTTAGTCATATTTCAAGCCACTTTAGTTTTTCAAAATTTGAACAGAATAATTTGGTCGCGCCTTAGTTGAATTATGGATCGCGTATGACTTATTTCAAAACAAAAATCTTCATTAGTTCAATTCGTTCATTAAATAAGCCAGTAATTTTGATTAATCAATTAATTTGATTAACTAATTAACTCCCGTGTAGTGTCAAAGAGTAAATGCGGACTGCCAATGCATATTTAGGTTAGTATTTTAATTCAACATTGCCAAATTAATCATATTTTTACGTATTTGACTGGCGTTTGACGTTAGTGAATGTGAATTTATGGACAGATTCACCAGTATTGCCAGCGTTTATCGATTTCTAATTTATTCCCCACCAATATCGGTTCGGCTATCAACAGTGAAACTGTGCTTGGGATATCGATATAAAATCATCGGAAGTTACTCCTAACGATCCGATATTGTAAAGTTATCGATTTCACCACGCTAGAATCCCTGTTCCCGAATCCCGGTGCATGCCAGATAGAAAAAAAAATTTGACGTAGTTATTTGATACACGTCATATTCTTACAATGTTGCAAACAGTGATATTACCCAGTTCAAACGTCAAAGTACCCAAGTGCCAGGGCTGGGCAAAATACAAGCTTTTCTGTAATTAAAATACAAATTACAAAATACTTTTTTGCATATATTTAAAATACGAAATACAAAATACTTTCAAGTCGTGTATTTGAAATACAAAATACGGTATTTTAGCCATTTTTTTTTTCAAATACAAAATACAAATTACAAAATACATTTGGTTTTGGTAGAACCTTTGGTTGAAATAAATTGTCGTAAGTGCCTTTATCTAAGGGTGCGTTTCCATGGAAGCAAAACTGAGCAGAGTGAAACAGAGACGTGCAAAAATTGACCAATCATATTGCTCAGAAGACACATTTCACCTCCGCTCCACTAGTAAAGTTTTGTGGTTTTGATGGAATTTGATCATCCATTATCAATTAACTCACTTCTTCGGAAATAAATACCGCGAAACGATGAAAACGATAATTGACAAGATATTTGCTTTGACGTACAGTGTTGCCAACTCTAAATATTTACTTATATTGCTCTGGACTCTAGCGTTTTAGTCTATGTATTATCTATATCAGCTTATTTTTCATTATCATTATTAAGATCTCTAATTTGAAAATGTATTTTGAAGTCTTATTTGAAATACAAATTACAAAATACCTCAGCATCAGGTAATTGAAATACTAATTACAAAATACATTTTTAGGAAGTAATTGAAATACAAAATACGTATCCAAAATAGAGCTATAAGAAACATATACCATCTACCATGGGATGCACACGTCAAAGATATATACTCACTGACCCAAATACTTCCTTTTACGATTCTGCCAAAATATAGCATCACCACTGCCATCCTACAAATAATTCAACACTCCTCACACACCAACACTAAACCAGCCTTTAATTCCGATATACACCAAAATCAAATACACCTATCATCATCTACTCACACGACTAAATTTGGGATTAAATCCTTACAATACGTCGCACACACGCAATACAACGCACTACCCAAAGACCTAAAACATCCAGCATCAAACAAAAAAACATTGGCAAAGGCTCTAAAAGGGTATTTTCTCAGCAGCTTTATTAACCTGTGACGAATTTAGCTATCTTACTTTGTAATTCCTGTATATTCTCCGTATAAAATATAATTACTAACTATATCAAGTGTGTCTAGTCCATTTTAAAATTATGTACTGTTCATTAAACTCCCATTGAATTTCGTGTTCTTGTGTAAAAATAATTTTCTTTTTGTTTTCTTTTACTTTTTCTTAAATTTTTAAATTTCTTTTCTTTTCTTTTGTTTGTGTAATGTTGTCCTTCCCGAATTGAGTTTTATTTAACTCGTTGGGAGTAATATATTATAAATGTTATGTAATATATTATCACTAATAAATAAAAAGTATTTCAATTAGAAGTAATTCAAATACTGCCCAGCCCTGCCAACTACCCGTGCAGGGAAGGTTGAAAATAGCACGGAAACGTAATTTCCTGCGTCGATACAGCAAACGGCGGAACTTAACTTTACTTTATGGACGTATTATAACGTATTTGCATACAAAACCGAGCTACTGGCCCCACCCACTGTAAATCCGGTGTATTACGGTCCTGACCTTTGCAGTATTACAAAAGAATCATGACCCTGGGGACGGATCGCATTTGTATCAATGTACCAGCGGGCATAAATGAATGTGACAGTTGTCAAGGTGTAAAATTATATAGTGCACTGTGTAAAGCCTCGATTACATTGAGCGAGTTTTCAAGCTACTAGCCGGCGAATTCACTATCTGCTAGTAAACTCGCTCAGTGTAATCACATTAACTAGCTAACTAGCAGATTTCACACTGAACAAGTTTACTAGCAGATAGTGAATTCGCCGGCTGGTAGCTTGTAAACTCGCTCAAGGTAATCGAGGCTTAAGTCAATGGCCAGACAAAGCCGCAAAACGCAGGAGCCGCTCCCAACTAGCAAATAAATAAATAAGCAGTCAAAAGAGCAAAAGTTCCTACGACTAGCAGATTTTACACTGAACAAGTTTACTAGCAGATAGTGAATTTGCCGGCTAGTAGCTTGTAAACTCGCTCAATGTAATCGAGGCTTAATTCAATGTCCGGAATAAGCCGCAAAACGCAGGAGACGTTCCCAACTAGCAAATAAATAAATAAGCAGTCAAAAGAGGAAAAGTTCCTATGACTACTCTCAGTTTCCTACGACATTATTATTATTAATTTAGTTTGAAGTGTATCAGCAGGGTGAATAATAAAAATTATTCCATGTGCCAAGCAATTATTTGCGCAATTATAAAAAAGCAAAACCAATATGTTATCTGTCACAAATCATTTCATATATTATTTTGACCCTTTGCTGCAAAGTATGTGGCTATTATGAAAATACATACTAATATTTTGTACTTTCCAAGATGCTAGCCGCGAGCCGCTCTCTGATTAATTTAAGTCCTATTATAAAGTATATCTAAACCATTACATACACCCAAGCAATTTCCAGAAATGATTCCGTCTGGCGAGAACACAAGAAAAACTACTGTTAAGATGTAATCAATCAAATTATGTATGTAAATAGGCAGAAATATCTGTTAAGTTAATACATTGGATTAGTATAATATTTCACGTTTCTGGCACGGAACAGCATTACGGACCCATCACCGTGACTGGCATCTGTCGGAGGAACGAGCCGAAAACTGAGGAACACCGATATTAATTCTGAATAATAACACTCGTACCTTATAGTATTATTGTGATCCGAATGTATTTATGTGAGTTGCCAGTTCACCGCCTGTTGCGCCCGCTACTTTCGACTTCACTTGGGCCGAATTGCAACCGAGAGTTGTATGACTGATAAAAAATAATGAATCACAATAAACAAGCGGAGTTTCTAGGTTACGAGTTGTTTGTGTTTTTTAGCTGCTACTTTCAGAAGTGGACCACGCTAAAAACTATGGCAGGTGACTGTGATGACTCGAGTAAAAATCATATTTATACAGGTACATTAAAAAAGGTTTTTTTAAAAGGTTTATAATATAGGTGAATACCGGCATTTAAAACGTGAATATGGCATTCCCGATTGGGGAATGTTGTGAGGCTGAAAGGAACGGGGGAGGAAAGGATTTATCTTTGGATTTAGTAGATCTGGTCACCAAAGACAGCTATAACCATTTATACCAACCACTCTGGAAAAATAAACACAACCATCAAACAATAATTAAACCAAAAGACCATAAAACTTAACTTATGGGCACTCCACACGATGCTTTTGTCGTCCAGTTTTCCATAAGGGTCATCATTCCAAAAACACTGGGCCAGAGAGAGAGGTGCGAGCACATATTTTCTTTCTCTCTTCTCTGCTAGCCAGTTACGTTTCGTATATCTAAGACACAGTGCAGGCCTATTGTCTGTTGTATCCCACTGCAGGAGCAAGAGAGAGCAGTGCGCGCGCACATTTTGTTTCTCTCTTCCTCTCATAGAAGTTTTACTTCAGTCGTGTGGTCTAAAGCACACTCGTATTTTTTCTAAAACGGCAACTATATCTGCAAATCAGTATGAAATCCTCAGTATGCAGATATTTTCGGTGTGGTGATACAGGTATGCAAAAAATATAGTGTAAAACTCTAACATCAAACTTTTCTAAATCATTTCCGATAATGATAAATGTACATAATTACCCCAGTATATGCTAATAACAACTTCATCGGCTTCGTATTCATCCATTTAGATTCGTGCCATATTCAACCAACAGGCTACTAAGTTAACTTGTATGTAAAGCCGAGCATGGTTCTCTCAGCGGTTTACAACTGTCAGCCAACTGACTCGTCAATGGTAAGATCCAACCACTGTTTAAATTATGACTATTACTACTCTCCTTTCACTTTGGACTACTTTGCCCGATCTACAAAATAATGCTTCCATTTTAATAACAAATCGTGTATGCCTTCTAAAATAGTTAAATTTAGAATTGTTCAATTTCAGAGAGGTTGCTGGAAAATTTTACTTGGGATTAAATAGATAATATTGCTCATTCGTATTTGAGTTCGTTAATATTATTCATTTAATAGAAACGGTAAATAATTGTAAATACGGAGTTAGGTAATAACAATAACTAATAAAATTCACATTTAATTGGAATAACTAATTTGGGCTCATTACAAAACTAATAAAAGCTACAATATTGATATAACTATCTACTTAAATATTTTGAAAACCTATTAAGTTTTCTAATGGTAAATGATTGCTGTACCTACAAGCAAACGATAAATTTGTTTCTGAAGAAGTAAGTGGGTTGTTCTTCTTTTTAACCTACTTAACTTTTACCACTCCGTAAACTCCACGTTTCCACCATTCTGTCAGTAATTTTTACAACAAAAATATAAACATTATTATTATAACGAAAATTTAAATTTTTTTAGGTCGTTACGTCTTTAGTACAGAAGATTTTAAAGTAATTATAAAATAATAATATTGGTAATGCAGTTGAATTTTTCTCCACTAACCGGTGGAGACAACTTTATGTAGGTTAAAAAGAAGAACGATCCAAGTACTCTCCAACGGTGAACTGTTGGTCAGGAAATTAGCATAGAGTGTCGTATCTGGTATTTCCAGCAACATATTTTCCGATGAAATATTCAATTAACTGTAAAAAAAAATATAAGAAAATGCAATAGTTTGTCTTATTTATTATCTCAGGTGAAATCGGGAAGTAAAGCCTATATATATAACCTATAAAAAGGCACAATTTAGTAAAACTTCACACCGAAAGTGAAGGTAGCATAAGGTGGCCAAAACAATCAACTTTTACAAAAAGACGTGTAAATATTTGCACTTCGATCAATACGCTGAACGCAGCAGCATATAATATTATAAGAGCTATTGCACTTCCACCCGATGCACCTCGGTGCACCATTGCATAGCGTGAAGTCGACACAAACACAGACAGTAAAGCATACACGACGGAGTGTGATGAGCACTGAACCGGTACTTCTTAGAAGTGAGATCTATATCCCTTTTAAAGAAAACTGATGCCGTTAATTCACATTTCGACTAATATGCTCCTGACAGCCAGCAAAATTAATTGAATCTTTAAGAAGGAATTTAAAAATTTGAAAAAAAAATTGATCGCTTTTAACCCGAAATAAGGTAAAATTCCCTAACGTCTTTCCATATGGATTCGGGATGTAAATATTGTTCTATTTTGATACCGACTTTAGTACAGTATAAGATGGCGGACATTATTTAACATTTGTCGAACATCATTGTTTTATGCAACTGTATTAGGTATGTGGGTTGGTAATTTGTTATGTTTTAAATATTGGTTAAAAAGACTATAATGTTATGTGTTTATTACTGAATGCGAACGCCATTTGCTCACGTCAACGGAAAAGATTAAGTTCAAGGTGTTAACATTTTTGACATATTTATTAATTTCTTTTCTAATGGCAACAGACGATACTATTGGTATCGCCCTGGTGTAAGACCACCATTCAGAATTGAAACGTTGCTTGAAATGACTTTAGTCGTGTTTAGTGACCAGATCGGAATAGCCAGGTACTTCCCAACCTTCCTCTTCCCCATCTCCTTCCCCTCCCCACTAACTTCAGCCTCACAACATACCCCGATTGGGGATGCCATATTCCCACTGGCTCCAGACGGGAGCAGTTGGAACTCTTGTGCGGTATTCATATAAAAAAATATTAAAAAAACTGTCTGTAATAAATCGCAAAAAAAGATAATGAAAATAATGATTTTGTAAAGTTTTTCATATGCGTCCCGATATACTTTTCATATGGGGATCGGTGGGAAAAGGATTATCGTGGTGTATAACGCCAATCACATTAGGAAAACAGACAACCTAAACATATTTCCTTTGGTTTATCACGTTAGTGGTGACGATAGTACCTAATAATACCATTTGTATGACTTGTATAGTGTCGTTTTGGTGAAAATCATTTCAAGGGCGCTGTACAAAATTGTGCAGGTAATAAATTCAAATACAGAAATCCTTTCTGTAACAATTTCATCACTCAATTTCAATGGCCTGACTGGGTCTAGAATTCATTTCTTTACTTTCAAATCGGTATAGATCACACTTCTAGGAATGATCTGTTCAGTGGGTGACACGAGCATAGGCGGGCATATAAGTATAATAATAAAGAGCGGCGGCGGGTGAATTGGCGGTTGTGACGTCACTACCGCCGGGAGTGAGGAAGCGGCAGTCTGGAAGTCGGGAGGGGGAGCCAATCACCGGTTGATTGCCTTTCAAGCGGCGACCAAACAAACTCAACAACTAATATGGAACAAACTAACTACAAGGTGGTGCGAAAGTCCTCACTCCATTTCCTACTAACTATTCACTTTCTTAAGATGAAGCTATACGTGAAATCCTATTTACATACTATTTAGATTAATCTTTACGACGAATCAGTTTACATTATGAAAACCAAAAAATATGCTACGGATAAATTGAAGCTTTCACTAGCTTTTCTATGTATTGGAATTACAATTAAATTATTAATTACATATCAAAAAATATAAGCGTTAACCACTAAAAAATGTTTTTTCGTGACTTAACTACAAAGTAATATAAAAAACCATTTTTAAATAAAAAATACTAAGACTTTTAATGGCTATGACTATTTTTGAGGTTTCGTTTGTTCTGAATATTTTTCATTCTTATAAAATTATGCACAAAATAAATAAAAACCGCTTTTTCGCTTACTTGCCTCGTGCAAAAAAGACGCTCGATTTAAAATTTTGAAGGCATGAGAATCGAAACATTTCTGGCGTTTATATTTCGTCACCTTAGTTGGATAAGGTTCTATCTACGCCTTACCACGCTAAGGACTTTGACACCTAAGCATATGTTCTTAGGTATCAAAGTCCTTACCATTGTAAAGTACAGTTAGAACCCTATCCAAATGAGGTGACGATTTCTCTAAAGGAGTATAATATGCAAATACAAAGCGACCCACCGTTTGTCAACGTGTATTCTGTTTATTTACTTATTAATATCGAAGTCGTGATGTTAAAGACGCCATTTGCAAAAATGAGAGCATCTTCCGATAGGATGGTGGCTTATGCCCTGCCAAAATGTAGCATTTAGTTTGTGCATACAGAGCGAATGATGAAGAAAGGAGAATAATATTTTTTAGATGATTTCTGTAGCGCCATTTTCGTATGTATGTATGAAGCGAATGTGAATGAAGGAGAAGGGACGACCAAGGAAGACATGGCACGATCAAGTGTATCAGGTACTTGAGTCGGACCACGTCAAGAATCAAAATAACAAAATAAACTATATTTGAATGTGAATGAGGCAGTGTATGTAAAAAAGCCCAGCAGGGTGTTAAACCACAATAAAATTTTTTAAAAATCAAACATGAGTGTGTGCCGAAACCGAGTTGTTAGGCTGTCCGTCCTCCCTGCCTAGTCCTGTGGGGAAAACAGCATGCTGGTTAATAAGTTATATTAAACAACAATAATTAACTAGGTAAAAGCTGCTTTACGGTGAATTTTGTTTTTATCAACCATTTGGGTTGACAGGCTTTCAGGTGTTTTGTTTTGTTGTTGTTGTTGGTAAAAGTTAGTTCAGCTTTAGAACTATCGAAATGTAAAGGCTCCGGTACAGAGAACCCAGATGGGACGCTTTTCATAATTAAGATAGATCTGTGTACACTTTGGGAAATGTTAGGAAATAAACATTTAATACACAAAAATGGTGCTGTTAAAATAAGCAGCATTGAACATTATTTAATGTTTCTAAGCAAAAAAATTAGTATTGTGGTTTTATAAAATATATGTATCGACGTCTCAAATGGTTGAGTGAAATTATTTACAAGGCACGACAAAAATATGTATTAAATAGTATAAATGTAACTTTTATTCGCTGAACTAGAACTTTTGATGATTTTTTGGTATATTTCAAGGAACGCCTCGTAATCCGTTACTATTTTTCTTTTCGAAACGCGGAGTTTTTCGTTGTAAAATTCGTAAATCATGAGACTTGAAAAATTTCAAAACATTAAAAAATAAGACAAAAAAAAACTAACTTTCTACTACATACAGCACATAAATACTTGTCACACTTAATCATAAACACGCAAAAAACCTCAGCACTCCTAGTGAGGTGTTCACGAAACAAACAATATTACCCACACACAGTTTTACCTTGTCAAACCTACCTTACACCCAACATAGTAATAATATAAACGTTTTTTCTATATAAACCACTGTAATCATTTGTAAAATATGTATTCAAGAATAGACATAAATAAATAAAATAAACCTTGAGCGAAGTCGGGTGGTAAAGCGATCTTTCAATAAACTAAATTCGTGTTGAGCAATATCAAGTAATCGTAATTCATAAAATAACAAGAAATATAAAAGGGATATAAAATAAGCAACTCTTAACTTGTTTAATAAAATGGAGTCACGTTAGTGTTCATCTACACCGGACAAATAAAGACTCTTATAAAAGCATGCCCCCCTTTCAATTGCTAATAAATCAATAAATATATCCCAATCTTATCATCACCTGCCACCTGGCGATGTAGACGGACTATCGCCACCTCCGGAGGATATTAGTCAGCGGCGTCCCATCGTCTGGGGCTTCCCCCTTCCACCCCCCACCACGTCCCAGCCTTCACCACCCCACGCCCGCCCACGCAGCCTGTATCCGCCGGATATTGGCTACAGTGGAAACTGATTGCAGACGGACCTGCTGGCGGCTCGTGTACAATAATAATATCTTCATGTTGCAAAGCGTTTCGGCGGTAGTTCCGATGTTGTATAAATAGATTAACACTATCACAAATCCTGTTGATTAGAGATTCAATTAAAACCAACGTATTATTTTTGTCGCCGAATCCGGAGATTATACACAATTTTATAGATACGAACTATTTTATTTACCGGCGTATTATGTGTTGTCGTCGCTAAAATTCGAGAGATAAATAATTGAAAGCTCGTTGATAAAATAAAAACCTTTGAAAGATAGGTTCCTACTTTTTTTAGCAATTTTTGTTTTAAACATTGTTTTAACCGTGTTTTTTTAACATTGTTTTAGCCGTGCTAGAAACACGTAATCAAGTTTTTGCATTGCTTTTAAACACATCGATAGTGGAAATTTAAAATGCTGTAAAGGACAATAAATCAAAAAATTAGTTAAATATGTCATTTTCTCTGTTTTTTTCTCATTAAAAAAGAAAGTGTGATAGCTTTGAAATATTTAGGGGTCGTACATTAATCACGTGATGTTTTTAGCAACTTTTTAACCCCCTCCCCCCTGGTGATATGTGTTGAGGTTTTAGACCACCCCCCCCCCGATACCCAAAATCACGTGTATTTTTTTAGTACAAAGTATAGGAAAATAAGTTCAGTATGTTCAAAAGGACAACATGTTCTATTCGTGCATATCTTTTTTTTTATATGAAATACCGCACAAGAGTCCCAACTGCTCCCGTCTGGAGCCAGTGAGACTATGGCATCCCCAATTGGGGTATGTTGTGAGGATGAAGGTAGTGGGGAGGGGATGGAGATAGGAAAGAGGAAGGTGGGGAAGTACCTGGCTATTCAGATCTGGTCACTAAACACGGCTAAAGCCATTTCAAGCAACGTTTCAATTCTGAATGGTGGTCTTACACCAGGGCGATACTGATAGTATCTTCCACTCTGGAACGTATATTATTTTAAATGAATAAATTGTGAAATAACACCAATTAATCAAATAAAATTTATTTGCGCACGCCGGGTTCGAACCCGCGACCTTCGGATTGTGAGTCGAGAGTCTTGCCTCGGGACCACGGAGGCCGTCATATCGAGTGGATTTAAAAATAAAAAAATGTTATTAAAGAAATTTACAAAAAAGGTTAAGTATTCGGAAAGGACTATTAAACGTTATGTTATAATAAAGAAATCACAATTCTAGTTCTACAAAACCAGGAGACATTATTTTAGGAAAAAAAAATCGCTTTCCTGAATAATTGACATTTTGTCCTTTGCAGCATTTACAATTTCCGTTATCGATGTGTACGTGAATTCTGTAATCAACATTTTTCTCGTACTCAGAAATCGTTTCACAGATCGTAAACAATTCATCAAATTTCTAAGTTCTGCGAAAATTCTGTTATTATAACATTACTTTCCAGTTGTTTCATAAAACTTGATTATTTAATTTGAAATTTTATGAATTTTTCAAGTTTTGTGAAACAACTAGACCTCACTCGTAGTTTAATAATCTATTATAACGTAGTAAATAATTTGAAAGTTCTAAAAAACGTGACATGAAAAATAATGTTCTTCTTCAGTGCCAGTATAAAGTAGAAAATAATTATTCGATTTTCCAAAAATAAGCTAGTAAATAAGAAATTCTTTCTCGGTGTTCTTATACATAACACAGTCTATAAATTGATTGCTTCACACGTAGGTGAGTTGCTTCTAAGCCTACAATGTTCTTTCTCATTGCTAGTTTGACGTAGTTAATAATTCGAGTGCTTCAGACCTGAGCGAATTTCAAATTTTATTTCTCAGTGCCAAAATAAAGTTGCCAACATTTTACAATGCTTCAAAATTGAGTGTGTTTAAATCTCATTAAAACAAAACTTTGCACCCAGATGTTCTAAATGCTGTTATTTACCGTAGACAATATTGTGATTATTTAACGTCTCAGGCCTCGGGCTTATTTTGTCGGAAGGTCAAAATATTTCCGCTTTGCAATAAAATCTAAATAAATAGTATATTTCTGAACGCGTCCGAAAATTAAGAAATTTTTTGAATTTTGATGAAAAATCCTTTCAAATTTTATAATTCGACTTAACATGTAAATTTTGAAATACAAAATTTTTTAATACGTAAAAAGGTTTTAAAAATGGATCACCTTACTTTTGTTTAACTAAAATCAAAGATAACGAAACAAATGTATTTTAAACGTTGTAGTCAACTCACTATTAAAATAATAATAATTTTTTTTTTCAAATTGCCTTTGAAAACTTTGATTTCATAAAGGCATTCACATTTTAATAATTATTTTGTGGTTAACATTTATATTTGAATATGAAGCGTGGTGTTTTCTCTTTTTAACACCGTTTGGATCATATTTTTAACTATGGTAGTAAGGGAGACGCAACTATTTCCATGAGACCTATATGAGTTGTTCCGAAAAACAAATTAAGCTGAGGGGTTAAAATTTCAATCTTAGGCAAGGTTATCACACTGGGTGATATATAAAATATAAGTAACAAAACAGAAGGTAATTTATTAATACGAACACGGACTAGAGATAGAGAAACCACGAAGTCATAAAAAATACATCGCTGATAGCATATTTATTGGGAATATAGATGGTACTTACAATAAAATACGGTCTGTTTTACGTTTTACAGGCTGAGGACGGTTTAACGTTCGGTAGGTCACGTAAATGGCACCTGATGCCATTGACGTCACAGATTTATGGCTGCCAACGCCATCCAACATTAGGTACACGGTGTCCGGAAACTCGAAGTACAATTTTAATTGTATTTGATTAATTTGTGCTATTTCACAATTTATTAATTTAAAATAGTATATACAGTATATTTGCGGCACGATCCAGAGAGAAAGATACTCTGTGTGAAGGGGCAAGACTCTTGACTAGCAATCCGGAGGACGCGGGTTTAATTTCCGGCGTGAGCCAGTAAATTTTATTAATTTATGTTAACAATTTTTATCATTTAAAATCATACAAGGTATATTTGCGGAACGTTCCAGAGTGGCAGATCTTTTACTACAGCCCTGGTGTATCATTCAGAATTGAAGTTGATTGAAATGGTTTTAGACGTGTTAGGTGACTGGATCTGAACAGCCAGGTACTACCCCGCCTTCCTCTTCCCCATCTGCTGTCCTCACCACTACCTTTGTCCTCACAAAATACATCAACTGGGGATGCCAAAGCCAAAACTGCTTGCTTGTGTTTGCTACGCGCGTTGTATTGCGGGTACTCACGTGAAGCTCGAGACGCCTAAAAGTAGCTCCACGTACGAATGGGCATAGTTTCACTGGCTCCAGACGCGTAGAGCCTTCGCCCTGCTTTTTTAACCCTACAATTGCCGAAAAGGAAAAAATAATCGAAATATGTACTCAGATCGATATTTTTTCGTACTCTTGGGGCTGCTCCCCCCTTACCGTCCTTTGCACCGCGCTCCTTCTTAATTAGTTGGTGCTGTAGATTCACAAGTTTCCCGCTTGTGGCATGAGTTTCCAGACACCGTGTACTTGGTTCTGACTTTCCCAATCCCCATGCATCAGGCTCAGCATGCCGGGAGACTGAACAGATGCTGTGAATGGCAAAATTAGTGGTGCACACATATAGTTTAGAACTGTTAACAACACTTAAATGATATATTATGCTTCTTGTAATAACAACCATTATTATGTTGTGAAGAGAAAGATAAAGAAATTTTAGCCCATGGAAAAAATGGACCTGTTTTTAATAATGTAACCTGCATTATTAATTAAGCAATTTATTTTTTAAATAATATACAAGATGGTACACGTCCCTGAATACATTTTGCGGTCCGATGATATTTTTTCCAATTAAAAACAATCACATTATTTTTCCATCACAAACATCGTCGGGTATAGACCAGCGAATCACATGATAGGCATCATCATAAAGCATCGCTTTTCTATATGGAACACTAAGGACAAAGTGTCTACCTGTCTAAGGCAGTGATCGCGGATCCCGATCACGTTTCGTGCGGGTCCACGAGCCTTCCTCACTTGGTTGCACAGTAAACAAAATATCAAAAAATTGCGGTTTCAAGTATTCAACGGATAAGAAACTTTAGTCTTTCATCAAAGTTTTGAATCAGTCGCTCAAAATAGTGAGCTTTTTTTTACTGAGTACTTCTTCGTGGTCCGATTTTAAATTTTGTAGGAATTTTTCACTTTCGCAGCGTGGCGCTTTTCTAAAGCAATTTAAAGGTTTCCATTTTATAAAATAATATTCTTTTCTTCATTTTATAATCTTAATATAATAAATATAAAAATAAATGTCCATTATGCGTTCCTAAACCATTCATCCGATTGCGATGAAACTTTGGTGATTTATTGTGCATACGCCAGTGATGGTTTCTACAGAGCTCTGCTGGCTTTAAGAAATTATTTCCTTTGCCATTCATCCGATTCATGAAACGATTTTAACAAACTTTGGTGAGTTGTTGTACGCACACCCGTGAAGTATAAAGGTGATTTCTGGCATTATGAAATATGCATATAAAATTTACAATAGATGGCGCATGAGTTGATTGAGAGGGCAGAAGAAGGGATTGCCAAGGAGGCAAAATAGCGGTAGGAGATAGAAAAGGTAAATTTGGAAAATCCATGCATCTCACAACGACAGCTGTATGTGACCTGCTCGCGCGTCGGAAAATCTTGTAATTTATTCATATACGCAACAGAAGGAAAAACGAAAAAATCAAAAAAAAAAAGTACTATTTTTTTAATATATTTTGTCCGCGAAGTAAATTCATACGTATTTGATTTAAATGGTAGAACGCCCGCTTTGTTTTGGGGCTATTTATTCACCCCAGTCTTATACAATTACAAATACGAAAATTCCGTGACAATATTTGTCTCTTTATTTTAAAATGACTGCCAAAAATTAGAAGCATGTTTTTTCTTTAATATTTCAGAATGCCAAAAATCGACAGCATTTATTAATTCGACCTCGGACATGTAAATTTGTCGCTTAAAACAGTTTTTATAAAAAATTATGGGTTAAGAGAATATAAATAGGTTTGCGATACCTCCAACTGCGAAGATAACCATGTCAAGCCGTATGTATCCTTCATACTGCGGCCCGCGAACAAATTAAAAATGAATAAATTGGCCCTCCGGTTAAAAGGTTGATCATCTCTGGTCCAGGGACAAAGGTGTGGGAGCGGCTCTAAAGCCGACTTCTATTAGTCTGGGAGGGTTGAATAGCCGAGGAGGAGGCATCCTTTCACTTTGATCGCCAACACCTTGACGCTTGACACCTGCCGTCAAGGGTAAGGCGAAGGGAAAGGTGAAGGGAAAAGGGGACGTCAGGGAAATAACATCCTTCTACTTTTCCTGAGCCCACACGCGTCCCGGCGCTTTGCATATTAATAACAGTTTCAGCGACTTGCTTTCAGCACCACATGTGTAGGGAAGTGTATTCCCTGAAAATACTCGGGAAAAACTTGCCTGAAAAAATACACGTCTCGGTAAAATACTGAAATCGCTAAACTTGACGGAAAAATTGAAATGGCAACGGTTGGCATTTTTGTAGAATTTTCACATGGTTTCGGACTTGAAAAGATACCCCGTTGAAACGAAATCTAAACGTTGCATGAAATTATTTTAGCGATGCTTGGTAGCCAATCTCCATATTATTTATTCCCTTTTGGAACATTCTGTATTAAACAAGCTGACCCGGCCACGCGTTGCTGTGACGTGAAATCGAAACACAACGCCATTCACTGGATGGTTACCCAACATAGATAACCAAATGTCGTGTCGATTAATTAACTCACACCGCCACCTGTTAGAAATCCATCTTTTAGAACTTATAAATAATTACAAAGCATTATAAATAATTAAAAATAATTATTAAATAAATAATTACATTTAACTAACAAGTAATTACAAATCACGTCCTATAACAAACATTTAATGGAAATTTAATTCGCAATGATAAATTTTGATCTCAATAATCGAGATAAAAACTATCCTTTATTTTAAGTTGGACCAAATAACATATAGTAAACCAGATTTTATCAAAATCGGTAAAATAGTTTCGGAGTTTATCTCGAACAAACATCGTGACGCCAGATTTTTATATGTATAAAGATATACCTTTCTATGGTTTGAATTACGATGTGGCTACACAACCGTTGCGCGTTAATTAAGTGGCATACAAAGAAAGAACAAAATGAAGGATTTATTGAAGCTTAGGAAATGGTTTGGAACGAGCAAGAAACAATCAATCAGCTTACAGGAAATAAATCAAGTGGTCAGAGGGGAAAAAGTACGGAAAATTAATTGCAAAGAATATCGGTGATATGACGGCCTTGGACGGCGTGAACACGCAATCATCCCGGAAGGAAAACCCAGATATATGGGTTCTAAACGGCGATATACTAATTGAAAAAAATCAAAGGAACCATGCATAATTCTTGATAACGGAGGTTAATTAATAATCATGAAAGGAAAAACAAACAACAAAAAACCCCCACGTAGAATTACAAGAATGGAACAAAAGAAGGCAAAGCAATTATTGAACAGTGAGTAGTAGGTGGTACTACTGTACGGTGTACTAGGTAGGAACGAATGAAGTTTCGGAGTTTACGAGAAACTCGGCCCGGTGTGATTTTTTAAGGTTTCAGGAGAATTTTCTTTGTGTGGAAAAATTTCGGCTTTTATTAACGAAGACGTGGAATTACTGAGAATGGGGATTGGGTTAAAGTTGAGCCACGAAGCGAAAACATTCAGTTAAAGAAATAGAGTTGTTGTCTTTTCTCCACCTTAATTTAAGGGTATAGATATAATGTTAACTTTGTTAAGCCGAAAAGTTTACGGCAAGTCAACCAAAACACGGGTACGTGATACGGGTATCGAACCCTACTCGTCTTTAGAAGAAATTGTACTACAGTGAAATCTAAAATTGTTATTTTTTACATTAACTCTACCCAGGAGTACTTGAGTAAAATAATTTCATCTTTGGGGATGCTGTGTGGCGAACTTTTCGAGGAGAGGAAGGAGTGAACTTGAGTCTTGCAAAATAACCGTATTGTAGGAGGAAGGAAACACAGAGTAGCCAACAGTCTAACCGTTGAACTCAAGAACGAATCGTAGAAGAAACCCATTCTCGTGTGACAAATGTCAACAATTATGCACCGGTTCCGAAGGGATGAACGACGCTGGTTTCTTGGAGCATCTTCCAACGAAATAATGTAAGAATGAAGGCAGTATTTTCACCCGACGCCTGTCTGTGATAACAATCTGTTAAGAGCCATTAAACAGCGGCTGAGAATTTAAATTTTATCGAACGATTATCTTGCGATCGTACACCCTTGCAACTGCACAGGACGGTTCCGATGAGAAAGATTAATTATTCTCCATATCAGCATTTTATTATAATAACTCAATATCGATTTTATTTCATTCCAAATTTGCTTTGATAAATTCCTACATTCAAAAATATACAAACTCGTGATGATAAAACTGTTAAAATTATGTACTTTTTGTCATTATTTTTTGACCATTAGTATTTATAATTTTTCAATAATGTCTAAGCAAAATAAGAATGTATTTTTTTTTTTAAATATATTAATTTGTAAGACGGTAAATTAATAGACAAACTGAAGTATTTTTGTCACAAAACAAGGGCGCGGATCTTTTTTTATGATTTTATTTGAGCTAAAATTAAAATTCTGAAAAGTAGCTTTCCCATATAATGTATTGATTTATTTTACTGCATGATTATGATTTAAAATGTATGTTGTATAATGCAAAATTTTGTTTGAAAATTTAACAAATCTGCCAACAACTTAACGGTAAAACCTTATTGTACTAAAAATAAACATATTTTCTCAACATTTTAAAAATAGCTTTACTAGATAAAAGAACAGTCTTTCGAAATCAATTTATAATTCTTTTGTGGAAAAGAGTCAAAACGTCTAAAATTTGATTTAATAATGACAGATTTCCGGTTTCGTCTGGTTATTGTAAGATGTGGGAATCTGCAGCGTATGGACCGCCTGTTTCCGTCAAAGTCAGGGGTTTTGAAGATTCATATTCACAGCATATCTAATATATTAACCCGTCTAATCACAGGAGACCCAAGTTGTCCCAAAACATCATATGCCGTTATAATAACAGGAGACCCAGATTGTCCCAGAGCGACCGTGCATTATTAAAAGTTAGATATCTCTCTTCCTGTCATATAAACATTTGTGATTTCTTTTATGTTAGAGAGCTAAAGAAATGATGCTTCTTATTGTTTTAGAAATATACAAGCTGTATTGGTTAGATATTTTACAAACCCGATCATAAGTGACGATTTTATTTTGCGCCAATTTGTGACCTAACAAACACTAAATTTAAAAATAAAATTGTATGAAAGTTGTAAAAAGTGAGGTGACAGTTTCATTACAAATTTTCTTATAAAAATGAACCTGTATTTAAAATTTTAAGTTTATTTAATTTAACATATTTTTTTGAGGAATCCCCAGGTACGTATTTTTGAGCCAATTTATATTTTCAATATAAAAATTTTAATGTTTAAAAACAAAAAAATTGATTTCTAATAAACACATCAGAAAGATTATTTTATCTTGATTTTAGAACAATTTTTGTTTTTGCAAAAAAATTACAAAATAACTAATAAAAAAGAACATTTAAAATGCATGGCAAGAATCGGGAATTTTGCACGCAAATCTTGACAGGCAAAAGTTCAAAGATATTATTTTCTCATTATTCGAAGGGTTAAATTCTCGTGTCACGGTGTTAGTTATCATACTCCTCCGAAACGGCTGGACCGATTTTGATGATCGACCGATCGGCCAACTATTTTTCATACCCCTAAAAGTTAAGGGTGGTCCACGCCGAATATTTATTTTTTCGACAAAATGTTTAATTTTTATTTTTTTATGGTGAGGCATTATAAAATACATACAGTCCTAAATTTCCACTGTTCTACCATCTACCCCTATTTTTTAACAGCGATATTAGTAATTCAATCATATTCAACCTCGGTCGATAGAAATAATTCACAAATAGTAAAAAAGAATTTTCAAATTTGGTGCAGTCGTTCGGAAGTTATGCGCATACCAACATTTCGAAGATTCATTTTTATATGGATAGATCATTGACCTAGTATACCCTAGACAAGCCGTCTCATAGTAAAAATCTGAAAAAACATAATCCCAAGTATCAGTAATTTCGCAATACAACTCTCCTTCGAATTCCGCCGTCTTGCATGCGAATTCTCGGCAATATAAAACTGAGCACTGACATAATCCCATGGTGTAATTTTCGAACTAATACATCGATAGGTGATCACGTGTTGCATGCGTGGACATTTAGACAAGCTGTGTTGTATAAAAATGGTTTTCAAAGTGGGGATCGCGAGACATTCATAAATTTAATTAGACAAAAATATTTTTTTACTTTATTATGACAAGCGATTCAATTTCGGAGGTGAGTATGGGTACCGCCGCCTCGGGAACCATTTATTGGATAACCAACGCCTCTGCCATAGGTCACTCCAAGTGGTTCGCTACGTTTGGTGACTAGGCAGGGGTGCCCGGGTTCATGGATTGAGGTTTGTCCGGGTCTTGGCGGCGGATGCGTCTGCAAATTTTTAAATTTTATTTTTCTGTTGAACGTATGGCTCGTTGTCAACCACCAAGCAGCAATTTCGTCGGAGTGTCCTGTCGAAAGCGGTGTACACTGCAAACCATACTTTAGATTCGTGTACAAAAACTTGTACACAGTCCCGTATATGTATATATTGATCATGAGTTTTAAAATAAAAAAATCCATTCATCGTTTGCTTGAAAATAATGACGAAAAATTCACCCTTTTACCGCCCACGCACCGTGGGCTGCCCAGGTTGGTTGCTTATCATTAACACAGTGATGAGCAACCAGCAGCCCGCAAGCCCATTTACTGCTTTCCGGGCTTTTAACTACAAAAAATATCAAAAAAATTGCACTAAAAAATATTCAAAGGCTTCTGTTCTGTTTTGCAAAATGTCTTAGGCGAAAACTATAATCTTTCTTAAAAGTTTTGAATCGGCTGCTCAAACATTAAGTTTTTTTTGTATATAGGTAATAATTAAAAAATGACAGAAATTTGTAGTTAATTAAAGCCCGTTAGTAAGCGCTCAAAAAGAAGTGGAAGGTGAGATATGTAAATACCAATGTTAGAGGAAGCGCGAAAACGATAATATTTAAGCGAAAATTGTGAAAATGTTTAATTAAACATGACTCGTTTAAACTATTTTGAAATAGAACCAAAATCCCGCGGGAAATGTCATAGCTTTAAAGATAAAATGAATTATGATTTTTTGCATATATATAACTTGTAATGTAACAAAAATAAAGAGCTTATAATAATTTTCGAAATATACGATTGTACGATTTTCTTCTATCGGAAGAATTTCATTAAATTACCGTTTCGGCGTGGCAAATGTATAGATATTGTCGTCAAAAATAACATATATTTTTTAGAAACTTAAAGTGTTCTAGAGAAATATGTTGTAAAACGGTAGAAATTCGGAATGCTATGGCTTAAGATAGGTTAACTTTCGACCTTAATTGAAAAATAGTGCAGCGGTTTTTTGTTAAGATCTGCGTTTAATGTATTTTAAAGGTTTCCGTTTTATACAACCGGGTCGCGTTTTTAAAAAGTTTGAAAACCACTGCCATATGGTGCCGCCAGCCCTTCGTCTATGTGTTAGTATCGGTGTGTGGTGACGTCACAAGCATTTGGGTGATTAAGTGACGTCAGAAACTTTGCTTGCCAAAAAAATAATACGTCAATATTATTACATTTATTAAAACGCTGCCTTAAAGCTATCTGTAAGGAATACTTTTTTTTGTGTATTCAGATAGCTGGCTACATTATCAAATATAAAGTCCGCGGACTGTACCTTGTACAATATCCGGAAGTAGGATATTTTTGTGTTTGAAAAAATTAACTCCGTCAGGACGGCTGGGACAGCAATTAGTTTCAGTGTGGACCGGTAAAAGGTAAAACACAAAGCACTATGCGATCTAAGTAGTACGAAACAATGCTCGCACTTTTTCATAAATGGGCCTTGAGCCAATTTTATTTGGTTTCTGGCGTCATTTTTAAATTCACAGGGCACGTCTAGATATACTTGGTCGAAGGGATAGATAGATATTAACTACGACGCCTTAAATAAAAATATATCGACATCGTTTCTACGGCAACGATTTGTTTTTTGACAATAACTTGCTTTTGTTAGCGAAAGAAATCGTATAATAAATAAAATACATTTTATTTTTTTATTTATTAATCTATAAACATAGGGTTTTACATAGGGTTTAATTGATGCCTGTCTCACTAGGATTTACCTGTGTTGAGACAGGCTTAGAGGTACATATTTAAAATTACAAGAATATTTAAAGTAACATACAAATTCAATTGAATACTATAAAAATGGAAAGGTGATTGGAAGTGTGGGTTCACTTTAAAGATAGTTATGTAAATGTAGGAAGAGATGATGTACAGTAAATGATGATGTATAGTAAATCCTGTCAAATCTATTTATGGGATTGATTAATTAATTTGACATGATTCTATTTTTAAGTTATTTTACATGGATTAGGTCGTATGCAAATTGTTTACTGTCTATTAATGATTTACTTTACAGATGTTTGCAGTAGTGTGGCGTCCAATACTAACAATCCATTTCTTTACGTCTTGTTTGAATTTAGTCAAGGATTCAGTATGTCTGATTGTAGCTGGTAGTGTATTGTATAGTTTGCAAGCTATGTATTTGAAGTGTCTTTGTCCAAAGGTAGTTTTGGAAAAAGGAGTTTGGAGAAGTTCTTTGTTTTTGGCTCGGGTATTGTGCGTTGTTTGTGTTGTTTTGTATGATGTTTTGTTGTTTTTGTGTAAATTAACTAATATGGATCTTGCGTAGAGTTGTTTAATGTCCATAACGTTGAAAGTATTAAAGATCGTATCAGTGCTGGTAGTAAGAGGCAGTTTAAGAATAATTTTTATGATAAGTTTTTGTGCTTTAATGATGGGGTCGAGGGCACTGGAATAAGCATTACCCCAAGCTGAAATTCCGTATTCGATGTGAGATTGGCATAGTGAGAAGTACACTGTTTTTAAAAGTTTTAAGTCAAGGAAGTTGCGTGTTTGTTTGAAAAAGTATATAGATTTGCGGATTTATACATACATCCGCAAAGCATTGAATTTATAGAAATTTACATTAATATTTATAAATTCAAAGCGCCATAGCTTACAATTATATACAGTCTTTAGTCCCCGCATATAATGTAGCTTTCTATTGGTGAAAAAATTGATTCCATGAGAACTCTGTTTATTATAAAAATATTACATATGGCTGCCTGAAAGGTAAAATTTTCACGAAAATCCAAAGGATTTTTTTCATTATAGATTTACCAATTAAAAATCAACGTTCATTTTGTATTCAACGTCATCCCTAAACTCATATTACTTGATTTAAAAAAAAATCAACCAGAAAAAATGATATTTTCTCGAGTTATCGTGTTAACATTCCCATGCGGGCATCAAAAAATCCACGATAATATTTTTAAATCACATTTTTTATTTGAAAAAAACAATTGATTAATTTTTAAAAAATTGCAAGTTAAATAGATATTTTAAGTTCTATTAAAGTGCTTTTTGAATCAAAAATACGTTTTTTTTTTGCCTGTTAGAAACCATTTAATACGACGAAATTGAGATTTTTAATTTTTAGGCCACAGTAGAGCATACCTACGTGCGTTTGCGTTTAAGGCATGCAATATTGTATTAGTTTGCTTATTATTTGACTTACCTTTCACAGCTCACAACACAGGTTGATTTATATCAGATTGCTTAATCAATTTAAAGTGAAAACTGACTTTATTAATCTATACTAATATAATAAATGCCAAACTGCTCGAATTTATTTCTTACGCTTTCATGCATTAACCAAGAAAATGATAAAAATATTAAAAAAATATTTCCTAGAAATAATGTATTTGGCAAAACAACGTTTGCCGGGTCAGCTAGTAATTATATAAAATTTAACCGTTTTAATTTGTATAATAAATCATCATCTGTTTGCGAGAAGTGTCTGCCGAGTCGCATTAATAGCAGGCAAATCAAGTAATATAATACCTTGGAGATCAAAGTTTAAATTGCTCTTGATTTCGCATCTGATAAATAAATATTATTCGAAACGATCCTACCCACCCCAATCAGAAGGAGGTACCTACCCTTATCCCAGTACGCCCGAGGGCATTATATTTAGGTGGCTAGGTCCGGAGAGTGGGAGAGTTGTGGGGTTTAATCAGCCGGTGTACACAGCAACTAACAGCCAATACACGAACGTAGAATAGACAGGGATCAAGGGAAGGAGTGACCTTTGGGGTTATCGTCCTTGCTTTCATAATATTCTGTATTTTTATCTTTTTATAGCTCTGGTTTGCATGCTATGGTGATGAAAATTTTATCAACATTTTTAAACATTAATTGAAAACTACGAGTACAATGCTCGGAACCAGTGGGACAATAAGACCCTTCTCAGCATAAAGGAGCAGAGAAACGGAAGGAAAATGCGAGAGAAAGGATAATGTGGAGGAGGTATGGTGGGAAGTATGTAGGTAACTGGTAAACTGTAGTTCTATTACAGTTAAAGGTGAAGAGGAACCATGCATGACCGTATAAATAAAGTTACCGTGTGGTAAAACACTGTACGACCGTGCAAATGAAGTTCCCGTATGGTAAGACCCCATGTATGACCGTGTAAATGAAGTTACCGTGTGGTAGAACCATATATGGCCGTGTAAATGAAGTAACCGTTTGGTAAAACCGTGTACGACCGTGTAAATGAATTAACCGTTCGGTAAAACAATATATAACCGTGTAAATGAAGTTAACATTTGATAAAACCATGTATGATCGTGTAAATGAAGTTACCGTGTGGTAAAACCAAGTATGACCGTGTAAATGAAGTAACCGTTTGGTAAAACCATGTATGACCGTGTAAATGAATTAACCGTTCGGTAAAACAATATATAACCGTGTAAATGAAGTTAACATTTGATAAAACCATGTATGATCGTGTAAATGAAGTTACCGTGTGGTAAAACCAAGTATGACCGTGAAAATGAGGTAACCGTTTGGTAAAACCCTGTATGACCGTGTAAATGAATTTACCGTTGGGTAATACAAAAAATGACCGTGTAAATGAAGATACCGTGTGTGAAACCATGTATGACCGTGTAAAAGAAGTAATCGTTTGATAAAACCATGTATGACGATGTAAATGTAGTGGAGATGATGTAATTACCATGTGGTAAAACCATGTATGACCGTGTAAATGAAGTTACCGTGTGGTAAAACCATGTATGACCGTGTAAATGAAGTTACCGTGTGGTAAAACCATGTATGACCGTGTAAATGATGTGACCGTTTGGTAAAACCATGTATGACCGTGTAAATGAAGATAACGTTTGGTAAAACCATGTATGACCGTGTTAATGAAGTAACCGTTTGGTAAAACCATGTACGGCCGTGTAAATGATGTGGATATGATTAAATTACCGTGTCGTAAAACCATGTATGACCGTGTGAATGAAGTTAACGTTTGGTAAAACCATGTATGACGGTGTAAATGATGTGGAGATGATGTATTTACCATGTGGTAAAACTATGTATGACCGTGTAAATGAAGTTACCGTATGGTGAAAACATGTATGACCGTGTAAATGAATTTACCGTACGGTAAAACCATATTTGACCGTGTACATGAAGATACCGTGTGGTAAAACCATGTATGACCGTGTAAATGAAGTAACCGTGTGGTAAAACCATGTATGACCGTGTAAATGAAGTAACCGTGTGGTAAAACCATGTGTGACCGTGTAAATGATGTTACCGTTTGGTAAAACCATGTATGACCGTGTAAATGAAGTTAACGATTGGTAAAACCATGTATTACCGTGTAAATGATTTGGAGATGATGTATTTACCATGTGGTAAAACCATGTATGACCGTGTAAATGAAGTTACCGGGTGGTAAAACCATGAATGACCGTGTAAATGAAGTAACCGTTTGGTAAAACCATATACGGCCGTGTAAATGATGTGAAGATGATGAAATTACCGTGTGGTAAAACCATGTATGACCGTGTAAATGAAGTTAACGTTTGGTAAAACCATGTATTACCGTGTAAATGATTTGGAGACGATGTATTTACCATGTGGTAAAACCATGTATGACCGTGTAAATGAAGTTACCGTGTGGTAAAATCATGTATGACTGTGTAAATGAAGTTACCGTGTGGTAAAACCGTGTATGACCGGGTAAATGAAGTTACCGTATGGTGAAAACATGTATGACCGTGTAAATGAAGTTAACGTTTGGTAAAACCATGTATGACCGGGTAAATGATGTGGAGATGATGTATTTACCATGTGGTAAAACCATGTATGACTGTGTAAATGAAGTGACCGTGTGGTAAAACCATGTATGACTGTGTAAATGAAGGTAACGTTTGATAAAACCATGTATGATCGTGTAAATGAAGATACCGTGCGGTAAAACCATGGATGACCGTGTAAATGAACTTACCGTTCGGTAAAACAAAATATGACCGTGTAAATGAAGATAACGTTTGGTAAAACCATGTATGACCGTGTAAATGATGTGGAGATGATGTATTTACCATGTGGTAAAACCATGTATGACCGTGTAAATGAAGTTACCGTGTGGTTAAACCATGAATGATTGTGTAAATGAAGTTACCGTGTGGTAAAATCATGTATGACTGTGTAAATGAAGTTACCGTGTGGTAAAACCGTGTATGACCGTGTATGACCGTGTAAATGAAGTTACCGTATGGTGAAAACATGTATGACCGTGTAAACCGTTAACGTTTGGTAAAACCATGTATGACCGGGTAAATGATGTGGAGATGATGTATTTACCATGTGGTAAAACCATGTATGACTGTGTAAATGAAGTGACCGTGTGGTAAAACCATGTATGACTGTGTAAATGAAGGTAACGTTTGATAAAACCATGTATGATCGTGTAAATGAAGTAACCGTGCGGTAAAACCATGGATGACCGTGTAAATGAACTTACCGTTCGGTAAAACAAAATATGACCGTGAAAATGAAGACACCGTGTGGTGAAACAATGTATGACCGTGTAAATGAAGTTAACGTTTGGTAAAACCATGTATGACCGTGTAAATGAAGATAACGTTTGGTAAAACCATGTATGACCGTGTTAATGAAGTAACCGCTTGGTAAAACCATGTACGGCCGTGTAAATGATGTGGAGATGATAAAATTACCGTGTCGTAAAACCATGTATGACCGTGTAAATTAAGTTAACGTTTGGTAAAACCATGTATGACGGTGTAAATGATGTGGAGATGATGTATTTACCATGTGGTAAAACTATGTATGACCGTGTAAATGAAGTTACCGTATGGTGAAAACATGTATGACCGTGTAAATGAATTTACCGTACGGTAAAACCATATTTGACCGTGTACATGAAGATACCGTGTGGTAAAACCATGTATGACCGTGGTAATGAAGTAACCGTGTGGTAAAACCATGTATGACCGTGTAAATGAAGTAACCGTGTGGTTAAACCATGTGTGACCGTGTAAATGATGTTACCGTTTGGTAAAACCATGTATAACCGTGTAAATGAAGTAAACGATTGGTAAAACCATGTATGACCGTGTAAATGAAGAAACCGTTTGGTAAAACCATATACGGCCGTGTAAATGATGTGGAGATGATGAAATTACCGTGTGGTAAAACCATGTACGACCGTGTAAATGAAGTTAACGTTTGGTAAAACCATGTATTACCGTGTAAATGATTTGGAGATGATGTATTTACCATGTGGTAAAACCATGTATGACCTTGTAAATGAAGTTACCGTGTGGTAAAACCATGTATGACCGTGTAAATGAAGTAACCGTTTGGTAAAACCATATACGGCCGTATAAATGATGTGGAGATGATGAAATTACCGTGTGGTAAAACCATGTATGACCGTGTAAATGAAGTTAACGTTTGGTAAAACCATGTATGACCGTGTAAATGAAGTAACCGTTTGGTAAAACAAGGAACGACCATGTAAATGATGTGGAGACGATGAAATTACCGTGTGGTAAAACCATGTATGACCGTATAAATGAATTTACCGTACGGTAAAACAAAATATGACCGTGTAAATGAAATTAACGTTTGGTAAAACCATGTATGATCGTTTAAATGACCGTGTAAATGATGTGGAGTTGATGAAATTACCGTGTGGTAAAACCATGTATGACCGTGTAAATGAAGTTACCGTTTGGTAAAACCGTGTATGACCGTGTAAATGAAGTTACCGTTTGGTTAAACCATGTATGATCGTGTAAATGAAGTAACCGTGCGGTAAAACCATGAACGACCGTGTTAATGATGTGGAGATGATGAAGTTACCGTGTGGTTAAACCATGTATGACCGTGTAAATGAAGTAACCGTTTGGTAAAATCATGTATGACCGTGTAAATGAATTTACCGTACGGTAAAACCATATATGACCGTGTTAATGAAGATAACGTTTGATAAAACCATGTATGACCATGTAAATGAAGTAACCGTGCGGTAAAACCATGACCGTGTTAAGATGTGGAGATGATGAAGTTACCGTGTGGTAAAACCATGTATGACCGTGTAAATGAAGTAACCGTTTGGTAAAATCATGTATGACCGTGTAAATGAATTTACCGTACGGTAAAACCATATATGACCGTGTAAATGAAGATACCGTGTCGTAAAACCATGTATGACCGTGGAAATGAAGTAACCGTGTGGTAAAACCGTGTATGACCGTGTAAATGAAGTAACCGTTTTGTAAAACAATGTATGACTGTGTTAATGAATTTATCGTCCGGTAAATCAAAATATGACCGTGTAAATGAAATTAACGTTTGGTAAAACCATGTGTGACCGTGTAAATGATGTTACCGTTTGGTAAAACCATGTATAACCGTGTAAATGAAGTAAACGATTGGTAAAACCATGTATGACCGTGTAAATGAAGAAACCGTTTGGTAAAACCATATACGGCCGTGTAAATGATGTGGAGATGATGAAATTACCGTGTGGTAAAACCATGTACGACCGTGTAAATGAAGTTAACGTTTGGTAAAACCATGTATTACCGTGTAAATGATTTGGAGATGATGTATTTACCATGTGGTAAAACCATGTATGACCTTGTAAATGAAGTTACCGTGTGGTAAAACCATGTATGACCGTGTAAATGAAGTAACCGTTTGGTAAAACCATATACGGCCGTATAAATGATGTGGAGATGATGAAATTACCGTGTGGTAAAACCATGTATGACCGTGTAAATGAAGTTAACGTTTGGTAAAACCATGTATGACCGTGTAAATGAAGTAACCGTTTGGTAAAACAAGGAACGACCATGTAAATGATGTGGAGACGATGAAATTACCGTGTGGTAAAACCATGTATGACCGTATAAATGAATTTACCGTACGGTAAAACAAAATATGACCGTGTAAATGAAATTAACGTTTGGTAAAACCATGTATGATCGTTTAAATGACCGTGTAAATGATGTGGAGTTGATGAAATTACCGTGTGGTAAAACCATGTATGACCGTGTAAATGAAGTTACCGTTTGGTAAAACCGTGTATGACCGTGTAAATGAAGTTACCGTTTGGTTAAACCATGTATGATCGTGTAAATGAAGTAACCGTGCGGTAAAACCATGAACGACCGTGTTAATGATGTGGAGATGATGAAGTTACCGTGTGGTTAAACCATGTATGACCGTGTAAATGAAGTAACCGTTTGGTAAAATCATGTATGACCGTGTAAATGAATTTACCGTACGGTAAAACCATATATGACCGTGTTAATGAAGATAACGTTTGATAAAACCATGTATGACCATGTAAATGAAGTAACCGTGCGGTAAAACCATGACCGTGTTAAGATGTGGAGATGATGAAGTTACCGTGTGGTAAAACCATGTATGACCGTGTAAATGAAGTAACCGTTTGGTAAAATCATGTATGACCGTGTAAATGAATTTACCGTACGGTAAAACCATATATGACCGTGTAAATGAAGATACCGTGTCGTAAAACCATGTATGACCGTGGAAATGAAGTAACCGTGTGGTAAAACCGTGTATGACCGTGTAAATGAAGTAACCGTTTTGTAAAACAATGTATGACTGTGTTAATGAATTTATCGTCCGGTAAATCAAAATATGACCGTGTAAATGAAATTAACGTTTGGTAAAACCATGTATGATTGTTTAAATGAATTTACCGTGTGGTAAAACCATGTATGACCGTGTAAATGATGTGGAGTTGATGAAATTACCGTGTGGTAAAACCATGTATGACCGTGTAAATGAAGTTACCGTTTGGTAAAACCATGTATGATCGTGTAAATGAAGTTACCGTGTGGTAAAACCACGTATGACCGTGTAAATGAAGTTACCGTTTGGTAAAACCATGTATGACCGTGTAAATGAAGTAACCGTTTGGTAAAATCATTTATGACCGTGTAAATGAATTTACCGTACGGTTAAACAAAATATGACCGTGTAAATAAAGATACCGTGCTGAAAAACCATGTATGACCGTGTAAATGAAATAACGTTTGGTAAAACCATGTATGACCGGTTAAATGAAGTTACCGTGTGGTAAAACCATGTATGACCGTGTAAATGAAGTAACCGTTTGGTAAAATCATTTATGACCGTGTAAATTAATTTACCGTACGGAAAAACCATATATGACCGCGTAAATGAAGATACCGTGTGGTAAAACCATGTATGACCGTGTAAATGAAGTTAATGTTTGGTAAAACCATGTATGACCGTGTAAATGATGTGGAGATGATGAAATTACCATGTGGTAAAACCATGTATGACCGTGTAAATGAAGTTACCATATGGTAAAACCATGTATGACCGTGTAAATGATGTGGAGATGATGAAATTACCATGTGGCAAAACCATGTATGACCGTGTAAATGAAGTTACCATATGGTAAAACCATGTAAGACCGCGTAAATAAGAGCTTAAAAATGTAGGGATTTATAACTAGACTAACTAGAAATTTTAACAATATAAAATGTATTAAACTGTTATATTTTGCATATGTTAGATGTCAACTTGAGTACAATTCTCCCGTCTGGAATCCACATTATAACATACATGTACAAGCTGTTGAAAGAATACAAAACAAATTCTTACGTTTTCTAAATTTCAAAATGATTCCAACAATAATGTTGAACTACAACACTCTGTTAAATAATATGAATATGCTCAAATTGTCAGACAGAAGAATTTTCACTGACTTGGTATTTCTATATAAAATTCTACAGAATTTAGTTGATAGTCCGGTATTGCTTGAATTGATAAGCTTCCGGATTCCACAACGTAATACAAGAAGTCAGGATTTATTTCAGTGCAGAAATTCTGGGACTAACTACCATATGTTTTCCTCTTTACCCAGAATACTAATGGAAGGAAACAATTACACCAAGTCCGTGGATATTTTCAGTTTATATTTAAATAAATATAAAATATTGTTACTGAAGCAGTTCAGTTATGTACAATAAATATTGTATTTATTACCATTATTATGTAAAAGCCCTGAAAAAGGGCGTTGATCAATAAATAAATAAATGTAAATGAAGTTACCGTGTGGTAAAACCTTGTATGACCGTGTAAATGATGTGGAGATCCACAAAGAATACAAGGCTCATGTAAGCGTTATGAGTAAGAATACTAAAGGAACGCTTTGATGATTTGGGTATTTATTTATTTATAAATAAACGCCCTTTATGGGGGCTTTTACATATATAGCATAGAAAAAACATTTTATTGTACATAACTGAACTGCCTCAATAACAATATTTTATATTTATTCAAAGATAAATTGAAGATGTCCACTGACTTGGTATAATTGTTTCCCTCCATTAGTATTCTGGGCAAAGAGGAAAACATATGGTAGTTAGTCCCAGAATTTAGAGCATATGAACGATGAAAGGAGTATAAGGATAATATAAGATGCGAATGATTATGGCAGAAAAAATCGGGGATGTCCAAGGAAAACACGGGACGATAAGTAAAGAGTCAGAAAAAGAGAAGGGTATGAGACTAGACGATGTGTGAATGTGAATGAAGCAACGAGTGTGTGCCAAAACTGGTTTTAGTGGTCCGTCCCCCCTGCCTGCCTACGGGGAAACGCTTGATGGTTACATAGTTAACCCCTCAGGCCAATTTGTTCGCTTTTAGGAATAACTAACATAGGTCTCGTAGAAATCGTTGTCTCCATTACTATAATAGTGAGAATGAAAGGGTCGAAAAGGGCCGCAAAAACGTTCCACTTAAGACATACTTTTACGTACATTGAGCGTTATTGTGGGCCCAAAATGGTCATTTGAGGGCTGGCCTCCGCGATTAGTCCTTAAAAAAACGCGAAAGATTTATTCGTTATTGAAGACAGAGTAAATCTCAATTGCTGTCGTCTTATGAATATATTATGAAATATAAAATATCGTCCTGCGAACTTGTGAATAAAAACTCCCAGCGTAGAATTAAAATTCAAAATCCCCATCCATTTTCCAAGAAAACAACGATATCGGAATATTAGCATAGCTTTGAAATAGATTTGTTTCCACATAGACAATCGTTGGTTTTTCTCGGGACAAATAATATATTGTAAAGAGTAAAGACGGTTCACTCCGACTTGCTGCTCACCGCGAGGCACTGAATTATGGATGAGGTCCCCATTACCATAATATTGAATTGTCGAAAAGGCCAGACGTTTCTATGGGAGAAAATGGATAATTTCATTTTCTGGAGCCGACTCTTGCCTCAGAAAGGCAATAACGCAGTTCCGGCGGCACTTTCAACATGGACGATAATAACGTTTTTAAAACATTGCCAATATTATCAAAGGTCATGAAAATAAAACATTTATGCCATAGCATGTCAATTAGATGATAACAAGGCCGAGGAAAGATATTCCATTAGGAGAGTCACCCCAAGTGGTTTGCTACGTTTGATGACTTAGCAGGGGGGCCCGGATTCATGGGTTGAGGTTTGTCCAGGTTTTGGCGGAGTATGCGCCTGAGCATAAGTGCGTTGTGGACAGGATCGGGAGAGGCCTTTTGAACTCTCTCGACCCATCCATCGCCTTGTAACGCGGTTGGAGATCTACATCCGTCCCTCCTGGACGCACCGACCCCCAGATTCCTACCCACCCCTCGTACTACTGGCCCTGATGGAAAAAAAATCCTTAGGGCCTCCTGCTTGGAGTTAAACGTAAAAAAATTGGTTGTCTGTAAAGTCGGTTTACGGACGTAATTTTACGTAATAACGTCATAAAAAAACTTTTACATAGAATTTTACAGTCACAAGCCGAACGCTTAGGCCGATCGTACCTCTCTACCGCTTGTTCCGCGCTCTCGCCGAACGCTTAGGCCGATCGTGCCTCTCTATCGCTTGTTCCGCAATCTCGCTTGCACGCTCGGCTCAGGCGGAACGTGACAATGAGTCATACTTTTTCGTGAGTGCTGCCGGCTTTCATCGATTTATAAGACGTTATCACGTCAAAAAAACCTCCGAAAATGTTGATTCCAAAACTTCTCGCGATCCAAGCTAGGAACGTGAAACAAGGTTTAGACAACGCCAACATCATTACTTAGTGAAAAATGGTGCAAAAATAATGCACAATTACTCTGAAACAGAAAAATTGATTTGAAATAGTGTTTTTATGATTATATTCGACCATCGACAAGGAATGGCAATAGGAATATTGAGAAACAGGACTAACCCTTACGTTCCTTTACCCTTCAACCTCGCATTATGAGAGCGCGAACTTGGCTGGACTGAATTTGGCATTCAGAAATGCCATCGGTTTATTAGTAATTATATGTAAATACCTTTAAAGTAATTAAAACATAACATTGCTTATTAGTAAAAAAAAAAGCTCAATTGTTTTCCTGGAAGGGATGGTGCAGAAGAAAATAATTAAAGAAAGGAGAACGGTTACTAAGTTCGATCCAAATAAGTTTGGGAAAAACAGATCTTTTGTAAACATTTTACTTATTGAGGGGTTAGGCAAAGAGAAGTATCTATATTATTCAATTAATTCTTTATACAACAAGGTAATAAAGCATGACGTAGCGTAAGTCAGTTATTTATACATTAGCTCACAAAGGAGACCCCGAGGAAAATAATTCTCCTCAGGGCCTACGGGTCTTTTGTGAAAGGAAAGGAGAAGAAATTCTGGGAAGGAAAGAGGTATGAGGGATGGGTAGGAATCCAGGAGTGACGGACGCATGAATCCATCCCTCCAACTGCGGCGCAAGGCGATTTTTCGAGAGAGTAAAGCTAGAGAGGCAAAAAATCTCAAGAAGTCTCTCTCGATCCGGCCTGCCGCGCAGTCGGTGGGTAGACTCATCTGCCGAGAAGAACCGGACAAACCTTACCCCATGAACTCGGTTGTGTAAAATCATTATTAAGAAGACCGGTAATAAATGATTTTATAAATTGAAGAAGACAAAATCAACGAATATCAATGAAAATGTGAAAGAAATGAAGTCACAAAAATAAAAAGGAAACGGTCGCAACCGGTATTCTATCTCAACTCTTCCAGTCTGAGGCCCTCCGTTCATGGAGATACTTACAAACTACGTGCTTGTGATACAACCACAAGTACCCTGCAGATATACTACTTTTTAATGCTGGTTTCCGTACACTGCGCTACCCGAAATATACTGAACTTGATCATTTTTCATGTGTAGCCGTGGAGTTAACACGATGTCAAGCGATGTCAAATGACTTTTTTTCTAACATTAATCCATGCCTTCTCCACTAAATCCTTTCTTACGTATTCTGGTAAAGTTATATAAACACGCATTTTTTCCACTTCCAGAACAAATCTAACATTACTTTCATGTTCCATTTCTATCAAACGAAAAGTAGCAGATATGAATGATGCAACGCGTAGCGTGCGATCAACACCGTCAGTAGCGTGAAACTGACTTCAAACCGACAGCTGCCGCGTAGCGCCGTGTACGAACACTAGCAAAATTGTACAGGGGGTACTCTCGAGGACGCGCATGCTAGGCTTGTAAGTAGCGTCGTGTACGGAGGCACTTAGTGGCGTTTCTACTAAATCTGGCGTCTCTACTAAAGGAACTGTACTTAATTACAATTTGGGAGGCGGATATGGGTGCCGAAGTCACGGTAAGACTAGAGGATCTGGGTTGAGTCCCAGTTGCAAATGTTACTATTTTTATTGTTTTTTATTATTATTTGTTATTATTTTTTGTGACTTTATTTCTTTCATATTTTCATTGTCGGTATTATTATTATTAAATTGAATAAATACAATCGGTTACAATGAGGTTTACAAGTTTAAATAAGTAGTTAAACCTAGTAAAATGAACATTAAAGGATTTATTGATGACTTTGAAACAGAGTGAGCAGTTTACCTATCTGCAACCACAAACGTTGATGAATAAATATAAGATTAATGTTAACTCGACTTCAAAGACCCTCCTAACCTACCTTTAAACGTAGACAAACACGAACATGAAGTTGAGCATAGAAACCGAACAACGGAGATTTTAGTTTCCAATATCAGCAGATTTAATTATGTTCCGAAATACGCCAGCGAAGCGGAGCCACGGCACTAAGCATAAACACGAATACACGGCTACGAATACGAGATAAACTTTCCAAGAATGAATAAATAATAAATACGCTTTACCCAGAAAAGATACGAATATACCGACTACATAAGGTAGCACCAAAAGATAAATAAAATATACTCGGTACAGACCATAATTCGAGCGTAAAAATATATACATATTTTAGATTCCGCACTTATTCTATAGTTTAATGTTGGGAATTCTATAAGTAGAAATCATAAAAAATGATCATGAACCTTTACCGGCATTCCAAATTTCTTACGATTTATAACATTTTTTTCTTGAATTATATATTTTCTGAGCCGAGACGGTAATTGTATGAAATTCCCTCGAGAGAAAAAATCGCAAAGTATGCTCCGAAAATTATTAAAAACACATTTTGATTTATTATTTAACATGTGTGCGGCAGCATAATATCCATTTTTAAAATGCGCGCCATTCAGTCGGTTGATGTCACTGGGTTGCGATCACAGAACATCCGTTCGAAAAGTAGGCCTCAACGGCAACGGATCCTCACTGTATCAACGCGTAAAATATGTCGGGACAAAACTTAAAAGTTCCACCTCTCGAACGTGATCACTAGCGCTCCGCTACGACATCAACCGACTGAATGGCGAGCATTTTAAAAAAGGAAGTTATGCTGCCGCACCCTGTATATACGAAAAAATTCACAGTGTATCTTTAAATGCTACTTTAGACATTTGCCGAGATTTTTGTTCCATTTTAAACGTTGTGTTTTATTAAATATTTTCACTAAATTGTAATCGTTTTTTGAGGCGCTTTTAATATTCACACGTTTACGGAACGGCCATGGTACAAAAAAGGCAATAAACACAAGTTCCTCATCACAATAATGCTGCAGCTCTTTCTCACACAATAAATAATGGTGAGACGAAAGATGAGACACACAGTGTACGTATGTCTGTTTCCTCCAAAGGAAAAAAAATAGTACTTACTAGTAAAAAATAGTACTGACTTAATAGTACTTTGTAAAAAAAAACAGACACACGTACATTGTGTGTCACATCTTTCACCGTTATTTAGTGTGCAAGAAAGGGATGCAGCATTATTGTCATAAGGAACGTATGTTTATTTCCTTTTTGTATCGTCGCCGTTCCGTGAACGTGGGAAAATTAAAAGCGCCTTTTCAAACAATTTTCAACAAATATTCTTTTTGAATGCTTATTACTGAATCTTAAAACATGAATGAATAGATATTCAGACAAGCCCATGAATCCTATTTTGATTTGTTGAGCTTGGTTGTGATTTTCTCTGGTTCATGGGTCAGTTTCATAAAACCTTATAATGTAAATCATTCAAATCTGCATTGAAAATTTTATGTTCATTATTCATATCAGCTCCACACAGAGGTGTTTTCTTTGGGGATGCGGGGTAAGGGATCATCTTAAAGGAAGCAAATGGTCCAAATAAAACAAATTTGTTTCGGGACGGTTTAAACGCACTTACTGACTAGATGTGTAGGCGATTATAGAGCCTTGTGGGACTGGGAAGAATCAAAATACCTGTAACAAAGAGAAATACAATAATTAGAAAACTGAGTAAGTAGGTATTATACACAAGGTTCAACATAATCAAGAAAATAACAATTTAGACAAGGAAGAAAAGAAGCGAAAATTTACGGTCAGCAAGTCGTAGGTTTCAGAAGAAAGGCGTAAAAGTTAATGTTTCCAAATTAAAATTTTTCAATATTAAATAAATACATTATACAAGCTCCACAAAGGAGAGAAATGATTTTCGGGATGCTTTGTGTTGAAATAAGAAATGAGGAAACAGAAATGATGGAAAATTAATGAAATACATAACCAAACTTATAGAACGTATGAACAAAAAGCAAAAACGATGTCGAAAATTTCAACCGTGTACATATGATGGACACGCCTTTTGACAGGTCTCCCGGCTGTGCCTGTGCCGAAGGATCAGTGGCGCAAATTCTTCGGAGCATTCTCACTTAAATACCGGTAGCATAACAGCACCATTCTAAATAGTTTAAAGGTGTCTAAAGCCTCGATGACGTTGAGCGAGTTTACAAGCTACCATCTGGGAAATTCACCATTTGTTAGTAAACTCGCTCAGTGTAGTCGAATTACAAAATTAAGCCTCGGATACATTGAGTGAGTTTACAAGCTACTAGCCGGTAAGTTTAAAAGCGGGTGAATCGGCGAGTGAGATTGTCACGTTGACACATAAAACTGTCTACTCGCTCAGTAGCGACATTAGCAGCTAAAATAAAGACTCTTGCGCGAACCAATTCGTTCGACATTTTGTAAAAACTTGAGCCAGCAGCTAGCGCTACACGCCAGCCAGTAGCGAGAATTACGGCTCCCGCGCGAACTAATTCTGACAGTTACGGAATCAGCTGTTTGTGGGCCGCCATCTTGAGCGAGTGGCGAGTAAAGTTGACCACCTTTCAACTTTTTCCGTAGATTGTCCACAATCTGCTGGTTAGCAAGTAATACGATGACACTGAGCGAGTTTACTAACAGATAGTGAATTTCCCAGATAGTAGTTTGTAAACTCGCTCAATGTCATCAAGGCTTTGCCGGCTAGTAGCCTGCCAACTCGCTCGATGTAATCGAGGCTTTAGGGCAATGTGTCTTGAGAACTTTGACAGTAAAAGCCAGCGATTCTACGACTCATTATTATGTTAAGCCTAGCCCAGCTGCAGAATGAATCATTTGAAAAAGAAGAAGATGGAGAGATGTGTAATTACGAATGTTGGACAGAGCGCGCTAATATTTTAAGTGATGAAATCGCAGCGAAAATGGCGAAAAATCTTAATAAAACATGACTCGTTTAAAATAGAGCAAAAATCTCATGGAACGTATTTTAAGTATCATTTAAAGAAACATTGTGAATTTTTTCACAAATATAACTTGTAAAATAATAGAAATAGACTTGTTTTAAATAATTTTCGGAGCATACTTTGCGATTTTTTTCTATCGAGGGAATTTCATATGATTTGCGTTTCGGCGTGGAACGTATCGAGATATTATCTTCAAAAACAACATATATTTTTTTAAGAGCTTAAAAACTTCAAATGTTTAAGGGAGATATGTAAGAAATCGGTAGAAATTCGAATAGCGCAGCCTTAATACAATTTTTAAAAAGTGGCTTTAAAACGAGGAAAAGCAAATGTTTAATACACCAAAAAGCAAATAAAGCCGTGAAAGCCTTAAACCAAAATGCTATTATAAAAGGGACGCTTGGTTAATTATGTCACACGAAGGGTTAACAAGATACAGCCGCAGAGAGATGTTATATTTACACATTTTTAATTTTTTCTTTTTGCCGGGTACCGGGTAGTCCGAATACGTGCTCCAGCAAGCTTGAAACCGTTTAAGTAAATAAACGCAATTCCGCCCTCAATTGGTGGATTTATTTGTGCCGCCCATTAATTAACCCTCGCGTCCCGCAATCAAGCGACATCTGGCGCCCTTCCCAGCCGGACGATAAAATAGATAAACTTAATGAACATTTCGCCAGACTGATAAAAAGCTCCATTAATTTTATCCGAAGTTCTGAATATTATTTTTCGTATATCTCCCGTCATGCCCGATATTACGTTTATAATTAAGAATGCCGAAATTACATTATCAGAATCTAAAATATTATTTGGCATGATAAAATTAAGTGCAGGGATTAAAAAAATGTATTCATTACTTGCTACCGTCTGACGTAAATAGCAAGGACTAAAATATTAGTTTCTTATCAAATTATGCGTATTTCAAAATAGCACGTGTAAGAAGATTAACAGGGCTCGAAATAATAACATTTTTTTAATGTCTCTAATTTTACATTTTTAAGTGAAATCTTACAAAACTTATAAGACTCACTGATTTTTATTTGATTACGACAATGAAGAGTGAAGAAATATCAAATCATTTTGTGTTAAATTAAATTTAATAATTTTGTGTTAAATTAAATTTTATTAAGTTCTGTAAGTATTTTTTTTATTTTTGTGACAGCTGTTTCGGCTTACAAGGGCTTATTCAAACTGTGGTTAAACCACTTTGAGACGACTTATTTATACGATTCTAAATTAAAATCTTTTGAAGGTGTCTTAATTGATTTATTATCGGTACAACCAATTTGCTGAGAAAATAATTAAGACAGGAGCTGATATTCTAGTATGTGGGATACTTCGAAATCTATTTTCCCTGCACAAAATGTTAAGGTTTTATAAATTGTTTAATAATGATGTTGCTGCTATAACTTATTGAAGTCAGTTATATTTTTTAGGTTTTGTAAACAAACTAAGAAGTGAGGAATAAATAATTTTCCTTACTTAATTAATTAACGTTACACCCACCAAAAACTAGGTGTACTGTAGATACTTTAATAGTACACAACTGCTAACCCTGTACAAATCGCAAGTGCGCCCCACGGTTGAATTTGGCAGCCACCTCTGGTATGGAGCTCCAAAATACTTGAAAAATACCCACGACTCTGTGCAGAAACGGGCGGTTCGTTTGATAGTTTATTCCACCTTAACGAACGGATTGCAATCTTTAGAGCACCGGCGTCGGGTGGGAATGCTATCCCTGTTCTACCGGTATTTCAATGGAAGATGCTCTGAGGAACTAGCGTCATTGATCCCTTCGGCACCGGTGCATAGTCGGGAAACACGCCAAACACGCCAAACACGCGCCCAACATTTGTACACGGTTGACATTAGTCACATGAGAACGGGTCGTTTCTACGACTCGTTCTTGAGTTCTACAGCTCGGCTATGGAACGATTTGCCGGCCTCTGTGTTTCCTCCCTCCTACAACATGGGTCTCTTCAAGACCAATGTTCATTCCTTCCTCTCCTCAAAAAGACCCCCCACACAGCATCCCATGTGACTGCCTCCTGTGTGGAGTTAATGTAAAAAAAAAAATCTTAAGCAGATATACTTGCCTTACGTAAAGGAGGCCGCAGCTATTTTGCATTAGCTCATCCTCTAGGACAGCGGTCCGCAACATCTTCAGCTCAGAGCTGCGACCCCAAAATCAAAGAAAGTTTTTTTCAGTGCCCCAGAAGAAAAAAAAAGTCGGCAAATAAAAATCGATTGGTACAAAATGACCCCATTATTTAGAATCGCGACCCATAAGGGGTTGCGGACCACTGCTCTAGTGCTCAGTGGAAACTTATTCACACTACATCATTGGCGGTCACGGATGCTGGCTAAGCCAGTCCGTAATTTAGGATTACGACGCATTGCCCTTATCTCGCGGTCCAGACCTTTGACTTCCCTTGATTATCACAGAAAAGTGTTACGTTAGAAAGTTACAATAATTTTTTTTTTTATTATTTAATAATTATTGTTAAATGAACATACATATTTCGCTTTCTTATTACACAATTTAATTCTAACTAACTAACCAACACGCCGTTTCCCGCAGGGGTAGGCACAGAGGACGGACCGCCAAACAACTCGATCTTGGCACACACTTCTTGCCTCGTTCACATTCATACATCTCATACATTCTCTTCTATTATTCTGACTCTTGACATCGCCCGACTCAAGTATCTGATTCACTTGGTCGTTCCATGTCTTCCTCGGGCGTCTCCGACTTCGTCTACCATTCACATTTGCGTCATATATTCTCCTTACACTCCTTTCCTCATTCATTCGCTCTACATGCCCAAACCATCTGAGGGTCCCTTTCTTAATCTTACTCAATACGCTTACATCATTCATTGCATTCTTTGCGGACCTACGCATTTCTCACACGATCATACATGGCTTTACCACACATACACTTCAGGGATCTCATTTCTACAGCATTCAGTCTGCTTTCATCATTTCTCTGCCAGTTCCATGCTTCACTGCCATACATCAGGGTGGTTACCAGCACTCCATTATGGACGGCTAGCTTCGCTTCTTTTGACAGTTTTTTGTTCGCGCCAACGGCGTTCAGTCCTCCATTAATGGAGTTACCGGCATTTACCCTTCTTTCGATATCTCACAGTCTTCCCATCTCTCGTAAACATACTTCCCAAATACACAAATTCATCCACCTGCTCCAGGTATTCATCATTCATTTAATGCTATTATCATAAATATATATCAATACAATACTATTCTTATCTAACAGTTACGGTAAGTAAGTACTCATTTTAAACAATCTTAAAAATTATTCCACATTACAGTACATTATAAATTGGTCACTTGTCTTCAAATTGAACAATAAAAAAAAAATTTTATTCGATCCTCCGTTTTCAGGCTATCGGAAAGCACAGTGTAAATGTGTATACCCTCGTATCCTATGGTTCTTTTACATCTTTCAATATTTACTGAATTCGTATATAAATCATGTAATTCTCATACAGAGTCAGTGGGCTGGTAACATTTTTTATAAATATTGTGTTCTGTTGTTTCAACGATACATTTAAATTTGGAGACTCGCGTGGGAATGCCAGAGCAAGAGTCGACAGAAGAAAGGTTGGTTTGTACAATTCATATTTTGCTGTGAATACAAATTGAATTTTAATGTTGCAGTCCATAGATTCTCAACCTTTTTTTGCCCACCGCCAACTTTGAGAACATTTTTATTTCTAGCGCCCCCTACTCGTCATGACGAATGGGGCATAATGGGATACCACGACAGGGTTACATCTACCACAACGGAGGATGCATATCGGGATACCACGACAAAGAGGGCGTAATGGGATACCACTTGTCACAACGGAGGGGGCGTAATGGGATAGGGAAAATATTTTTGTGGATGGATGGCCCTTAATGGGATGGGTTTCTCTGGGTCTCTTACCGCCCACATTATCGCCCACGTTGAGAACCTATGTGTTACACGGTTCATCCTTTGACGACTCTTTCTCGTTTATTTGTATTATAAGCTGTAAGTCATGCAGCTATGTGCTTATTTACAGAGGAGAAGAGGCGCCTAGGAGATCGCCTTAGTATAATAATAGTTGATAATCCAGAGTACCTACATAGATATAATAGTCCTGAATACAATCAGTATCTGCCAAAAGCGTGATAACTTTTAAGATTTATTGACGAAGTTCTAACTTTAACTGTGCTTTGAGTTAATAAAATTCGTATTAAAAGCGGTAACTTAAAAAAGACGAAAAATGTCCTGAATTCTGAAGCATGTTCAAATAGATTAGATAAAAGAGAATCTAAAATGGCAAAGTGTAAAAGCGGGGCCGATATATTTATCTACGCGAAAAGCATAAAAATAATTATAGATTCAGATCACGCGCATTTTTCAATTACAAGTAACAGGCAGGGGGGTGGCTTGATTTGAGCAATACGTACAAGACCTCACCCTCCGAAAGTTTTATCGAAAGCCCTTGTGCCTAAATCTAAAGATAGACTTTAGATTTAGGCACAAGAGAAAATAATATTAAAATCGAGGTAAATCCATTGTTGAATTTTCCCAAACTGTTGGGTACCGGCTTAATTTGAAGATGAAAACTTCAAAACTTCAACATTTGGGCTAATTAAAGTGTGCGGACAACACAACATATTAGATTTTCCAGAGTGGGCTGAAAAACTACAGAGAAAGAGAAATCTGGATGACTACTAAGCCGGGATATCCGAGGCAGTACGAAGTAAAAGCAATTGAAGAAAGTTTGAAGCTCAGTTTATATATTTTGGATTCCCGATGGTGTCCGTGAAGTTTGTCCCTATTCATCAATTTCAACTTTGTTTAGCACGAACAGAAAAGCAGCTGCTGAGAATAATTAAGTAGTTATGACAGTAGGTACCCCGAATAAAAGAATTTCGAATTGAAATAATTACCACAACCGAGATAAGAGTTCCACAAGAGTAACCACTTCTGTTAATTCAGTAATATCTCTTGTACTTTTGTACCTGAAACAGGGTTCCTCAGATTATAAAATATGATATAATAATTTTCCATTTTGCATAATGTGGACTTATTGTTCATCGTATCACAGGCCAATAAATTCAATAGCAAGGACAAATAAATTACTAAACTAAATTCGTTGTCGTTAGTAGTTATGAAAATGTACACGTATTGTGTAGATTGTACCCGAAAGGAAAAGAACGCTATAAACAAGAAACATGAAAATTCTTCTTTTGTGATTATGTCTAAAGACATAGGATGAAGCTATACGTGAAATCCTATTTAGATTAATGATTATTTAGACGAATCGGTTTACGTTATGAACATCAAAAAATATGCTACGGATAAATTGAGGCTTTTACTAGCTTTTCTATGTATTGGAATTACAATAAAATTATTAATTACATAACAAAAAATATAATCGTAACCACCAAAATTTTTTTTTCATGACTTAACCATGAAGTAATTTAAGAAACATTTTTTTAAATACCCCTTTATGGCTAAGACTATTTTTGAGGTTTTGTATGTTCTGACTTTTTTCATTCTTATAAAATTATGCACAAAATAAATAAAAACCACTTTTTCGCTTACTTGCCTTGTGCAAATAAGACGCTCGATTTTAAATTTTTAAGTCATGAGAATCGAAATATTTCTAGCGTTTATATTCCTCTTAAGAATAATATATGAATTTATTTTGGAGATACCTTCTCCATAAGCGACTTTTACGCAGAATTCTATGATTCGACAAAGACACTTTGAAAAACATTATTATAACGAAAGCTAGTACGTACATACGTCAAGATTTATTTCTAACAAAAACTAAACAGACTAAGTTTAAAGAGATAATGAAACATAATAAGAAGAGGCTAGCTAAACTTATTTGGAAAAAATATTACACTTATTGCAATCGATGTTAATTTTTGACGATAAAATGTAGTTATTAAAATATCTTTAAAAGTGACATTACGCCGGTTCATTTTATTACACATACTAAATGATCGTCAAAATTAATTTGTTTTCTCTGACAAGTAATCTCAAAATAAGATTATTGTTAATAAGTCGAAATCAGATTATAAATACGCAGTATAAAATTAACCATCAATGCAAAAAAGTGCACTACCAATGCTGTGTGCACTGTCAATGCCAAAATAAACGTCTAAAGCAGCGATGAGCAACTTGCAGGCCGCGTGCGAGGCCATTTCGTATGTCCGGCGAGCCTTTTCGTTCAACCCACGCTAAATAAAACATCAAAAAATTAGCGGTAAAAAATATTCAATTGTTTCTGTTCGGTTTGGAAAAAAAGTTTAGCGGTAAACTTCTGTGTGTCTCCAAAGTGTTGAATCAGCCGCTCTATATAATTAGATTTTCCTTACGTATTCTTGGAAAGACAAAATTTAATGGTTCGAGTTTCAGTGTGGAAAAAATTTTCACCTCTAGTCAACAGCAGTTGCAAAAAATTGCAATTTGACAATTTTTATGTTGTTTAATATTTCTGAATCATAAAAATCGAAAGCATATATTGGTTTTTACGTAATTGGCTTTGTTTATATTTGGTCATAAATGTTTCATTAAAAAAATACTGTTTTAGAAAATACAATGGGTTTGCGATACCATCAATTGCAATTTTGACAACATAAAAAAGCTGTATGTAGCCTACCCACTGCGCCTGTAAACAAAATGAAAATAGACAAAATGAAAATAGATAAAACGAAAATAGATAAATTGAACTATAAAAATTGTTTCATAAGAAAGTTTAAAAGTATGTATATATAAACTCGTACGGGGGTACAGATTGCTATAAACATATATTTTATATTCAGTGATTTTATTCCTTAAGTACAAGAGTATTCCCAAAACTCCTTTCCAAAACGAAATCATTCATGTAATATAACAAGTTAAGAAGGCTTTCAAGATTCAAGCTTTAAATCTTGATAGTGATTACACACACATACATATAAAGAAAAAATCACAAAGACTTATTTATACTTTTGATAAAAAAATAAATAGGGTTATTTTTAACATTGTTACTGTTTGTAGCGGGTTATTTTAGCACTAGAAATCAGTATACCTAACCTAAGCTGACAAAAAATACGAGTACATTATACACTCTAAAGCGCTTTGAAGAATACCGCAAAAGCTATTTATTTATAGCCAGTCTTGTGGGTACGATAAGAGCTTTCGGAAAACCTTATAAATACATAAATCTGGATCGAACAAAAGAGGTAGATAAAATGTAATGCCAGACAATCGAAAGAAAATTGCTTCAAAACTAACAAAGTAAATGGATCGTTAAGGGCTTCGAGGAGTTTTTCCAGCTGCGAGGGGTCCGGACAGCAGAAGAAATAGGAGGTATTACGTATTTTCCTCACAAAGCCGTATCACCAGCGGTTCGCCGTATCGGGCTCGGGAAATGCGAGAAAAACTGCCACCACCAACATGAAAACGCAGTCAACGAGTTTAACTTTATGAAACAGTTGGAGTTGGGATGCGGGGAACTAAATGCGCGGTTACACGTTTGCTTCTGGCGCGGTCATTGAAATAACACTGAAAAAAAAACTCAATTAAAAGTTTCCTTACAATAACGAGTCGGAAATGAAAAAGGAGCAAAATCTAATAAAAAAATAGAGTGTATAATTCACACGCGGTAGAAGTGAAACTAGAAAGACGCTAGATGTCGCTTTCTTTTCTTTTGCCTGTTTATTTTAAAGTGGTTTGAAAATTGGATATTTATTTAAAACAACTAATTAATTTTTTTTGATTTCGTATCATTCGAACCTGGATTTTCGCTGGATTTCTCTGGCCGCTGAGATTTGCGATGCACTATGCGCTATGAGACGCTCGCGGCTAGGCGCGAATTTACCGCATTATATTAGAACCGACGACCCGTCATAATAAATTTTAGTGACGCATTTCCGTTTCATCCAAATTTCAAATCACTAACGGGGCTTTAAGTTTCGCTTCTTTATAATATTTTCTTCGTATAAGGTGGAGGAAAGTAAGTTAATGGAGATCAAAGTGTATTTAGAGAAGCCACCGAGAGTAATTTGTTGAGCACAGAAGCACCTCAGGGTAACTGAAGAAGGGGACAATATTCTTCTACGATATCTTCTGTTGTTTGAATACGTTAACATTATCACAATTGAGAATCCCTTAGGCCCCATTTATGCATCATACACACACAACGACTGTGACTGCACAAGATGCGGTTAAGGAAGGTGCACATCTTCCGGGGAGAGAGAACACTGCCAGTTTAGTAGTTGCACCCACAACAAGTTGCTTTATTTCACGTCCGAAGTCTGTCACTGGGTTCTGAATGACTCTTCAGGGGAGTATGATGACAGAAACAAAGTTTCACCTACGGTCCAAATGAAAAATGGATTCCAGGATATGAAAATAAAATTCATACTATTTAATACATTTATAAGAATCGAACTTGCCAATACTTGACCATGACAATGCATAGATCAATCACTTCACTAATTGCGTCGTTTGTTCCATTCAATGCACATTTCTAAGAAAATGAATTATTACTTATTATTAACAAACGGTAAATCAAATTAGCGTAAAAAGGCAACATTTGCGAAGTAAAGAGCTAATAAGTGTTGCTTATCTGTGTTTTGAATAGAGCGGGGAATGTGATAGCAGAAAGCGTGAATGATTTCATTAGCGAAAAAATGTAAAAGCGCAGTAATAATTAATGTCGCCATGCAAAAAACGTTCGCCTCTTTCTCTTCCCGGAATGCAATAATAATATCGTGGGGTAATTAATAAATAAAAAGTACTACAACTAGGTAACTCTTAAATCAGCTTTGTTGGAAAATTAAATTATAAGATGGTAATCAATCTGATAAATCGGCTGTTGAATATTTACACTGACAAGTATGGTTAAATCGTAGATTCGTGTGTTGAGAAATGAAATATTTGGAATTAGGAAAACGGCTAATCATTTTTATGCATTTCGTTCGTCCAGTTGGATACTCAGTCATATCCGAAAAATCGAAATTTGATTTGAGTACGCAGTTATATGTAAAAGTGTATCGATTATTCGTAAATACCACCAAATCAATTATAATGCAGTAAATCCAAATGTTGATGTTTTCTGGGTCGCTAGTGGAATATTTCAAAATGTCTTACTAATGTAATTTGACCGTTTTGTTTTCCGGTGTTATTTTATAGTATATTTAATACGCAAAACACAGACACGTGTAAATAATATTTGATTTATGGCGAGCATTCGAATATTGCCTTCCCCATTATTTCAAAACTTAGTCTTGGAGATGTCTGACTGGAATAAATCAACTGGACGATCTATTTGTTTACAAAAATGGAATGACTTACCTAGTTGTTACGTACAAAAATGCAACGAAAACAACTTAATTCCACAAAATTTTGTGCTATAATAAGCTAAATCTAGTTGCCTATTGAAACATGGAAAAACACTTTGGTAATTAGAGTTACCTAGTTATATATTTTTGAAGGTACACACAAAAAATATATTCAAATAACTTGATAATACTAATGGTTTACGATTTATCTTCTTCAATATTCGCAAATTCACTTTGTGGCGTCATTATTAATTTAATGAAAACAAATAACTGTGTACACCACTATTTAATTAAACACAAGGTTATTTGTTTTCTTTATTTTTTCGAAGAAAACTTCTTCATTAAGGGTTTTACTTTGTGATGGCATTATTTTATTTTTATTAAAACACAAATATCTGTGTACACATCACTTTTATTTAATATACACTCAACATGTTTCGTGAGCGATGCTCACATCCTCAGGAGTTAAAAGTATACTGAAGTTATAATTTTATACAGGTAGGAGGGAGGGGGAATACCCTCTATAAAATTATAACTTCAGTATACTTTAACTCCTGAGGATGTGAGCATCGCTCACGAAACATGTTGAGTGTATATTAAATAAAAGTGATGTGTACAAAGTTATTTGTTTTCATTAAAATATGATTTATCTGTTTGTTGCATACATAGACGAGGAAATAGAGTTATGCTTTTAGAGTATAACTCAAAAAGCTGATTTCGGAGTTGCCTAGTTGTAGCAATTACCCCACGATATTATCATTACGAAAAGTGGCTGCTAACAAACGAGCGGCGATTATTCATTTGTACACATCGTTCTCGCTTTAATAATTATAAAGCATTACCTACTTTAAAAGAAAAAATACCAAAGTGAAAATGTCACTCGCGAAACATTTAATTAGCGGAGCGGCGAGGCTTGTCCTCCTTGGCTCTTCTTCGTCTTTGCTCCGAATTCGCCATGCAAGAGAGATGAAGATTATATTCATTGCGATATTATAATCTTAAATAACTCTGAAATAAGCGGATTACTTCTGGGCTGGCTTTTGAATAATTCGAGAACGGGATGACTCTGCAGATAAGAGATTTAGGATTATCTTTAGAGTTAAGAAAGTTGGTAAATTATTATTCGCGAATTATGTGCATAAATATAAATATGAAATCTCTCCGTTGTTCACAAAACAATATAACCTAAAAATACCCCTGGACGTGGTTTTACACGAAACGACTAGCCCCACATGAATTAAAAACTTGTTAACATCACACTTTTATTTGTATACTTACTAATTTTCCCTTTTCTTAAACAGCTAATCTTCTTTAAGTAGACAAAATAGAAAACTAACATAATAAATAACTAAATAAGTAAATTCAATCTCATATATCATGTAAGCTCACAAATAAAATCCAGGATAATTTTTAATTTTTTTTTTTTAGATCAACTCCACACAGGAGGCCCTGAGGAAAATAACTTCCCTCAGGGCCTATGTCATCTGGGATGCAATGTGGAGGGTCTTTTTGAGGAGGGGAAGGAATGAACATTGGTCTTGAAGAGACCCATGTTGTACTCGTAGGAAGGAGGAAGCACGGAAGCCGGCAAATCGTTCCATAGCCGAGCAGTTGAATTCAAGAACATGTGACAAATGTCAACCGTGTACATTTGGTGCGCGTTTGGTGTGTCTCCCGACTATGCACCGGTGCCGAAGGAATCAATGACGCTAATTCCTCAGAGCATCTTCCATTGAAATACTGGTAGAACATGGATAGCACTCCCACGCGACGCCTGTGCTCTAAAGATTGCAATCCGTTCGTTAAGGTGGGAGAATCTATCGAGGGTATTTTTCAAGTATTTTGGAGCTCCAGACCAGAGGTGGCTGCCAAATTCAACCGTGGGCGCACTTGCGATTTGTACAGGGTTAGCAGTTGTGTACTATTAAAGTATTTAATTAAGGGAATTACAAGAGGAAGTGGGAATTTTTTTAAAAGTAGTTTGTCTATTAAAAATCTAATTACTGAATAAGTAAGGGCATATAAAACACATTTAATGTGTAGTCGAATTTGTTTAACCACTCCGACCCCTAAAAGCTTGTTCTATTCTTATTTTTTTAATCTTCCTTTATTCATAAATAAATTTTTATACAGATTTTACAGGTTTTTCGACTAGCAAAATGGGCATTGACATGGAATTTTACGACATGCTTTTTCACAAATAAAATAATCGTATTTGCAAGGGACCAAAGGACAACACAGAACACTAAAGATGCATTATTTACTTGCCAGGCGAATAAAATATATTTCTTCAAACTTCGAACACAACATATTATCTTTACGAAGAAAACATAGTTGTTGAAACATGTCGATATTGTTAATTAAATAGTGGTGTACACAAAGTTGTTTCCATTAAATTAAAAGAATAAAATATATGTTAACATGCTAGGAGCATTTTATAAGGTTAAAACACCACAAAATCGATGCAAGTGCGAGAAGCTTCTAGAAAATCTACCAGTGGATATCTTGAAACACCAGGGGACAAGCTAATAATCTAATAAGTTAAATTGCTGTTGACGTAAAAAAATAACATTACAAAAATTGCAAGAAATTAAGAAGTGATCAAGATTGTAAAAATTCCGTTTAGTTCAAATAAGATAAAATACTCGTTTAGAGTATGCAGTGCGGTCCAATTAAAGTAAAACGCGTTCACTAAAATACATTGTAGGACAGCCTCGCTATAGACAAGTGCAGCCGCAGTCGCAGAGTTGACATAAATATTATATCGCGGAGATTGTCAAACGTAAGTGGCTAACCGGTAGCAGCTACCGAGCCGGGTACCGGGTACTACTTGTTCAACTCAGATGAGAGCGCTTAATTTAATATGGAGTGATTTGAACGTGGATTTACAAGTGCATTTCAACGAGTACTTCACTAACTCCAGCGTCACCAATCAAAACTCAGTTAACGCTGGGTAAAGTTAACATTTTTTTTAAAATTAAAAGTATCTACCTCAATCAAATTTACTGATGTAATTATTAAGTTTAGCACATTTTAGTTTTTAATGCAGTGGCAGTTTCGTGCAAGGCTATTATCAAACTGTGGTTATGTCACAATGAGACATGTCATTACAGAGTATAAAATTAAGTCGCTCCCGCTGTATGTACGCTTAGGACTTTTAAACTAGGCAACGGATTTTCATGCGGTTTTCACCAGTAGATCAAAGCACCAATCATATCGAACAGTATGAATAGGGTAGGGTAGAGTCTGCGTGATTGAATTTCAGAACCCGGCTTCGAGTGCGTGTCTGACGCAACGCCGTACGCGCCGCGCCACAAAACATCTCTGTATGTGAAATTTTAAACAATGCTTATGTTGTTATTCGATTTCGAATTCAAGAATTCGTCAAAAAATGTCGCTACTTCTGTTAGCAGGTCGCATGAGGACGTGCCCCTGGCACGTACAAGACTTAAACGTGCCAGGGGCACATATATAGTACAAGTTCTACGGATTTGTGAATTTGTATTATCTCTCCAGATATGGAAAGATTGACGGTAATACTCAGTTGTGAATAATATTGTCAAGCGGCTGTATGTGGAGCTCATGTAAAAAAAAATTTAATAAAAAAAATGCTAAACTTCCATCTAAAATCATGCAAAATCGATTTTTTATTGGCTTAAGTTTTACGTAAAAAAGGTCGCGCAGCCTTTCCTCTAACAAACACACCAACTTTAAAAAAAAAAAATTACCCAACGGACATCACTTACTGAAGGTTAATCGATTAGATGACTTTATCGAATTGTACTCCAAGGTTAGCGGTTTGGGCTAATTTTTAATTAGCGATCGCTCATTTTCATTGCTGAAAACCGCTGTTGCTGTGTAACAAATACACTACACAGGAGGCAGAGCAATTAGCACACTTGGCGATTCGCGCGCCTCAAAGTTTGGGCGTCTTTCCGCCTTGCACGCATTGATACACCAATCAGCATGGCGTTTTTATTACCATCGGAAACCATTCATTCACCTTATCGAGTCGACCGGGACCCCGTTACCGACTGGCCAAGCAGTGCAGCAGTATCGAAGCCAAATTAACATATCGTCGAGTGGTTGGTTGCGAATACGCCCTGCGAAATCTCCCGGAAATTGAGTGGGACACAAACTGGACACTTTATTGCCTGCGGAACGTTGAACGATGGCAGTTCAAGTGTGGTATTAAATAATAATGTTGGAAGATTGGAAGTACGAAGGTAAAGAGGGAATAGACGTGGTGGTGTGGATCAATTTCCGTTATTGTCTGCCGATGAACGATGGCAAGATCTAGTGTGTGAGGTATTTTATAATTTTGGATGATTGGGAACGCAAGAACGAAATGTGTCGAACGGTGGAAACAGAATAAAAAAAATTGTTGAATGCCTCGAGTTGAATAATCGATGTTACACCCCTGAGTTGCTATATATAATTCCGTGCCATGTTCCTGGCAGGACAGTTACAAGACAGTTCCTACATATTATTCAAACAATTCTTCTTCAATATTGTACGCCTGTGAGACGAATATATAATTCGGTATATATATACATATATCAAATCAAAGTCGTATCAAATCAAACACATACTTGGAGATATATTTAGTTCAACAATATTGCATTACATTGTCACCGAATGGAGGCGATTTACATAGAGAAAATCTTTTAAATTTAAATTAACTCTGGATGTGCAAAAGAACGTTAGTTGATGGCCGATAAAATTCTCTTTCATTCTCGTTTATGTTTGTGAATAGTTTGTCTAAAAACAAATTTCTACGTAAAAGTCTATTTAACTGGAGTAAAAAGACACATTCATAAAATTAGACATTTGTTGAACTCCTTTTTTCTAACCTCTACGTAAATACAACTACAAAGTTACATCGAAATTAATTGTGTATTGTACCAATTGATGTTATGTTTTGATATGTATTATATTTCTGCATTATGTAAAATTTCGACTGGTTTTATGTTTGTAAAAGCCTTACCTACGGACGTTAATTAAATAAAAAATGTAGTATCGTTATGGTAAATTCATTGTTTTAAGACTAAGTTTTAATGCATATCGATAGTACCATTAACACAATTATTGTTAATGGTACTATCGATTAATGGTATTAATTATTAATTCAAATATTTTGTTCAAGAGCTATTTATTATCTGGTGACAAATCAATATAACTTTGATCTGAGATTTTTTATTTCGTTATTTGTTTTGGGGTGTTATGCCGTGTTGCGCTACCTCCTTCTTTAGCCAACGTTTCGAACAGCGTTACAGTGTCCATCGTCAGGGCAGATGTGTAATTGTGAACGTTGAGATGTGTAACGTTGGCTAAAGAAGGAGGTAGCGCAACAAGGCATAACACCCCAAAAACAAATAACGAAAATACTTTTGGCCGTGAAAATCTAAAAACGTATTTGATCTGAGATGATCAAATAAAGTACCCAATCCTCTCACCAATAACGCGATATCCAATCTCAAATAAAATATAGTAGACTAGCTGGGTTACCCGGCTTCGCTCAGGACAACATTCTAGAGTGTTCTGGAATGTTCCACAATTTATTTATAGCGGACCCGACAGACGTTGTCCTGTACACAACTGTCGGGACAATAAAATTAAAATAGAATAATATTGAATATTCGATGCTGCGATGGTAGCGCAGTCTGCCGGATCGATCCAATGCAAAACATTCCAAAATCAACAACTCCTTAGAAATAAAAAAAAATAATAAAAGAACATTTTCCAGTGGACCAAATTGTGAATCTCATTCTCGAATCCCCTTGAACCCACACAAAAAACTTCATCAAAATCGGTCCAGCCGTTTAGGAGGAGTTCAGTGACATACACACGGACAGAAGAAATATATATATTAAGATAACACGAAATAGGACAAAAGGTCTACAATTTTAACACTAATAATTGCGACAGACAGTGTTAATCCATCAGTGTTTGAAACAAAACTTGACATCACTAACGAGACAATAATTTTCACTTCGAGTTTCACTTAAAGTTCACACTATTTGGATTAAACTCCGCTAGGCGTTGGACCGTCAAAAGTTCACGTTGTTTCATGAAAGTCAAATATAATCACCTAATTAAAAATTTACCTTGGTTTAAGTATTTAACTAGAATTTATTTAATTGGAAATGCGCGAACGCTCAGAAAAAAAAACTAACTGAAATGGAATTGTCCGCGAGCAACTTTAACGTAATTAAATTATGTTTTCACGTAAAAGCGTTAATACCTCGCATAAAACTTTTAAGGTTAACCTGTCATGTATAAGGCTATAATATAAATTAATATAGCAAAGGTAAAATATATTAAGGCTGCGCGGCCACTCTCAAACAAAACTTAAATTTGGATTTGAACCAAACTGCAAAATTATTTTTTTAATCAAAAGTTACAGCGAAGTAGGTACGGATACGCGCCATTTTATTTATTTGTGTTTTAAATTTTAAAATAAAGGCCACTATAGGATTCAATTTTCCGTGATTTTAGGGGCAACTTTAGCAATAATTTGTGAGTGAGTTAATTCTATTTACAATATATTTTTATGACGAAAAAAATTATTAAAAAAGCAGTATTGTTGTTAAAAGGAGGAAATTCAAACTACAAAGGACGGATTTACGTTGGAACATAACTTGTCGCATATTAAAAAAAAATTAAAATTTCTTCCCAAAGAAACGCATTTTTTATAAGTTTAATTTTTTAATTTATTTTTCATTAAGATATTATAATAGTAAGTATAACAAGATTGTATTTTGAAGTAAAACTTCTTAACGCACGCTTGACTTGGGAGTAAGCTGGTGAATGCGTGTCGAGAGCGTTACGAAAAGTGTGATCGGGCGAGGCTAACGAGCATAAATTATTTCATTAGTGCGGTCTAAAGCACACTCGTTCTTTTATTTGTTAGAATTAATTAACTCGATAAAAAAGTCAAAATTGCTTATAAAATGATGCAAAATTGAATTGTTTTAATGGCCTATGTATCATCATTTAAAACACAAATAAATAAAAGTGGCAGTTTGTACTATATATTTGCAATACCTTTTGAATAAAAAAATAACGATTCAGTTTGGTAAAGTTCTGTATGAAAAAAGGCGTGTAACTGTTCCTTTTAATGAAATAATGTTACTACCATAGTTTTCCGGAAAATATAAAATTGAAAAAAGTAAAAGATAACCACTTGAAACACCTTTCTAAATTAAAATATTCCACTTTAAGTTTGAATGTGTTTGCAAGTAAAGTGGAGCCGCTTTGCCAAGGGGGGTTTACCGCAGAGAACGTTAACATCACACGTTGAACCCAACCCACCCCCTCCCAGCACAATGTAGCAACGACTACGCAACGGGCAGTAAGTGTCCACCGTAAAATATCGATTGTCCTAGAAGCAACTAAATAATACGTGCGCATTCGTCCCTTTTGGAACCTTCCACCGGAGCTTCTGTGGGGGTGGTGAATGGGTTGAGAAAGGGGGTGGGTGGTAGTGACGTCGTGAACTTTAAAAGGGATGATAATCTTTAAATCCGATGTTTTCAGCAATGCAGATTGCAGAGTTAAGAATTCACAACCGGCGAACAGCTCGCAAACTTGGTGGCTCGATAAACTAGTTGTAATGAACAAAGTTCAAGCGATTTCACAAGTTTGCTTGATCTTTTTAACACACTAACTAAGTCCCCGGCGTTGATAGGGCTTTAGACAAAGTTTTTTAGAAATCTAACCTAATCAGTAATTTTCCTCTTGTTTTGAAGGTGAAGTGTGCAAATTATCAGTTTCAGAATAAAACAGTAAATTCGCATACAAATCTACGCTCCTACGCCAAGAGCCTATATCTAAATGTTTAGTTTTATCATTCACTAGGGCGTGTCATACCTGGTATTACCGGTATACAATGGACGCCCGAAGTTTAAAACGTGTCTCCACCATGAAAGATCTTGGAATCATGTTTGATAGTAGGCTGACATTTCATACTCATATTCAGATGACTTGTAGCACTTCATTGAGAATGCTGGGCTTTGTTCTGCGTACTGCAAGGAATTTTAGAGACACCCGGGTTCTCAAAATTTTATTCAATTCCTTATTAAGGAGTAGACTTGAAAGTGGGTCGGTGATCTGGAGTCCACACCAAGTAAAATATTCCCTCATGTTGGAGAGGGTTCAGAAGAAATTTCTAAGATTTCTATACATGAGGGAGTATGGCTATTATCCGTGGCTCTATCCTACCGACTTTCTTTTGGGTATGCTGGGAATGAACCATCTACGGGTTAGAAGGGATGTACACATTGCTACGCATTTCTTCAGATTGATTCGCGGATGGTTTGAAAACTCAGCTATCATGGAGAGCATTCATTTCTATGTTCCCGATGGGTATCTTCGCCACCGACAGCATAGACTGTTCTATCTTCCGGCCTGCAGGACTAACTTGCCAATGGTCATGCCGGTCGGGAGAGCAATTTCACTGTTAAACAGAATTAATTCGGATATCGACATATTTAGCGTTAGTGAAGCTGCCTTTAAAAGGCAAGCTCTATTAATGCTTGTATAGTTTGTATCTACCACTGTTACAAATGTATTTTAAAAACGAATTAAATGTAAAATTTTGTAATGTTTTTAAAAGAATAAAATGAATTGAATTGAATTGAATTGAATTGAGCCCGCTTAGTCGTTCTTATTTACATATTTTTTATTAATTCTATTACTGTTAGGAACTTTCTGGAAAGAAGGGAATAAAGTAAATTCACTGTAGACTGGGATGATGATGTCCATATAAATTCCACAAATTCCAAATGTTCCAACTGTGCACAGATTGTAAGGTCACTGAAGAAAACTTTAAGTAAACTGGTAATTTATCATTTGATACATAAATTTATCATTTGATACATAAATTGAATACACACCGTCACTCAATCATGGAAATAATACTCGTTTGTTGAAGGTTGCCACTGCACTGCTTTACATATGTAGGTAGGAATTCTGGGAAAGGACAGTTATATTCCAGACAATTACAATAACATAATATTACATTTTCACACGTAGCAAACACTTTTTTGGGTATACCTTCATAATCTAAAATAACTTAATTTAAATTTAGAGACAAAATCTTTTTCAGTTTGATGGTGTTTAAAAATAGACATGTAACAAAATTTAAAAAAAACAAGAGTTTTCATGAAAAATATAAACTTCTGCGAATTCGAACACTTTAAAAAAAATATGTTGGATGTGATCGTATCACGCATTTTTTACGCGTGCTGACGAGAGTTTTCGAAGAAGCTGTTAAACTACGATGCTACCAAAATATATGCAATAAATTTGCAAATATTTCGTAAACGCATAAATGAATACCTCGAACGAGTTGTCAAATGGAAACATTCCAATATTGTGACAAATTACGACGGTTATATCCAGGCAATAAAACTGTCAACTTTCCTAAACGGGTAAAGTAATAAAATAATACATTTGTCATCGCGAATGAGGAAACAAGCTTCTCCGTGATTATAGTCGTAACCCAGAAATGAAAGTGTCATATAAAAATAGACTAAATGTAGTAGGAAAGAGATGTGTGGAAAAAACAATGTAAAATCATGGAGTGAGTCCGATAACGTATAGAATATAAAAAAGACTGAAGCGGTTGGACGATGGACATGAAGAGAGGAACAAAGAAGAAAGAATTGTCGCAAGCGAATGGAAGACGAAGTCGAGGATGCCTCAGGCAGACACGACACGATCAAGGGAATTAAACACATCCGGTCGGGCTTCGTCAAAGGTCAAATAATAGAAATCTAAAGTTTTATTACGAGATTTACATAATTTTGTAAACTTGACTTTCAAAGCAAGGTCACTGTCTAAATGAAATTTTGCAAAATTATCAATCTTCTTATCCCACCCCTCAGCAGAATTTTCATATTTTTTTATGAAATTTTGCACACTTGACGTTCACAATACGAAGAAAATAATTACGTGTACCAGATTTCGGAAAACTCGGGCAACGCCGGGGGTTTCAGCTAGTAATTTAATATATACCAGCTGGCTGGCACCCGGCATGCGTTGCAATGCCATTCAAAGAAATAAATTAATTCTCCCTGCATGTCCTTTCCCGCGCGTCCCCGTTCCCTTTCACCTCCTTTCTCGGCTTCCCCCTCCCTCGTCTCTTCCCTCTCCGCGAACCCCTACCTTCCCCCTGCCTTCCCTCCCTGCCGCTTAAATATATGAAGTACACACATTTTCATTTATACAAATTTCATTTATTATATTCATTTCTTATACAGCCTATGTTACTCGCTGATAATGTAGCTTTCTATTGGTGAAAGAATTTTTAAAATCGGTTTAGTGGTTTAGAGCGTGTTCACACACAGCTATAAAATATGTAGCTTGGCCTATTTCAGCACATCGCTCGCCATACGTTCCCAATGGCAAGTGATGTGCTGAAATAGGCCAAGCTACATCTTTCATAGCTGTGTGTGAACACACTCTTAGGTGGTGGTGAAAGCGTAACAAACAAACACACTCATTTACTCATTTATAATATTTTATCAATTAATATATATGTAATTCCACCCGATCTCCATTCTCCTACGGCAAATTAAATAGGTGACTTTCAACATGTATTATAAAACCAGCAGATTTAATAGGAACCTAGAGAAAATATGATTTAAAAATGCTGATTTTTGCTGATGCCACTGGAAGATGCACGATTGAGTGAATCAAATAGTTGTGACGGGTCATGTCAAGAGACGTTGGAAGAGGATGTATGAAAGTGATTGAAGCAAGGAAGATACGCCAAGACAGGAAGAAAAAGGCGTGATGGTTTGCCGGTTAAACTTAAAAAGGTTTGGCGTTTAGAGGAGATAGAATGAAAGTAAAAATAATTAATTCTAGGATATACGTATATATCCGCAATGACGTGGTATCCAATTCTAAAGCAATTCCCAAGATTGATAGCACCATTAGACCTGAATAAAGTTGATGCTTCATGCGGATATATCTCGGAGCACAACTTCTCTGGGCCATCCATCAGATTAAACGATACTGGAAATAAACGAGACGAAATAATATGTCATCACGATACACGCATCGTGCGGAACATTTACTACGAATTAAGCTACGTATTGCTGTAAAATTGTGAAAATAAATGTTTTCCATAAACTTGTGAAAAAAAATGTTTTCTAAAAACTAATGACTATTATTTATTGATTAACTAGCGAGTTCCCGGCATGTGCGCAATGCCACTTAAATAAAGATATTATTTCTCAATGCGTGTCCTTTCCCATTCGTCCCCGTTCCCTTCCGCCTCCTCGTCGTCGTTCCCTTCCGCCTCCTCATCCCCTCATTCGTTCCCCCTCCACTTTTATCGCCTTTTCCGCTTAAAACCGTCCCGCGAAACCCTCCCCTCCCGCGACCTCCCGTCGCATTTACTTCCATTTTTCCTCACCTTCCCCCTCCCTCAACCACCATCCCACTAATCCCCCTCTTTCATTCCCACCCGCAACTCGCCGATTCCCCTCCCGCAAACCCTCCCTACCGTTAAGCCACATGAAATACACCCATTTTTCAAGCAACTCGCGCGCCACCTGTTTCAAAAGTTTTATATAAATTTCATAACGACACACAAAAACTCACCAAAGTTTCATCGCAATCGGATGAATAGTATAGGAAATAAGTTCATAACGCCAGAGCTCACTATTATATACAGAAACCATCGTGGGCATGCGCACACCAAATCACAAAGCTTGATCGCAATCGGATGAATGGTTTAAACAAACAAACAAACAAACAAGCAATCAAACATACATTCATTTTTATGTATAGAAGATGGATGACGGAATTTTAAAAATCGTTATATAAAAAAGAATATGATTTCTGGTTGTAATATCTTAATATTGAATAATCAAAACGCACACTGATGTAAACGATAATATTTAGATCATCAAAACGCAAACTAGAGAATAGACGGTAGACAATTTGTTCTCAATTTTTGGTCGCAAAGACCAAACAAGCAAAATCATCAAATCAATTTGGTGTTTCATAATTTTACACAATTTTACAGCATTTACGACTTCATGAATCCGGGGTATATTTTTCAATTGGACTCTGAACGGACAGGAAGATTAACCTAGTGCATTATTTCATCAATTTAAGACTTGTAATACCTACACGGATTACACTGAACATATATCGTGTTTGTTAGACAGAAAATAAATCGTTTAATCTCAGTGAAGATAAGCGTTTAAGATATCTGTCCTCAACATCCAAAACCAGAAAACGGAACCGAATAGAGTCTCTTCAAAGATCTAATATCGGGTAGGGTTACATACGTACCAGCTGCAAACGTCAGCTAGAAATGCACTGTATATCCAGATATATTGAACCCCGCCTGCAGCGTACAAACATTACTGCAGTATACAAACCTGGATACACAGAAATCGGGTCATACTCTACAGTAAACTATCCAGCTGAGATCATACAAATGTAGGTCACGCGATCCAGTGCAGCATCCATAAAGGTCTAACCATCCGTATTCCCGGACAAAAAGATATAAAAACAAGACACTAAAACACTACCCAAAAACAGAAGGATTGCACAATTTCCTTTGAAGCAAGAATTCTCGTACAAATATCACAGCTCTTTTGGTGTTCTCTTTAGAGGCTTTCTAGTTTTTGGTAAAATGCCAAAAGCGCGTCTGAGCTCAAGCGGAATGGGGATGAAAAGATATTAAACTGCACTTAATACTTACTACATACATGGTAGCTTTATGAAACATGAAAATTCAGAACGGACGCGAAGTTCGCTAGTCCATGCCCGGGAAACAAATAAACAAATTTAATTAACGCCATTTGAGCACACGAATGCGAGTCTTACTATTTACGACGCGATAGTAAACGCATTGCGACATGCTTTTGTTAACGTTTTTAATCGTAATCTGATAGAAAAAAACGCGGTCAAAGAATTTTGCAAAATAGGAAAGATACAAGCTACTTTTTACAAGCTACTAGCCGGTAAGTTTAAAAGCGGGTGAATCGGCGAATCAGATTGTCATGACACACAAACTGTATACTAGCTCAGTAGCAACAGTAGCAGCTAAAATAACGACTCCCGCGCCACGCATCTCTATCGACATTTTGTAGAAAACTTGAATTCGCAGCGCTTACCAGTAGCGAGAATAACGGCTACCGCCCGAACTAATTCTGACAGACGAAATCAGCTGTTGGTGGGCAGCCATATTTAGGCAAACACTAGCGAGAAGCGAGTAAAGTTTTCCGCAATATCTAACATTTGTCAGCATCCTATTAGTCAACGACCTGTGTGACCTATGAAACAGGGTGAAGCCTCGATTACATAGAGCGAGTTTACAAGCTACTAGCCGGTAAGTTTAAAAGCGGGTGAACGGCGAGTGAGATTGTCATGATGGCACACAAAACTGTCTACTCGCTCAGTAGCGTCAGTAGCAGCTAAAATAACGACTCTCGCGCGAACCAACTCGGTCGACATTTTGAAAAAAACTTGAGCTCGCTGCTAGCGCCACACGCTAGCCAATAACGGCTCTCGCCCAAACTAATTCTGACAGACGAAATCAGCTGTTGGTGGGCCGCCATTTTGAGCGAGTAGCGAGTAAAGTTGACCACCTTTCAACTTTTTTCGTAGATTGTCCACAATCTGCTAGTTAGCAAGTAATACGATGACGCTGAGCGAGTTTACTATCAGATAGTGAATTTCACATATAGTAGCTTGTAAACTCGCTCTATGTCATCGAGGCTTAAGGCAGACAAGGTCGGATTACTTTATAAATAACTTGGTGTTTTCGACAGTTTACTAAAAGAAATCAATTTTAACTTCGCAGCGAAACGACTAAACAGGAAATTTTTCAATTCATCAATTAAAACGCTCCAAGGACGCAACGCACGGCCGATTAGTCAGTAAATCAAAACGTTAGTTCAAGGAAAACCAAGCTTATTAAAAATTCAGAATGTTTGCGATATAAATTATAATTTAAAATCTTTCAGATGAAAACCACACCACGCCTCACACACAAAACCCAAGCTTATCCGTACCTATGTTATGTAATAAGCGAGTAGCTAGCTAGGCGAATTCTGTAATATTTGGTGGTTACGAAGACTCTAATCTGTAGCTATCTTCTGGAATAGAATCCTTTAAGCTGGAATGCCCGCCAAATACAAGGAAATACGAAACAAATTAAATATATCTCGGGTTTAGACCGGTTTACATTAGGAGGAATTGAGCGCTGTTGCCGGGTTAATATTCGGAATATTTACCTCCCCACACCAGAATTTGGCGGATAATGGTGGACGTCCATCGGTCCGCGCCGGCCGCAACACACGCACGGCATGCAACGGATTTTCTTTATCTTACAGTACAGCATTGCGTCTACTATCGGTGGCGCCCGCACGGACCGCCGGCATTTAGGGGCCATCCATAAATTACGTCACACGAATTTCATGATTTTTTACCCCCCCCCCTCCCCCCGTCCCTGTCACATATCGTCACATTTGTGAGACCCCTTCCCAAGTGTGACGTCACATATTTTGCAATTTTACAGTTTTGCGTTTTAATAATTTAGATTTTTACATGTGACCTCACAGAGCTGATGACCCCCTCCCATACTCCTTGTCACACAATGTCACACTTCTCTACTTCACTCCCCCCCTTAAGGTGTGACGTAATTTATGGATGGCCCCTTACGAGCAAAAAATGCGTTTCGAGCCGGTGACGTCACACGGATTCTCAGGACAGCCGGCATTTGTGAGCAAAAAATGCGTTTCGTGCCGGTGATGTCACACTGATTAGTTCGCGGCGTTCCGGATACAGTGGACGCATGCCATCGGTAACTCCGTTCAATCCGTTGCGTGCCGTGCGTGCGTTGCGGCCGGCGCGGACAGATGGACGCTCACCATAATTCACCGAGGGGGTTGAAATATATTGCTATTCCACCTGAAGTATTGACATGTCTCACAGATGTGCCTTAACTTAATAAGGCGAATTAATTGGAGAGCGATAAATCCCGCAGGTAGGAAAGTTTAGGATAACAATGGGCCCTGATTCATTTACTGAACATTTATCAGTGGAATTTATCATCTAGATTGGCGATACGAAAAGCGTACAACGCGCACTGGAATAATTTATTAGTCGTCTGATAGAGAGTGGGGTATACTCGAACAAGAATGAAACTTGACAATGCAAGAATGAATTATTCTTTGCAATACAGTTTATGATTATGATATTGATTGTAGTCTGATACCGCTATGCTGAGTTTTATAGTAAGTTTTGGCACAGGTTCGTACAACCAACGCGGTTATTACACTTTAATAATAATAATAATAATAATTGGATGATTTATATAGCGCCGTTTTTGTGAAAAATCACCTCAAGGGCGCTGCACAAACTTACAATACATTTATAAAATCTAGAAAAACTACAAACTAGACAAACAATTAAAACAACTAATGGCTAAAAATTGCATCCACAGGTTCATAAGAAAATATATGTACAATGTCTCGACCAATGAACGCGATGCTTCTTAAAAATGTATACAGGTCCATACTTACCTGGGAGGTCGCTTGAAATTAACACTTATTGTCTATTAAGAAATTTAGATATAGTTCGCACGCAGAGGACATTATTGGGTACACTTGTTATATGTGTTTAATCCTGAAATATATTTTAATATTAGTATAAAATACATTCTTTGATGAGTGTATTTTGGAACTCAAAAGCAACATTTTATAGTGGGCGGTACAGTAGTACAAGGATTTGATCTTCCTAAATGTGATTCGTAACGAGACAGATTGATGTGCAAAGATTCAAGTAATTAGAAAATTAATTAGAAAAGTGTAATTAAGACATATCATAGAAAATAAAAGTATGATACTCTCAGATAGGTTTATTTAAATTAAGGATATGAGAGCCCAAAAAGGTAGGTTTTTAATTTGGACCTAAATTCTGTTGGGCTTGTTATGCATCTTAGTTTCGGAGGGAGTTTATTCCAAGCCTTAGGCCCAGATACTCCAAAAGCGCGATCTCCAAACTTTGTATTTGGCTTGCGTTTAGGTTCCATTAGTCTGCCTATAGCTGATGATGTTGCTGATCTAAGGGTTGACTGCCTCGGACCAGTATTTAACTCCTCACGCCTCAACCACTTTTTGTCAGGTCAAAATATTTCCGCTTTGTAAAGCTGTTTTTTAAAGGTGATAAAATACGCTTTCAAATTTTATAATTAAAATATACATTAGTTGAAACATAAAAAATATGCACGCAAACATTTTTTTTTTTTCATATGCATACATATTTTATTAGACAAATGTATTGTAAAAACTTTTTGACGTTCCATGTAAAAATAATTAATAAAAAATTCCAAAACTTTTTTTAAAAATCGAGATGCGGAACTTTGGTTTCATAAAGATGTACATTTTACTTATTTTCTGGATATTTTTTAAATTTTAATATAAAGCGTGGTGTTTTCTCTTTCTAACACCGTTTATGTCACATTTCTCACAATGATAGTAAGGGAGAAGGGAGACACAATGATTTCTATGAGACCCATACACCAGTGACATTTATTTGATATCTGATGTTTCGGTTTCAAGAAGGGGGGAAGATACTTCTAATAACTTCCTGGTGAAAGAAGCCGTCATTCGGAATCGAAACGTTGCAGCGCGTTTCTTGAAATGGATGTTGATACGTTTATAGTAACCAGAGCTGAAATAGCCTAATAAACACCTGAATTAGTAGCCTTCATATTCCCCCACCCTAACTACAACTCAAATGGGGAAAAATATAATCAATATAGACAATATAAGCGACTCTCAACAGAAAATTTGAAAAAAAAAATCAGAAAAAGACACGGTCGCCTCTAGGATCAAAACATCGCATCCATGGGATAAAAATAGTTTCACTGGCTCCGGTCTCTGTGCGGTATCTCGTAAAAAATAACCCGAGCACAAATTCTACATGAGCTAATTGGCAGAATTCACTTCAAATGCAAGGTCAATGCAACTTTGATTCGAAATCTAATGATTTTGATACAAATTATTCTAGCATTTGAAAATGCAATGTTGTGTGGTATGGTATTATTTTAGCAAATTTCAAACAATGCTTCGTTTATAAAAGTACGACAATTCTGTTTTGTTCGCTGGAATGTTAAGTGCTTTTATTAAATTTGCATTTTTTAAGTCTACACGAGCGAACTAAAAAATAAATTGTGGTAAAATACGCAGTGGATAGAAAAAAGTAAAAATATTAACACTTAAATAATTCCAGAATTACATAAATTGGATACAAAAGACACCAAAGAGTGAAGCACTTAAATTATTGCCAGAATTACATAAATTGGATGCATAAGACACCAAAGAGTGAAGCATTTAAATTATTGCCAGGATTACAAAAATTGGATACAAAAGACACCAAAGAATGAAGCACTTAAATTATTGCCAGATTTACATAAATTGGATACAAAAGACACCAAAGAGTGAAGTACTTAAATTATTGCCAGAATTACATAAATTGGATACAAAAGACTCCAAAGAGTAAAGCAGCAAACAAAACCACCGGAAGAGTGATATATTTTTCTTAATCCGTGTTTTGCTTCCGAAAAACATTACAAGCACCTACATATTTTACGGGCCGAGCATTCCCCTTCCTCAGCTCATGATTTATGCAGTAGAGTGGGTAGGATCTACTGCCATCTCCTGAACAATCGCACAGAGAAACTAGAAAGTACGAGTACTTAGTTTATTGCTAACCACAGGGTACATTGTGGAGGGTATTTTAAGAGGAAACGACTGGGTGGCCTTTTTCATACCAAACTTAATTTTGGATTTGAGGCAAAAATACTTATTACTAAATAATTATTTTTTTTAACATTAACTCCACATACTCCTATGTCATCTGGGATGCTGTGTGGAGGGTCTTTTTGAGGAGAGTAAGGAATGAACAATGGTCTTGAAGAGACCCATGTTGTAGGAGGGAAGAAACACAGAAGCCAGCAAATCGTTCCATAGCCGAGCTGTTGAACTCAAGAACGAGTCGAAAAAACGACCCGTGATCAATGTCAACCGTGTATGTACGTTGGGCGCGCGTTTGGCGTGTCTCCCGACTATGCACCGGTGCCGAAGGAATCAATGACGCTAGTTCCTCAGAGCATCTCCATTGAAATACCGGTAGAACATGGCTAGCATTCCCACCCGACGCCTGTGCTCTAAAGATAGCAATCCGTTCGTTAAGGTGGGAGAATCTATCAAACGGACCGCCCGTTTCTGCACAGAGTCGAGGGTATTTTTCAAGTGTTTTGGAGCTCCAGACCAGAGGTGTAGCAAATATGTAGTACGGATGCGTGCTACTTTATTTATTTAAATTATAAATTATAGGCCATTGAAGAATTCATTTTTGTGAGTTCATAGTAATTGTTAAGAAATAATTTTACCCAATGTGCAATTTATACAATGAAATAAAAAGGGTCGAAATTTAAATTTATATGTATACAACCAATTTGTGTTCTAACGTAAATCGGTTGTTTGGTAATTTGAATTTACGCCCATCAAAATTCTTTCTTTAATATTTATTTTATTATTTATTATTTAGTATTTCATCATATGCGTAAAGCATTTACGCCCATCAAAATACTTTCTTTAATATTTGTTTTATTTTTTATTATTTAGTATTTCATCATATGCGTAAAGCATTTACGCCCATCAAAATACTTTCTTTAATATTTGTTTTATTTTTTATTATTTAGTATTTCATCATATGCGTAAAGCATTTACGCCCATCAAAATACTTTCTTTAATATTTGTTTTATTTTTTATTATTTAGTATTTCATCATATGCGTAAAGCATTTACGCCCATCAAAATACTTTCTTTAATATTTGTTTTATTTTTTATTATTTAGTATTTCATCATATGCGTAAAGCATTTACGCCCATCAAAATACTTTCTTTAATAATTTTTATTTTTTTATTATTTAGTATTTCATCATACGCGTAAAGCAAATGCAGGAATTGTTATTTATCGTTAATAACATTAATACACAAAAAAGCCAAAGCTCGGAAAAATTTAATTCCTTAATGCGTACTAGATATTTGCCTTTTTAATTTTTTTAAATTTATTTTTTTATTTTATTAATCTATAAACACAGGGTTTTACATAGGGTTTAATTGATGCCTGTCTCACTAGGATTTACCTGTATTGAGACAGGCTTAGAGGTACATATTTAAAATTACAGGAATATTTTAAGTTACATACAAATTCAATTGAATACTATAAAAATGGAAAGGTGATTGGAAGTGTGGGTAAATACTTTAAAGAGAGTTATGTAAATGTAGGAAGAGATGATGTACAGTGAATAGTAAATCTTGTCAAATCTATTTATGGGATTGATTAATTAATTTGACTGCATATGATTCTATTTTTAAATTATTTTACATGGATTAGGTCGTATGCAAATTGTTTACTGTCTATTTATGATTTATTTTACAGATGTTTGCAGTAGTGTGGCGTCCAATACTTACAATCCATGTCTTTACGTCTTGTTTGAATTTTGTCTTCAGTATGTCTGATTGTAGCTGGTAGTGTATTGTATAGTTTGCAAGCTATGTATTTGAAGTGTCTTTGTCCAAAGGTAGTTTTGGAAAAAGGAGTTTCGAGAAGTTCTTTGTTTTTGGCTCGGGTATTGTGCATTGTTTGTGTTGTTTTGTATGATGTTTTGTTGTTTTTGTGTAAATTAACTAATATGGATCTTGCGTAGAGTTATTTAATGTCCATAACGTTGAAAGTATTGAAGATCGTATCAGTGCTGGTTGTAAGAGGCAGTTTAAGAATAATTTTTATGATAAGTTTTTGTGCTTTAATGATGGGGTCGAGGGCACTGGAATAAGCATTACCCCAAGCTAAAATTCCGTATTCGATGTGAGATTGGCATAGTGAGAAGTACACTGTTTTTAAAAGTTTTAAGTCAAGGAAGTTGCGTGTTTGTTTGAAAAAGTATAACGGTTTGCGGATTTTGTTTGTAAAACTTACCTTTGGATTAAAAAAATGTTTTTCAGTTTGGAAGGGTATTTTGGCCTCGAATTCAAAATTAAATTTTGTAAGAAAAGGGCCGCGCAGCCGTTCCCCTTAAAGTATACCAGTCCCAGATCGAGCTCTCGATGGGACTATTATACAGTGTGTGCGTACTAATCGCATATACATTCAAATCTTAAGTGCTTCTTTTATTTTTGGGTGGTTATACCATGTTGCGCAACCTCCTTCTTTAGCCTCTTTAGGAGGTAGCGCAACTCGGCATGACACCCCAAAAATAAATACCGAAAATACTTTTGGCCGTCTCACTGTGTTGTTTATTTCTTTTAATTTTTTTTACAATATAAGCAAAAAAACATAAGCCGCTTATGTCACTAGGGCATTCCTGTCTCGTGGTTATTATTGCACAGCAAAAGTGTAGATATATTTTCTAATTTATGCCTAGGATTATCACTAAAATATACCTACTGTATTTTTGCCTAAATGATTAATTTATTACCGCCAAAATGATTTTAAGAGCAAAAATAATAGCTCTTGGAGTTTAATTAGAACAATATTTTTTTTATCTGATGTCGAGCGTATCACGTCGAAATAATGAAAATGCTATGATTTACTTATTTATAGAATAGGTTAATCAATCACTATCGGTTGGTTATATTAGGTTAGGTGTGGTAAGATAAGGTAATAATGGGTTAGGTTTGGTTTATTGTTATTTTTCTTCAATTTTAATGTTTTATCATGATAAATCCTGTAATAAAAATCTATGGATTCAAACAATACGTTTTCAATCTTCTTACAACTTAATCGACAAACATTTAAGATTCTCTACATATCAAACATCAGACGCCGTCTGAGTACGCTTCTACATCTAGTAATGCCAATGTGGAATAATCTCATTCCTAGAGCAAACTTGATGACGAAAAATCACAAAAACTTGATTTATCATTATTATAAGCACAAAGAGTTAATAACAACTTCTTCAATAATCGAAAACCAGCAGTTAAAAAAAACCCGCTCCGCAGGTTTTTGCTGCTAGGCCCTGCAGGCGGCTTTTGGTTCGGCTTCGCCCAGTTAATGTTTGTGTTTGACCATTTTATTCCAATAGGAACTGGTTTCAAAAATAGCCCGTTCCTCGGATCCACTGGCATCGAGTGATAGTTAACGGTATAAAGTAACCGAGAGAGGCAATGACGTCATGTGTAATATATAGCCGCTTGATACAACTATGTGTTACTGTCAATCTTTCCATATCCGGAGAGATACTACTTTTTAACAAATTCGTTATACCTAGGGGGGACACGTTCCCGTCTGACTTGCTGACGAAAGTGGCGACATCTTGTGACGAATTCTTGAATTCAAAACGTAATTACAACGGTAGCTTTGATTGGAATTCCAAGTACACAGATGTTATTTGTGGCGCGACGCATACGACGTGGCGTCAACATGCACTCGAAACTGGGTTCTGAAATTCAACCACAGACGTTACCGTATTAATACTGTTCGATTACTATTCAGTTAAGAAATAATAAATTCGTCTAAGTAAAATGTGACTTAATTAATCAATAATCACCTGTAATTAAGGATTTTAATTACCAGCCAGAGCTACACATTGATTATGATTCCAAGAACTAAGAAAGAATTTTGTCAATTTTTTTTTTATTTTACCGAAAAAATTGTTAAAAAGAACGGTAAGTCGTTCCCAGAATGTGATAGGCCAGAAGCCAATTATAGGCTAGGCAACAGGCAACACTGAGATATATTTTTGATACAGAACTTCTGAGGTAGAAATTGGTCGGATTTAAGGCTAGATTATGCGAGGGCGATACGTTTTCCAGGAACATAATTCAATTTATAACAACAACATCGCCTAGTATCGCCCGAATTGGGGATGAAGGCCCCGGTAATGGGAATGGAAATTTCATTACCAATTCCAAGATTTAATCTGGCCGTAACATCATTAAAAATGTTCTTTGCTGTGTTGTGGAGAAATAATTAACTTTCACTTATTCATTTTCACCAGCAGAAATTATGAAAATTACATTTTATTGTTCACAGAGCTCATTTAATTTAAATTAAAACTCGGGCTTAAATGATTCTTTTTAATGTTGTCATATTTTTAACGTTATGACGGCCGACAATTTGAGCATATTCATATAATTTAAAATTCTGTTGTAGTTCAACATAATTGCGGAATACTCATTTTAAAATCTAGAAAACGTAAGAATTTGTTTTGTATTCTTTCATCAGCTTGTAAATGTATATTATAATTTGGGTTCCAGACGGGAGAATTGTATTCACAATTGTATTGACTTCTAACAATTTACACACTTTACATTGTTAAAATTTCTAGATAGCCTAGTTATAAATCCCAACATTTTTTAAGCCCTTAAGAGAGATTTCTGATATGTGGTTAACAAATGAAAGATTTGATTGAAAAGTGATGCCTTAGTCACCTAGCGACTAGCTAGGCGCTGAGCGCGCAGTGCGGCCGGTCGCGAACATTCTAGAACGTTCGTTTTACTAAGCTATTCGCTAGGTGACTCGGTAGGCTCTAGGCGCTAAGGAAGCCGCCTGCCTATGTGGACGTAGCCTAAGTCTTTAATTTGTGTTAATGTCTCAAGAGCATTGTTGTAATTAAAGATCACTGGATTTTTTATTGGAGAAAATCTAACCATTTGACATTTTGAGATATTTAAGTAAAGTCTATTTTCATTACACCAAATTAACAATTTGTTGATATTATCTTGAAAAATATTGCAAAGGTAAATATTTTGAATAATTTTGTAGGAACTACTCGTAATTTGATTTTAAATGCTGGCAATTTTCATTAATTTATATTTCTGGTAAGTAGGAACTATTATTTTAACAACTAATTTTGTAAAAGCACTAGCTTAAAAATAATCATTCCGTACTTTTTGTAAAGAAGGCCCCGACTGCCGCGGGATCATTTCAAACACCTTAGCGTGAAATGTAACCTGCCCATAGTAGTGCATACAATAGACAGAAACCGCCTATATAATAGTCTACCTGCGGTGCGCGCTTCCCGACAGAATCGCAATAATTTGTTCTCGAGTATCGCTCTAAATTCGGTACGGACAAAAATAATTCACAGAATTAACATATTTGGCGTGCGTATTGCGGGAACTGAGACACCCATTCATTTCTAGGGGAATCTTGCGTCGAGATATCGACTGAACACTGAATATGCAAATAACCGGTCCGTGGTAGAAGCACTTCACAGAAGATAGCAAATGGAAATCGATTCTCGCCTACAATTTCTTCATTTGATTTAAAGGCAAAGTAGGCTGGTAGGTAAAGTTAAAAAGGTATATTATAAAAGCTTCGCAGTTCACGATGGAAATATCTGCATTGTCCCAGCTCACATAGGTCTCACACAAATCATCATCTTCCTTACTGTCATGGTGAGAAATAAGGTCTAAAGGTGTTAGAAAGAGAAAACACCACGCTATATTAAAATCTAGAAATTAACCATAGAAAAATTTTAACGAGTTTTTATGAAACAACAAAAAACGTGAGGTATTAGTAACGTTTATAATAAAAGGACTTTCATTAAGCGCTTGCTATCTTAAAAAAAAAAAACAAAGTGTGTGTGAGTATCGTCGAAAATTTTAATTCGTTTGAAAGGCCTATCGATGCCATTATGTATGGAATATAACATCGTTCAAATGTCCGCCGCGGCTTCTCTGAGTGGCGCGCATCCGAAATGCCCAATTTTCCATGACTCGGGCGCATAAATCAGGCTGAATTTGACCGATTGCATGGATTGTGTAGGCTTTGACGGCCGCTGTGGTTTGTGGCTTATTTGCATAGCCCTGCGACTTAAGAAAACACCGCAAGAAAAAGTCCAACGGTGTCAAATCGCACGATCTCGGTGGCTAGTTCACATCACCTCCACGTGAGATTTTATCAATAAACAATTTTAAACAATGAATTAAATTTTAAACAATTTTATCATTTGCACGTGTTGTTGAACGCTATATTCATCCATGGCGATTTGGTAAAACAGACTGAATAAATGACAGTCAATTTGACAGATGTCACTTCAACAACATGGCCACTATCAACTGTCAAAGTCCCCACTGGAAGACCCTTTATATTGGTATAATAAAATATGAGGGTGATTTTATTTTTTCGTTGTCAGTAATTTTAGATAGAAAAAAAAGTAAGTTGAGCCATTTTTAAAACTTTTTATGTTGCATTAAAAATATTAATATATCAAAAATTATATTTTTATTTTCAATATTGTTGAATAATGACATTATTTGTTAACGTATTTCATCACCTTTCAAAAACAGTTTTTAAATATTTTAATCGTGCGACAAAATAGGCCTGAGGCCTGAGGGGTTAAAGAAGAAAGAACTATCGCCCGTTAACCCTTTGGCAAGATAATAATAGATTAAATAAGTAGTTCTAGAAAGTAATTTGAGGAACTTCAGCAAACATCCATTACCAAGGCGGCCATTAAGGTGTGGCGAATGGTGGTAAAGTAGAGGAAAATATAAACTAAAATTCTAGCTAGATAAATAACTAAGTACTTTTCATAGAAGGAAAGCCAATCCTAATGATGTTAGCTGACCTCTCAACTTAACGAGATCCGTTACAGGTTTCACGGTAATACTTTCTTATTGTTAAACCATAGACCAAACAACGTATTATAACACCTTCATCGACAGTACTACAAAACTATATTATTATTTTCAGTCCCAACTGCTGCCAACCACCTGGAACAACGAGACTATGGCATTCCCAATTGGAGTATTTGTGAGGCTGAAGGTAGAGGGGAAAGGAATGAGATTGGGAAGATGGTAGTACCTGGCGTTTCAGATCTGGTCACCAAAAACAGCTTAAAGCCACTTCAAGTAACGTGACCAATGAAATTGATACCGCGTTAAATACGCCCCGTATTATTATTATTTATATTATCTTCGACTCGTTCTTGTGTTCAACAGCTCGGTTGTGGAACGATTTTCCGGTCGTTTCCTCCTTCCTACAACTTGGGCCTTTTCAAGACCAATGTTCATTCCTTCCTCTCCTCAAAAAGACCCTCCACACAGCATCCCAGATGACACAGGCTCTGAGAGAAATTATTTTCCTCAAGACCCCCTGTGTGAAGTTAATATAAAAAAGGCAGATTATAATATACAGGACCATACTTGCCAGGCAGGTCATTTGAGATTAACTATGTTCACTAAATAAATTTAGATACAGTTCTGTATTCAGAGGACATAATTATTGGAAACACATGTTATTTGAGACGCTATTATTTAATCCTGGTATTTATTTTAATAATTTATAAACGTGTTTAGGAAAAGAAAAAAAATATGACGAGCGGTACATTACAAGGATTTGATTAGAATTTATCTAATCAAACCCAACGCCTTGCACCCCAGTGGGAGGGATGGATTCACACCTGGACACACTGACCCCCCGGCATACCCTTTTCCTTCCCAGAACCCCCTTCCATTTCCTTTAAAGGACTTCCACACAGAATGCTTAAAGATGATGTAGGCCCCGAGGGAAATTATTTTCCACAAGGCCTCCGGTGTGGAGTTATTGTAAAAAAATCTTCGTAAATGTGATTCGTCCTTCGATAAGGATAGAAACAGATTTGAGGTGTGATCATTAAAAACGAGTTTTGCAATTTCAAGTAACTTTCCGATCCTCAATGACGGTTTTACACCAGAAGAGCTATTCTCTAAGATATCGTTCTCCCGCGAGATGTCCTGTCAGATTGGTGTTATTTTCTACAGCTGTTAAATGAATAAATAATCATGCTTACTTGCAGGAATTCGTGTTTAAAACGACCCAAACTAAAATGCGTAAAGGGTGAAATTTTGACATCGACCGATAGAAAAAGCAAATAACAGCCGTAGAAAATCACACAAATCTGACAGCACTTCTCGCGGGAGAACGATTAATTTGGATTTAGATTGGATCACAAATTTTAGGGAATAGCCTTTCTGGATGATGTCTACCATTCTGGAAATCACAAAACTAAATCCAAATTAAAATATTTTGACAGCCGAAAAAAAAATTGGCTATCTTCTGGCGGCTTGCAAAGTTAACGGTGTCAAGTCGTAAATAGAATCCTGGAATCGCAGCAGTTATTGGTTAATGCGCTGTAATTGGTTCCCAGGACGAACGTGTGGGACAAAGGTGTCGCACCAGCAGTATCCAGGCATTCAATGGACAGTAGAGGTAGCGATGCCAATTAAGGAGATTGGATCGATCCAAACACTAACCCGTCCCCGAGCGGAATCGAGCTCCTTTGTGGGGATTACGTGGATTTCCATGAGGCATTTTTAATCATTGACTTGCACAGAAACTGGGCTAGTAGTGTAAGAGGTTTAGTGACCAAAAACGTACATAGATAAATATTTGAATGACTGCTGTAGAAATTAAGGCGTGTGTATTTCGCAAAAACCATGTATTATTTGACCATTTTAAAAAGTTGAAGATCTAGAAAAGAATTTTGGAGCGTTTTATTGTATCATGCACATCAAAACAGTCATGCACTGTCACAATAATTGTAATGAACTGCGAAAATGAATATTTTATATTTACCTAGGTTTGGCAGAGGAGGTTGTGTAAAAAAATGTATTTGATAAGGGGGTTACGAGTTTGGGGCAGTGCAGCAAGAAAAGGCATGGAATGCATCGATTTATGAAGTTGGTAGTAGATGACATGTTTACGTGAGGGGGGTAGGAAATTGAAATACCTGAGCGTGAGAGCTTTGAAGGAGTTTCCTTTGATGACTGCCTTCAAATAGAAACATCTTATTCACTGGATAGTAGGAGGGGTAAGCTCTAGTACTGCAGAAATATCTTATCGAACAGAGATAACATATTGGTACACAAATAAACGTTCTTTTACTGCGCATATTTTTCAAAATTTTTATTAATTTCCCTTTTACCCCTCAGGCCTCAGGCATATTCCGTCAGAAGGTTAGAATATTTTCGTTTGGAATATTTCTGAACATATCCGAAAACTAAAATCTGTTTTTGTAAGGTGATGATTTCAAATTTTATTATTAGAAATAACCATGTAATTTTTGAACTTAATTTTTTTATGCAAACATAAAAGTTAAAAAAAATTATTGGCTGCTATTTTTGCGTATGATTGCAAGATTCAACCAGAACTAAATGCTATCTAGATTAGTGTCTTGGATGAATTTATCAATTTTTTATTTAAACAAGAACTACCAACATTATCTTCATTTTCTTAAAGTATTTTTCTTAAAATATGACCGAGTCGGATAGTGACACATTAGCTCAGTTTGTAGAGCACTGACCCGGCAAGTCATAGGTCCTGAGATCGAGTTTAAGATGTGACCATATCTATAACTGATTTTTCTGTTTCAGATTTTCGATTGAGTTTAGCAAATATTGTCCTCATTAATTAAATTATTATTTAGTATTCAGTCATTGATTCTTTCGGCACTGCCGTTGAAGAACGGCAGAGAGATACGTCAAACGCGTTCCCAATATTTGTTCACGGTAGCACGTCGTTTTGTGTTAAACGGCTCGGCTGTGGATTACGGAATGATTTGCCTATTACCTCGTTTCATCCTTCCTACAACACGGGTTACTTTCCTTAAAAATAACTCCACATAGCATTCCCAAAGGTGACATATTCCCTAAGGGTCTTCTTTGTTGAGTTCATATAAAAGACGCCATCACGATAGCATTTTATAAAACAAGAAAACTCAATTTCAGAATCCTGAGTTGAATGAACAGGTTCAGGAAGCGGACATCCGGACCGGGTAGACTCGAACCAGAAGGGACGAGAGACAAACAATATGAAGGAAAGGTTTAAAACAAAGTGGGGGTTTCAGAGACCCGCAGGAATATAAAATGGAGAGGGTTTTTACGGACGCGACGATAGACACTAGGGGTCCGGGAGACACGCAGACGTGAGAAAACTCGATAGATATTACAGGAAAGCTCGCATTTTCAAAATAATATTATGATGATGGCAATAAAAAGACATCCGTGAAAGTTCATACGCGGTGTTCAGAAACTCGTAGTACAAGCGGGAAACTAGTAAACCACATCACATTCGTTTTTTGTCAACTAAAGGATTAAATAAATAGTTTCGAGCCTGGTCTTCGACACATTCAAAAAGACAATAAATAGCGGACATTTCTCGAAGAAACTCATATCAACAAACGTTTTTAGATTTTCACGGCCAAAAGTATTTTCGTTATCTGTTTTTGGTGTGTTATGCCGTGTTGCATTACCTCCTTCTTTAGCCAACGTTTTGGACAGGTAACAAGGAGGTAGGGCAACACGGCATAACACACCCCAAAAACAAATAACGAAAATCAAATCAACGTAGCTGTACACAAATTCGACTCCAAATGTGATATAGATTCACCAGTTTCGCGCTTGCACTACGAGTTTCCAGACACCATATACACATATTTATTTCTATTATGATTAAAGGTCATAAAAGCCGTCATTGTTTATATTTTATGCTTTTTGTAGCGTTTTCGTAAAGACGTGAGTCAATTGAACATATTTTTTATCAAATAATATTAGGTCCACACATGAACTACAAAGCAGAATTGCTAACAAAGATTGTTTAATAATAATTTGAAATATTTCCACTATGAGATAATATGGCGCTTTGAAATATCCAATTAACTGATAAAAAAAAACAAGACGAGAGGCAGGACAATGTACCAATACGATAAGAATCGCTCCGATGAGAGACCGTCATTCAGCATTCAAAAACGGAAAAATTTGAGTAGGTAATGAGATCTGAACAACCACTTTTCCACGTTCCGCTTCCCCTTAAAAATAACAATAAATTTACCAAATAAAAATGAGAATGCCATTTGTCGACTGCTTCAGACAGATGAAACTCTTGAAATAGAATTGTGTTTTTCATTGTTCCATATTTTCCATTGTTCCATTAGAAAAAAATAGCGATGAAACACGAGTGAAGCCGGATAGCAACCACTAATATTACATAAACAAATCCAATCCAACTAAATAAAAATTATTGTTATATTTGAGCTTCACCGCTAGTTCCCAGACGAAACGGGACATTTCACGAACAGAGTAATCCAATCCAATAAAAAATATTGTTATATTTGAAAGGACTCCTTCACTGCTAGTTCCCAGACGAAACGGGACATTTCACGAACAGAGGATCAGCAAACAATCGGCACAAAGGAACATTCAACCGCTCCAACATTGCAACGTCCTGTTACGTAAGTCCTGGGGTGAATTGCATCAAGCAACAATGCAGAGGTGCTGCATTATTATTGTTACTTAGTCGTAGCGTAAAATACTTGGGATATATTATCACAGACGACCTGAAGGACATCGAGGATATGGAGTGAAAAGGAAGAGCGATACCGTTGCGCTGTCAAAGCGTTTTCACTTTTGCAGCACAAACGTCAAAAATAATACTGTTCAATCGCTGTATATGTCATAAGTGTGGGTAGATTACACTGCATTCCGATGGCGTAAGCTAAAAGTCATCTACGATATACTTTTGAACGACCGTTCAGCCTACCGAGGTACTGCAGCGCAATGGATATGTTCCTGGAGGGACAAGTTTTTTTTTTTTTTACAGTTAATAACGCACAAGAGTCCCAACTGCTCCCGTCTGGAGCCAGTGAGACTATGGCATCCCCAATCGGGGTATGTTGTGAGGCTGAAGGTAGTGGGGAGGGGAAGGAGATACGGAAGAGGAAGGTGGGGAAGTACCTGGCTATTCAGATCTGGTCACTTAACACGGCTAAAGCCATTTTCAAGCAACGTTTCAATTCTGAACGGTGGTCTTACACCAGGGCGATACTGATAGTATCTTCCACTCTGGAACGTACCGCAAATATACTATGTATTATTTTAAATAATAAATTGTGAAATAACACAAATATCAAATAAAATTTATTTGCGTACGCCGGGTTCGAACCCGCGACCTTCGGATTGTGAGTCCAGAGTCTTACCTCGGGACCACGGAGGCCGTCGTACACTCTTCGTGAAGTTTACGGCGCAGACCACGCCAATCCTATCCATATGACGACCTCCGTGGTTGAGCAAAACCTCCTAGAAGAGGTATATAATAATAAGGGATAAGGCTCTCGACTAGCAATCCGAAGATCGCGGATTAAAATCCCGGCATGCGTAAATAAAATTTACTTGATTAATTCAAGTTATTTCACAATTTATTCATTTAAAATCACGTAAAGATTAATTTATTTATTCATTTAAAATGAGGCCATAAATGAATAGACACGTACTTCCCCAGTTTCCTCTCCCCCCATCTCCTCCCCCGCCCAACTACCTCAGCCTCACAACATACTCCAATTGGGGATTCCATAGTCTCACTGCCTCCAGACGGGAGCAGTGGGAATTCTTGTGCGGTAGTCACATAAAAAAATCTACTATCACTGCCATCGTTGTCTGGAATGAGTCCCCCCAGATGGCCCTCTGGAGACGATTATTTTTCAAATTTATATTAAATACTAGCTTTTCCCCGCGGCTTCGCTCGCACGGTATTACGGGAAATTCCTGTAGCGCTTGCACTTATCAATTGTCCCCCTTCCCCCCAACCTCCACCCCCTCCCGCATTCCATACATTCATCCCCTTACATTCAGTTTTCAAACATCTCACCTGCCACTTAAATTTCATAATGCTGTATATAGCCCAAAGAAAAAAAGAATTATCCAATTTCCTTCATTTGTTCGGAATTTATGCGCTTACAAACATTTCGGATGTTTATTTTTATTTAAATATTTGGAAGTTTGTAAATATAATAAAAAATTACACTATTTATTTTTCAGTCTTTATAATCGTTAGGAATTATATTTTTATTGTAGGAACTCTGATCTGCCATTTATTCCAAAACAGAAGCTTGTCCAAAAAAAAAACAAAACATATTCTGAATTTTCTGGAGCAGTAGCCGACCAGGGGGCCGAGTACCTACCAGCTTACAGCACAAATATATGAACATCGTTTCCATGGAAACGATTTTTTTTCTGACGTTAGCAAAAACCCGCTTTTGTTAGCGACAGAAAACGTATAACAAATATAATATATTCATATTTATAATTTTATAACGCTAGAGCTTACCATCATTTACAGCCTAGAGTCTTCGCATATAATTTAGCTTTCTATTGGTGAAAGAATTTTTCAAATCGTTTTATAGTTTTACGCGTGAAAGCGTCATAAACAAACTCGAGCGGTTTCGCATTTATAATATTAGTATGGATAAGGATTTTTTCACTCCATTTCTGTTTTTATTCTGCGTTTTATTACTCATCTAATTTTATCTTTTTTATTACTATTTACACGTAGTACATTGCACTACCCCTGAATACCTTCTGCAATATATGTTCATTATTATTCTTACATGTGAAGGTAGAACCAGGTACTTATTGCATCTGCTCTATAATGCCTCCATGCCCGGGGCCCACATGCACTTTTAAAATGCATTTTATCGTACGAAATAATATTACTTTCAAGTACATAGATAGTAGATACGTGAGTCGGTTTCAAAATGTTATCTTTATTATTCAGAAATATGCGTTGGAGATACTCGTATCCAGAATATTTTAAACTTTGCCAAGTGAAACATAAAATCTGGCAGTGCATTAGGGTGGAGTGATAACTGTAGCATAATTTTGTACTAGAGACCAAGAGCAAAGAGGTATAAAAATATTATACATTACAAACGTACCTTATGTTTAAGCCGTGTAAAATTGCAAAACCGTGAAATTATTATAGAGTTTTATGCGTTAGTGTTATAATTGTTTTTTTTTTTTAATATATAGTTAATACGCTTAATAAAAAGTGGGTAAGGCTCTCAATGACTAAATAAAAATACCAATAAAACAGTAAACAGTAACTCTGCCAAAAATTAAAATTTCAATTTTTAGATAAATCCTTCGTTCAGGGACAGCTTATACTTAGGATGGGTTGTTTCAAAAAATTTGATGGATTCATCAAATATTTGAAGTTGATTTTCACGTTCTGTGTAAGTTCTATTCAAGTTCTGTTATTATATCTTTATAGGATAGCTGCTTCACAAAACTGAAATAATCACAGAACTTGAATAGAACTTACACAGAACGTGAAAATCAACTTCAAATATTTGATGAATCCATCAAATTTTTTGAAACAACCCGTCCTTAGACTATCAGAAAACATTTGGTTTTTTAATTTCATATGAAGCTATCATGAGTTAACCTGTCTACCGCAAGGACACTTTTTTTAGGGGTCTCCGGAAACCAGGCCCCACCGGCTGAAATTTCCGAATTTTTTTATGACAATTTTTTTCAATATTGTTGTGAATTTGTTCTTTTATGTGCTCAACATTTCCAATAAAATGATAATATATTTCTTTTTTTTTAAATCGTGAAAATATGCCTTTTTTTGGCTACGAGACCCATGTAACCCCTTAAAGACCATGTTCACTGCTTTCCCTCCTCAAAAAGACCATTCACACAGCATCCCCGAAGATGACACAGGCCCTGGGGGAAACTATTTTCCTTGGGGCCTTCTTTTTCCATCTGAGCTTTTCGCTTTTCGTTATCCGTTTTTTTTAGCAATTAAAGGGTAAACCTCTTCCCGCATGATCTATCAAATCCAGTAAACAAAATTTCATCTTTAGCCCTCAAGAAAAGATACTTAACTCCACCCTACTGCAACAGGGAGCAATTAATGGAAGAAATCCGGGGGCAAGGATGGTCATATTTTTATTTCCCTGGGGAGATTCAAGCTAAAAACGCATTCTCGAAACTACGTCGAATTTGCATGCAGCTTTTAGCGAAGAATGCAACTATTTCCTTTACAAAGATAATATCAGGACCGAAGCAATGTTTGAACGAAATTGCATACATACAAGGATTATAAAATATTAATATTTTCCTATTCTAAAACGTCGAGCATATTAATTTCTTTCGTTAGCAACAGCGGCGACCTTAGATAAAATGGTTTCGCAGCTGTCAAGTTATCCGCCTATGGGCACACGAAGTGAACAAATTAAATAAAGGGGAACCTTTATGCCCAATTCATATCGTAAGTGAAAAGCTCGCGGCGTTTTAGCGCACGACAACTCCCTTCGCAACAAAGGCAACCAACCATTATTGACTAAAAAAAACGCTGGGAGCTTTTTGACTCCTAACGTGAATGCTGCCATTAAGCTGTTTGAATTTTTAAAACTATGTTCTGTAGCAACGACAATATGAATCATTGGCTAGAAACAACATTGCGGCCCTTGGAGTATTAATCCCTCAGATTTTGACCATATTCTATCAGAAGGTCAAAATATTTCCGCTCTGCAATAAAATCGAAATAAATGGAATATTTCCGATCGTATCCCAAAACTAAAAACATTTTTGAAAGGTGATTATGTAAGCTATCAAATCTTATTATTAGAAACAAACCAGTATATTTTTAAGATGAAAATTTTTAATGCAAACATAAAAAGTTTTAAAAATGTTTCATCTCACGTTTTTTCTAACTAAAATTACTGATAAACGAAAAAAAGTAAAAACACACACCTATTTTATTAGACAAATATATTGGGAATGCTGTCCTTGTTCTACCGGTATTACAATGGAAGATGCTCCGAGGAACTAGCGTCATTGATCCCCTCGGCACCGACGCATAATCGGGAAACTCGCCCAAACACGCGCTCAACATTTGTACACGGTTGACATTAGTCACATTATAACGGGTCGTTTCTATGACTCGTTCTTGAGTTCAACAGCTCGGCTGTGGAACGATTTCCCGGCCTCTGTGTTTCCTCCCTCCCACAAAATGGGTCTCTTCAAGACCCATGTTCACTCCTTCCTCTCCTCAAAAACACCCTCCACACAGCATCTTTAAAGATGTAAAAAATAAGTAAATGAACATTATCATCATTTTACTTTTTTGAAGTTTCATGTAAAAAAAATTTACAAAGTTTCATAAATCTTTTTCAAATTGCGGTCGGAAACTATGGCTTCATAAAGGTGTACAATTTAATTAATCTATGACGAACTTACAGATTTGAATATAAAGCGTGATGTTTTCTCTTTCTAACACTGTTTAGATCACATTTTTCACCATAGATCTAGAAAAGGACTCACAAAGATTTCTATGAGACCTGTATGAGTTGTTCCCAAAACGTACAAACTAGCCTGAATGGTTAAGCCGTTTATACTATTAACATTTCTTTTAAACCTAATTTGCATAATAAAAGGGTGCCGTTATCATTCTGTCACCCCTTCTCAATAACTTCAGTCACTATCTGCGGGTTATAGTTATCTGGCAGATTTCCCCAAGCCCCTATTCCGTAATATGTAGTAATATAATAAAGATAAAGGGGTTATCTACAATACCCGGCCAAAAGCGGGCGCACCTGGCTACGTCGGGCGGTGGGCAGGTGTACGAGTGCAGCGGAAGATGTAGAATTCACAATGCAACTTACTATCCCACTTGCATTCCGAATGTAACTGCTTTCTGTCTACAATTTCAGTACGGATGACGTAAACGTCGTATCTCCCAGTTTATGGCACCGGCGATATAAGTTATACGGTGGTAGTGTTGGTGGTATAGCTCGCATGTTTACGAGTTTAGAGACCGGGCCTACATTATACGTTGGTTGCTGGTAATTGTCATCGTGGGTTGTAAACAGTATCACAGTAATAGACGTCTAAGAAATAACATTACGCCATTTCAATAGATTTTTTATGAGATTTTAAGTTGTGCTGATTTTTGTGGCAATGATAAGTAACATCTTTCAATTTGGTATGGGTATCATTTGTTGGCTAAACCACACCATTGTCATAGGTCACATTAAGTGGTTCGCTACGTTTGGTGATTTAGGACGGGTGCCCGGGTTAAAGGGATGAGGTTTGTCTAGGTCTAGGCGGCGGATGCGTTTGCCAACCTACTTCGTGGTGGGCTGAATCGGGAGAGACTGGTTGAGGGAGACCTCTCCAGCCGGACTCTCGACCGTGGGAGGGATTGATTCATACGTCCGTCACTCCTGAACAAATAGACCACCAGATTCCAACGCACACCTCATGCCCTTTTCTTTCCCACATAATCTTCTTGCTTTCCTTAAAAAGACCTTCCACACATCATCCCCAAAGATGACAAGAGCCCTCAGAGATTTTTTCCCTTAGGGCTTCCTGTGTGGAGCTAATATTTAAAAAAAATCAGAATATGTGGCAAGACTCCACCTTTTCTGCCTACCCCTGCGAGGAAAGGCTAGTTAAGACAAAGTAGTACCAAACTAACAATTTTGATGTAGATAATAAATAATAAGATCACCTTTTGAATGGAAAATGGTGATTTCTCACTGTAACTATATCACGAAATAATTTAATTGAAATAAAAAAGGTATAAATCTAAAAGGAAAAAAAATAATATTCGTTTTCAGCTACAACCACATCAATAACGTCGTATTTTTCAATCTTAGCACTCTAGCTCACCGAAAACTCACGGACCGCCAATGATGCATAGGTCCATATGTTTGATAAAAAATAAATAAATTTTATTAATACCGATGTCTTTATAAGTGCACAACAAAACTTGTTTATAAATAATAAACTGTTTAATAAATTGAATGATAAATTTATTCAATACATACACATAAAAAAATCACATCTACTCTTGTCCTGTCATGCTGTGCTAAAACATCTGTTACCGTGTTGTAACAAATTGTGGTGACAACTATAAAGGAAGTTTTCAGGCACGTATAAGCCATAGCATTGGTTTAAAATATTCGAAACAGAAAGCTGTGAATAAAATAACACGTAGAAACCAGAAACCAACCAAAACAATACCCAGAAATACATCAACAAAACAGGCAGGAAAATGTTATTGATTGAAAAATCAGACGAGGTTATGTAGCGTGTTTCTTGAAATTTGGATTAATTCTGTAAAAGTTCCATTTTTCCTTCTCGTTTAATCAGAAGTTTTCCGCAATATCTAAACAATAGTTAGCATCCTATTAGACAACGACCTGTGACCTATGAAACAGGGTTAAGGGAATCGCCAGAGGTCATAAAAATAAATTAATATTACTTTTCCGTATTACAATCTTCCTAAATCGAATAAATTTAATTAACCACTCAGGTATTTTGCCATTGTGCAAGTTTTTTTAGTCTTAAATGTAAGATTTATTTTTTTTTTTTTGTTATTTCCGCTTCGCAATTAAAGCTCTATTGTTGAAATATTTCTGAATGTAACCGAATATTAAAAACTGTTTTTGAAAGGTTATGAAATAAGCTTTCAAATTGCATTATTTTAAATAAATATTAAAATTCAGAATGCAAGCATAAAAAAATTGTAAAAATGACTCACGTGATGTTTTTATGTGAAAGCGGTACTAAAATCACGAATTATGTAAAAAAAAAACACTTATTCTTTCGTATAAATATATAATAAACAATTTTGGCTATTTTTATTTAGTGTTATACTATTTCATACAAGAATACTTCATAAAAAATTTACAATGTCTAACGGCGCGTAGGCGATTTGGAGGGTGAAAACTGTTTCTACAAAATAAGTCCTTTTTATGTATTTCTATGGACAACTTTGAATAGAGTTGTGAAGCTTGATTTCATATGGATCTTCTACTTTTGTTTTAGGGTTGTCACTAGAACAATAACGGAGTTATAACGATTTCTGGGGAAACACACGCGTTAGCGTGAAAATACGCTTACTGTATACTCGCTGCTATTGTTATATTGTCGGGTAAACACGATTAAGGGTAAGAGTGGTTAATCTCAACTATAAAGCAGAACATCTACCTGAGGCAATGACGAATTTGTTGAGCTCTGGCATTATGAAAATAGCATAGATTTTACTATCTGTCAGGTGTGCGAAAATTCTGCTTTGGAGCGGGAAAAGGTAAAGGGAGTGGTTTTTCAAAATCTCATGTAGTGTCCTTTGTAGTGTACCTTCCACTTGTTTAGAAGGTCAAGTGTGGAAAAATTTCAACAATCTCGGAATAAAACTTGCATCAAAAACCAAACCATCCATGCCCCCCCGCCCGCCACAGACACTTCTTTAGATGACTAGAAGATAGACAACGTTATTTCAAGATAACCTATGGAGTTTTCAAATTTCCATCCAAGTGACAAAATACGAAACAAGACACCATATACCTGGATTTCAAGTACTATTTTATTTATTTATTTATTAATAAACGCCCTTTTTCGGGGCTTTTACATATATAGCATAGTTAGAAAAATACATATTTATAGTACATAACTGAACTGCCTCAACAACAATATTTTAAATTTGTTTCAAGATAAATTGAAGATGTCCACTGACTTGGTATAATTGTTTTCCTCCATTAGTATTCTGGGCAAAGAGGAATACATATGGTAGTTAGTCCCAGAATTTCTGAACTGAAATAAATCCTGACTTCTAGTATTAAAAAGTGGAATTCGGAAGCTTATCAATTCAAGCAATACCGGACCATCAACTAAATCATTTAGTGAGTCTAGTTTTTGCACTGTTAATTCGTGGTGGAATTCCATTGTATTATAATTGAAATTAAAACACTTTTGCACTATTTTCCAACAATTTATTTACACCAGGACCGGTTTCATCCTAATACGGACATTTTCAGCCATTTTGACCAGTCTGAAAATGTCCGTAGTAGGACGAAACCGGTCCTGGTGTAAATAAATTAGTGGAAAAAAGTGCAAAAGTGTTTTAATTTCAATTATAATAAATCATTTAGAATTTTATGTAGAAATACCAAGTCAGTGAAAAGTCTTCTGTCTGACAGTTTGAGCATATTCATATCGTTTAAAATAGTGTCGTAGTTCAACATAATTGCTAGAATACCCATTTTAAAATTTAGAAAACGTAAGAATTTGTTTTGTATTCTTTCAACAGCTTGTACATGTAGATTATAATGTGGATTCCAGACGGGAGAATTGTACTCAAATTGACTTATAACATACATTGTATGATATCTTTGAAGAAAATCTGTTTGCAGCAGCAGCAAGAGTTCTGGCATCGTGAAATTAGTATCGCAGTTTTCTATGAATTTTCAATGTCCCTATATTCAGCTTTCAATTTTTATCAAGCGATTCAACCTGGTACAGTCGTTTTTAATACTTACAGCAATCTATAAATATAAAAATTTAGGTTCCGTATGTTTGCGTTCGCAAAACTCGGAAAGTAATAGATAGATTGACTCAAATATTTTACAGAACATTGCATTTTAGTAGAAGAGTGTTTCTGTATATAATGGTAAGCTCTGGCGTTATGAAATTTGTATTATCGATCTGTATATCAAAAATCGCCTTAGTGCTGAAAAAATTAAATTTTTTTAAAGTAAACCCTGAATACTTCACAAAAATAAAGTTAATTTGACACATTGATATCCAAACATAGAAAACGTAAAATTTTACCGGATACATTTTTAAAATTTCTCGATTAATTCTAAACAGGAAAAAATACGTTTTGAAAAATCGTTACTTCAATATTTTTATCACACTAAAACACAAGTTAAATAGTTATGAGTTTCACCTGATTTCCCAGATTCCATCATAAAGATTCAGAAAAAACACAGTAGTCATAGTTGAATTATGATGACGTGCATACGTCGACCCGCGGAGAGATCCAAACTCGAAAGACATAAAATTACTCGTTCGCGTTTCGAGGTAGTGAGTATTTGCGATTGTGCCATACGTCGCAAGCAGTTAAAATGTTTGTTGTTTTTTTAAATTCTAAAAAGATTAGACATTTAGGTATCCAATTAAAATAAAATGAAATCCAGAAAGAAACCTTGGGTTTTATAATAAAGTTACGCTAGATACCTCAAATTATTAACTTTGCGCCGGTTCGATAGTTCTCAGCGAAACATACACAAAGGTTCGAGACCTACAAACTCTACCAAATATGGTTAGATGGTAATGGTCAGTGAGAAACACATTTATAATCTCCTTCCAGATAATCTAAAAACGGAAGAGAATATAAAAACCTTTAAAAAAAAACTATTTAAACTTAAGATTTTGGAACAAAATTAAAAACTACTACATAATATGCTCTGTATTTAAGTTAAGAAAGCGAAATATTATATTTCTTTTAACTTAATAAATAAAAAAATAAAAAGAACATCAAAATCTGTTTCACGAACCTCATTCTGCGATTCGTAGAAGACGATCTGCGTGCGGAGGCCGAGCTGAACAAAATACAGATGATACTGCCAGAACTTATGTTTCTAAGAAGTCGGTTTTATTTTCGTAGGAAATTCCACGACCGAGCAAAACACAATATACTGCGCCATTTCTTGGCGAATCAACAATCATCACTGCTTAGGATGAAAAACACAAGTAAATGAACTGAAAAGTAAATATTTTGCGGCCAAGTGCCACTGCCGAAACGGCCGACGGAGGTCGCCTTTCTTGCCAAGCGATCCTTATTTAAAATATTTGATATTACGTATTCCAAGCAGACCACATTAGCGTTAACAACATTACAACTATCCATAACATGCGTCTTTACAGACATCTGAAATAAGTCAAGGAGAAATATCAACCTCGCTACTTCCAACATAGTCGCGGGAACATTATCACACTAAAGGTCATGTATACACACATACATAATGATCTTACACCAATACACGCAGCTGCCGCCTTGCATGTGGGTGAATTATTTAAGTATAATAATGAAAATCGTCCTCACCTTATTAAATTATCTTCCTTATGAAGTAGCAGCGGTTTGAATTATTGATCCGATAATAACCGCAAGGATTGCAGTTACTGATTGCTGTCACAATATGCTACAAGCCACTCACTGTTGAATCACTATTTTAATAATTGAATAACACACAAACTGAAAGATTCTAGGCAAGCACAATATTGGTAGTGGTAGCTGTGGATCTGTCAAAATCGTATCACGGTTTAGCAGCAGAACTTCACGGATTTTGATTCGAGAGTTTATTACAATGTTGAGTTTGATTAGTTTAGTTTATACTTTTTGGTAACACTTCACTTTTGTTAGGATGGGAACTTGCGCGGCAGCGTTACGCAATGTTTGTAATAGGAGCAACAGGGCCCGTAATCTGTGCAGAGTTGCGGAGCCCGGCTGTCAGTGGCGAATAGCGGACAACTCTGAACACGCGGCGTCCCGCGCAAAACGGCGGACGGCAATAATCGAAAACCGCGCGGCCGGCGAACGCGAATCACAGCTGCGAACACGTCAACCCTGGCGGCGAGCGGGGAAAACACTGCTACTGCCGCGCGCAGCGCACACACCGCCATCGCTGACCCACCTCCAATCAAACTCGCCGGTAAAACACACCCACGAATATAAAGGTCCAAGTTAAAATACACCGCGAAAAAAAATTCTGCAACATGAATTTGTACTTTTTTGTTATTAGTGTGAAGTTTTATTAACTCTTCGGATCCCGGCCAGCTGTTGTACGATCGGTGGGTGTGTATGAGTGCGCGATAAGCTGCGGTGGTGTGCGCGCGGATTAGCGGCGCGCGCACGGTAGCAGACAGCTGAGCGGCTCGCTGTGGAAATGTATGACAGCTGCTGTCAAGAGCATTTCTTTCATACAAATGCGCAGTACAAAAGAAACGCGAATCAATTAAAATGAATTTTATTCGTAAGGTTAATGTAATTTTTGCATTTTTGTACAATCATAGGCACGCCAAAATAAAAAAAAAATATTCCTAAAGCCTCGATTACATTGAGCGAGTTTACCAAGCCTGGCCGAAGAATTCACTATCTGCCAGTAAACTTGTTCAGTGTAAAATCTGCTAGTTAGCTAGTATATATGATTACAACCAAGCCCTAGCCGATGAATTCACTATCTGCCAGTAAACTCGCTCAATGTAATCGAGGCTGAATTCGCGAAAATCTGCTAGTTAGCTAGTATATATGATTACACTGAGCGAGTTTACTGGTAGATAGTGAATTCTTCGGCTAGGCTTGGTAAACTCGCTCAATGTAATCGAGGCGTGAATTCGCCGGCTAGTAGCTTGTAAACTCGCTCAATGTAATCGAGGCTTAAGATTCAGTTAAATGCTAAAATACTAATGTCGTAAAGCATGATTGACACGCTTAGCTATTATATTGTAGAGCCAATGAATGAAGGAGTGATTTGAAAATATAAGTAGCGATTGTGAATAAAAGAACAAGTCGGGGACGCCCGAGAAAGACATGGCACGATCGAGTGAACCAAATACTTGAGTCGGTGCATGTAAACAGCAAAGTAATATAAGAGTATGTATGAGACGATGCACGACAATGAATGTGAATGAGGCAAGGAGTTTTCCAAGACCGATTTTTGTGGGGGTCCGTCCTTTCTGTCTACCCCTGCGGAGAAACGCAGTGATGGTTAGAGTTAGTGATTGACTGCTGAACCTGAAGATTTTTTTTAAATATGAGTTCAATGAGAAAGGATAGAGAAATAGGAGGAAATTCACCAATAACATAACTAAAGCTAATTCAAGCAAAATTTCAATTCCGAATGGTGGTCTTTTTGCCAAGGTAATACTGAAAGAATCTTCAAATACGGAAAACAGAAAAAATATTGCCTCCACACAAAAAAAAAAACATATTTAGGGACACAAATACACAAAAAATTATTAAAGTTCACATCGGGCACGTGTGCACTGGGTTTGGCATGTCAAATTACGACTGGAATGGGGAAGGGCAAGAATAATGAAAAGGTGCGTATTTTTTTATTGTGTGAGGGACAGTGGGGTAGAGTGAAAATATTACGGATTAAATTTAATAAAATATACATAAAGCAAAATAGTCGAATACATGTGTTATGTGTATTTGAATTGAATTTTGTCACGGACAAACTATCTTGATTTTAAGGCGAGAAGTGGTTTAACCAAAGTGATCCTTAATTTTATTTACTAACGTATTATTATATAAAAGTAACGTGTATTTTGTAAAAAGCCCGAAAAAAGGCGTTTATTAATAAATAAATAATTATATATTTTACAATTCTTGACCTTTTTTTACATAAACTCCGCACAGGAGGCCCTGGGGAAAATAATTTCCCTCAGGGCCTACGTCATCTGGGATGCTGTGTGAAGGGTGTTTTTGAGGAGAAGAAGGAATGAACATAGGTCTTGAAGAGACCCATTTTGTAAGAAGGAGGAAACACAGAGGCCGGCAAATCGTTCCACAGCCGAGCTGTTGAGCGCATAAGAACGAGTCGAAGAAGCGACCCGTTCTCATGTGACAAATTTCAACCGTGTACATATGTTGGGCACGCGTTTGGCGTGTTTCCCGACTTCGCACCGGTGCCGAAGGGATCAATGACGTTGATCAGTTCCTCGGAGCATCTTCCATTGAAATATCGGTAGAACAAGGATAGCATTCCCACCAGACGCCTGTGCTCTAAAGATTGCAATCCGTTTGTTAAGTTAGGAGAATCTATCAAACGGACCGCCCGTTTCGGTGTTTCGCTAAAATAAATATTTTTACATTAATATTTTGACATTGTCTAAATAATATTTAAGATTTCGTGTGTGCTCACGTGGAACGTAACATAAAGTGTAGTAATTGTTTAACGCACGTGCAAGGAAATTAGGTTATTGCTCTTCCGCCCTACGAAAAATTAAAAAAAATTTCAAAACAGTGTGAAAATAATAACAACGCAATTTAAAATTGTCGGCAGACAAATACTACGTCTGACAATATTTCATAGCGTAATTAAATCGTAAGCACCTGCCAGATAATAAATGCTACCAATAAAACACTTCCACGAGGCGCCACTGTGCAATAAATTTGCGGCAAAGACGCACACTACTTTAGCTGGGACCTACCTACCGGCCTAGTGCTGCCAGGTCTGTAATGTATCACAGGCGACTCGTCTCATGAATATATATTACGAATTAAATAAATTAATAATAAAACCATGCCACCAATAAAAGCACAGCGCCCAAACTGATCGTAATAATAATCCTATTAACTAACCTATGGTACGAGAAACACATAAATTGTTATGGCTAGAATATTTTGCCATAAATCGGGAATTATTACCGCCATAAAATGCACAGCTATATTATTTCGTGAGGTAAAATTTGAAAATTTTGAATACATTCAATTTGTGGTCCCGGCTAACGCGTGTTACATATTCATAAAAGCGTTATTTGTAATATAAATTAAAATATTTCCATACTGAAGCGGGTAAAATGGAATTGTTTATCAGAATATATCACCTTTATACTGCGTTAAGTAGGCATAAAAAAGTGATGTCATAATTTATTATAATAAATAAGCCAGAACCCGGCGTTACTCGTAAATAAAGAGATAAGTGTCATTTTAATTACACAACTATCTAGGACCAGGTAATAATAAATTTATCAGTAGATTAGTGGAGCATTGCACAATGCGCAAATTCAATAACCTTAACAGTAAAATAGAAAATCCATTTACGGGTCCAACTATAAAAAGAGCTCTAGCTCTTAGAAATATTTGGTGACCTGACTGTTGACCTCCTGAATGTTAGCCCCTGAAGTTATCTGTACTTATATTATAAAGAGGAAAGATTTGATTGTTTGTTTGTTTGCATTGAATAGGCTCCGAAACTACTCAACCGATTTTAAAAATTCTTTCACCAATAGAAAGCTACATTATCAGCGAGTAGCGTAGGCTGTATATAATGGTAAGCTCTGGCGTTATGAAATTTGTATAAATGAAAATGTGTGAATTTCATATATTTTTGCAGGTGGGAGGAAAGGTAGGGGGAAGGTGGGGTTCGTGGAGAGGGAAGAGACGAGAGAGGGGGAAGGCGGGAAGGTGGAAGGGAACGGGGACGCACGGGAGAGGATAAGAAGGGAGAGTCAATTTATTTCTTTGAATGGCATAGCAACGCATGGCAGGAACCAGCTAGTAATTATTATAGAATTATATTTTTTGTGCATTATTTACCAATTTAAGACCTAAAATCGACTTCAAAAAATGCCTTTAATAACATGTTGGTATGGGTATTAAGCGAATTTATTAACAGTGTTGATTTTTACATAATACGGTATACAGACAAGAAGCTTTATTCTTGATTCATTTGAATGAAAACATGTTTAGTCGGTAAATCCCCTCTGCAGACTTTTTTGGAAATATTTAGCTAAATTTTAGTTAAGTAGGTACACCGTATTTTCCCTAAACCGATTGTATATTGTATATTACAAAATAAATCAATTATAATAAGCATGCCCGTGGGGCATCAATCGGGGAGATCAATTGTCACGGGATCGAAATATTCTCGATTTCTGAGTGGAATTTATCGAAGAACGTAACTCTTTTCAGCTAGCAATGTCGCTTCCATCATGAGTAATGGATGTAGATTTTAAAAATCTTTCACATTTTTCAAAAAGATAGGCTTTGGAACAAGGGCGAAACCAGTTGGTAAATGCAACCTAAAAAATTAAGAAGATAAATAAAATAAGAGCTAATTTTTTTTAACTTATATTATAAATTAATAACTTTAACTTTTATCTAACTTTTTATTATAAATTAAATAATGTGGCAACTTTTTTTCATGACGCGTGCGCACTTGGCGCGCGCTCGTGTAATTCGGTAGCGGATCGCGACGAGCGAGACGGTCGCACCATCTGTGCGCGGCTCCCGCGAGAAGGAAGAGTCCTATGCGATAAATAATAATTAAAAAAAAAAACTTTACGATAGAGCGCGTGACGTCACGGCACGCGAAACAGGAAAGAAAACGCGCGCAACAATGCGCTTACAAAATGCGGGCACGGTGCGGAAAGAGTTAACCCAGAGTATTAATAAAATTACGATACAAGACTATAAATTTACTCCTTTTGGTTATTCTTTACTTGGTAAGAATTTGGCACGTTGTTCATAGTAATAACAACGTATACGGTATATCTACCTATACATTTTTGTCTAGAGGTGTATTTGCGAGCTCAGGATCCCTTGTGTTCGGAATTTAAAAATTATTCATAACACGGATAAAATTGCGGCCACACTGTGGTAGTATGACGCCGTGTGTTTTATGTGGAGTGAAATGTGTGTTTTATATTGGACACCCGTTAGTTTACGTTGCAGTAAAACTGTCGGAATATTATTATGGAGAAAACAGATTTTTAAGTTTAAAGGCGGTAGTGCGAAAAATATAATATTGTGCACAATAATCGAATAGGATCAGTAATGGATTTTGGTTACAGATGTAACAAATCAAGAGGAATATAAACGCTAGAAACATTTCGATTCTAAAATCCAAATTTAACAGAAATCTAAAATCGTCTCTAAAATCGAGCGTTTTATTTGCACGAGGCAAGTAAGCGCCAAAGTGTTTTTTTAAATTTATTTTGTGCGTAATTTTATAAGAATGAAAAAAATTAGTTAATACAAAACGTCAAAAATAGTCTTAGTCGTGAAGGGGTATTTTTTAAAAATTGTTTCTGATATTACTTCTAGTTATAGTCGAGTCCCGAAACAACATTTTTTTAGTAGTTTACGTTTATATTTTTTGTTACATAAATATTTTTTTTTTATTGTTATTCCAATACATACAAAAGGTAGAAAAAGCTTCAATTTATCCCTAGCATATTTTTTGATGTTCGTAATGTAAACCGATTCCTCGTAAAGATTTCACGTATAGCATTATCTCAAACTGTGTATTTTTGCGAACATTTTAAATTGGATTAACAACATTTATGCCATTTACTATGTTAATCTTAAGGCCCGTCTCTTGCGTCCTCCGCCATTAACATTTGTTTTTGACATTCCCTTAAACATCACCATTGACATTGTCACATCACTATAAACATTGACAATTCTTGTAGTGTTTCGAGGTTTCCATTATGGTGACCGGACAAATCAGAATGAAACCAACTCAGAACCACCTCAGAAAAAAATTAGAAGTGGTGAAAAGATATATAAAAAAAAAATTTAAATAGTTAACTTTAGGTTGGAGTTATTTGCTATTTTTTTCATAGCTTTTAATGACTTTTCAAAGACATGTTTAGTTGACATTATTCTCAGATGGCATGGAACCTTCCAATGGCAATGGAAAACATTCCCATCCCTGGCGAAGCGTGAAAGCAGGCGGGGGAGGAGGGGATTAGTTCATTTTTTACGGTTGGTAACGGAGAATAAATCGAATGAGATTTGGGGTTATGTCAACCGCGCGAGCGTAATAATTATGACTTTTAATTGTAAATAAATATGTCGTAATGGATGATTATTTCTTTCGTGAACTCACTTGTAAATAAACTCTATTAATTTATAAATCGGTTTCAGAGAAACGGAAGAAATTGACCAATCAAAATCAGTATTCTGTTCTTAATTCCTGATAAACAAATACCTTATAAAAACTCGAGGTAGGTAGCAAGGTCTAACTTGAAATCTGCGTGTTTTCCTTGATACTTCGTCTACAATCATCGCTAAATTTCACATCATAACTCGATGTTTGATGTCTACGTAATTAATTACGCACTTAACATTCTTAAATAGTAACGTTAGGTCGTGCATTAATCGATGTTAGTCGGAAATCTTTCCTGATAAATAAATATTGAAAAATCGGTGTTTTCTCCCTTATGTATCTCTTAGCCTTCTTATCTCTTAGCATCTTAGTATCTCTTAGCATCTCTTCTTCATGATAACGCTTTTAGGCCTTAGCATCTCTTCTTCATGATAACGCATTTTAACATTCATGTAAACGCCAAACGTCAAGTGTTCAAAGCGTACGCGTGAACAGGTCCTTACCACTAGCCAATTCTGAGTGATCGCGCGAACTATGCCCCAATACTTCAACCCAACGAACGGAGGAGACGAAAAACAAAAAATGTTTATAATAAAGTCAAAGCATTTGTTTAAGTTAACGGTCGGAAGAGACCGCCTTTATAACTTTTTCGGTGACAGGAAAACAGTTGTCCTGTCATCCTGTCCTGGCATGATTCTGAGTTACTCAAAATCATGCCAGTTCAACACCTCCTCTGAAAAGACATTAGAAGTGTTTAAAAAAATGATAAAAGGTTAGGTTATTGAATATTTTTCAATTTTTTTTCATAACTTTTAATGAATTTTCAAAGGGGCTTTGAAGTTGCTTGCTTGCAAGATTCTAAGTTGTCGTGGAACCAACTTTTCCATTTTAATATTCGGTAAATGTTCCAAAAGAACATATAATTATTTTTTTTAAAATGAAAGTTAAACAAATTTAATAATGTAAAGAATGATTTTAGTTCGTTTTTATCAATTTGGGAGGCGGATATAGGCACCGCCGCCCCGAGAATCATTTATTGGGTTACCAACACCCCTGCTATAGGTCACCCCAAGTGGTTCGCTACGTTTGGTGACTTGGCAGGCGTGCCCGGGTTCGTGGGGTAAGGTTTGTCTAGGTCTCGGTGGCGATTGCATTTGCCCACCTAATGCGTGGCGGGCCGGATCGGGAGAGATTGATTGGAGGGAGACCTAACCTAGACCTGTCCAACCGGATTCTCTCGATCTACCTATCGCCTTTCACCGCAATGGGAGGGATGGATTCGTACATCCGTCTCTCCTGGACACATTGATCCCTTAGATTCCAATCCCCCTCCCCACTACCTTCAGCCTCACAACATACCCCGATTGGGGATGCCATAGTCTCACTGGCTCCAGACGGGAGCAGTTGGGAGTCTTGTGCGGTATTAATATTAAAAAAAACCCACCTCTCATATCTTTTTCTTTCCCAGAACTTTCGCTCCTTCCTTTCCTTAAAAGACTCTTCACACAGCATCCCCAAAGATGAAAAAGACCACCAGGGATTTTTTCAGGACCTCTTGTGTGGAGCTATTCTAAGAAAAAAAGATCTTTGATTACAATAGATGAATTTAAAGATAACCTAATTTGATAAGTTTTTAGATTTTCACGGTAAAAAGTATTTTCGTTATTTGTTTTTGGGGTGTTATGCCGTGTTGCGCTACCTCCTTCCAGTGTACACATCTGCCCTTATGATGGACACTGTAACGCTGTCCGAAACGTTGGCTAAAGAAGGAGGTAGCGCAACACGGCATAACACCCCAAAAAAAATTTAAATAACCAAATTTAATAATCAAAAGCCGAATTTTCATTCACCAAGTAAAAAAAGGTTTTGTTGGAATACTTTCAATGAAACGTTTTAACGTATTTTCAAATAAGTTAGTTTTTTTTTATTTTTTTTATTATTCTTTATTCGTAAAAATATCATAGGTATACAGTTTTATAAGTTTTTCGACTACCACACTAGGCACATGCCCGTATTATGGTAGTCTAAGAATGTATATATAATTATTTAAATTTAATTATTGCTAGTTCGTTTTAATATACATTTAGTTATTTTCTCTATTTATTTAAGCTATTGTTCTGTATTCAGTTGGGTTTATGTATGATTAGTGTGTGGTACTGAGACACGGTTTGTATAAAGAAAAAAATAAATTTGAAGATATGAATATAAAAGATATAGATGGTAGGCATAAAGGTTAATATACATGGAAATAATGTATTACAATAGAAGAGAAAGTTTTTAAATCGTAGGTAGCGTAACATGATAATATAATTTTACAGGTGACGGTCTGATTGACTGCGATTTATAAATAATAAGTGACTAAGTGCATGATACAGAGATATAAACATTAATAAGTTTGTACATTGCAGATAAACAGAAGGAATAGAAAAAATATATGCAGTTGCTCCCATGCGGAGATCCTTATATATAAAAATATGGTACATAAAATATTATTCAGGTATAAAATATGGTACATTAATATTATTCAGGTATTCAGTAAGTTCGGTAAATTGACTTGCATCAGCTTGATACGTAAATAAAGAATACAGTTTTACGGAAAAAAGTGCAGCGCAATATTGTGTGTGTGCTTTATAACCGAATGACAGCAGAATACAGCTAAAAAAACATTAACATGTCTGTGCAAATATTACTTTTTCGGTTGATTTGCAAAAATTCTTCTTGTTTGTGAAAAATGAAATTTCAAAATGAAAATCGGGCTGGCGGCCGAACCGAAAGCCAATATTCCCGTGAAGATTTATTTTCCGGACGAGTAAATATGATAAAGGTAATTGACAGACAATAGGACGGAAGGGTTTTCCGGCCATTATGCCACTCTCAAGAGAGAAAAACATCAAATACGGAGCACCACAGAGCAAACAATTTTACTTTTTTTTTTTTTTTTTTTATTAAATTACAGAAAAACATTTTGTACAAGAATTTGTATACCCACAAAGCTGTCATATAGCAGCTTGTCTGCAGGTTCTAACAATTTAAACATTCATAATAAGATATCTAAGAAAAAATTTGTAAATACATTTAAAGTTTTAAGGAAACATTAGAATAGATAGTAATATTAGATAATTTGACTTACAACTATAAATATATAAGATATTTCAATATACCTACCTAATAAAAGATATGTAGGCAGCTATATTAAGATATACAAAGATACATGGAGTTTTCGTTCATTAACCATAGTTTTATCATTTTAGGACTTAGTCTCTCATTTTTTTCAAATTTTATGTTATTATTGATTTTATTGAAAATCACTGGTATTAGATATTCAAGAGTACGGCTTCCATATTTATTTAATATTCGAGGAGTTTTTAGGCCCTTTCCTTCTCTAAATCTTGTGGTATGTTTGTGTACAAGTAGGTGTTTGTAAGGGCTTTCCCCCATAACATCCTTGCACGTAATAATTTTGGTGTTTGAAAGAGAGGGTATGAAAAGAGTGCAATATAGTTGATGAATACTTAGAGCAGGTGCATCATTTTGTGCATCTGGTTAGTATGTTTACGAGAGATGGGAAGGCTGATAGAGATTTGATTTTATTATTTATTTGTTTATCCATATAAAGTATGTTTACATTGGGTTTTTCGATGCCTGTCTCACTCGAATATACCTGTGTCGAGATAGGCTTAGAGGTCATAAATGAACATATTTGCTAGTTACAAGATAATTTAAGGATAAATACATATTTATTTGAATACAATAAAAATAGAAAGGTGATTGGAAGTGTGGGTAAAGAGTTATATGCAGGAAGAGATGAAGTAAAGTAGGAAATAGTAAAATCTATTTATGGAATTAAATTTGACATAATTCTATTTTTTAATTTATTTTATATGGATTAGGTCGTATGTAAATTGTTATTTCTGTCTATGTGTGATTTATTTTACGATTTTTATTGAAAGAAGGGTAAATGCAGGTAAGTCCATGGAGGACTGAATGCCGTTGGCGCTAATAAAAAAAACCGTCGCTCGGCCCTAAATCATTCATCCGATTGCGATGAACCCTTAGTGATTTGTTGTGCGCACGCCCGCGATGAATTCTACATATAATGGTGTTATGAAATTATTTCCTGTACCAGTCATCCGGTTGCGATGACACTTTGGTGATTTGTTGTGCGCACGCCCGCAAAGGTTTCTATACACATTGATGAACTCTGGCGTTATGAAATTCGTGTACAAAATTTACTATAGATTACGCGAGAGTTTTTTGAAAAAATGTGTATTTAGGGAAAGGGCACGCAGGGGAGGTGTGACGGAGGGTCGGGGACAAAGGAGGGACAGAGGGAGGAATTTCAAAGGGTCCATCGTAGCGATAGGGGATAGCAAAGAGTAAATTTGGGAAATTCATGCTTCTCACACCGACAGTTGTGAGAAGCATGTATATTACAAATAGTTTAGCGGCAGGGTGGGAAGGAGGGATGGGAATCTAGGAAGGGAGAGGGGAACAAAGGAGGGGCGTCCAGGGTATCGGTACGGTATAGCGGGGGGTGAAATTAGAAAATCCATGCTTCTCACACGTACAGTTGTAAATGGTCTGCTCACGCGTCGGTAAAACAAAAATATTGTTTTACAAAAGCATTTCAATAAACAGAATTAAAACTCACTTTATTTCTTTGAGTGGCATTGCAACGCACGCCGGGTACTCGCATTTTACAAAAAAAAAAATTAGTGTAAAAAAAATGTAAAAAGCAAGTCGGAGTATTGGAGCAAAAGAACAACAAATTCTAACGTTGTGCAAGAAGCACGAAGATCTAATCAAGACAGTTCAAAGAACACTTCACAGTTTGCTTGAAACTATTTGTTCACGTAAAAATCAAAGCTCGCTCCCAACACGTTAAATGTTTGGGAAAAGCTCCGACGGGTTGAGGCGGATAGGTAGTTAGTTTCCATTGACGTACAAGTCGAGAAATGAGAGCTCGGCACACGGCGAACCCGCTCCCTGCATGTGTACACAGAGCCTCGTTACAACCGTCTTGTCTTAATAAATATGGTTCCGACAGCGAAAGCTTGGATGGTACCTATTCGCAGTCTTATTCTGTAGTATATATAACGCGCCAACCTCTCGCAGTCTAGTACTTGAATCTGATAATAAACCAGTTATCTAATGAGAGATGGTTTAAAGTTACAGTGCAAATTCCACCTTTGCTCTAAAATTAATGATGCCACTGTGATTCATCACTCTCTAGTAGCGAAAGTAAATAGTTCATCTTTTCGTGAAGCTTTCACATACGATTCGGTTTTGGGCTCTTCACACGGACTCATTCATACGAAGCCTTGTCGTTCAATAATTCATATTTTGAAAATTGAAACTGTTTCGAAATTAGAAATTTATCGATAATTTAACTATTCGTAGGCAACTGATAAGATACAGCGCCGAATCAGCTGTTCGATGTCCGCCATTTTGGAGTTCGGAGTTGGAAGGTTGGCTTTGGTGTGGAAGTAGCATAAAATTCACTTGTTTTATTGCCTGCGAACTTCGTTACAGGTACATTATAAATTGTGTCCGGTTTATAAAAAATGGTCCGATTTTTCGGATTGAAATTTTCAAAAAATCGCCAGGGTTTCAAAAATACAATTAAAAAAAATACGGAATGTCTTAGAATATCGGCCTAAACCCAAAAATTAAAACAAAAATGTGATGCATGTGTGCCTATTATGAGAGGTAGATGTGTTTTCGGTTTTCTCTTTATTTCCGTTCCAAATAATACTTTTGGCCGAGAAAACCCCACATCATACAAGACAGTGGCTCAAGCTGCAGTTAGTAGCTAGATCTGAATATTTGGGAACCTCCGTTCTTGCTTGCCTGTCACTTGGCAATATCAATTTATTTACTCCTTTGTACGCCCATGGGGCTTTCACATTGGGTACAAAAAATTAACATTTTTTTACTGAGTTTAATAATAAACAAAAAGGTGCAAGAAATAATTTTCTTTACAGCGGTTTACAGTTGGATAAAATTTTAAAAGGAAAAATAAATTAACTAAAATCATCACAAATAAAATGTTGACATTAAAAAAATAGTTCGAATTTGTTACAACAAAATGTCGATATCATTCGAATATTTGTTTGCTAAACCGGGTAAGCGAAGAATTGGCGAGCTTTCCACATAATGTTTGTGAATGGTGACATTAAAATAGATCCTTACGCATAATGATGAGTCGAGTGGGTACTCTTAAAATGACTACACTCAAGAATTTGCAGCAATCGAGCTCGTAATTTACAATTTTAAAAAAGAAACATCATAGGTCGCTTATCTTTCGCCGATATATGGGTGAGCATTGAAAAAATGCATAGGGGAAATAATTTTTTTAAATTTAAAAGAAGAGCACTACATCTCTCCTTGGCAGGAGTATACTTCACTAACAGCCTGCTAGTAAACAGAATTCCCTGGCAAAGTTGACTCCGAGCAAAGATCCACTCTATACGCTCCAATTGCGCGTTGCACTACACGCGATATAAAGCTGTCCACAGAACATTCACGGAGAGTTACAGAAGATAGTTCTGAGCTAATCCTTTAGACGTATTCACTCAAGAACTTTACACGGTGTATATAGCATGCGTACCCGAAGGATTTTAACCAGCGATTCCTGGGCGTACTTGGAATAAAAAATGTACATGTAATTTTGGTGTCCGGTAATAATATTTTTTAAATTAAAGCTAGAAAAAATTTCATCACACGTCAAAACTGAGTAGAGTTGAGTACAGCCTTGCGGGTTATATGATATGAACTCCGTCTCGTTCCAGAAGCGCGGTAACAGATGAGACAGAACTTGTGATCAGTGGCGACGAGTGATAGAAAAATATGTTTGTTTTTTTTTTTAAATTTAAAAAAATCGTACGACAGAAAAATGACATCTACATTTTAAATGAAAGGGTTGCGTTTCTTGAATTTATTTTTCTATAATTTTTCGACGTTTTTATTAAAAATGTTTGTGGTAAACTTTTTTCAACTTTTTACAAGTTTGAAATAAAAAAATGCAATTTTTAAAATCAAGTGCAAAAATCTAAAGGGCAATTTTATCTAGTTTCTAAAATGGTATTTTTTACGACATCTTCAAAAATAAGAAATATATAGGACAATTAAAATACCTTGGAAAAATTCAGAAACTACATGATCAATTATTTTTAATAACAATGTACACAACAGATGAACAACCTCTTTGGCTAGTTTTTGTCAGTTTCTATATTAGTAAGGTTTTCACATACACGGTTGAATAAAATTTTTACGACGTTTTTAGTACGGTTGAAAGTGTTTTGTTGTGAAGAAGGCGTTATTATTTATCAAGAAACCTTTGAGCGCTTTTATTATGACCGTGAAGACCTACGTTTATGGTACCGTGTACCGTGACGGCAAAACAAGGCAATAAACATACGTTCCTTATCGCTATAATGCTGCAACTCTTTCATACACATTAAATAATGGTGAAACAAAAGATGAGACACACAAAATACGTATGTCTGTTTCCTCCAAAGTACTACATTTTTCCTTTGGAGGAAAGAGATATCTTATTGCGTATCATTTTCTTTAAGTTTGTGAGGGAGATGTATGATGATGATGGTATGTTTCCTTTGGAGGGGTGCAGACATACGTTCACCGTTTGCCTCATTTTAGACAGTTGTTATTTAATATGTAAGAATGAGCTGCAGCATTACATGTTTAAGAACAAAAGCAAAACCATCAGGGCATTAACGTTTGACGTTTTTGAATTTTCGGAATTCACTCACACTTCAACTTCCTACTTATACTTAACTACATTCCATACTTTTAAAATTATCATCACGACTGGTAGTATTTATTTAAGGAACATTAACAGTCTTAGTAATACAATAAACATAAGACGATGATAAAAAAACAGACCAATTATTAATTTTCACAGATAGGTATTTAGAAACAAGACTAACTGAGTGTAAACTAGAATATTTAAGAAAAATGAAAGAAAAATAGAACTAAGCAGCAATTAAAAAAAATAATAATGGTACAAATCTGAATTCAACAAATGGTAAACCAATACACAACAACAAAATAAGTGTGATTATAACTGAAATAGACCGCAAAATAGGGATTTGTAAGGGAAGGGTAAGGGGAGGAGAGAGATAAGGGAAAGTTGCCACGCAAGTAATATAAAAATATTAGATACAATTAATTCAATCGTCATGCATATGTGTTATACGCACCTAGAATTTTATACAATGAAGTTCTGTAGCGACAGTAACTAGCAGTAAATACGTGCACGTATGTCTATATTTGCAAATTTATTGTTATAGTAGTTACATGTCCTTTGCATAAATTCATTTTGATTGGAATTGGTGTTGCATCTATCAATATAGAAAAGGGTATTTTGTCTACTATATCGAATTATATTGTAGGAGTCTACCGAGACGTCACGGTGCGGTGTGTGAGTGAATGAAATTTTTTTTTTACTTTTTTTCCTTTGGAGGAAACAGACCTATTGTCTGTCAAATAAGAATATAAAACATAGGAGAGCGCCACTGTTGATCAAATGACAATACTAAACATATAACTCATGGTGTTAATGTAAAGCTGTGTAACCTACATTTTAATAAAAAATAAGTCATAAAAGTGAAAAAAAAAATTCATATAATTTCTCACTGATCTCAAAATAAAAATTGCATATAGGTATATTATTATTAAACCTTTGCAATTTTGTGTTAACGTCACGAAGAACAACGACATTGTAATAAAATTGCTCACATTTATTTAATACTAGCTTAAGTAGACAGCGTTGATCGGGTTTTAGATCGTGTCTCTAATTTTAGATCTGAATATATTTAACTCATTCAGATCTAAAAGTAATGTAACTAAACTCACCATTAGTAATTCTTCCTTTTTATTAAATTAAATCAATTCTCTTTGTAAAACACCGTTTAATCAAATTTATGTCATTAATTAGGTACCTTAACAACATTGCTTCCTCGATTTTTTTTTTCTTTAAGAATAAAAAATGTTTTGTAAAATGCGGTTTACTGTGCTTTGAAAGGCTATTCCCTAAAATTTGTGATAAGAGATCGTTCTCCCGCGAGAAGTGCTTTCAGATTTGTGTGATTTTCTACGGCTGTTATTTGCTTTTTCTATCGGCCGATGTCAAAATTTTAGCTGTGAGCTGTCACGTATTTTAGTTTGGGTCGTTTTAAACATGAATTCCTGCAAGTATGCATGATTATTTATTCATTTAACAGCTGTAGAAAAGCACATAGATCTGACAGCACTTCTCGCGGGAGAACGATCTCTTATCACAATTTTTAGGTAATAGCCTTTCTGTACATTCAGTGTCGTTGTACTTTAAAATAATATTTGACAGTTAATTTGATGTTGCTAGCCTCAAATTTTGTAGTTTCACTTTTAAGATTTTCTACTCTTATTTGACAGACAATTTTATGTACATTGAAAGAGGTTAAGAATTATTGTGAAAAGGAACATATGTTTATTGCCCTTTTAATGCCGTCACGGTACCATAATTGTGGATCGTCACGATAATAAAAACGCAAAAAAAAATTGCAAATAAATCCAATACCCTAGAAACAGAAAATTAACAAAAGTAAAATCATGGAGAAGAGTTTGGCTGGACAAGGTGTTAAAACTGCTATTAAATTAGTCAAATTACAAAACTATCCGAGGCGAACCGTGTCAAACTAATAATACAGAGAAACTACTGGCTGGCTGGGAGCTTCGGCGTCCCGGCAGAATTAAATTGCAGGCACGTTCGGGCAATCCGGAGTACCTACTTTTATTAGATTAAATCCAGGGAGATTGCGTCATCGGGAGCCCGTATACCGGCTGCTTTGACCGGGACTAGAACAGAACCAACCACTCCTTCGAACTGGGACATCGATCCTAGTCGGAACCACCCCGGGATGCAGCGAGGAGATAGAAGCGAGGGTAAAGGAAAGTTTCAGATGAAAAGTAAAAAAAAAACGCAGCTTAGACGGAAATCTTTAGTTGGTCAGGTCGGGAATGAAATGCACCACATTGTAAAATGCTTCAAGCTGAAAGGTAAAATGAAGTCCGTGGAAAATAAATCCCATAAAACATCTCGTTCTACTGCTTTGAGTTACCCGAGGAGCTATGCTTTTTGTTTTATTTTTCATGTTACAATTTTTTATTTTTTACAATTAACCAGCGAGTACCCGGCATGCATTTTTTTTTATAAAATGTACCCCTGCTTTCCCCTACCGATATTGTGTCTCCTTTGCATCGTCTCGCTAGTACCCCACCCCTCCCCTGCGTGTCCTTTCCCATGCGTCCCCGTTCCCGCCTCCTTTCCCCTACCCGCGTTCCCTTTCCACCTTCCACGACTTCTCCCTACTTCTTTCCCCTCACCATTCCCGGATAACCTAAACTATACGAAATACACACATTTTTCAAACGCAAACAGCGCCGTCTGTCTAAACAACTTTTAATACAAATTTACTAATGCCAGAGCTCACCATTGTACAGAGAAACCTTTGCGGGCGTGAGCACAAATCACCAAAGTTCTTCGCACTCGTATGAATGGGATAGGATATAATTTCACAAAGCCAGAGATCACCATAATACACAGAAATCTTTGCGGGCGTGCGCGTAACAATCTCCAAAGATTCACCGCAATTGGATGAATGGTATAGGATATAATTTCATAAAGCCAGAGATCACCATACTATACAGAAATCTTGGCGGGCGTGCGCACAACAATCTCCAAAGTTTCACCGCAATTGGAAGAATGGTATAGGATATAATTTCATAAAGCCTGAGATCACCACAATACGTAGAAACCTCCGAGGGCGTGAGAACATCAAATCACCAAAGTTTCATCGCACCCGTATGAATGGAATTGGATATAATTTCATAAAGCCAGAGATCACCAGAATGTACAGAAATCTTCACGGGCGTGCGCACAACAATCACCAAAGTTTCACCGCAATTGGATGAATGGTGCAGAAACGCATAAGGGCCAAACAAAGAATGTTTAATAATTTTTATATTGAAAGACAAGTTATCTATTCTACAAATATGTCAACAAGTCATTACTACTTGAAACTAAAATAAGTTTACTAACACTAGACGTGTTGATATATTTGTAGAATTCATTTTATCGAAAATATCTAGGGGTATAAATATATATTTCGATAATAAAAGGTTGAAAAAAAAATCACACAACCAATTAAGGTTTTCTAAAACTTTCATTAAGCTTTCATTGACGTATGATACATAGATAGGTGGCGAATTATTCGTGAAAATCCCTTTTTGGTGACCCTTGACCTTTTATTTAGTATCTAGAATCGTACATAGAATCGTACATCGTACGACATCGTAATAGAAACGTACATGTGTACACAATTTCAGCTTTGTAGGAATCGTGGAAATGCTACGGAAATATTTGTGTTTATTACTGATTATAAAGGTACACATAGTTTGGTATTGTGAATTGCTAGGATATTTTTGATTTTGTTGACTGCAAAGGCAAACTGCAGATGCTTTCGTGTGATCCATAGTTATGTTCAAGACGTCTTTTCATCAGAAAACTTAGTAAGCTAAATGGGGTCATACAATTTTTTTTGCATCCAGTGATGTACCGCTAAGTTCCCTCCCCACATCGGACCTGTGTTATTTATCTTTTTTGTGATCGACACTTGTCTTAAAAGAAGTTGATGTGCTTAAGTTCGCAGATGATTTGAAATTTTTAAAGTATGTAATTCGAAGCCTGGGCGACCACTGTACTCTCAGCAAATTGTTAAAATTATTTGAGTGGCTGTGGCGATAAATAAATGCACAACATTGAAAAAAAAAACAATAAATCCTTTTTTAATTAAAAAAATTAATAAATAAAATTAGTAAATCTGGAATCTGTTTCCGAAATTAATGACTTTGGTGTAACTTTTGACACCAAACTTCTTACCTCACGCTGAAAATTGGGTCATTTTTGGTTGGTATTAATTCTTCTCCAATGGTAACCCATCCGCACGATATCTTAAATATAAATGATCGTGTAAAGCGAAGATTTTTCTAATGGTCCAATATATTTTCCAAATAGGGATCGTTAAGAAAAAAATAATCATGTAAAACGCCCATTATACTGGAACCACACAAAATAAGTTAATTATCCCGCAAACTAAACATGCCAAAAACATTACAGAAAAAGATAAAAAGCAATTTAAACGAGTGATTTATGTGGCAAAAATATAATAAAATTCGTTGGTGAATCCAAACTTTGGGGTTGAACCCAAATATTTGTTAATATTGTGTAAACCAACCCAAATATTAGTAAATGTGCGAGTATCGTGACAAACACTTTCAGACTGAGGGTGTGTCCGGATGAAAAATTAATCGAATTGTTGTCATTTCTAAGTACAAGTTCTGGGAAGCCTGAAATATCGCGTTTATTTCAGAACTAAAGCGCGAAAACTTTTGCAGATTGTAGACAAGCATCCCGCACAATACACAGTTTATATAAACGTGTAAAATAGTGTCAGTACAGGAATTGTATCCAGTGCTTCTTTGTAGAAAGAGGGGTGACGGAACTCACTTAATTTTTGTTTCAATATTTCTGGCTTTCACCATTCAAGGGTGTTTTAGGCCATCATTTTAAACTACAGAGAAAGGAAAGGTGAATATATAAATAAATTTTATTTAAATGTGCTAATTTCAGAATTATGTTGAAGATTGGAGTCGAGTTCAGATTTAGAAGAGATGAGATTTTGAACGAAGGGGAGACAATTTTAGGTAATGCTTGATAGAAGAGGATATTTTTAGAGAGGGACAACCAAGAGGGTCGTGTGCCACGAAAAAATCGAGGCTGGGGTTACCACAAGTAACTCGTCGGAGCGTGGGGGGTGGGAGTCCCAAAACCGAAAACAGGTAAAAGAGAGACGTAAATATGAAAGAAGCAAAGAACAGACACGCAGTTGACATAGATAGCTAAGGACTGACATGCATTGGTAGTCAGTACGGCCGGCCGCAGAAAATGTTCATTAGTTAAAAGGTTTTATCGGGACGTCGGAATAAAGGGCTCAATAACGGTGACAGTCCCGATTTATCGGAATAGATGGCAACCCTAGTTGAGGCCCATCCTACATTATACCCATGCCATATGTAATACAATGTTTATTACAATGTTTATTAGTTAATATTATAGTAAAAAACATGTTTATTAGTGTACAACATGTGTATTAATACAATGTTTATTAGTTAATATTATAAGTTAAATTATTAAAACTTTCAGATAGAAGACTTATTTCCGATTTGACTTTTATTTATAAAATTGTTTATGGTATTGTAGACAGCCCTGATTTATTAAGCTTAATTACCTTCTGCGTACCAACAAGAACTACTCAATCTAAAATTATTTTTAATCGCAACAACAATATCAAGACTGAGTCTTTAGATACTCGCTTGTACCTGGATTGCACGCAATTCGAAATGCATTCTCAGAAGTAGTAGATGTATTCAACTGCACGGAATTTAGTTACAAACAGGCTATAATAACATACCTCAATAAATCAATGTTAGAATAATATCAACTATTCTTCTACATGGTTTTTTATAATTTAATTAGCATTTTACCTTTGATTACTGTTCCACAAAATTATTATGTAAATAACTTTTCGTTATTTATTTTTGGGGTGTTATGCCGTGTTGCGCTACCTCCTTCTTTAGCCAACGTTTCGGACACTCGTTGGCTAAAGAAGGATGTAGCGCAACACGGCAAAACACCCCAAAAACAAATAACGAAAATACTTTTGGCCGTGAAAATCTAAAAACGTATCAGTAAATAACTTGTTTTGTTAATGCCCTTATAGGCGTATAATATAATTAATTAAATAAATGAATATAAAAGTACTTTTAAAACATTGGAAACACCAATGAAAAGATGTGCCGGAACGCCGTTCCGGGGCGTTCCACAAAAATAAAGCACTGGATACATTATAGATAAAGAAAAGCACGTATAAATCAGTGAGGAATTCCAGTGAAAGAACAAAGTATAGCGTAACAATAGGAGTATGACAATATGAACAAAGCATACTTTGTAGTTAGTTTGTAACATATCAGCACATCACGGCAACGTAGCACGCAATGTGTGTTCCACGGAAACTTTGGTAGATATCGCCTTTAAGTCACGTTTTATAGCCCATCGTGTTAGTTATATCGCCGGGCGAGTGTTTTCATTTTAAATAGTATTTACATCGGAAAACCGTTCTCCGACACCGCGATGGCTTTTCTTCGTTGTTTGGATACGTTAAACGATATCGGAGAACGCGCTAAAGCGAAAACACACATTATTTTCTACGCGTGTTAAGAGTTTGCGAGATTAAAAGCCGGGAAAATTGTCTACGCTTTCGTAAAAGCACACTTTTAAGAGCAAAGTGTGTAATGGAATATTCGTAATAAATAAATCCACAAAAACTAAACCCTACGTGGGGTAACGAGGATTAACTCCTTGCCCAGAGGCACCGAATTTCGGCGTGGCAGATTTTTCTTTATTTAACACTAGCTTTTCCCCGCGGCTTCGCTCGCATGGTATTACGGGAAATTACTGTAGCGCTTGCACTTATCAATTATCTCCCCCCACTCCACCCCCATCCCCTCCCGCATTCCATATATTCATTCCCTTACATTCAGTTTTCAAACATCTCGCCTACCACCTAAATTTCATAATGCTATAGCTCAAAGAAAAAAGAATTACTTGTCCAATTTTGTTCATTCGTTCGGAATTTATGCGCTTACAAACATTTCGGATGTTTATTTTTATTTAAATATTTGAAAGTTCGTTAATATAATAAAAAAATACTCTATTTATCATTCAGTCTTTGTAATCGTTAAGAATTATATTTTTAATATAGGAACTCTCATCTGACATTTATTCCAAGCCTGTCAAAAAAAAAAACGAATTCTAATATTTGAATTTTCTGCAGTAGTAGCTGACCAGTAGACTGAGTACCTTCCAGCATAGAGCCCAAAAATATATCAACATTGTTTCCATGGAAAAGATTTTTTCTGACGTTAGCAAAAACTCGCTTTTGTTAGCGACAGAAAACGTATAACAAATATAATATATTAATATTTATAATTTCATAACGCCAGAGCTTATCATCATATACAAACTGTAGTCTGCGCATATAATTTAGCTTTATATTGGTGAAAGAATTATTAAAGTCTTTATATTGTGTTATGCGTGAAAAGGTCATAAACAAACTCGAGCGGTTTCGCATTTATAATATTAGTATGGATATGGCATTTAAGAGGGTATTCTAGGGGGTAAAAAAAAAAAAATTTTTTCTTCATATTTCCAAAGTTTAAATATTCAAAAATATCTCCTTAAAAAAATTTTTCGAAATTCGCACCATTTTAATATCGCGGTTTACACGAAATCTAACCAAAATCTAGGTAGAACAAAATTTTAAACCCATTTTTCTCCGAACCACTTTTATCGAGGCGGTTGACACGATATCTCAAGTTCTATTAAACCGATTTACTTGAAATTTGGTGTGAGCCTTCTCATTACCTCCCTTTATGGCGGGAACTAGAACCATAACAAAATTTCAATTTTTACTATTTTTAAAAAATTTGGAAAGTCAAAAAAACTGGTACAAAAACGTCTCTTTTATTTCAGACAGCCGCCATTTTGCGAAAAAAAATTTGTTTTACTTTTCCTTAGTTCGGGCCATAGCCGCATTTGTTTGGATTTAGAATTATTATTTAAAAAAAATTTTAGAATGCTGGGAGGGTTGCAATCGTGTCAACCAGGGCGCGCCATTTTTTTGAGACCCCCCACTTCAACACCCTGTTACTTTCTGAATTTTTAATTTTTTGGTTAGTTTATTTTTAATGGATTCTTTAATGTTTAATAAATATTTCACAACATAGAAGTTGGTAAAAATATTATGGTTTTTTTTTTGTTGCACCTGAAAAAACACCTACAATTCATGCCTCTAGACTAGAATACCCCCTTAATATAAGTAGTCCGGTCAAGTTAGCTAGAAAAATAGTAGTCAAATAGCCAAAAATTCGCACAGAGCTGAAATTTGGTAGAGACCTTGGTTACACCCTTACAAATAAAATACCAAAAGTCCCCACAGTCCCATGACTGATAAAAAGTTATTCAAGGTCAAAGGTCAAAATTTTTGTTTTTTTGGGTTTTTCTCGTCAACGGTAAGTTATATAAAAAAAATTGGTGAGACAAAAATTGTAGGTCAGAAAATTATCTACAGAAATTGTGACGTAATTTATGGATGGCCCTTATTGAAACATTCATGCTACTTACGCACTGGTTCTATAGTATGTGCATAAATGTATATGTGTGTACACATATACGTAAATGTAGTGTATGTATTTATTAAAAATTAATTTCGATCCTCCTCGTTTTATTTATCTACTTGTAATTTAATTTATTATTATGTTTAACAATTTATAGTCTTACTAAGAATGTTGAGATGAATGGTGTGCTCACCTTTAATGGGAATCATCGCTATAACTATATTGAAAATACAAATTAATGTAATAATTATAACGTGATGTATTCTGTTTGCGAGCCAATAAATAAAATAAATAATGATCTTACTGAATTTATTTCCCGAAATCCAGTTGAGATTGTAAAGCTCGTATACGGTACAAAGCTCTTCCGAAGCTATCCACCGACTTTAAAGGAATTGAAGCGAACTCCATATCGAACACTTCACTCCAGTGGTCAACACGCTACGACATTGCAATTTTATATCGTTTGTATAAGCCAGAGCATTCTGAGAAGCGATAAAAAGAAAACAGCAATTCACCTTTATTGCTTTAAACTTAATTTATTTATTGTTGAAACATTTACAATGTGTTAACAATTGCACAGATATCAAGACTCCAATTAAAAATGTTCACAGCTTGTGTAAATCAATGTTTAGTTGTTCCTTATTGGAGATGCTAAGAGTACAGAAATAATATTAAGCAAAATAAAATATAAAACGCGGTAAGATACAGTAAAGAAAAAAAGAAAGGAATGAAAAGACACAGAAAGAAAAAGCGTTTTTCTGCGGTTTTGAGTATGTCGAAGGACCACGAATGATGCGTGCTTTATGTGTATGAAAGACCACTGCACAAGTAGATAATTTGCGCAAGGAAAGGAAAGAAAGGACTTACTGCGCTTCTATCCTGGCTGGGTTAATTGTGCATATATATGACTATATTAGTCGCGGGATTCGGTTTGCGATATGCGGTAAGCGGTGTATGAGCGGTATGCAAAGATGTTTAGGCGGCGAGGGTCGATTAATGACTGACGTGGGTAAAGCAAAAATGATGGGTCTAAAGGGAAGGGTAGGAAGGATGTGTAACAATACTAACTAAAAGTACAGGGTCATGATGTATAGATGTATGTATGTAGGTAAGTGTAGCTATGTATTGTGTAAATGCCCTAACATATGGTTATTTATTAGGTTTTTAGTTCAAATACTTCTATTTGCCATGACGTTACATGTTGGCTCATAGTCATAGCGAATAAAATTAGCATGAGTTTTTTTAAATATAAACATAGAGAGTAAATATAATAAATACATTTTTAATATAATATTTATTGAAGTATATTTATTGTAGCAGCTACTTGATTTATCACAATTAAAAATAACGGCCTCCGTGGTCGAGGACTAAAACCCCCGACTAGCAATCTGGAGGTCGCTAGTTCAAATCCCGGCGCGCGCAAAAATAATTTGTATTGTTTCACAATTAATTAATTAAATATAGTATATTCGTGGCACATTCTCACAATAGCCCTTGGTGAACGACCATCGTTCAGAATTGAAATGGTTTTAGCTACGTTTAGTGACCAGATCTGAGAAGTCAAGTAAAAATAGCGTACTTTCTTTTGACATACTTGCTGTGCTAGTACATCTGTTCTGCCGTGTGGTAACTTTAACAAGTCGAGGAGACGCTGAGTCATGCACATATAAGCCAGAGCATTCCAAAAGGAATGGGCTATCAATAGAGTTAAAATAAGTAGGTATTGCAAGTTTTGCAGTATTTCTGGTTTGTAGGTTAAATCTATTCATTGTACGATAAAATAGGATTAGTTCCCTGTCTCCTAACCCAAGAATATTAAAACAATATGACAAACCTTTAATTAACGTAATATTGCTGAATACAGAAGGCAGAGAAACAATTAATTTGTTAAGATACAAAGATAACAATAAAGAAAAGGCAATAAAAATAGTAGCGTTCCCCGTAAAGATACAGGATGTTCCAATAAAAAGTTGGCTAGTGGTCTGTGGTAAAGACGTATTCACGCTTACGCACTTTGACGTTTGACGTTTACATAAATGTCAAAATGAGTTCTGATGAAGAAGAGATGCTATATCAGGGAGAAATAACAGATTTCATAGATATTTTAATAGATATTTATTTATCACAAAAGATTTCTGGCCAATATCGATTATAACAATTTAAACAATTATAACAATTTAAATTTACCATTTAAGAATTCCGTTTGCGTAAATAATTACGTAGATGTCAGTCAAAAAACGTCGAGTTCTGCTGTGAAACGGTTTTAGTGATAAGATTGTAGACGCAGATTTCAAATTAGACCGTACTACCCATAAATAAACCAATCTTGTACTACCTACCTCGAAATTTTTGTCAGTATTTATTTACAATTTAAACTCATAATTATTAGGCACGTGCAGTTGTCATAACCCCAAAACCTCGTTGGATTTATTATCCGTCACTGACCGCTCTGCGCAGCTGCTGTGAAAAAATTAACTAATCCCTCCCCCCCCCCCCCCCCCGACTGCCTTCCCGCTTCACCCGTTTCAAGTTTTCTATTGCCAATGGAAAGCTTGAAACACAACAAGAGTTATTCAAATTGGCAATGTTTATAGTGATGTTGAAGCAAAAGTTAAAGGCGGAGATCGCAAGAGACAGGCTTTTATTAGCATACACATATTGTATAAAACCACAAAGGAAGAAGTCGCATGGTGTCAAATCCCACAATCTCGCTTGCCGATTCTGATACGCATTTCTTGAAAACACAAGTCCAGGAAATTTTCCGAAAGAAAATTCCACCAATTTTACGAACTTTTTCAGCAAAACTTTCTCCGTTTTTATAAAGAGTTTTAACAAAAATAACGCGTTGTTTTTTAATGTGCATTCCATTTTTACTAATAGCAAGGTTTACAGATGGTGACACAAAATTACAAAAATGGGCAAAATTTAAATCCGGCGCTCTCGGTTCGGACACCCTTTATATATTTTAGTGTCCATTTATTTCTCAGAACTAGACGTACACGAGAAACGTGAACAAGAAAACATACTTTTCACTGTTTAGACTTGGCATAGTTTGAAATGCGCGTCGTAAAAATGTATGATTTTCTAGAATAATAAAAGACTTCCCGGAAACAATAGAGAATGCTTTCAACTGAAAATTCCAATTTCACGGTGTTTCAACTCGAGGGTTCCCTTATTCTCTTCATAGTACATATTTGTGTTCAATTTGTAGAATTCAGAAATATTTACCAAAAAACTGGTATAAACCTTTAACTGCTGACGTGATTTTTTTACCTCTGACGTGGGGGCCTGGGCGGCCTGTTACTTTAAATGTTTACATATTAGAGATCCATGGAAATTTTGAGGTCCAAATTATTATTTATTGGACAATTTAAATATACTTAAATAAAATAAAATAAAATAATTTTTTATCGTTAAGTAACTTTTATTTGACAATTTGGATATTGTATAATAATTTTTGGTACAATCACCTGAGATCAGAAATCAGTCTGTATTATCTATTAAACTAAATAAAAACAATGAACTCACTTTTATAATAATATTTCAATAGTGTCTCGAATAAACTATGTATGTGTATAAAACTTTAGTAAAGTTATTTATGTTTATTTTTATACAGTAAAAAGCAACTTTAAAAAAGTCACGTAATTACTGATGATGGGTTAGAGAAGCCCGCAAAAAAATTGAAATGAATTTACTTACAGAAATTTAAGTTTAAAAATTAAAACTTATGGCTCTGGCGTCACTAAATTCGAAGCTACTGGAAGCGGCGTATGCGTCGTGTGCTGGGGATGGGAGTATTTCGATTTTATTATTTTTGCTACGACGGAGCGTCCCCCACATCAGCAGTAAAGGTTAAATATTTTTTTACAAAACCTCCACACAGGAGGCCCTGAGGAAAAAAAATCCCTCAGGGCCTACGTCTTGAGGATGCTGTGGGGATTGTGCGTGGAGTCTTTAGGTAAAAGAAGAAGAGGAAGTTCAGGAAAGGAAAAAGGTATGAGGGGTGGGCAGGAATCAATCAATCAATCGAGAAGTGAGAGACGTACGAATCCATCCCTTCCATTGCATCCTGTTGGAGAGGTCTAGATTATATCTGCCTCAATCAGTCTCTCTTGATCCGGCCCACCACGCAGCAGGTGAGCAAACGTGATCGCCAACAAGACCCAGGCGAAGCTGAATTGTAGAATTGAAAAATATAATATATAAATAGATCGACTGTACGTAATGATTGTCCCACAGAAAACTAAACTGAAGTGGAATTATTATTTTTTTTTTATTCTGATTTTTGAAAATAACACACATTTAAAAAGAATTTACAAAAAAAAAAAATTACTTTTGAAAGAAAAATTAAAAAATTATCACTTTATGTGGTTATGATTCCGCAGACATCCACAATGGCACTTCAATGCACATTGTCGATGACATAAGCACATTGACTGTACATTACTGGTATTGATTGTATCCAGATTTTTGACCGGCGATTCATCCAGTTAAGCAGAGGATTGACAGATCTTAGATCTTGTTTGTCAATTCTAAGCCGTGAACAATTTATTCGTGTAGTTGTTTACATCAAGACGCGTGCGTGTGTATGTTTATGTTTGTGTGTATATGTGCGAGAAGCCAGCCATCAATATTATTGTTTACAAAACGTAATAATTGGATTTTCATGGTCGTTTTCGCCGCGAACTTATTGCGTACGCAAATTCACCGCAAAGAAAAATAGTCTTCACTTTCGTCGCTAAAAAATAACAGAAACCATACAGATACACAGATAAACAAGCCTTACCGAATACGAAATTCGAGGAAAAGCGTTGCTTGAAATAATATAAAACGAACATACCAAGGACCAACGTCTTAAAATGGATTTATTACGTATGAACAAAATGTATCGACTATACATTTATTATCCTAAGCCCACATGAAGAAAGGAATATATATGCCGATCTTATCCTCTGCCACAAAGAAATTTTAAATACGAAATAAAAAAACCAATTCATTTTTTTTACTTTAACTTCACACAGGAGGCCCTTCCACTGTGGAAAATAATTTCCCTCAGGGCCTACGTCATCTGGGAAGAGAAAGGAATGTACATCGGTCTTGAAGAGACCCATGTTGTAGGAGGGAGGAAACACAGAGGCAGGCAAATCGTTCCATAGCTGAGCTGCTAAACACAAGAACGAGTCGAAAAAACGACGCGTTCTCATGTGACAAATGTCAACCGTTGGGCGCGCATTTGGCGTGTCTCCCGACTGTGCACCGGTGCCGAAGGGATCACTGACGCTAGTTCCTCCAATGAAATACCGGTAGAACAGGGATAGTTTTCCCACCCGACGCCTGAGCTCTAAAGATTGCAATCCGTTCGTTAAGGTGGGAGAATTTATCAAACGGACCGCACGTTTCTGCACAGAGTCGAGGGTGTTTTTCAGTATTTTGGAGCTCCAGACCGGAGGTGGCTGCCAAATTCAACCGTGGGGCGCACTTGCGATTTGTACGGGGTTGGCAGTTGTGTACTATTAAAGTATCTGCGGGCCCTGTACAGTACGCTCAGTTTTTGAGAGGCTGACTACTCTGGCTTCGATGGAGCCCCCATACCTGAGCTGGTCACTTATAATTACACCAAGCATATCAATGGAGGATTCTAGAAAAAAATGTCAAATACTCGCTGTACTTAAAACAATAACAAAGACTAACTACAAACTTCTACAACGTATAACTACTTTGGTCAACGAAACTTTAGATACCTTGCGACAAAACTTAACAACATTCTTCCAGGTAGAATAAAAAAATGTGATTCACAAAACAACTTCAAAGAAAACTTTAAAAAAATGGATCAAAAGTAATGGTAGGGCCTTTACCGGTGCACTCACCCGAATTCGAAGTTATTAATGCGACTGAACTATTGGGAATATATTTTAATACAAATGTAGGTACGTTCATAGGTAATGAACTAGCAAAATGACTGCCTCAACAAGGATAGCCAGTGAGGCGGGTTATGAAAAACCTCTACTTATACTAGGAGGCGGAATGCGGAGGCAAAACGAAAATTCCAGAGCCGCTAATTATTAAAGACAAAACAATTAAACTATCGTTATTTGATCGGTCTAATTTGTTTTATGGGGCCAACAGACTTAGCTAAAAAAGATAAACGATCGTTTGGTTTTGGCATATTTCAGCATATCGCTCGCTATACATTCCCAATGTTTTTGCCTCCGCATTCCGCCTCTATTTGGCGTGGGGAGTGTATAGATATTATCTTAAAAAATAACATATATTTTTTTAAGAGCTTAAAAAGTTAAAGGGAGATGTGAGAGAAATCGGTAGAAATTCGGGTAGCGGCGGCTTAAGGGGCCATCCATAAACTACGTCACACGGATTTCATGATTTTTTTTTACCTCCCCCCCGTCCCTGTCACACATTGTCACATTTGTGAGACCCCCTCCCCCTAGTGTGACTTCATATTTTTAAGTGTTTTGTTTACATTTAAGCTTTGCGTTTTAATGATTTAGATATTTTAGATACCCCTTGTCACACTTCTCTACTCCCCTCCCCCCTTAATGAATGACGTATTTTACAGATGGCCCCTAATAAGAGAGAGTTCCTCTTGTTTGGAATGTCTAGGGTGCAAAATTTCATCAAACTCCGAATACAACTGTAGATTTGTATTGACAGCTAACTAGTTGATCATCACGTCGTTTAGGGTAGGCAGAGAGAACGAACCAAGGAGGAGACAGATTTAGCGAATATAATTATTTGAACATGGAACACACTTTTCTATTGGTTTTCGAGTCTGTCGTTAGTGTCGAGGGCTGCTGTTAATCGATAAATTGTCTAAAATTATTTAGAGGTACAACAGCGCGCCTGACACGACGTATTTTTTCATTGATCCTGGATAATAAATGACCGGCGCAGCAGTTCAGGGGCTGCGGTCCTAACGACCCATCAGTCACCGCCCCCGGACCAATAACCCAACCCGTCCACCAGCTCAGGTACCCACCCCACCTGCTACACGTGCAGCCACGTGGGGTGACCAAGTGTTGAAATTTGATTTGAAATAATATTTCATAACGTTCATTTCGACTGCTCCAATTAAGACTGCAGTAACTCACTTTTTATCATTTTGCAGGAGAGCGATTTTAAAGTTCAAAAAATTCTGCATAATCTTAGATGAGGGTTTTGAATTCTATTTAAATTGAATAAGTATGATTTGTTTATACTCTTTCTAACTGTTTAATATTTTTTTAATATTTTCCTCAAATTTGCACTATTTTAAAGGGTTTTTGGACTTACTGCTGTTTTCCTCGGAGTTTATATAAAATCAATAGGTAGTATGTTGAGGTACTTCTTTGTTACAGGGAAAAATTAAACAAATTATAGAAGTAGCGATAAGCTGCTTCATTTTAACACTATAAAACATCATTTATAGACATTAAAATTTCATACAGTTGAGAGTTTTTCAATAGTTTTTTTTGTGTCAGTGTATAACAGCATAAAAAACATTTTTAGTTGGATCAACTGAAAAAATAATATATTTGTTTAGAAACTGTTACCTACATAAACTATAAGAGATTCTTAAGTAATTACATAAAATTATAGAAGAAAAAGAGCATTATCAAATTTCATTTGCTTTCTGAATCATCAGATACATCATCGCTGGCATAAGAATGTCCAATGGAAAAAAAAAGTGAAATTTAGAAACTATGGTAAGTCTTTGGAATTAGTACGCATAATGTTAGCAGATCTTTAATGTTTAAGTTTATCGATGTTTTGTTTTGGATTATACACAGCAAGAGGTTCAATTAATCTGTCCAGTCGCCTGCCTCTTGTCCGTTTTTCTAAAATGATGGTTAGTGGTTCTTCTATGTAACCATACCTTATACACACCTCCAATGGATTATTGTATGTCGCAGATACATCGCGTACTTTAATTCATTTCACAACTTATCGTTGGATTTTTTTTCAATTTGTTAGCGAAATGAGTGACTTGAAATCCAAAAAGTATTCATAGCTCATTTCGTTTATTTCATATGGTAAATCCTTCACTTTCGCACATCGAATCAGCATGACCCATTGTACAGGCAAGTAAAATTTTCCATTTTCTTGGATTTTCTATTGTGGCATGCATAAAATCACCCTCATTTTTAGTGTGTCCTTTCTCCATAAAATGATGCGTTTCGTCAATTTTGAGGGTTCGTGCGGTATATGGAAAACACATTTCGGTTTTGGTTCTGTCCACTGCAATTATCCGAATAGAATATAACTTTACGTATACTCTTTTGTTGAACTGAAGTTAACATTTTTGGTAAACATGTAACAATTTCAGATTCATGCCAAATAAAGCAGTGGCCCTGTTTCTTTCCGATATCATAAATGATAAAATGTATATTGCGTACTTTTTTTTGTAATAAAAACTACTCACTGACAGAGGTGTCTGTAAAACCTTTTGCAAAAAAAATACTGCTTCGCGTAGCTGCAAATCAATTCCAGCGTTCTCTTTATCTGAGTCTTTTAAGATCCTGCCCTGTACTTTATTTTTCTGGTGTGTTTCATGAGCTTTCAACAATACTTTTTTTTCTTCTGTAGCTATTATAAATTTCTCACACACCTGACACTGTCCTTTTTAAGTGTAATTATAATGGAAATCAGAAGTGTAGCAGATATTTCAATGCTTCTTTCTTTCTGCCAATTTAGGTACAGCCTTGTTGAGATCTCTTTCTAGGTAAAGCTTCTTAGATGATTTCCTGGCATAGTGTGACTCCACTACAGGAAAGGCTCGGATGTGTTCGTGTACCGAATCTTTGAATTCAGGTAGAATTTTATTAGATCTTGTGAGATGTATACCATGCTGATCAAGCATTACTGCATCTCTTTCGTCAATTTTTCCACATGTAGTACCTATCATTCTCTCAGAGATCCCCCCAATGTTTGCAAAATCATTGTTTGGCAAACAAGTTGTTTATTACTCTGATTTATGTTTAAATAATATTTTGCAAAATTTCATGCCTGGAGTTGTTAGGGTTTGTAGCCGCAATTTGTTTCGGCACTAATTTCACGTGTTGTCAAATAAAATTCCACTGCATGGCATGACTTTGTAATTTCCAGAATGCTACGAATATTTTTTTCGCGATTCTTCGTGCAAAGTATTCTTGCATTTAAAGCGGCAGTTTGATTTGCAATCTGCGGTATTTTATCCATTTTTATCCATTTTACATCACCAAAAACATTTCTCGAACAAAAACATTTCTTTTAATTTGAAAATGTAATCATTTTTATGAAATACGTATAGTGCTTAGAGTATCCATATTAGCAGTTGTTTTAGTAGCACAATATAATAATCCTGTTTTCTCATTAAAAAGCAACGTGAAATCAGGGGATGTTGATCTAGAAACACTCAATTCTATAGGTCTTGAATTACTAGATTCATCAGGCTTCCAACAATCATCAGAGTTCACTCCACTAAAATCTTGCTGATCTCCATAGGGAACCAATAAGTCATCAGAAGTAAACTCTGTATTATTATAGTACAATATGAACAAACAATATGTAAAAAATAAGAATTCACCAGCCGATTCTCGGGGAACTAGAATTTTGTATTAATAAGTCAGGTATGCCCCACACGTCATACATATCTATGGTAATGTTATAATATCGTGAAAATAAGCTTATGGGTCCGAGTACTTGAAAAAAATTTAAGTTATGTTTGAGATATGTTTACACTTACCAGATTGCATTGTAGACAATAATGCTTTAACATTAGTTATTATATTGGTGATCCTACTGGAAATTTTCATGTAACACTTTCACGGTACAATTCTCTTTTCAATTTTATCACTACAATATGCAAACTTCTATGACTGAACATCAACCGTCAAACGCAATTCAAATGATAATTTCGATATTTTTCCATGGAAAAAAGAAATAAGTCTGACTTACGACGATAAAAAAACTAAAAATTCCGATGAAAAGCGCAGTAACTCAACTTACTTCTTTAGTACATGGAAAACTAATGACATGGTGACTTACAACTATTTTTAAATGGCTTTTTCTCTCGGTGTATAACTGTTAGAGCAACAAAAGTCTTCTTGGCATGTAGATAAAAATTTACGAAACCCGAAAATATAACTAACTCAAAAACACCAAATTTTGAGTTACTGCAGTCTTAATTGGAGCCGTCGATTTATTCGAAAAGAATCGGGCCAAAACCGGAGTTAATAAGGTAGACATTTATTTCGTACTAGCTTTTACCCGCGGCTTCGCTCGCATGGTATTTAGGGGAAATTACCTTAGAAATTAGCAATACATAATGTCCTTTCCCGTGCGTCCCCGTTCCCTTCCACCTCCCTCGTCTCTTCCCTCTCCGCGAACTCCACCTTCCCCCTGCCTTTCCTTCCTGCCGCTAAAATATATGAAACATACACACATTTTCATTTATACAATTTCAGAACGCCAGAGCTTACCATTATATACAGCCTATGCTACTCGCTGATAATATAGCTATCTATTGGTGATAGAATTTTTAAAATCGGTTTAGTGGTTTAGGCGTGAAAGCGTAACAAACAAACACACTCGGTTTCGCATTTATAATATTAAGCATAGATTTAAGTGCTTTAATTTCAGAAAAAAACACTTATAATTCCGCGTGGGTGTTCGTGATTGTCACCAAAAGTTGACAGAACGCATGGTCATCGACAACGAGTCTATCTGCCGAGTTTCAACTCGATCGGTGTGTCGAGAAGTTTAAATTTCCAACGAACGCATTGTTATTGACAACGATTCTATCTGCCGAGTTTCAGCTCGACCGGATGTCGGGAAGTGGGTTAATTTCCACTTCTAAGATTCCGCGGCATTTATTCATTCAATCAAGAAAATAAAAGCGAAATTCAAATAGATGTATTTAAGAAGAAGAGAAGTTCCGAGAACCCTAAAGTATTTAATAAATTGCACAATAATCAATTAATCGAATTCTTTGTAAAATTAAGTTTCAAAGGCATTCCCGGCCACCTTTCTCGGGATCCACTGAAGAGATAAAACGATAGAAGGGCGTTGAAGGCGTGACTGAAGTAAGATCAATTTTTCCTTACTTCTGGTGAAATTGATCAAACATTCTCCATAAAATCGGCGTAGATCGCATTTCTAGGGATTGTATATTCAGTGTCGCGAACTTTAATGATCGGCGAAGTATTTTCGCAAAGTTGAAGTTCTCTGAAAATACCCAATCGAAAAATTTAAGTTCAGTAAAATAAATTTGAGAGGAAATATTTTAATTGAAGAAGAAGATAACACTTTTAAATCTAAATGAAAATATGTAAGAAAACAAGACACAGAAAAACAGAAAAAGACAATGGTCGCAATTTGAAAATGGAAATGAAATTGGAAAACGCGCCGTCCCGGTTAGACGAGAGGTCTGGGTTCGAGTCCCAGTTGCGATCATTGTCTTTTTCTGTTTTTCTGTGTCTTGTTTTCTTTCATATTTTCATTTAGATTTAAAAGTGTTATCTTCTTCTTCAATGATATATTACGTTGATGGGAATAACCTTCAAAAGTTATAAAAAGAGAGTTTTTCTCGTAAAAAATTGAAATATTTTAAGGTTAGTGCTATCAGAAATCTTAACCTTCCCGATGTCATTACGATAACGCTTACAGCGCGGTTGTTTATCTCTCTAACAATAGCTTCAGGGGTTATTGTGTGTTATCGCTTCAGCAATCTCGAATTTTATTGGTTTTACGTAATCTGATTAAATCTCTAAAATCCTTTTCCGAATGATCACTTTCCATTTAATTTGTTTAACTTTAAGTCCACACAGGAGGTCTTAAGGCGGCGCTTCCCGGATCAAAAAGAAGATGGAGATATATGTAATTACGAATGTTGGACAGAGCGCGCTAAGTGATAAAAATGAAGCGAAAATTGCGAAAATTCTTAATAAAACATGACTCGTTTAAAATAGAGCAAAAATCTCGTGAAAGGTATCTTAAGTATCATTTAAAGAAACATTGTGAATTTTTTCAATAATAACTTGTAAAATAATAGAAATAGACTTGTTTTTTTTTTGTTATTGTTTTTGGGGTGTTATGCCGTGTTTCGCTACCTCCTTCTTTAGCCAACGTTTCGGACAGCGTTACAGTGTCCATCATCAGGGCAGATGAGTGACACCGTAACGCTGTCCGAAACGTTGGCTAAAGAAGGAGGTAGCGAAACACGGCATAACACCCCAAAAACAATAACAAAAATACTTTTTGGCCGTGAAAACCTAAAAACATACCAGACTTGTTTTCAATAATTTTCGGAGCATACTTTGCGATTTTTTTCTATCGAGGGAATTTCATATAATTTGCGTTTCGGCGTGGAACGTATGTAGATATTATCTTCAAAAATAACCTTTTTTTTAAGAGCTCGAAAACTTCAAATGTTTAAGGGGTATGTAGGAAATCGTTTAAAGTTCGGATAGCGGAGGCTTAAGGAAAATAATTTCTCTCAGGGTCTGTGTCATCTTTGGGGACGCTGTATGCAGGATCTTTTTGAAGAGAGGGAGGAGCAGTAGCGTAGCAAGGGGGGGGGGGGCGGTTGACCCCGAGTGTCATCCGTGCCAACCGTGAATCAGTGAACTTTACAGAGTTTTCGAAATCAGATGAGGACAGTAATTTTTCTCATGTTTTGAAAGTCAAGCGTGCGAAATTTCATCAAGTGATGTCGAAATTCGGCTTTAAGAGGGGAAAAGCGGGTGGGGTAATTTTACGAAATCTCGTGTAGACAGTGACCTTCCTCACAAAGCCATGCCTCTGCCCGCCACAGACACTCCTCTTTATATATAGATAGATAATATTATGCTTATTATGAAAAAAAATTTAATGCATAAAAGCCGTGGGTTATTTAGGGTTAACTTTCGCATAAATTTATGCTTATTCCCGCGTAGGTTTAATGCGGCAATCTGTTTCGCAAAAACATCGAGAGAAATGCTTTCGCAGAAATTCCCAAAATATTTCAAACACAAAATCCAGGGAAATAATTGCTCGCGTTCAAAAGCAGAGCTATCAAGAATAACGAACTCAGTCGTGAATAAAAAATAATAATAATATATGGTTGATGATAATATTATCAGTTCTAATACGAAATACTTAAAATGTTTCTTTTGTTGTTGCTTTCGCGTGGTCAGTAATAAGATTATTTATGTTCGATTTGAGCGATTTATGGCCATTTCATTTTCGCTGAAATAAGCGATATTATTATTGAAATACATGGCGAAAAGTATTTTTCTTCTGAATAATAAAATTTATTCAAGTTTCAATTTCGATTATCCAAGATACTACTACTGCCATCTGTGTTTTCGGGCAGACAAAAGGTTTACTGCCATCTATTGTTCACAATGCAAAGCTATTCGCGGGAGTTTTTTTGCGAGACGCATCCTTCGACAGAAAAAATTCTTTATATTATGGTTTATTTTATGAGCAAAATACTAGTAAAATATAATCACATTGCAAAATATAACACTAAACAATTTATTCTATTTGTGTTCTCATGTCATTTTTTAAGAATTCATAAAATTCCTCAGAAGTTCTACAAATTTTCAATATTTTAAGAGGAATATAAACGCTAGAAATATTTCGATTCCCATGCCATACAAAATTTAAAATCGCGCGCCGTATTCACATGAGGCAAGAAAGCGAAAAAGTGGTTTTTATTTATTTTGTGCATAATTTTATAAGAATGAAAAAAGTTAGAACATACAAAACCTCAAAAATAGTCTTAGCCATTTAAGGGATATTTTTCAAAAATTGATTTTACACTTATATTTTTTGTTATGTAAATAATAATTTTATTGTAATTCCAATACATAGAAAAGCTAGTAAAAGCTTCAATTTATCTGTAGCATATTTTGTGATGTCCATACTGTAAACCGATTCGTCGTAAAGATGAATCTAAATAGGATTTCACGTACAGCTTCATCTTAAGAGGTTGATGACAATTTTTTTTAAACTATAGTTTGCTATGTTGTACCTAACGCTATTGCACGAAATTTTATCAAGATATTTTAGGCAGAAAAAAAATATTGTTGATTTTCACAGCTCTGGCCATTGTGATTTATTTCAGGTTTTATTACATCGTTTTGTTTTTCTCCTTTTTGAGCCTATGTTTCAGAGAGCGCTAAGATTCTGACAGACTATGCTACAACGTAACAAGCGTTTTTGGGCTTGGCCTATTTCAGCGTATCGCTCACCATATATTCCCAACGGGAAACTCACATGAAAATATAGAGCGCATATAGTGTGGTCTGAGACAGGCATCACATAACATCCGCCCTGAAGATGGAGACGTCCAAAATGCTGGCTAAAGGACGAGGAAGCGCATCAAGGCATAATAACTAAAAATTAATCACGATCATAAAAAATTGTGCTTGAAAATCCAATTACAGGTACATACTTTCAACAGAGCATTGTGATTCTATTTATGTGATTAAAAGTAACAAACGTGATTACCGATTCCCAAAACAGTAATATGAAAAAATTGTTTACTAATCATTTGAAAGTTAAAATAAAAGCTTAAACAAAACAGATAACTAAAATAGCAAGGACTTTTTAATGCAAATAATTCATTTCACTTACCTTTAGAAGCATCAGGATTTTCTGGGACAGGTCATAGTCAAAGTTGGAGTATTTAGAGTCCGACATGTCATAGATGAAGACCAGACCAGCCCTCTGCGTCTCCAGGGACTGAAGTGCCACGTCCAGTTGGTACACCACACCCTGGGGAAGAAAGGAACGATAAATTAATAATAATTGTTTATTTAGCAAAGCCGTCAGTTTTATTAGCACTTATAGCCAGCGAAAGAAAACGGAAAGCCTTCAAAAAGTGCTGGAGAAAAATGCTGAAAAATTCATGGACAGGCATCCGAAGTAGGTTTTCTATAATCTGCCTATAACATTTTAAGACACTTTGGATACTTTGCTCGCCAAACTGAGAACTCCAACGTGAAGAAATTCATAGTCACTGTGGAGTCGGGAACGCGGAGAGTGGAGGAGCCTCTTCCACCTTGGAAATTGGAGTAGGGGTCACGATCCTCAGCAATGAGGAATACATTTCACTTAGGCCTCGAGCCTATTTTGTCAAAAGGTTAAAATATTTCGGCTTTGCAAAAAATCCAAATAAATAGAGAATTTCTGAATGCAACCGAAAACTAAAAATGGTTTTAAATGTTATTATTAGAAATAAACGTATAAATTCTGAAATATTAAAAATTTTAACAACACATAAAAGTTTCAAAAATGGCTCACCTTTTTTTTCATTGCGAGTATTTTTTCAAGTTCAGAATGATAAAAATTGATAGCATTTATTGTTTTGACCTTGGAGATATAAAATTTTTGCCTGCGGCGCTTTCTATTTACGTTATTTGAAAGTTTTGTTACAAAATTACGTTTTTATAAAATATAGAAAGGTTGGCGACATCACCGAATACAAAGTTAACTAAGTCAAGCTGTATCTACCCTATCCCATGCAGCCCACGAAGAAATTGAAAATGGCCCTTCAATTAAAATAGTCGATCATCACTGGTTTAGATCATATTTCTCACCATGACAGCGAGAGAGACAACGATTTCTATGATACCATACGAGCTGCTACCAAAAGCAAACAAATTGACACTATGGAAATAGTGGTTTGTTCTCAAAACTGACAAAATGACCTAAGCGGTTAATATTTAGCAGCAACAATATTGGCTATAAATCTGTGCTCAATAACAGAGGGCGGTAAATGTCATTTCACATAAGATTCACAAGCATGCATTTGGATTAAAAATTCTATTGTTATTCACTGTGATTGTGGGTGTGCTAAATCTTAAATATCATTTACCGTGCATAACCTATCCTCAATGAGATGTATTAAAAACTAGAATACGAGTACGAATAATTTTCACACGAATGATTAATTATTTAGCAACTTGATTGATATGGATTCAATGAATGACTGTAAATATCATCATTGCCTTCTACGAGCCTCCAGTCATCGACCCATTGTGCTAAGGCAGTGGGTGTACTTTACATTCTATTTCAGATGGAGAATGACTCACAGTCACCCACCTGGTTCCAGGCAAATCATTTATCATCATCTTTAGGAATCATCGCAACGCCAAATGTAATCCTTAACATGAATGGATTGGGAAAGACATTTAATTTATTTAACCTATGTTTCGCTGATGTTGCGAAAACGCAACGATCAGTTCGTAGGTCATATTTTGAGAAATTGATAAGGGATAGCGGTTACTTGTTCCTTCGTAACGGCAAATAGTGAGTGGATATTAAGAATAGCTGGATTGGGAAAGATATTTAATAATTTAACCCGTATTTTGCCGACGTTGCGAAAACGCAAAGATCATATTTTGAGAAAATCGCAATTATTTGTTCAAATACTCTTTAAAAAAGATCTCATTTTATCATTAGAAGAAAACAGAAAGCACATTAGTTTAGTATTAAGGAAGACAGACACCTTCAAGGTTGGACAACATACGGCACTCAGGTAATTTTTTTTTTATAATGATAATCTACAACTTATAAAAAGACTAGCTTTTCCCTATTATGTTTATTAGTATAATAATAAAATTTTAAAGCATGTTTCATCACCTTTCACAGGTTTTAGTTTTCGGATATATTCTGAAAAATTCCATTTATTGGGATTTTTGTTGCAAAAGTGGAAATACTCTAACAAAATATGCCAGAAGCCTGTGGGGTTAAAACAAAATAGATGGAAGTTTCACTAGGTATTATTTAATTTGGCCATGCCAGATTTCCAAACCCACCACCTATCGGTCAGGTGTCAAAAAGCTTACCCCTCTAGATGACACTCAGTAGAAATTATTAGAGATTGTATAAACACTTAAGCAACGGCTCTCTGTAAAAATTGAAATTAATTATAAATTTTAAGATTTTTTTACTCCATTAAAAATATGTGATAGATAAATGGTGAAATCTAGTTGAATTCATTGGCTTTAAAAACTGCAGTAGGCAGTTCATATGTTTCCGTGCTAATATTTGGATGAATGATACTTTTTGAATCGAGTGGTTGAATCGAAAACCGATCAACAGACGCATTTATTAAAAAATTTATATCCCATGGGAGGAAAAATTGTAGGTGTTTTTCACTTTTTTTCAAAGACAAATATATAAATATCTGTTAGGAAATTTAAATGATGCACAAATATATTAGATATATAACTACTATCAGAAAATTAAAAGATTAAAAAATTTGCAGAAACAAATTTGTTAACTAAAATTTGGTTTATATCACCGCAGAGAAGTTGATAAACTAATTTGATTTGAGTACATGTTGTAGTTTCAGGGAATTGATTCAATATAAATTCTCAGAAAAGCTATAACAAAGTATTGCCTCGGTTAACGGAGATACCAATAATAGAAATTTGCTGCGACAAGGTCAACAATGACATGTCTTAGTGTAGTGGTGATCGGAAAATAATTAAAAGTGATGTTGCCAATTTGCACAAGGCCTTTGGTCTCCCTAGGCCCCACCCAGGCCAATGAAATTGATCACAAATCAAATCAACAAAGAATTTCGAAATTTGAAAAAGTTTGATCAATTTACCCGAAGGAAGGAAAAGTTGAGCTTACTTTCGTTCTCTCACACTGGAGGGGGTAATGTATTACACATCCCACAAATGGGAGCTATGCGTGAAATCTAAATTGTTTTTTTACATCAAATACTGTAAAATTTAGGTAATCCTGGAAAAACTTTTCATTCATTTCAGGCATTCATTCTGCATAAGAAAAAGTTCTGTTACTATTTTTAACCCATTGATTAGTGAGTTTTTTTTTTGCCATTTATATCATGGGAGTGAGTTATTTTTCAAGTTTTTCTTAATTTTGCAATCGGTTTAATTAATTATACTCTTACCTTTTTTTACCACACAAGTTAATTTCGGAGTTTTTTTTATTACTGTAACCTTTTTTTATTGCATTATAAATTACAGTTGGACAAATTCAGTGGTTCTCAACATTTTACAAATAATTTTTTTTCAATAAAATCGCACGTATGCGGCAATACTTTATCTGGATCGTCCGAGATAGGATAGATCCGGGATCCGAGATAGATCTGACGATAGGACTTCACCTATCTTGGCCCATCGACTGTTGGGCCAAGATAGGTGACGTCCCGTTAAAACGCTAGATATCAAAAAATAATAACTAACCCGATCGTTCCCGATATATGGGGGATCCTGGTGACCCCCCTTCAGGTGGTACGTGATTTTTACCTACAGTTATATTAGGTATAAAAAAAATAGTAACTAACCCGATCCCCGATATATGGGGGATCTTAGTGACCCCTCTCCGGGTGGTACGTGATTTTACCTTCAGTCATGTAAAGGTTAAGAACACCAGACACCCACAATATTATTCAGTGTCTCTTTTCAATGTTTTTGCATAAAATTTACATTTAATAATGATGTATTTTGATTACCCCATCTACTTTAACAACCTCTTTGGCCGAGTGGTCAAGATCCTCCGACTAAAAATCCAGAAGTTGTGGGTTCAAACCCAGCAAGTGAAAGAATTTAAAAAAAATGAATATACTGTAATACACAGTACATTTGCGACCCGTTGCAGGGTGAAAGATACTCTCAGTATCACCCTGGTGAAATACAATCAATCCAAAATTTTTTTTTTTCTTAAATGACTAGCCGTGATTAGTGACCAGATCTGAACGGCAAGGTATTTCCCAACTTCCTCATCCCCACTCTCGTCAGCCTCACAACATACTCCATGTATGTCGGATGTCGAATCCGACTGGCTCCAGACAATTGGTGACTTCCACAGTATTCACATAAAACAAAACAACAAAAACTGTGTTAATCGAGGCACTACTGTAGTATGTTAAGTCACATGATATTATGAAACGGGTTTGATAATTAACAGAAGTAAACAAAGGATATTGAAAACACTGACATCAATTATTTCAATTGAACATAAATTCTGGGTACAGAACACTTCCAGGAAACATTATTTCCCAGTTTTTTCAATCCTATTTTATTGAATCAAAATTCCTAGTATCCCGAAGATAATTGCCAGCAGGAAATATAGATTGCCTGGAAAATGTAATCACGTTGTATAAAATGGAAAATTTATTTTTAAATTCTAAAAGCCAGTGTGCAATGACATTTAAACGATTTTCCAGGGCAAAACGTTTTATATTGGATAATTTAAATAGAATAGAGAAAATATAAAATGAAAAATCTTTTGCTTTATTCCTAGATAAAATTGTGGACTATTTTGTTGATTTATCATAATATTTAACTGTTAGAAGGAAATGCATTTCATTACCCCTTTCCGCACCAGATCATTTGGGAGGCGGGTATGTGTACCACCCAAAGATATTGAAATATAAAAGATGTGCTATCCGCAGTTTTTACTCGGTGGTACTGTGTTTCCTGATATCGCCGATATTGTTGACCAACACTACTGCACACCTTAAAAAAATCAGTTAAATTCAAACTAATTCTTTCCGTCTTCAAACTATTCCCATTAGGTAGTAGTCCGCCGACAGTCAGGAAGACATCACAGCAGATCTCTTGTATTTCAATATCTTTGGTACCATCACCCCGGTGACCATTTATTGGATAACCAATACTTTGGTGGTTCACTCCGTTTGGTGACTTTGGGATCACGGGGTGAGGTTTGTTCGGGTCTTGATGACGGATGCGTGTGCTCACCAACTGATCGCCGGATCGGGAGAGACTGATTGAGGGAAACCTTTTGACCTCTCTAGCAGGGTTCTCTCAGAACATCACCTTGCATCGCAGTGGGAGGGATGGATTCATTCATCCGTCACCCCTGGACACATTGACCCCCAGATTCCTATCCACCCCTCATATTTTTATCCTTCCCAGAACTTACTTTCCTAAAAAGACCCTCCACACAGCATCCACAAAGATGACATAGGCCCCGGGTGGAATTATTTTTTTCAGGACCTCCTGTGGAATTAATGTAAAAAAAAGAGATAGAATGATTTATTTCGTATATAATTTTGAAAATATAATCATGTGCAATGGTGCATATCCACAAAGCATACAATACATTCATGTTAGACCCACACAAGTCGCATTAGGGTTATGCTCATAATATATGTGGGGTTGGCCTGTTTCACCACGTCGCTTGCTGTACATTCCTAATGGTAATGTATGGCGAGCGATATGATGAAACAGGCCAAGCCAATATTATGAGAGTACAGCGCTCGTGTGAGATTAGCACAAGAGATATAGATCATCTTCAACTGTACTTTAAAAATGTATGTTTAAAGTTAAACTTACTGATTTTATCATTAAGAGAGCACCAGGGATTTTCAATATTTTATGTTGTTTGCGTGTCTTTAAAATCACCCGTGCACATAACAGAGACAAAAAAAAATAAAAATTAAACATTTTTATTTTTAGATACAAGTGTGTTTTATACCACCAGTTAAAATTAAATATTTATAAAAAATACTGTCTTACTTTTAAAACAGTTTATAAAATGTCAGTTTTCAATAAATCGTCAATCGACCTTCAGATTTTTTCCATCTAAAATCATATACAATATGAAAAAAAATTATAAAAAATTAATTGTAATAGAAAACATCTTGGCCTATACCACCCCATTTATATATTTTTAAAATGTAGCTTAATAATGACGTATTTTAATTTTTTTAAACTACGTAAATCAACGGTGTTTTAAACCATTTATTTGTACTAAAAAACAAATAATTTTGCAAATTAAAAATATTACCTAATAAAACAGTACTTTAACTATAAAATTAATAAACTAAATTTAAAAAAAAACGGTGATGTATTGGGTAATACATAATTTTTCTATGCACCCAAAAGACATAAAAACGATGACATCTTCGATTTACTTTCATTATGCGAAAATCTTTCGCCACAAGCGGTCGTCTGCGGCGCTATGTTCTGCAAGGTAGTGTTGAAAATATTTTTGTGTGTTTGTGCTAAGATAGAATACATATACATTAGAGGAATCAAATCAAGCAATAGAATTTGTTCGCGTAATTTGAAGGAAGCATGTCAAAAAGTTATTCGAAAACGCGCGCGGCAAGGACACGGACGATTATATGCTTATATTTTTTTACGTGTTCACTACTATTAGCGTCTTTTTATGAAGAATATAATTTAGAAGGAATTATGTCAAAAGGAATTAGGTAACGAAAGTGGCGAATACGTGACATTTCTAGCACCTTGTACCTTTTCACATCTTGGGTTGTAGCTTCGCACAGGGACCCAAATGTGGCCGATTTGAAGGTAATATGTGAAAAGAGACAATCATATTCACGTCCGTGCCCGGAACAAATTAATCCTTTCCACGTGCTCCATCTAAAAATGTTCGAATATTTGGTAAAAGTACGAAGTACAGTCATCACTCGGTTTTACGAAATGATTTTTAATTATTGTATTTATTTATTTGTGTTTGTTTATCGCGCTGTTTAAAAATATTTTTAATATTATCTTTAAAATTTTCATATTCATAAAGGATACCTAAACATCAAACAGCAAACAAGTCCAAATTTTGCTCCTTCAAAAATTCAAAAAACTATCTGTAAAGTGTGAAATATGTGAAACCCAACGTAAAAAATGTCAATTTCTACAATAAATATTTTCTAAAAACAGAGCCCAGAAGTAATAAAAACTAAAATAAACCCAATTTTGTGCTAAATGCCGATTTCTTCAATTTTTTTAACCACTACTGTTTAATAACAACTTACTATAATACTCACGCACAGGCTTCGCCTTTGTGGGATTTTTGTTACTCTCTTGTATTTTATATTATTATGTATGTACTTGTATGAATATGTATCAAAAAAACGTTGCCAATAAAAAAAATCAATTACTGTTAAAGAAGCTCTTTTTAATTATATGCGTAAAGACAACAGTTATTGTTTTGGCGATGACTTGGGTAGGCAAAACAGCTGTTATAAGTGATGGCCAAAACAATATTGCTTTATTTTTTTCTTGATATGTTGTATAGTTAATTTAATCAATATTAATATATCGTAGAGCCGAAAAACGAAGAAAAGAGTGTAAAGAGAGGATATGACGCGATTGTGAATGGTAAAAGAAGTCCGGAGAAGACATGGAACGATCGAGCAAACACCGTTGTGATTTTCCACTAAAACGGCGCTATACGAATCATCCAATTATTATTATTATTAAATAGTTGAGAGTCAGAACTGTACCTAACTTTATAATATTTTTCGATATCGTCATATCAGACAGTAAATCATTTAAAAATAAACACTTTTTAAAAGCTCATCAGGGTGTTTATAATGAATAAATATCCGTGTCGTCCTAATATTTCGAAGTATGTAAGTATTTCAATGGGTCCTAATATAGTTTTTTATTAAAAAGTGAGTGTCAGGTTTCAAATTTCAAACGGGTTGACAAGGGCTGTGCAAATAAATGGTTGATTATTATTTTTCTTATTTCTTAATAATTATTCATAATATATTATTTTTATTCATAAATTATTTAACTAAGCTATTAAATGCGCCCTTGGTTTTAAACAGATTTACATAAGTTCATCATCTTTTTCAGTACACGTGTAAAAATACCCGGAGTGGCTCGGGGTTGTAAATGGTTTGGTACAAAGTTTTGAGGTTGAGAATTCTAGTATACCTGAAATATTATTGCTAAGAATTGAAGAATTTTTTTTAAACATTTGTTTCACAAAAAAATAATTATTTGATTCATCTCTTCCTCGGGCGTTCCCGACTTTTTCAGCGATTGTCTTCGTGTAGTCAAATTGTTACTATTAAAAGACAGTTACATGCAGTCCCAGTACAAGATTGTTACTACGCTATGTCGATGAGACTCTAGACTGGAATCTGAAATATGTATTTATTTATAAGCCTAAAAGGCGTTTTACATAAAAGTGATATAATTAATCAATATATACAGCGCGTAGCAAAATTTCTACATTTCATAGCAAGTGATAATAATAATACATAATCATACTAAAATATAATAATCGCTGTTTAGTATTGAAGTGAGTTTTATGTTTTTTCTTCTTCGTGTTATAACACGTTTTTATAAAAACGGTTTTTTTTTCTATGGCTACTTACTGTAAAAACCTAAAATTTCAAATAAATAAGTTTATTTTTCGGCGGTGTTTTATATTTCCATGTTGTGACAGCCCTAACAGTCCAAAAGTAAGTGGACGCAATTGGAGACATTTCGGCACTCGGCGGGCATGCCAGGTGTTCTTCTGGGTTGGAAGCCTTCAAAAAAATTCCCAGAATTTATGGAAAATTGTGTACATATTGTAAAATGTGGGAATATTAGTATACATGTAAAATTAATCAATGCACCTCCAATATTAATTTTATAATGAGAAGATGCAGATTTTTAAAGAACTTGTTGTCGTTTATATTTTTAAAATTAAAATAAACGTAGATTCTAGTGTTAAAACCCCATAAACATTTCGCAATTTATTTTAAAATCATACGGTTTGAATCGTGAATATCCGCCGATTAAAAAAACTGTTTTTTTTTATTTTTTAAATTATTTTTCATTTTAATAGGGAATCGAAAGGGAAATTTCCCCACTTTATAGGGAAAAATCGAAATCTAGCGATCCACGAAATTGGCAAAGATGTATTTGTCGTTTTTTAATTTTTGTTCGGGAATGATCGTTGTAACTCGGGATTTTACGAGCAGATACTAGGGTCAAATCCACGTCAAGTAACAAAGTACAATAACATTTTGCGGAATCCACTTAAAAATGCGACGAGGGCGACACAAGCGACTAATTTTTGAACTATTTTGGCAAATTTCGACAAAATCGATTGCTCTGCTGGGCTCTTAATATCATGGACTTAAATTCAAACAATGTTATCCATGAAAACATACAAATAATTCTAGGTCTTAAAATAGAACAATGTTATCTGCAAAAATCTATAATTGGAGGGCTTAAAATCAAACAACAAAAATACATGCTAATAATTAGAATTGGAATGTTTTTTGTAGATAACATTGTTAACATTGCCTTGAAGGTTATAGGCTCTGGTGTTAAGAAATTTGTATAAAAAATTACTACAGATGGTGCGCAAGTGGTTTGAAAATGTGTGTATTTCGTATAGATTTGCGGCAGGGAGGGAAGGCAGGAGGGTGAGGGTAACGAAGGAGGTGGGTTTCGTGGAAGGGGTGTTGAGGGAAGGGAAGGCGGGGAAGGGTAACACAGGAGGCGAAAGAGATGCGAGAGGGGAAGGAGACGCTGGAAAGGACATGCGGGGAGAAACAATTTATTTCTTTGAATGGCATTACAACGCATGCTGGGTACCCGCTAGTATGTAATAAGAATCGAAAAAAATAAACAGTTACGCCATTTTAACAAGGGCGCATTCAAGAACAAACTTTTGTTAACTTGAGAATAAACAATATTGGAATTTAGATGCACGTAGAATCAGCCAAAGGAAGTGTATTTGAGATACATATTGATAAAATGGGAAAGGAAAAGCATTGTAACAGTTTTCTAACTCAAACGCGGGAAGGCTTGAAAAATTTTAAAAAAAATGTTTTGTGAAAGGTAGATAAATTTGGCACACAATGGCAAGCGATCGCTCAAGACGTTTTGCAGACTTGTCATAAATGCCAAAAATCACTTGAGTGGTTACAACTTAGAATTATTTGCATGTTTTTTTAGATAATGTTGTTTGACTTCAAGCCCAAAAATATACTCATTTTTACTGCTCTTATAAAATCTATAGTTCTTTTAATCATTAGTTTTTAAGCCAGTATCAATAAACTGCTTAATTAATGGAATTTAATTGTTTTTCTTTACGTTTACTTTACAAAGTAATTATCTTATTTTATAACGGCTTGATTCCTTAAATATAAAAAATAAAAATACCATGTTGACATCAACCAATTCTCTTCATCTGAAGAAACAAATTCCTACTTTATTGGGTGACGGAAACATGCAATGATGGCTGGCTGATAGGTGTACGACAATGGATGACTGAACTAGAAAACGTATACAGCATTAGGGGCCATCCAAAACTCAAACAAAAATTAGCAAAACATTTTTTGTTTCCAAATAATCTCTTGTTATTATTCTCCTTATCAAACTTTCTTAGACCCCTCCCTTCCAAATTGTGTGAACCGTCTCTGTAGTACGAACCTGTAAAGTGGTTTGATGTGAGGCTCCCGTTGGGGAGTGTAGGTAGGCAGTGAACACCGCTATGGCTGCGCCCGTGGCATCTCTGCTGGGCTGAAATCAAAACACATCAAATTAGGGACAAATCTTTATGATGGAGATTAGTCTCGTACTGCAAGGAGCATTATTTCTGTAAATTATGCATAATGTAGATTTATGTACATCTTAGTTGCCATTGTAAAGAATTTAGCTGCATAATTCCACGGTTTGGTCCCCAAATTATGAGATTCATTTACATGCGATTGAAAGAATCCAAAATAAATTTTTAAGATATGTTAATTTTAAAATGGGCATTCCTAGAGAATGCCTAAATTACGATAACATACTTTTTTCATTAAATTTAATAAAATTATCTGATCGTAGAATCATTTCCGATTTAACCTGTTTGTATAAAATCGTAAATTCAATGTTTGATACCCCTGATTTATTGTATGTAATCTCTTTTCATACTCCAGGCAGGTCAGTTACAAGACAGTATCTACCATATTATTGTGGCAATTCAACATCAACCTCCCAATATTACACTCCTATGCGACGAATTCAACAGCTAGGAAACAATTACTCCGATTTTGTTAATATATTTAGTACATCAATTTTAATATTTAAGCATACCTTATTGAATTTTTTTTCCATCAAGTAGGGAAATATTTTTATTTTGATAAAGCTATTTAAATTGTATTTTGTCGGCTGTAAGAAAAAAAGGTTTTTTGGATTTTTTATATTTTATATATTTTGTACCTTACATACTGTGTGGATCAAATTAAATAATGTTTTTACTCTATAATTATTTTTGTACAAGTGTCTTAAACGGTTGTTTCCTGCACTATTTACAAGTAAAAATTTTTAAATATTGTTATGTATATGTAAAAGCCTAAATAGGCGTAAATAAATAAATAAATAAATTACCCATCAGAATTTTTTTTTGCAATTAAGTCATAAAATAATACACACCCTATCATTAATATGTAATTAAATATCTTGCTAACACCATTGAAAAAATCATTTCCCTAAATATAAGTAGCAGTTCTAGGGAAACTTATCACGGTAGATATAGTGTTTAAAAATGTAATTTCATTGTCTCTCAACAGGTGTCATTAGAATATGTGGTCATAAGGTGTCTCAATACGTGCCATTGGTAATATTACATAATAAGTCTAATACCCGAACGCTTACGAAGATAGCCAATCATATCCTCCTCACCGCCTCCGTGGTCGAGGGGTAAGGCTCTTGACTCGCAATCTGAAAGTCGCGGGATCGAATGCCGGCGTGCGCAAATAAATTTTATTTGATTAATTTGTATTATTTCACAATTAATTTATTTAAAAATAATGTATAGTATATTTGCAGCACATTCCCGAGTGAAAGATACTTTCAGTATCGCCCTGTTGTAAGACAACCTTTCAAAAATGAAGTATTGCTTTTTTGTAATGTGAATACTTCACAAGGGTCCCAGCTGCTCCCATCTGGGACCAGTGAGTCTACAGCATCCCCAATTGGGGTATGTTGTGAAGCTGAAGGTATTGGGTAGGGGAAGGAGTTGGGAAGAGGAAGATGGGTAAGTACCTGACTATTCAGATCTGGTCACCAAATATGGCTAAGGCCATTTCAAGCAACGTTTCAGTTCTGAATGGTTGGTGGTCTTACATCAGGGCAATACTGAGAGTATCTTCAATCTAGAACGTGCCGCAAAAATACTGCAGATTATTTCAAAATTGATTAATTGCGAAATAACGTAAATTAATCAAACAAAATTTATTTCGGGATTCGATCCCGCGACCTTGAATCGATCCCCCCCCCAAGTCCCTGTCACAAACCGTCACATTTGTGAGATCCCCTCCCCCCTAGTGTGACATCACATACTTCGCAATATTACATCCAAAAATAATCAAAACAGTAGTTAAAATTTTTATTTTAATTTAATGAAAACAGATAACTTTGTGTAAACCACTATTTGATTAACAATATCAACATGTTTCGAAAACTATGTATGTTTTCTTCGTCAGGGTAATAAGTTAATAAAAAATAACAAAAGACAAACAAGTATAGACTAATTAGAACATAGACAAAATATAAGAAAGGAGAGGTGATTAATTACTTAAAATATCATAAAAAAAAAATTTTTTTTTTTAGTTTTGCATTTTAACAATTTAGATTTTTACACGAGACGTCACAGAGCTATTGACCCCCCCCCATACCCCTTGTCACACTTCTCTACACCCCTCCCCCCTCTTAAGGTGTGACATAATTTATGGATGGCCCCTTACCCCTGGACGAAGTGGCCGTCATGTTTGAAATGGCTTTAGCCTCTCTTTAGAATCTGGTGTTTAGTGACCAGATCTGAATAGCTAGGCACTTCCACACCTTCCTCTTCCCCGTTTACTTCCCATCCCCTCTACCTTCAGCCTCACAACATACTCCAATTGGGGATGCCGTAGTCTCACTGGCTCCAGACGGGAGCAGCTGGGACTGCTGAGGTATTCAAATAAAAACAAAAAGTATCCGATCTTCAGTGAACTGTTCCCGCCGAAGATTATCCTTTAGAATCCCACGGAGAGTATCCTTCAGAATGGATACTCTCTGTTAAGGCCTTTGCTCACGGAGAAACTGAAATGAAACCAGTTGTCAATGCAATTTGAAATTTGTGAGCGCTACCATGGCAAGGTAACGCTTACGCTGTAACAAGGACACTGAATAGCAACTGCCACACAAACAAAAGTGCTGGTGCGTTGACAACTGGTTTCATTTCAGTTTCTCCGAGAGCAAAGGCCTCAAATCGAAATTTTCGAATTTTTTTGTTTTTTTATTAACACTCAAACCTGTTAAACTACTTATGTAGTTTGTCAGCAGGTACACAATGACAATATTTTATACAATAAGATGGTACAATGGTAAAAGCCATATATGTATGAATAATGTTGACGAAAAATTAACAACAATAAGATAATTTAAGATAATTGTTTGAGAAATATTCCATTTATTTGGATTTTATTGCAAAGCGGAAATATTTTGATCTTCTGATAGAACATGCCCAAAGTCAAAGGGATTAGAAACAATAAAATAATAAAGCAACTCACCAGAATTGTAAACTTCCCCGTTGCCAGTTCCGACCTCAGCGGCTCGGACCTGGCATCCAGCCCCCTTAACCCTTCTCGCGCCCGGGTCTCGCCGTGCTGGCGGTGCAGGGCGAGCGCGCGTGCCACGTCGAACTTGCGCGCCAGCAGGAAACGCACGGCCGTGGCGCGGTCCACGGTGCCCTGCTCCTCGGGGTCTGTGTTGTGTTCCGCATCGTGATCCTCATGATCCTCGGCGCGGCGGGCGTTTGCTATCTCGATGAAGCGGAGGGTGGCCTGGAATTAGAAGAATAATTGATTTAGAATGGTGTGGTGATGAAAGATAACAAATGTAAGAATAATTGACTGAGGGAAGCAAAGTCATCTTTAACTCGGACTACTCCAGCGTTTTAAGTTTCATCTCTCTGTAAATTTGTTTGTTATGTTCCGGTTAAAAATGGTGGCTGTTTTAAACCGTCATATACTGAGTGGTAGAAATGCACAAAAAAAATTATTTCACTGCATACACATAAGTAGCTTTTCTGGGGAAAATAATTATGGCAGATTATGTTATTGTAAGACGGTACAATTTGCAATAACATAATTTAAAGAAAACAATGAGTTTTTTATAAAATAAAATCAGCAGATGCACAGTGAAAATTTAGCATCAGCACATGAAGGATTCAATATCTTTTGTCAAATGTGATTGATCATAGAATATCTTATGATTTCAGAGTAAATTTTGGTAATAGAAACATCCGTTTTTGAATATGAAGTCTATACTACACAAAACTAGAAGCAATAATAATAACCCTTTTATTTTAAAATTCTTTTAGATACATTACAAATAAATAAGTTTGATGTGACATTCATAATATAAGCAATAACTGTACCAATATGTAACAAAAATTTTCAATAAAAAAAAAAAAATTAAAAAAAAGTTTGTCTAGGTCTTGGAGGCGGATGACCAGAACACACTGAACCCTAGATTCCTTCCCACCCACCCATTTTCTTCCCAGAACTCTCCTTTCCCCCTTTTCCTAAAAAAAACCCTCCACACAGCATCCCCAAGGATGACATAGGCCCTGAGGGAAATTATTTTACTCGGGGTCTCCTGTGTGGAGCTCATGGAATTTTTTTTAAAAATTAAATATTTAAAAAAATAGTTTGGGCAAGATTATTTTTTGATAATTTCTATTAACTCAATAATTATCGTACAAGTTAATTAAAGTTTCCTCTAAAATAATGAACAAACGAATTCTTTAATGGCTTATATTTTACAATTTAAAAACCACAAATAAATAAAATAGCTCTCTCTGTATTAGATATTTGCTATATATAGCCTTCGATTTAAAAAAAAATCCAGCTAGGTTGAATATTTTGGCCCCAAATCCAAAATTGAGCTTTCTACGAAAAAATCCGCGCAGGCGTTCATCAAAACGTTTTTTTTTCGAGTTCGATCAATAATCGAGAGATTTCTTAGGAATACGTGAAACGAAAACATTCAGATAAAAATAATATTTTTTGCAATTCTGAAGTGTGTGACAATACGAAATGTATCTCAATAAGAAAAAAGTGCATAACAATATAAAGAATAAGAAAGAATTATCACCCTTATTAAAATAAGAATCCTTTTCCAAATGGACATTTCCACGAAAAACTTGTAACTGTCAGAAAAGACAAATGCGTTATTTTTTCACCATTTCCACAAATACAACACGAAAAACTTTTAAAAATATTTAAAACTAAAACATTCGTCTTTATCACTCCTTCAAAATGAAGTCCATATTTGCAAAATGATTAATTGTCAACGTTTTATTTTGCCACAGGAATTCGCAAACAGGTTCTGAAAAGTTTTAAAGGACACACTGATGATTAAATTCTTGTGGTTTAAAATTATTATGAAATATGTATATTATGATTGTAAAAGATATCTATTGATATTTAAACAAGCGACCGGAAAAATAATGCGTCATTGCCACCGTTGAACAGAAGAATGGATAAGAGGAATTATACAGAAAAAAACAATGAAAATGATGTCTTAGTATTTTGTATTTTTTCATGTGACGGCTTCTATAACAATGGGTACCGTTTATCGACGGTTTAAATTTAAGCATTGTGACGAAATTAATATTACAGAAGGTTAACGTAAAGAAATTTCACGTATTTATAAATATTTATGGTAGAAAATTGATTCGTTTCGCAGTAAAAACAAGGCTTTCATAAAAACGTCGTCGACCAAAACAACAACATTACAAAATGTAGAAACAAGCAAAATATAATAAAAAGATCAATTTCACCAATAAATTAATTGTACCTAATAATGAAAAGATTACAGTTTCATATTAGACCGACATTTAAACACTCATTTTCTTAATAAATGAAAACAAATAACTTTGTTTACACCACTATTTAATAATAAAACTAATAACAAAGTTATTTGTTTACACCACTATTTAATAATAAAACTAATAACAAAGTTATTTGTTTTCGTATGTTTTAAGGTTTTCACGGCCAAAAAGTATTTTTGTTATTGTTTTTGGGGTGTTATGCCGTGTTTCGCTATCTCCTTCTTTAGCCAACGTTTCGGACAGCGTTACAGTGTCCATCATCAGGGCAGATGAGTGAGTACTCATCTGCCCTGATGATGGACACTGTAACGCTGTCCGAAACGTTGGCTAAAGAAGGAGATAGCGAAACACGGCATAACACCCCAAAAACAATAACAAAAATTATTTGTTTTCATTTATTAATAATGACGCCACAAAGTGAATTTGCAAAGTTTGAAGAAACTCTTTTTCTTATTCAATAGTTGAAAAATATAGATCAAACAATATCAACTACGGTTTGGTAAAACCCTCAAGCCTTGCCTTCAACCCTTCCAATAAAAAAATTACAGGAGACGATAAAAACGATATGATAAATTCGTAAAAAAATCTTGAAGTTTATACGAAAGTGGTTATCTGTTTTTCAAAATGTTGCAAAAATTTCATGTTTTTTTAACCACTCCCCCGTCCCTGTCACACATCGTCACGTTTGTGAGACCCCCTCGGGTAGTGTGACATCACATATTTTGCAATTTTACATCTAAAAATAATCAAAACAGTAGTTCAAAATTTTTGCGTTTTAATAATTTAGTTTTTTACATGTGACGTCACAGAACTGAGACCCCCCCATACCCCTTGTCAAACTTCTCTACCCCACCCCCCCTAAGATGTGACGTAATTTATGGATGGCCCCTTATGAAAGGATTTGAGGGTTGAGTAATTTCATCAACAGTTTTTCCGAAACATGCCTAAATCAGCAAAAAAAATTTACCTCTTTGTACACATGAAACCACTGAAAAGTAACATTACCAAAAATGTGACTAAAGGTTTTACCAAAACTAGATATTTTAGATATAATACTTTGTCTTATTTTTACAATTCAATGGATATTGAAAAGCTTTCATAGCTCATGATTGAAATGACGTTGGAAGGTGAAAAAGCTGTGCAAATTTCGATGATTACAGCTAAACTTTTTAAATATGCATTTTTACTACCATGCAGTGTCGAATTTCTCTATTAGTAATTCAGTCATTTTGGTAGACGAGTATGGAGTACTGCCGCCCCGGAAACCATTTATTGGATAACCAACACCTCTGCCGTAGGTCACCCCAAGTGGTTCGCTAAGTTTGGTGACTTATAAGGGGTGCCCGAATGCAGGGAGTGAGGTTTGTCCAGGTCTTGGCGGCCGGTTGAGGGAGGTCTTTTGAACTCTCCACCCAGAATCCCTCGAAACATCGCCTTGCACTGCAGTTGGAGGGTTGGATTCACACGTCTGTCACTTCTGAACACACTGACCCCCAAATTCCTACCCACCCCTCATACCTACTTCCTTCCCAGAACTTCCTCCCCTTCCTTCCCTTAAAAAACCCTCCACACAGCATCCCCTAAGATGACGCAGACCCTTAGGGAAATTGTAATTGTGGAGCTAATTTAAAAAAAAAAACAAATCAAAAATTACTCTACGGCTGCCAATAAACTGTTTATTTTATACAGTGTACCAATTCATAACCGAAAAAGCTTTTCAATTTTCCTAACGCCAGAGCTCACCACTAGAGAGTTATGCAACAACATACACGCCGACTTCCTGTCAAATACTTAGTATCCGAATTCCACGGAATAATACGAATTCCACTGAACTAGACTGACTAGACAGATATTTTTCTATGAAACGATTCAACCATTCTAATCACAAAACGACAGCAACGGCAAAGAGAACACACACACAGCCACATCACGAACTAGACATTAAACTCCATCTATTATCTATTAGTACAAGCCTTGATTGAACAAATACCTAATTGGTTTCATTAGTATTAGGGCTGTGTTCCATTAAACAGGTGGATCGATTAAGAACAAGGTAAGCCTAATTTGGCGTTCCATCCTTTCTTTCTTCGCCTTCATGTCCGGCGTGACAGGAATTACAATCACACTCCAATAAGTGATACACGGGAATTCAATTCGAGGTCAAAATATCAATAAAAATATTAACATTAATCTTGGCGTGGTACATTAAAAAGGAAGTCTTACTAATACACATTCAGACTGAGAACAAAACTTTTCTGTTGAAGAAACAACTTCGGATTACAAAAAGCAAACTCATTTCTCTTACAAAGGCCATTGGCCGACGAAAGAGAACAAGAGAAAAGTAATCAGAACGCGTGAATTTTGTATAAAGGAAGAGATTTGCAAAATATTTTTATTTTGGTAAACAATATGAACAAGTTTTTGTAGTAAACTAAACAAAAGCGCGAAAAAGCTCAAATAACTCAAATGAGAATAAGATAGATTTATATTTATTTTACGAATTAAGTAAGTTTAATTATAAATATTAAAAAATCGAGAGCAGTTCACACGCGGTAGAAGCGAAACTTCATCAAAACAATCTCAACCAATAGGAGCCTTGAAAAGTGATGTCGTAATCAGAGCGCCCAATGCGGTCAGCGCGACGCTTTGTAGTGCTGTTCGTATGTAAGACTTTATTCTATCTCATTCTCTCGCAGGCTAAATCCTATATATTTATGTGTTTGTCTCTTTTTGGTACCATTTCTTTTTCAATCGAGTTTCAAATCACAACGGTGCTAAAGAAGATTCACTTCAAAAATATAATATAAAAAATATTATAATATTGTTTAATATTAAATATAAGCCTAGTACTTGAGATTATATTTAATTTTGACACTCTATTACATAATTTATGAAATAAATCCTACACCAAGCTCAGCTAGAGGTAGCTCTCTTAATTGGGGTAGAAATCCTTAAAAATGTGTATTTCAGTATTTTATTTTTGCCATAGTTTTACGTTTATGTAAGAATGTTATAATTTTTACATTTTTTTTAATGTACATACATAACACGTGATATAAGACAGTGTCTGTAAATGGTTGGCTTTGATTTTTATACAAATCTACGGTTTTATTCTGAGTTTGATGAAATTTTGCGCACTTAACCTTCAAAACAAGAGGAAGGTCACTGCCTATATTATATATCCATTTCCACCGCTTTTTCCCCGTATTCCCCTAAAGCCGAATTTTGATACTGCTTCATGAAATTTTGTTAACTTTTGCTTTAATAAAATGAAAACGTAAAAAAAAACTCTGTGTAAAGCCCGGGCAACGCCGAGACTAGTTAATAATAAAGCTTCAGCTAGTATAATGAAACAGAAAAACTGATTAAATTTCCCTAAAAACTCTCAAACTGTTTCTTTAAATTTCAGCGCAAAACGTGATTTTTATCATGAACTACGGAGTATTGAAATATCAGCTAATGTATGAAAATATAAGTCAAGACGCCTTATTGTTTGCTCCACATTTTCAATAATAAAAAAGTGTGATTGAAAGAGAAAAACTCGAGCGAAGCCGGGTGGTAGCCACTTTTAACAAAACAGCGAAAAATGTAACCAAAACTGCACTATTTATGAAGCGAAGTTTGTTTATAAAATAGATTTTTAGTTAGACAATTTCGGTTTAAAAAAAAAGAGTTATTCTTCATGGTAATTTTTAGAATAACGCACATAATTGAGGGATTATTTTATAATTTTCCTAAAACTGCGAAAAAAACGTGAATTCAATAAATAAATATCCGTTCACTATTAAATTTGCTTCCTTTGAGTAGATTTGATTATAACATTTTCAAGATAGTTTGCTTGTATCGCTGGACACATACTATTGCAAATTCAAACACGTAATATGGAACGAAAATCGAGTTCGTTTGTTTGTCAACAAATACTACAAACTTCGCGCCGGTTTACCGCTTTTTCCCGCCGAAAAAATCAAAATTAATCGAAGAGATTAAAAAATGTAGCGATTTCAAATGGCGAATCGATCGCGACTGAAGTGATCGAAGTCTTGCGGACCTACCGATCAGGATAGAACAGTATTATTCTACACCGGTGTACATAATACGTACGTGTCTGTGTAGGTATATTTCTATGGAATGTGTGTTTGCTTCTATGGGTGTGTTTTTTCTATGGTTGTGTTCGGAAGAGTTCCCAGAAAGGAAGGAAATGTCAAGACTTGAAAAAACAAATGCCCCCTCCCCCACGTGCTACTTCGCCGCTCGTTGTCAGTGTCACTTAAATGGGAAGTGGATGGTTGACGGTGTGTGTGTCGCATTACCTGTGTGAACGGATGTTTGGCTGAGGAAGAGGATGCAGAGATTGCCAATACAAAGCTGCACATCGAAACATATAAATAATGTGAATATTGGATGATGAATTATGTTGCAATAACGATATTAATATAATCAATCGTGGGATGTTTGGCTCAGGAAGAAGATCCAGAGATAGTCAATTAAAAAACTGCAAGAAATACAAATAATATAATTGTGTACGATGTATATTCGGCTACTGGCATTATACCTCTCAATACTGGCATTATAGCTCTACTGGCATTATAGCTCTCAATCAAAATTTAGGTTTATTAGATTTGTCAAAGATTCGATATATAAAAATGCAAAAATCTGTCATTTTAAATACATGTAGGATAAGGAATTATTTTTTAAATATTTGTATTGAGGCATCAGTGGGATTAATCGGTCTAGTTAGGAGTTCTACCGAGCCGAACCCTGTGATGTGAAAATATCTGGAGTCGGTGAATTATTTTCCCATTTGGTCTCTGGTAGGTTGACGTGTTGTTCTTGTATTGTTTTGTATTTATTTTACTTATATAATGCACTTGCATAGCGTGGATTGACTAGATGATCATTTGTGGAAAAGTGTGTGGAAGATTTAACCCGGACATAAAGTCGAAAAAAATGAACAATGATGATTACTGTTACAATAAAAATATTTATTATCCTAGGTGTTTCCTAAATTGGCGTAGGAATACATACCGGACGTAACAGCACGTACCCGAAGGATTTTAACCATCGATTCCTGACCATATTTGGAGTACAAAATGTAGGTGTCATTTTGCTTTGCGATGATATTTTTTTTCAATGAAAACCAAAAAAATAATTCCATAACACGTCCTAACGAGTAGTTGCCTAACAGCCTAGCGGATCACGTGATACGCACTCCGTCTCGTTCCAGCAGCATGCAGACAGAGAGCGTATCTGTTGTTTTATTTCAGCAAGACAGTTTTGATTGATAATAAGCCATCGGTTGTAGAACACGATAAGGCGACGAATCGATGCAATTTCGCAAATATTTTGATCGCTCTATCGTTTTAATACCTCTCAAAAGAAAAAAAAAAACATTAAATGCAATAAAAAATGCAAGGGCATTCAAATATAAAGACGAAAAAAATTGTAAAAGTCCCCCTTCCCAACCGTAAATAGCAAATGTTTATAATTCTTCAATTCTTTTGTAATTTTTAAGCGGAGTTTCCTCCGACCGTGAACATTACTGTAAACACATGTACATTTGCTTGAACATTACTGTAAACATTGGCAATGGGGGAGCGGCCTTGCACATTTTTTATGCGTCTGCAGTAAGGCCACTCCCCCATTGCCAATGTTTATAGTATTCATCACATTATCCTAAATTATTTTTTCATTACATTATCCTAAAACATAAGTGCCACAATTTTTTGTTGCTTTGTACCTAACTTGTAACAAAAACGAACGAATCGTGAAATCGAACGAACGAACGAATGTACCGGGTGTTTTCTCTGTAATTTTATTTAGTAAAAACCCTGCATCCCAGAGAAAAAAATTGGCACTTAGTTTAATTCAAATATTCAATTATTACACAAAAAAATATAATTGAAAATTGAAATTAGCCAAGTTGGTAATAGAGCTTTAAAACAGATAATCAGATAAAACAGGACAACGATAATAGAATAGGTTAGTTTTTTCTGTTACTTTTCATTAAAATATTCCACTTTGTTATGGAACCGAAAAAGAGTGACGAGGAATAATAATATCATTGAGAGCCCCTGTCGCGAGATGCCCTAACTGTTTGCGCGATCACACATCCGCCGGCAGGGGGCCCCGCCGCTGCACTGCATGACCAGGCCTGCCCTTGCCTCGGCGAGAGAAGCCCCACCTCACCCCAACATGTCTGCTGTCTAGCAGTCAACTTACCAACTGCTAACTTTACTTTGAATCAATCAACCATCAACCGAGAGAAGAGTTCGGATCTTCAGTGTTGAGTGCATCCGATCTGGATGCAGTGGATGTTAGACGCCATACTATTTATTACAGTGGATTTATCAATGAGAACAGAAAGCGGTTAAAAAATTGTGAAATGTTTCCATTTTAGTAACCTCAATTGGACCAGCTTCTAACCGACATTTTTTTTCAAAACTGACCCATGAATGCAAAACCATTTCTTTTGCTCATTTCTATAACTAAAATAATTTTCAGAACCACATGTTTTGTATTTCCGTAGATGTATGAAGAAGTTCTAACATTAAGCTCCATTTATTTTACAAGTTTCTAACATCACTTGCAAACTTTAATTTGTTCGTATCTGACAGTTGATCTATGTTACGAGGCGCTGTTTAGTTCGACACTTTGGTTGAATAGGGTTCTAACTTCGCCTTACCATGTTTTGATGTTTCAAAGTTTGCAAAGACGAATTTTCATAATCTACAGGGTGCGGCAGCATAACTTCCTTTTTTAAAATGCGCGCCATTCAATCGGTTTATGTCGTAGCGGAGCGCTAGTGATCTCGTTCTAGAGGCGGAACTATAAAGTTTTGTCCTGACACAATTTAGTCGCCATCACGCGTTGGAACAGTGAGGAGCGAACGTTTGCCGTTGAGGCCTACTTTTCGAACGGATGTTCTGTGATCGCAACTATGTGAATTTTGGTCTTCTATTTGGCCTAAATTCAAATTTAAGTTTTGTAAGAAAAATTCTCCGTTCCTTTTAACAGTGTTAAAATCACAGGCGAAGTTAAATACTTAGGTAATATTAGTATCACTAGTTTCCGGACACCGTGTACATCTAACGAAAATGAAAATAATAAATTTGTCAGCAAACGAAAATGACAAATATACTTGAATAGATGATGTACCAAACTCAAGCGGTCCTGGGTGCGTATTTCCAAACCCTATACCGATTCAGTCGCGGTACATTTTCAATATTAAAATTTTAATATTAAGAAATAAAATTATTAATTTCTAATACACACATTGGAAAGATAATTTTATCTAGATTCTAGAACAATTTTTGCTTTTGCAAAGCGATAAAAAATAACCGGTATAGAGGTGTATTTACAATATATGGGAAAAATATCAAAATTTAAATATTTAGAAATAAAATTATTAATTTCTAATACACACATTGGAAAGATTATTTTATCTTAATTTGAGAATTTTTTTTTTTGCAAAGTGATCAAAAATAGCCAATATAGAGGTATATTTAAAATGTAAAATGTCGCTACAGCGACTGAACCGGTATAGGGTTTGGAAATACGCGTCCTGGGCTGGACAACAACGATGAGAACGAACAATGATCCATTGTAGACTTGGAACTCTAGAACCGATCACAAGGGTCAGAGCAGACTGAAGACCCGTTGATCCGGTACCCAGTACAAAGCGGGTCAGGACTGCCGCTGGCAGGATGGAGTGTCCAACAACTGTCCAGCGAAGGGCTTGACGATGTTGAAGAATGGGGAACATATAATAAGTAACTGACATTGATGCGATCAACATTTTTGACACATGAATGGTCAATTATAGGACGGGGATCTGCTGCAGCCAAGTACATACATAACCTGAATAAAATAATTCAAACATGAATGATAAAGACCATAGTAAATACACCCATAATAGCACCTTCGATCGAAATTTTTAATAGTTTTGACGTACTAAATGTACAAACACATATTGTGACAAAAACATACAAATTAAAATTTAAACTATTAAAAAATACGGAATCCTCTGCTAGACCGCGTATCCATCATACTAGATTGAATCAAAATCACACGAAAAATTTGTGTGAAGTTACGCGGTAGAAGTGAATGAAACCTTCAGAAAACTTAAGTGCACACACTTTTGTTTTATATTTTTGTTGTTCAACGATACATCATCTCTGCACACCCCTTAATTATATTTACACTTAGTTATATTTTGTTTTGTATATCGTATTTTCCCTAAACCGACAGCATATTGTACATTAATATAAAAATGCCGGGGCCAACTATCGGGGGAGTAAATGTCATGGAATACTTAAATTCACTTAATATTTTAAATGTACAATGTTTTATGTAGTCGCTAAAATAAAAAAATAAAACTATTATCTAGAAACAGAAAATAATCATTTCAATTAAATTGCAACTTTTGATAGAATTCAGAGATGCTGAATGCAACGGGATGAATGTCATCATCATCAACAATGATTGTGATTCCAATATTACTGAGAATGGTGCGATCACCATATTACTGGCAAGTTTTAGATTAGCCTTAGGTACCTACCTACTTACAACCAGGTAAATTCTTGGTCAAAGGCGTCGCTGATACATTTCCTAGGTAAGAAGTTAGTCACAGCAAACCTTAGTCGTTAAACTATCTTATCGATGTTGACTTTAACTAAGGTAGGAGGTAGTCTGCTTGAATATGTTCCATAAATACTAGCTGAAATCCCGTCAGTAAGGTCAGGGAAAATAATTTTTAATTTCCACTTTTCACCATAAACACAAAAAGTGTTCAGTATTGTGCAAATCAATGGAATCATCGTAAATTATTTTGAAAAGACCATTTATTACTCGTAAAATAATATTTTTTACATAATTATACAACCATTATGCAAATTAATAGGAAATATCTCCCCTTATGGCTTCAATAACTGCTTTCACTCGTTTTGGCAAGGACTCCGTTGTTTTTGACAATTTTCAGAGATCCTCTCATCCCGAAATCAAACCTGAAAGAGCGTTTCTGCCATCTTTGTTCTTGTGGTGCAGTCAATTTTGCGTACTCTAGCTTTGCAAATGGCCCATAAATTATCAATAGGGTTCATATCTGGTGTATTCCCGGGCCAATCTAAAACAGTTGTCTCCTTATCCTGGAAATATTTCATTATTTCCTTAGACCTGTGGCAGGGAGTAGAGTCCTGTTGGAGAATTGCTCCTCCTTGATATTGGCACTTTTCAAGTTCTTTGTTGTTCACCAAAAATCCAACCCCCTTATATGAAAAACACGACCAAAACATTTATTTATTATTTTTATAAGAAAGTAGGCGGGTATTTAAATAGTACCTACTAACAAATTTCACCATTGCAGAGGAAATTTTGGTTTTTATTATTCTTCTTCTTCGTGTGCCCTATCAGGTCCCCCCGACGTTGGCGATCACTACGGAAAATGACTCTATCTTGCGCTGCCTCTATAGATCTTCCACACTTCTAATACCGGTCCGCTCTCGTATATTTCGCAGCCAAGACATTTTTCTCCTACCAGGCTTTCGGCGACCCCTTTAACTTGCCTTTCAATATTAATTGGAGCAAGTGATACTTCTCCCCTCGGAGTAGGTGTCTCAGATATGAAATTTTCCCGACTTTTATTGATGTGAGCAGTTCTCTATCTGTGTTGCTGATCATGTCGGTCCATAGGACCTTGAGCATTCTCCGGTGAAACCACATTTCAAAAGCCTCTAACCTGTTCATGGTATTTACTTTCAAGGTCCATGTCTCACATCCATACAGCAAGACCGACCACACATAACAGTTTAATATTCTCTGCCTTTTACTAAATAAATAACATTTATTAAATAAGATAAAATTAGAAACATACTTTTTGGACGTTAGGTTTACTGTTCACAAAACTACTAGTTATTATAAATTAGGTAGTAATATAAATTAACACTATCCAAGCGCCAAATTATTAATTAGGTAGTACGTTGCTTAAATTCGTATTCGCCTTTGCAAGTGTTTTAAAAACGCCAAGAATAAGGTGCAACCAATACGTAGGTGTTGGCATGCCTTTAAACGTTGATTTATTTTTGGGGTGCTAGCTGACGATAAATGGGCGAAAAGCGTTGACGAATGAGTGCAGCACCTCCACCACTAAATAATATCCAAAGAAAGAGGAGGTATTATTAGATAAGCCAGCTTGCTACTGCCGCTGAGAATTCTATTGTAACCTCTCATTCTAAGGCCCTGTATATCAGCCAGTTCGTATCCCCGCTATGTACGATGTTCCTCGCTCAAATTTAAGCGGGCTAAATCTGTCGTTCAAGACTTGATAAGCCGGGGAATAGTTCTTTTTGTAGGCGCCGGGGCGCCAGCAGTCACAAGTCAAATCTGACATCTACGTAAATAATATTGAATACTTTCAAATCACCGAAATTTACATAAATTGTCTAATTTTATAAGTATGGTATTTATCGAGAAATGAGGAATGTCCATGTGATTAATTGATATAATCTAAATTAATCTGATAAGGGATTTTAAAAGTCTTAACATCAGGACAGGTTTTCAGCGGTTAATTGCATGTGCACGTCTCCGGCAAACAAGCACTATTAAAAATTAGTATCTTTACATTTAGCACCATGTTGATTGAAGTGGGGAACTGTATCAAAAAACAACCGTCTAAAATATTTTAGGATCGCAGTCCCGATGACAGCAGTAAACATACATAGATATAGCAGATACGTAGATGGTAGTTTGGTATTTCAAAGAAAACGACACCCCTTTCTCTATTAAAATCATAGACAATCCGTGTAATACTGGTGATATCAAGGATTGTGAATACCTACGCATTATGTTCCAAGCCGCGCTAAGCTCAATATTCCAACCGAGCCGAGCTTGAAATCAATTGATATACCGGGCCTAAGGTCTGAGAAACAATTCGCAAAATATCAAAAATACACAGCTCAACAAAAATATTTCGGTTTCACTAAATACAGTGAACACCTTAATTCAGCCGCCTCTCAATACAAGCGGGAAAATTTAAGATATTCCTTATAAAAGCAATAAATTAAAACATAAAATGGATAGAAAACACTATACACGGTGTCCAGAAGCTGGTGGTACAAGCGGGAAACTGGAGAATATACATCACATAGACAACTCTAAAAATTTTCTTTCTTCATTTTTGAACATTATATTCTTCAAACTTTACAAATACAATTTGTGGCGTCATTTTCAATTAATTAATATTAAAATTCAAATAATTAGTTTCAACCATTTCTATTGATTAAAAAACCAACATCTTTCGTAAGCAACACTTACTTCGTGATGGTTTCAAGTAAACCCCGATGAAGTATGCATTGCTAAAAAAAACATGTTTTTTCAAATAATTAAAGTGTTTAAAAAAAAGCCTATATTAATTGTGAATTAAAATGGTGCCACAAAATATGTTTCTGTGTTTGAAGAAATTAAGTTTGTTTTTTTTTTAACTTTTTTTTCAGCAACTAAAGAATTAAAAAAAAAAACTTTTGGAGCAGGGATTATGCTTCCACGTATTTTAAAAGACAATAATCAGCTGTAAACCCCCCGCAAACGTTACCGCTAGTTTCCGGATACCGTGTACAAGTAATGATATAACAGAAGAGCTGTATTTTCGTTTTTTTAACCCGTCTAATCACAGGAGACCCAAGTTGTCCCAAAACATCATATGCCGTTATAATAACAGGAGACCCAGATTGTCCCAGAGCGACCGTGCATTATTAAAAGTTAGATATCTCTTTTACTGTCAGGCAAACATTTGTGATTTCTTTTATGTTAGAAAGCGAATGAAATAATGCTTCTTATTGTCTCAGGAATATACAAGCTATATTCGTCAGATATTTTACAAATCCGATCATAAGTGACGATTTTATTTTGCGCCAATTTGTGACGTAACAAACACTTAATTTAAAAATAAAATTGTATGAATGTCATAAAAAGTGAGGTGACAGTTTTATCACAAATTTTATTAAAAAAACGAATCTGTATTTAAAATTTTCGGTTTATTTTATTTTATGTACTTTTTTGAGGAATCCCCAGGTAAGTATTTTTGAGCTAATTTACATTTTCAATATCAAAATTTAAATATTTTAAAACAAAAATGTTGATTTCTAATAAATACATCGAAAAGTTTATTTTATCTAGATTTTAGAAAAAATTTTGTTTTTGCAAAAAGGTTTAAAAATAACCAATAAAAAGTAACATTAAGAATGCGTGGGAAGAACCAGGAATTTTGTGCTCAAATCTTGACAGGCAAAAGTTCATAGATATTATTTTCTCATTATTCGAAGGGTTAAACCTAGATCTTAGAGTGAAAGAGAGAGGTTACAACGGAGCTACTGAGAGGAGCTACTCAAATGCTACTGATAGGTCCAGCACCAGCAGAGTTACTTCTCTATTTTACATGCGATGTTCGCGAGATTGAGGAAGATTTACGACGGAGCTGTCAGCGGTGCTCCAGTAGTTACTAGCCACTGATAGGCCCAGCGCGAGCAGAGTTGGTAGACACGGTTTTATCTCCAATTATAACAGATATTATAGAACAAACAACGCGCGGCGGAAGTGGACCATCCACTTCCGGGACGCTTTTAACCAACCAACCAGCCAACTTCTTGGCGGGTTCTAATTGGACCAAATCCAGTGGACATGCGGGTCTTTACTAATTAACTATACGATGACATGACATGTCACGTAAGGGAGTTAAAAAATAAAAATACAACATACATAGTTCCAATTCCTGGAACCAGTGGGGCACTCGCTTTTGGAAAATGTTTTAAGAGGAGTACGCCGTACACGCCTACAAAATTTGAAAATCGCGCGACGTATTTGCTTGCACGAGGCAAGTAAGCGAAAAAGTGGTTTTTATTTATTTTGTGCATAATTTTATAAAAATGAAAAAGTTAGAGCATACAAATCCTCAAAAATAGTATTAGCCATAAAGAGGTATTTTTTAAAAATTGTTTCTTATTTCTTAGTTAAGTCATGAAAAACATTTTTTTTGGGGTTTACGCTTATATTTTTTTTATGTAAATCATAATTTTATTGTAATTCCAATACATAGAAAAGCTTCAATTTATCCATAGCATATTTTATTGTTGTTCATATGTAAACCGATTCGTCGTAAAGATGAATTTAAATAGTATCTAAATAGGATTTCACGTAAAGCTTCGTCTTAAGGTGGAAGGTAACGAGAGATTGGAGCGGGGCTGGAGTGATCATTTTACCCAACCCGGGTCGATCACGACGTACTTACTGATCGGGTCAAAAGTACCCAATCAAAGATAGATCGGTGCCCGATAGCCCGGACTACCAAATTTATACATCTAAGGCAGGCATGGGCAACCTTTCCTAGGTCTGGGGCCAAATTATCATTCTGTATCCGAGTCAAGGCCCGGACCAAATTATTAAACATAATAAAGTAATATTAAATTAAATAAAACACGTTGATACTTCTAATACATTAACTGATAAACGACATAATAATAATATTATATACTGATTACAAAATTTTGTGTGAAGATTGGCCTTTACTTGAATTACGAGACTATCAATATATAGGCGTTGGTACTTCTAAAGGATAATCGCACAGAACGCGCGATTTAGCACTTAATCCCCCTGAAGCTTAATAAGTTCCATATGTAAATTTGTGTCATATCCATTATTTAATTTCTCCGTGGAACTATTAATTTATTTCTCCATTACTTTGCCGAGATGAATCAGGGCCGGACAATATAGCTCGGCGGGCCGGCGGTTGCACATGTGTGATCTAAGGTCTCTCGCCACGCCCGTCACGGGAGCTGAGAGCTCACTAATCAATTGATCGATTATTTTTTTTTAAATAGTGACCCGATCGAGCATTAATGGTTCGTGATCATGTCAAAATGATCGAGTCGATCCAGGTTAGCACGATCGACCCAGGACTAGTTGGAAGCACCATGCTATTTAATTCTGAAGGGTGTACTCACTAGGACAATAATGATAATATCGTAATTAAAAAAATAAATGAAGGAAAATAAACTTTTAAGTTTTATGTCTTAGAAATAAACCTAACATAAAAAATAGCAAATACCTAATAATTATTATTGACTCGTGAAAATTGATTTTGGTTAACGAGGCTAAATTAAGTTTAAAACATATTATATTCCCATAAAGTACAATAATATTAAATGTCTTTCTCAACACATGAATATGGTTGAAGTCCACTGCCATACAATACCCGATGACAGCAGTAGATGTTTTATTTCCGCTCATCTCAGTGGCGACTGTCGACACACTCACTCCCCGTATATTATACTCAAACCCTGATATTATACTCAAATCAGACTCCCCGTATATTATACTCAAACCCTGATATTATACTCAAATCCTGACATGTAATTTTTTAATGCGGCCACGAATGCATTCAAAAATAGGTGTAGGCAAATATACGAAAAAATCAAAATCCTTAACATTGAAGAATATTCTAACTCTGAATGGTTGTAATTCAATAGGATGATATTTAAAGTATCTACGGAAAAGGGGGATGTTACTTGATAATTTGCAACAGAGAAAATTTAAAAAGGCATACATGTTTCTACTAATTTTACAGTTAGTTAATGAATGCAATTATAATATAAGATCGGAGAATAATATTTCATAATACATAATATTTCATTATACATACATATTTGGAGTGAAAAATGTAGATGAAATTTTGGTCTTCGGTGACGTTTTTGAAACCTACCTTTACCTTTTGTTTTCATACAGAACGAAACATTATATTTGTGGGGGGTTATCCATTAATTACGTGAGCTCAAAACGGGGGAGAGGGGGTCCAATAAAATCTCACCAATCAAAAAAATTAAATTGTTTCACCTCTTTTGAAGTGTCCCATTTTGCCGGCTGAAAAATCTAATGGCTATTATCTTTATGAAAATAAATATAGTCATTCAATAGGTGTAGTGTAAGGACGGGTTGTTTCAAAAAATTTGATGGATTCATCAAATATTTGAAGTTAATTTTCACGTTCTGCGTAAGTTTTATTCAAGTTCTATTATTACATCATTATAGACCAGTTGATTGACAAAACTGAAATCATCACAGAACTTGAATAGAACTTACGCAGAACGTGAAAATTAACTTCAAATATTTGATGAATCCATCAAATTTTTTGAAACAACCCGTCCTAAGTCTCACGTGAGGGGTAGGGGATTCTACCAAATATCACTTAATCCCACCAGGGGGGGGGGGTCTAAATTGAAAAAAAAAAATTTAAATTAGTAAAAAAAAATGTAATAGGTGGCACCGAGCTGTTTGAAAATCTGAATGTACCGGGACTGAATATATTGAAAACTGGAGAGGTGAGAGGATCGCGGGAGGGGGGTTCGCGGGAGAGGGTAGAGGGAAGGCGGGGAAGGTGGAGGAGAACGCGTGAGAGGAAGGGGACATGGGAGGGGAAGGGGAACGGGACGAATGGGAAAAGACACGCAAAGAGAAAAAATTTCTTTATTAGTGGAATTGCAACGCATGCCGGGAACTCGCCAGTTATTAAAATATTCCAAAAAAGACGGAATATCGACATTTGAAAATGTTTGATTTAAAAATACACATTATTCAATTAGGGTCCGTGTGGGGGGATTGGGCGATTATTCGGCTGTTACCAGTTTCGACAGGTGAAAACATTTTTTTTTTGAAAAAAAAAAAAAAAAAAGCAACCAAAAATGTCACTGGAGACCAAAACTTCATTAACATTTTTTTTCGAAATAATGCCAGGAATGGTTGAAGTAAAAGTAGTCTCTGAACAACCTGTATGGTTGTGAACGGTGAATTCTTGGAGCGAGTGGATGAGTTTGTAAACTTACGAAGTATGTACATATTGACAAGAGGGTGACTGGGGAAAATTCAATGAAAATTCATTAATGGAGGGCTGAGTGCAATAGTAGCTTATAAAAGTTATCAAAGGAAGTCATGCTTGCAGCACACATTAGAATTCTGAAACCAACCTTGCAGTTAGATGCGGAACTGGAAGAGAATGGACGAAAGTCGAGAGAATGCATTGAAAATGAGCAGTTTAAAAATTAAGATAGACTACCTACATATATGCACTTGAATCCCTCAGTATCGTCGTTAATTAACCAATTACGGGCGTTGTTCCCAACTTTTCGATTGATCAATCTGAGTCTCCGATCAGCTAAGTGATTTGTTTAGTAACGTTTGATTCACCTGTTGGTCGGAGAGTTGCGTTGGGAAGAGCGCATTTGTGCATTTGAGGAGTGTTGAGCCAAAATTTCGGCTCAGCAGTTGATCAGTAGGATTGGGAACAACGGCCGTGTATCGAAAAATCTAGTTGACGGCCTTGGTAAAGATTATTCATTCAATAAATGAATGCTTTTTTTATATGAATACCGCACAAGAGTCCCAAGTGCTCCCGTCTGGAGCCAGTGGGACTATGGCATCCCCAATCGGGGTATGTTGTGAGGCTGTAGGTAGTGGGGAGGGGAAGGAGATGGGGAAGAGGAAGGTGGGGAAGTACCTGGCTATTCAGATCTGGTCACTAAACACGGCTAAAGCCATTTCAAGTGACGTTTCAATTCTGAATGGTGGTCTTACACCAGGGCGATACTAATAGTATCTTCCACTCTGGAACGTGCCGCAAATAAACTTTATATTATTTTAAATGAATAAATTGTGAAATAACACAAATTAATCAAATAAAATTTATTTGCCACGCCGGGATTCGATCCCGCGACCTTCGGAATGCTAGTCAAAAGCGTTACCGCTGGACCACGCCGGCCGTCAAACGTCGAAAATCTTCGGCTTACAGGTCGAAGATTTTCGACGTTACAAATTTACAATTGTGGTAAGAAGAACTGATTAACATAATGTGTTAATTGTTTGACGCCCCGTGGCGAGGAGTATGGCACTCTACTAGCAATCGGAAGATCGCGGGTTCAATTCCCGGCGTGCGCAAATAAATTTTATTCTATTGATTCATGTTATTTCACATATAAAATAATATAAGACATATTTGCGGTACGTTCGAGGGTGGAGACATTGCCCTGGTCACACGGGCGATACTGAGGATATTACAATACTACAAGATCACAAGTCGGAATTGAAACGTTGTTGCTTGAATGGCTTTAGCCGTGTTTAGTGACCAGATCCGAATAGTTTGATACGTTCCAGAGTGGAAGATACACTCGATATCACCCTGTTGTAAGACCACAGCTCAGAATTGAAATGTTGCTTGAAATTTGTTTTCTAATTAAAAAAATGGCTTTAGCCGTGTTTTTTTAACCAGATTATAATAGCCAAACACTCCCCACCTTTCTTTTTCCCATTTCCTTCTCTTTCCTACAACCTTTAGCATCACAATCTACCTCGATTAGGAATGCCGTAGTCTCACTGGCTCCAGATGGTTGGGAGCAGTTGGGACTCTTGTGTAATGTTCACATTAAAAACCTTAAATTAATAACCAGGTGCTTCCGAACCATCTTCTGAGCTCTCCTTTTATGTCTGTCTCCAAAATTCCCCAAACAGGGTACTATTCACATTTTGAAAAGTTTTGTAATATATCATTGATTAGCTGACCCGGCCACGCGTTGCTGTGGCTTACAAAACAAAACGCCATCTGTTAATTCGCATGCAAATCAAATTCACATCACCAGCTTGTCAGCCCGCTCACAGACATCTTATATATTTCAACCAATTTACACAAAACCTTGACAAATTATATACCTAAACCTTCCTCATGAATCACTCTATCTATTGGTGAAAACCTGCATGAAAATCCGTTTAGTAGTTTTTGAGTTTATCGCGAACAGACGACAGACAGACGCACCGGAGGACTTTAATTTATAATAAGTAGAGATGATACTGATTATATCTTTTTATAATGTAATATGGTGTTGCTTATCGAGTATGATCTACTTTTCAAATGTGGCTTTGCAGGCGTAAGGAACATTGATAATATAAGGAAAACTACACCCACAATCAAGCGATGTCTCTGTATAGACAGACAGAAAGGGAGGAAGTGATAGTAGAATCCAGTGCCTCGCTGTGGTTAAGCGATAAAACATCGGAAAATAATAATAATAAAGGTGTTAATTATTGACAGTGGCGGGAGGCTATTTTCCAGACGAATAAGTACTTATGGTCCAATAACACAAAATAACCTATAAGGGGTGTATACACGAGTAACCTTTTGTATACCTATTTCAAGTCAACTGACGATCTATTTTTGTTTACTGGGTCGAATAAAAGGTTAATAATATAAGTTAGGAAAATTGGTTGGACATAATGTCATCCCTTATGCTTTTGAATCCCGGCTTTTGAAGTTTAACAACAGTACAAATTAAGGCAGATTCGTAAAAGACATCAATCAAGTCACTAGTTAACCCACACTATTAATCGTAACTGTAAACCCGTGTAATGGCAACATGTTACATCTCCAAAAAAACTAGTTTTGCTTTTAAATTACTTTAAACCTTTTTTGGGCCTTTTATTAGTTTCCTTGCAAGCTAAGGACGGGTTGTTTCGAAAAATTTGACGGATTCATAAAATATTTTAAGTCAATTTTCACGATCTAAGTTCTATTCAAATTCTGTGATTATTTCAGTTGTATTGAGCAACTGGCCTATAATTATATAATAACACAACTTGAATAGAACTAAACATAATGAGAAAATTAACTTAAAATATTTGATGAATCCGTCAAATTTTTTGAAACAACCCGTCCTAAGAGTAGCAAAAATTTCAAATTCGGCGACAGGTTAGATTGACTCTTCATTTAAAATGTTGTTAAGGAAAATATAATTCTATCATTTTGAAAATCATGATTTATTTGCCCTTTTTGAATTTTTCAAATTAATTCTAAATCAAAGGGTTTATCAAATTTTAAATTGTTAAGTACTACTATTGGTTTGCGAGGCAAATAACAAACATCAAAAAAATATTTAAGTATTTCATCTCAAAATTAGCTTTGTGGAGATACAGCATATTGACACATCACAACAATAAATTTAATATATTTTTTTTTATAAAAGTTAGGTTTTTCTTCCAAATTTCCCTTTGGGAGTCGCTAATATTGTCTTCAATGATTAAATAAAAGTAGGTTCGTATGATGCTGGTCAACAAATAATGGAATCGATTGACGCTGCAAAGCCAAAATTCTGTATCTATAGATATGGCAATATGCCGATTGCCATAACGGGGCGCTTAAGACGTTATTATAGGGTATAGGTACTAATAAATTAAGTTGTAAAGCGCCTTTCAGGCATTTTTAATGAAATGATCATAGATGGTCAATCTCAACTTGTTGTCCATGGCTGAACTAGGTACCTACACAATAAGAAATAACAAATCATAATGGGCCTACCTATAAAAGGTAGTCAATTTTTCCAGGAAATTTATACTCAATTCTTTAGTACCAATCAAAACAAGCTATCTGATTACAAGCCAATAAGTGATTGAGTATTGTAGGGACGAGTAATCCCCCTCCCTTCCCCCTCAGTGGGACACGGTGGGCGGCAGAGAGGAAACTCCACATCCGGGCGACTTTACATATTAAATAGAGGTGATTGATACTGTTACTGCAGTTCCAGTTACCAGAGAACTGGTTCTTCACGCAGATATATTTGGAACCGGTTCCTCAAAAATAATAAAAACATTCAAAATAAGGAAAAAAAAAAACCGATTCCTCATAATATTTTAGTATACCTGGAGGGGGTGGCTGGAGAAATTCTGAGAAAAAATGACCGGTTGAAAAAAATTTCAAAATATTTTGTCGTGTTTTTACAATTTTTCTAATTGGTATTCGACCATCTTAGTCTAGATGCCGGATAGCGAACTTAAATGCGACCGAAGTCGAATAAAAAGTAAATAATACAAACAGACAAAATCAAACCTATTTTTATTCTTTCTACAAAACGTGACCAGTTAGGTGCTTAGTACTTTAAAATGACAAATGGAAGATTACGGTGAATAATAATAATAATAATAATAATAATAATAAGTTTTATTCCAGGATGTGGGGAGGATAGTGCAATCCCACACGTCCCATATGATTGTACATATTTATATAATATATTTTATAACATTTTAAAACAACAGATTTTTTTTTTTTTTTTTTTTTTTAAATAAAACAAATATAATAAAGACAAACTTTTCAGCGTTCAGAGGCCTTACTATTAAGATTGCTTTCATAATATTATGTTGCCAGCTTCAGAAAACAGTTTCTCGCTGTAAACATTGCTACAAGGAGATGGTAGGTATAAATCTTCGCAAACTTTTCCAAAATTTGATACTGGTTAAAGTCTGTCAACCACCGTCCACCATGCGTAAGGGTCACACAATTCAAGTTTAATGCTGCCAACTTACAATCCTCTGCATTCCCATTTTTTCGTTTTTGATAAATAATATCGAAAGTTCCAGTTAAAGCAAACCTGTTAAAAGGAACCGGTTCCAAGTAACTGGGATAGGAAATTGACCATCTCTAACATTAAATGAGATATTAGTCGGGCACAGAGCAGATGCAGACTGCAGACGGTTCTGCCTTGTTGAGGAATGGCAATCATAAAGCTTGGCCAAGCACAAGAGAGACGTTTATTATCTGGGCTGTTCGGGGTTATACACTACAGAACACATAATATTTTTATTATTGGGCAATTTCCTTCAAGAATCCTTTAAATAATTAACGTTTAACAATTCGATTTTGTACACATTGATTTGATTTTATCGCTTTGCTAAATCAAGATGTGTGTGTGTCGTGTAGATTAAAAAACTAATTGACTGTTCTCGCTGATTTTTTTTTCTTTATAGCGCCAGGAATGTTTACAAGATAGTATTCCAAATGGTAGAAGTCGGGGACGTCCGAGGAAAACTCAAAATTTTACTCCAAACCATTCACAACCCCGAGCAGCGTCGGGTGCACGTCAGTTAGTTAGTACAGTTTGAATGGGGTTGTAACTAAATTTAATGTCTTTTACAAATGTATCAAATTAATCAACGCTCTTTGAGATAGATCTAGTAGCGTAGAAAGGGCTGAGGGGGGGGGGCGGCGGTCCACCCGGGTGCCACCCGAAGGGGGATGACACTCGACCGTCGAAAAAAAAATTACGAATTACGGAACGCAGTAGAGCCGATACCCGTGCCACCCTATCCCATTACACCCCATCGTTGTGCTATCCGGCCCGGGTACCGCCCGTGCTGGCGACGCCACTTGATAGATCTAAATGAATTTTTGAAAAATACCGAAGATGTAACCTGTCAACATGTGGCCGAAAAGGGTGTGACATCACGGTACGCACGCAGCGGTACTGCAGAACTGCCAGTCAAATCATGAATTGTACTGAATCGTATCTCGAACGATGACACGAGACACAATTGCATATGTAGTTATAACGTCGTCATTTTCTGAGATATCTTAAAAACAAATTTTCTGACGTTATTAACTCATAAAATAAAACATTTTCATAAAAAAAAAAAAAAAAATAAAAATTAGGAAACAACCTCAGTAATATTATTGATTTCACCGAAGCAAATCCACAAAACGTTCAACATCGTTGACACAAATCATAACAATTCCGTACAATTTCACTTTTTTTTTTTTTTTTTTTTAATTGCCGGCAACCCGGGCGTTTATTACAGTAACAATATAATACAAGAAAAGTCTGTAACCCGTCTCACTAGACGATGTCTGTTCTGAGACGGGTACATAAATATGCGTGCATGAACATATTAATACACAATTAGCACATAAAAACATATTAATCCTATAAACACATACACACAACCCCCTCACACAGCATCTTCAAAGGTGACATAGGCCCTGAGGGAAATTATTTCCCTCAGGGCCTCCTGTGTGGAGTTAACATAAAAAAAAAAAAAACACAAACATAACATACATACACTTTGGCCGAAACAATTTATTTTCCGAAGTAAAAACCGAAAAAAAATCATCGTTTAACATCGCAAAGAATCTTGTTAGGTACGTTCATAAAAATTTTAATAAAGTTATTTAGTAATAAAAATTGTTTACCGTTATTCCTTGATTTTCCAACTTGTGTGAATGCTTTCCAGGAAAAAATATCACAAATTATGAAATACAGAAGAGAATAATAATTTCAGAAGAAAAATCCACTTTGAAGGAATCACAAAAAATGATTGTGCGTAATAGGGCATGACGAATGAGATACACTTATTGCTGTAGAATGAGATCCCTGAGGCTTATGAGGTGATCCGCAAAGAATGCAAGGTATGTAAAAAAGTAATGAATAAGGTTAAGAAAGAGATATCGCACCTCTAGAACAACACCGCCACAATCCCAAAGGTCATGTTCTGAGTACCTACGTAAATCGCATTTGGAGTTATCAACTTTCTTTATTTCTTTGTCTCAACATAAATAAAAAAAACTGAACAAAAACGAGTAGTAGAAGCGACCCGTTCTCATGTGACAAATGTCAACTGTATACAAACGTATATACAAACGACTGTGCACCGGTGTCGAAGGAATCATTGACGCAATTAATCATTGATGCTCGTAGCATCTTCCATTCAAATCCCGGTAAAACAAGTCCAGACGCACCCGACGCCTATGCTCTAAAGATTGCAATCCATTTGTTGTTAAAGCCTCGATGACATTGAGCGAGTTTACAAGCTACTAGCTGGGAAATAGTATTACTATCTAACAGTTGATTGTGGACAATCTACGAAAAAAGTTGAAAGGTGGTCAACTTTTCTCGCTACTCGCCAGCGTGTGCCTCAAGATGGCAGCCCACGGACAGCTGATTTCGTAACTGTCAGAATTAATTCTGGCGGGAGTTGTTATTCTCGCCACTGGCTAGCGTGTGGCGCTGGCTGCGAGCTCAAGTTTTCTACAAAATGTCGACACAATTTGTTCGCGCAAGAGTCGTTTTTTAGCTGCTACTGTCGCTACTGAGCGAGTAGACAGTTTTGTGTCATCATGGCAATCTCACGCGCTGATTCACCCGCTTTAAAACTTACCGGCTAGTAGCTTGTAAACTCGCTCAATGTTATCGAGGATTTAGACAAGAGAATTTATCAAACGAACCGCCCGTTTCTGCAGAGTCGAGTTTCTTTTTTTCAAGTATTTTGGGACTCCAGACCAGAGGTGGCTGTCAAATTCATGTTCTCAATCGATTAAAATGACTTCTTAATCGGGCTTGCAGAAGTCTGTCTTCCGCAGTGGTGCACCCCGTGTTATGCAGTACTTATGTTTCTTGCGGTGCGATTCTTATCTTAGCATTCGAAGAATTTCACAAACAATCGATGGCCGGCCAAGAAATGAGCGCAGCAATTTGAATAAAATTTCCATCGTGCAATGAGAAGGTTCAATAACATCCCATTGCCGTAAATAAATAGATTCTGCAGTCAGTCACTTATTGGGTCTCATTCCAAGAACCTTAGCGAGACCCCTGTAAGATCGAGATTAAACCTAATGAAGGCCGCTAATCCGTAAAATATTATAATAAATATATATATGTATTTATATACTTTTTGTTTGACAAGCCCCCAAAGGGCACACGAACTCCAACGGCTCGGAGGGTTTTGAAACAAAGAATAGACGGTTACCTCGAGAGTGTTTTCTCTTGGGGTAAAATAATCTCGTTGAATTCAATCTTTCAAAGACCGAATCATGTCTGATCTAAGTCTAAAAGGGATCGAAATGAAAATCTTGTCTCCTTCAACGGAAGCAATCTTCTGAACAGGCCCCCTCCATTGATGTGCTTGGTGTAACGCTAAGTGACATATGGGGGCTCCATCGAGGCCAGAGTAAAGTTAGCCTCTCAAAAACTGGACGTACAGGACAGGGCCCGCAGATACTTTAATAGTACACAACTGCTAACCCTGTACAAATCACAAGTGCGCCCCACGGTTGAATTTGGCAGCCACCTCTGATCTGAAGCTCCAAAATACCTGAAAAATACCCTCGATTCTGTGCAAAAACAGGCGGTCCGTTTGATAGATTCTCAAATCTTTACAGACGGATTGCAATCTTTAGAGCACAGGCGTCGGGTGGGAATGCTATCTTTGTTCTACCGGTATTTCAATGGAAGATGCTCCGAGGAACTAGCGTCATTGATCCCCCGGCACCAGTGCATAGTCGGGAAACGCGCCAAACGCGTGCCCAACATATGTACACGGTTGACATTTGTCGAAAACGGGTTGCTTCTTCGACTTGTTCTTGTGTTCAACTGCTCGGCTGTGGAACGATTTGCCGGCCTCTTTGTTTCCTCCTTCCTACGACATGGGTCTCTTCCAGACCAATGTTCATTCCTTCCTCTCCTCAAAAAGACTCTCCACACAGCATCTCAGATGACACAGGGAAATTGTTTTCCTCAGGGGCTAAAAAAAAAGATGGTCTTGTCTTGCAGGGTAAGGAAACTCATGCTCCTTTCATTTTGTGGCGTAACACCTTTGGTTTTCGGACGATTTTGGGGTTGTTTTGTAGTTTTGGTATCCTTGCAGCGTTGGCAAACCTTTCTTACTCCAGACTTGGTAGCTCTTCCACCCAATATTTTTGCAATTTCTTCGTATGTGTAGCCTTCTTCACAAAGCGCAACAGTTCTGTTTCTCTTTGGGCGACCAATCGTCACGTTTTGGCGCCCTAGGAGCCATTTAAAAAATATTTATAACTAAGAAAACAACATCACTTTTCTTTTAGGCGTGACTGACTAACACGGGACTAAAACTGATCGTGTTGCATCTTAGAGTGTCCTGATTAGAGAACACGATGATCCTATGGACTCTGTGGTTGGTTCAGACTTAGACAGAAGACGAGACACTGTAGAGTTGCTGAAACTCAAAAAAATTATTCTCAAAAATTGGTTGTTTTACTTCCATTTCTCATAAACAGTGATAAGAATTTTGAATCATGATATGGCATGTTTATTAATCAACTGTAGCACAAGGAACACGAAAAAACTAAGGGTTCCATAACAAAATAAATTGTTTTTTTTTTACAAGGCAAACGACAAGATACAAGAAATTTCGAAGTGTCCACACTTAAGTCCACTAGTGTATACGTTTTTAATTAATTATTCCGAAATTATAAATATTTTTGATAATTTCATTCGAAAAATTATTGGGTTAATCGAGTGGGTCAGTGTGTTAGGTTTCCAAAAGCTCTGGGAAACTCAAGAACTTGATTTGTGAACACTAGCACAAACAAACAATATAGCTTTTTGCATAGGTTCATCTTCAATGTCGCAGCTGTATGGCGCTTAAGCCATTTTTATTTTCCATCATCGATCGATATACTTTAGTTTTCTAATTTTTAAAAAGGCAATATTCCAAAAAAAGTCGATCTCGAACGATGTCGCAACGTATTTAATAACGTACATTTCTCGTTTAAACTTTTCAGGCGCGTAATAACCGAGTTAACCAGGCGTGTTATTTCTAGTTAAACCAACTAAACCCCTGCTCTAACCTTTATTCAGTACGAAAAATAAGGAAGTAAAAAATGTCGCCGCTCACCGATATCTCGTCGGCAGGACTATATGAAGATCGTAGAGGGTCATTGAAAAGTTATCTAGGTATATGAACCGCCTGACTATCATCAAGGTAGTCTATACTTTATATATATACTACGTAATCATAAATGTACGGTTGTTTATCAGTAGTGGAAAATTTAAAACACCTTTAAAAGTAAGGGTAAAATGTAAATCGGATCCACTAGTAAATAAATAAAGCTAATAAACAAATCGCCTTAACGGGGTTCGGGTAGGGTTACCATCCGTCCGGATTAATCCGGACATGTCGTTAATTTGTCCGGATTTTTGGGTTAAGATGGAATATGAATAATAAAACTTACATAAGTAATATCAAATAAGTCTTTAATCTTTGTTAATTTCCCACTCATCTAAAAACAAAATATAAATCTTCTTTAACAATCAACTCATGGAGATCAAACAATAAATTTTAATTGCAGTTGTAAACAATCAACAAAGTTCAAGTTCAACCATAAAATATCTTCTTCAAAACTTAACACTTGTTTTCGACACATATAAATGTTAATATTTTTCGGAGCCAGATACTTGACGGAGCAGTTCCCGTTCATTCAAAGTTTTCTTTTAGAATTCTTCGCAACTCATAGTTTTAAGGTTGTATTGAATCATCAACAACGATCTGACCGAGGGTATAGATAATACGCTCTTTTGTCCACTGTGCTCCCATTAGAGAAAACACTCTTTCTACACTTGCGTTCTGAGCTTGGTTAGCAAAAATGAACTCGCAAATACTCAATACCACATCCATACCGTTATGAAGTGCGTACCTGATATTTGCATTATGTGATTAAATTGTCCGGACTTTTTTTGAACTGTCCAGCTTTTTGCCAGGACTTTTCAATTTTCTAAAAGGTAACCCTAGGTTCGGGTGAACTTAAATATTTCAAAAACAAAACTATTTACATAAACAATGATGAATAATGATTTTTAAATTGAAAAAAAAAGTCGGCACGAGATATGAACGAGAATTCTTATTGTGTTAAAAAAATTACATTCATTTTTGGAAAATTAACGTTTTGGTTTAAAATTTATCAAGTGTAGTAAATACACTGTTTTTCAAACAATGAGGCTAAATTAATTAAAATTTTATCTCTGAAAATGACTTTTCAACAAATTAAACTAAGCAGCTACTTCTACTCTGCAACCCTTTTTAGGGTACCGTAAAATGGGGTGACTTCAATCAATTTTAAATTAAATGTTTTTTTATGAAAACATTTGTGTCGGTAAATTTTAAGTCATATTTAGTGCACGTGTTTAAACTATCGAAATATATTTGAAAGATCGCAATTCGGAACGGAAATGTTGCTTGAAATGACCAGATTAATAGTACACAACTGCTAACCCTGTACAAATCGCAAGTGCGCCCCACGGTTGAATTTGGCAGCCACCTCTGGTCTGGAGTCCCAAAATACCTGAAAAAAACCCTCGACTCTGTGCAGAAACGGGCGGTCCGTTTGATAGATTCTCCTAACTTAACAAATGGACTGCAATCTTTAGAGCACAGGCGTCAGGTGGGAATGCTGTCCTTGTTCTACCGGTATTACAATGGAAAATGCTCCGAGGAACTAGCGTCACTGATCCCCTCGGCACCAGTGCATAGTCGGGAAACACGCCAAACACGCGCTCAACATTTGTACACGGTTGACATTAGTCACATGAGAACGGGTCGTTTCTACGACTCGTTCTTGAGTTCAACAGCCCGGCTGTGGAACGATTTGCGGGCTTCTGTGTTTCCTCCCTCCTACAATATGGGTCTCTTCAAGACCCATGTTCACTCCTTCCTCTCCTCAACAGCACCCTCCACACAGCATCTTCAAAGATGACATAGGCCCTGAGGGAAATTATTTCCCTCAGGGCCTCCTGTGTGGACTTAATATAAAAAAAAAAAATAAAAAAAGATATTAATAACCAGGTACTTCAGAAATCTCTTCCTTATTCATTAAATCTTTCAAAATCATCCAATTGGGGATGACACATTCCCAAAAAACATACCAATCGAGTCCGTAATCCGATAGTAATGTTTGTTGTAAACAATAATCCTTTCGTATTTAGTGCTTCCAGATTGTCTCCGAGTTAAATCACGGCGTATGCTCGTGCTCATACCGCCAATAATAATATACAGTTCACGTCTGTGCAGGTATGCCGTGTGCCCAGTAGTGGCAAGCAGTGGCGGTCTTCTATAAGGAGCGTATGTGCAAAACATGAAAAATAGTAGCAAATATAAAAAACAAACAAGAATTATTATGCTAAGTACCCAAGTCCGTTCGTATTCGATGGTTTTACGCTTATTCGAACATGTCTCAACGTGTGTACCGTCTCGCTCGATGTTTTTTTGTGGTTTATTAATTTATTTCTAAGATTTCCAAATTGTTAAAGATGATCATTTGGACAAATGAGAAATCAGAAAGAGCGTGAACGCGAATCGAATAGTATTATTAGGGTCTGCGTGGTTGAATTTTAGAAGCCAGCTTTGAGTGCGTTCTAAAATTCCACAAATAGCACCTGTGTACGTGGAATTTCAAACAAAGCTACCGTTGTAGCTCGGTTTGGAATTCAAAAATTCGTCACAAGATGTCGCCACTTCCGTCGGCAGGATGCATAGGGACGTACCTCCCACCCTAGGTATAAGTTCTACGAATTTGTGAATCTGGAGTATCTCTCCGGATATGGAAAAATTGACGGTAATACCGAGCTGTACTAAGCGGCTGTATATTACATACGACGTCACCGCCCGTCCCGGTTACTGTGTCCCGGTGTGTAAAAAATTTTCAGGGGATGAAAAAACACAATTCAAAGGAGTTTTCAAAGAAATAATGGCCTTCATACTACTAATCACTGGTTGACAGTTGATACGAGGAGCGGGCTAATTTTGGAACCAGTTCCTAATGGATTTATTAAATGGTCCAACCGGGCGAGGCCGAACTAAAAGCCGCCCGCAGGGCCTAGCAGCATAAACCTGCGGAGCGAGTTTTTAACTGCTAGTTTGAATATTATTAACAATGAAAAATTGTTTTTAAATGAACCATTATTAAACTTGTTCCCTTTATAAATTGTGCCCCATTGCCCCTCTTCCCATTCTCACCTTTCCAATGACATCGTTGTCTAAGTCTATTATTATAATTAGTTTTAAGGAAATGAGCATTGCTCAAGAAACATGTCGGCTTTTTATAAACAATTGTAAAACTAAGTATTCCATTAATTTTGAATTAAAATGGTGCCACAAAATAAGCTTGCTGTGTTTGAAGAAGTAATTTATTATTCCTAATGAACCCCTTTGAGAATGATCACGAACCGCCACTGGTGGCAAGTAGGTTAGGTAGTCGCGAGTCTATGAGCCCGCCCAACCCTGAAAGCGCGAGTGCCTCCCGCCTCCCGCCTAGAGCCCAGACAGACCTCAGACGTGCCGATGAATTATTAATGTCGCAATAATGACAATGTAACCAACCTAGCCTAGTCATCGTCGTACAAACACTCATATTCATAAGTATCAAGATAAAATTATATCTCAACGCTAGAGTTATTGCTGCTGCGTTAATCTACTATAAATTGCCTGCATCAGCCGTAGTCGTCACCAAGACTTGTTTAAGATACCACACGGCAGAACAGATGTTCTAGCATAGCATGACACAAGAATGGTGGAATTAATTGAAATTTTTAAACAGTATTAACGTCTTTAACAAATCAGGCGTCGACCATTTGTTAGAGAGTCAAAATATTTCCGCTTCAGAATAAAACAAATGGAACATTTAACTAAAACTAAAAACTGTTTTTAAACTGAAATACGCTTTAAAATTTTATAATTCGAAATAAACATACAATTTTTGAAATATAAAAATTATGCATGCAAACATAAAAAGTTTTTAAAATGGCTCATCTTACGTTTTTTCTAACTAAAATAATTTATTTAAAAAAAAAATAAAAAATTTATCTGACAAATGTTTTATAAACGTTATCGTCACCTTACTTTTTTGTCGTTTTATAAAAATAATCAATAAAAAAATTCCAAAGTTTCAAAATTTTTATTCAAATTGCAATCCGAATCTTTGGTTTCATAAAAGTGTAAATTTCTTCTGTGTTTAATTTTTTGTGTTTTATTTCGAAGTGTGACGATTTTTATGAGGTATATGAGTTGTTCCAAAAATCGAACAAATTAGCCTGACGGGTTAAACAACCTTAAAACCTTTTGTTAACCCCTCGGCCGATTAATTCCATTACTAAAAAATACTGATTTTTATTCTGGGCCTATCAAACCAATAAGTGTGTGAAAATTTTCCATTTATAACCAACTTTCTTTCATTTTTGCCCTAAACCGGTGGAAAAAATCGTAACATTTTAATAATACGTCCAGACTGAAGCCAACCTTAGATGGAAAGTTAGCCGATCGTGTGGTGGATGCGGCCAATCCTCCAACTCCGCTTGAAAATGGCGGACGTCGAACAGCTGATTCGGCGCTGTATCTTATCAGTTGCCTACAATTGTGAAGGCGATGATTCGGTTTCTATAATATTATTTTCGATTCGTAAAGCTAAAAAAATAATAATTTCAAACAATATAAATACAACTCTCCCGTAATAATATTGCGCTGACAGATGTGTTGGGTCAACTCGCACGAACCAGCCATCGCCGATTGCCTCGAAGGCGATCCCAGGCCAACTCAAACTCCAACCTTCCAGCTCGAACTTCCAACCCTCGAACCTTGCACGAACTACCCCTCCATACAATCCTCCAAATGTTTGAAGTTGGTCAGAGTGTGGCCCCCATGAGGACTGACACGAAACCGAGAGGGCATGCGCAGATGACAAACATTTCGGGCATATTTGATTTGTGCCCCGCCATCCGCGATATTCTCATTTTGAAAATTGTGTCACGTAGTGTTAACTGCAAACAGACGGCATTAATTAAATTGTAAATCGTATATCGCGCAATAACTTTGCGTGAAAATATTGACTGGATTTAAACAATTGTTCATACTACAAGTAATCAATTAATTACACAATTCGACGTAGGGCACAAGTTCTAGTCCCCTTGATAAATATGCGCCTCTGCCAAAGAGGCCAATCTCAAATCAATAATTAAAATAAAAACAATATAAAGATTAACAGTGTATCGTCGAATGCAGAGAACACCACAACAATGAGAAAAATGTGCAATCATTAACATCATTCAGAATGCACTTTCTGATTGCCTCTACTTCTAAAGATGCTACCTTTCCAATTTAAGTAACTCCTCTGGCTTCTGGCCTCGACTTCTGCAATCCACATTAATCTAGTACCTACGAACAATAACATTACAAACATATAGACACGTTATTATCTCACAAAGTGAACAAACGAATAATAAACAAATTTACATTTTCAGTAAATTCTTAATTCAAACGTTCATTCGTTTAATTCAAATATAGACATTCAAAGAATATAGATTCGGGCAGCGTTTGCGTAGTTAAAATTTGCGTCGAATACTACATTCTACGTCACGGGTGTGATTGAGATGCCAATAAACTTGCTGGCTTACATTAAGACGAATACAGAACGCTATATGAGACGACCTACAGCAGATAGGTTGTCCTTATGCTTTATGGGTTGCCACATTCGATATCTCACTTTCTGTAATGGCGCTTAAAATCTTTGGGAACTAATTGTATTAATAAATAATAAGTAGAGTAGGGCGGGGCTACTTGAGCAAGTTTTCACTTACGCAGAATCGTATCTAGTAAACGATGCACCAGGTTGACTTATTTATGAGGAAATGTCGAATATGTAAGAAAATTTAGAGTTGCTCAACCTGCCCCATGGGTGGGGTAAGTTGTGCAATGGAAATAATAAACCCAATATTGTTACGACAGCTGCGTACATCTATAATAATTAAACGGTAGTTTAAATAAGTCTACATCCTAATTTTAATTATTTAGTTTACAGTAAGGGAGGCGGATACGGTTACCGCCGCCCGGGGAACCATTTATTGGATAATTAACGCCTCTGCCATATGCCACTAAGTGGTTCACTACGTTTGGTGACTTGAGGGGTGCTCGAGAGAATGGGGTGAGTTTTGTGTAGGTCTTAGCGGTGGATGGGTTTATCCACCTTCTACGTAGCAATTACTGCACAACTAGCCCCGATCTGACATTTCGGAGTTGAAGTTAGTTTATGAAAATGAGATGATCCGAGATCTGAGGCTAAACAGCTATATAAAATCTAAAGTGCAATAACTATGTAAAAAATAAACACTTATGTTGATAGCACATTCCAAAAAAATTCAAGATATAAATTGTGATGTACGTAATTTTTACTTTTCGCTCGAAAAAACCAAAGCGCCCTTGGTTCTCAGTGGTTCGCCTCGCGGCAACTATTGCGCACTATGTTTCCCTCAATCGTCCTCTTCTTTCTTTGATTTGAAACATTGTCGTGCGAGTGATAGTTTTTGAGTTATTTAAATTACACAACTTGCCCCTTTGCTCAACTAGCCCCGCCCTACCCCACCTAATACGCGTGTCTTTTCTCTTGGCTTTTACTAGTATTTGAAGTGTAATGGAAACATTTCTCACCACACACGAGAGCATTTTGGCATTCATTTTCGCAATTTGGTTAGAGATAGCACACGACACGACGTGACAATTTAGCTTAAATGGAAAAGACGGCAATTACCGCATCTTTAGCTTACCACTTGAGATCTCTACAACTAACGTGTCTATACGTTTTATAATGTCATTCATTGCCTACTGAGCACCCTTTCACCCGACACGATTATAGGATTTTACGACTGAACCAAGTCATTGAATGGACTATTGCATAACATGGAAACATGTACATAATTCGGTTGTAAAAATATGTACAAATTTACTACGTAGCAAAATAGTGCCTTTCAAATTGACACTGCTATTCGTCTAGAGAGGTGTAAGACCGTTGTAAGTAAGTAAGTACACGGTAGAAGTCATTCTCCAGAATCGAGGATAAAAGATTTGTTTAACCTTTTAGCATATTTATAATTGGCAGATTGCACTGATTTTTTGTCAAAACACTTGTTCTATATTATCTTTGAAAAAGGTTTAAAATTTTAGGAATATCTGTTGAGAATATGCGTTTTAAGCCTCGATGACAGAGCGAGTTTACAAGCTACTCTCTGGGAAATTCACTATCTGTTGGTAAACTCGCTCAGTGTAATCGTATTACTTGCTAACTAGCAGATTGTGGACAATGTACGAAAAAAGTTGAAAGGTGGTCAACTATTCTCGCTACTGGTTAGCGCTGCGAATTCAAAATTTTTACAAAATGTCGACAGAGTTGCATGGCGCGGGAGTCGTTATTTTAGCTGCTACTGAGCGAGTAGACAACAGTAGTTTTGTGTGTCGTCATGACAATCTCACTCGCCGATTCACCCGCTTTTAAACTGTAATTGAGGCTTTAACTTACGAATTGTGAACGCTTTTGCGAATGTAAATAGGGCACAAGAGTCGCGAAAACTCTGAGCCAGTAAGAATGGCATCTCCGATTGTTGTGAGGCGAAAGGAGCGGGGAGGGAAAGGATATGAGAAGAAAAATTCGGGAAGCACCTGGCTTTTCAAATCTAATCACCAAACATGGTTAAAGTCATTTCAAGCAGTAGACAAAACACAGGCTATTCGAATACTCTGAGCTAGTTAGACTGTGGCATCCCCGATTGGTGTATGTTGTGAGGCAAAAGGAGAAGGTGGGGGAAGGAGATGAGAAAAGAAATTCGGGAAGTCCCTGGTTACTCGGATCTAGTCACCAAACACGGCTAAGGTCATTTCAAGCAGTAGACAAAACACAGGGTATTCGAATACTCTGAGCTAGTTAGACTGTGGCATCCCAGATTGATGTATGTTGTGAGGAGAAATGAATGGGGAAGAGAAGGAGATGAGAAAAAAAAATCGGGAAGTCCCTGGCTATTCGGATCTAGTCACCAAATACGGCTAAAGCCATTTCAAGCAGTAGACAAAAACACCGTGTATTCAAATACTCGGGAGCCAGTAATACTGTGGCATCCCCGATTGGTGTATGATCTGAGGCAAAAGGAGAGCGGGGGGGAGGAGATGAGAAGAGAAATTCGGGAAGTCCCTGACTATTCGGATCTAGTCACCAATCACGACTAAAGTCAATTCAAACAGTAGACGAAAACCCAGTGCATTCGTAAACGTAAGTATAAATGAAGTAATGTCAACAGTATCAACTGTTAATTTACTTTCAGAAACAGGAATTCTGCGTCTTTACTCCCCAAAGAGCGGTTAAATTGTAATAACGCTAAAAACAATCATCTTTTTTAGTACGAAAACTGAGAAATTAAAAAAAAAAACAGTGTGCAATTCACACGCGGTCGAAGCGAAACTTCCATAAAGCTAAAGTAGATATGAGTGGGGAGGCTACGAAGCACCGCACAAAGAGGAGACCCATTATACTATCTCATTCTCTCGCAGGTTAAATCCTATATATATATACATATATATGTATTTGTTTGTCTCTTTTTAGTGTCGCTATTTTTCCTTTCATCGAGTTTCAAACGGTGCTTAAGATGTTTTCACATCAAATTTTTTTTTTTTTGTAAATCAAAAAAAAATTCGTTACTTAATAACTTCCCATATTCAACTCATTTTTGCAAATTTTTTTAATTACTGTAATTTTAGTTAGGACGGCAGTGTAGGTGGTACTGGCAAAATCAATTGAAATTCCAAACGTAGTTCAGTCCCAGGTAGCAAGTAGATTCAGAGTTGGTGCTATCAGAAACGTGCATCACTATTATTATTATGAGAGGATATGCAGGAGCTCCCATTGATTAATGTCTGGCATCACCGACAGTTTCAATTATTGTTACAACGTACTTTACGATGTCATCAGTTTGACTACCCGGTTTCGCCCGCGATATAAATTCTAATAAATATCAAGTTGTATAATATCAAAACATTTTACCGAAAAACGCAACAAAAATGTATTTATCAGTCTAACGATTTATATTTCAACATTCTGTTTTTCTTTTCTTACACAACCGACATGTTTCGAGAGCGATGCTCCCGAGCATCGCTCTCGAAACATGTAGGTTTTATAGACATTAAAAGTGGTTAAAACAAAGAAATCATTTAATTTTTAAGTAAATATTTTATTTGGTCATATGAAGCAGATACTTTATGGTGTGACATTATAATCCATACTAATATTATAAATGCGAAACTGCTCGAGTTTGTTTATGACGCTTTCACGCATTAACCAATAAAAAGACTTTAAAAATTCATTCACCAATAGAAAGCTTAATTATATGCGAAGATTATAGTCTGTATATGATGGCAAGCTCTGGCGTTATGAAATTATAAATATTAATATATTATATTTGTTATACTTTTTCTGTCGCTAATAAAAGCGAGTTTTTGCTAACGTCAGAAAAAAATCGTTTCCACGGAAACGATGTTGATATATTTGTGGGCTCTAAGCTAATTTGTGGGTACTCATCCCCCTGGTCAGTTACTGCTCCAGAAAATTCAAATATTAGAATATGTTTTGTTTTTTTTTGGACTTGCTTCCGTTTTGGAATAAACGACAGATAAGAGTTCCTACATTAAAAATATAATTCGTAACGATTATAAAGACTGAATAATAAATAGTGTATTTTTTTATTATATTAACAAGCTTCCAAATATTTAATTAAAAATAAACATCCGAAATGTTTGTAAGCACATAAATTCCGAACGAATGAACAAAATTGGATAATTCTTTTTTCTTTGAGCTATAGCTTTATGAAATTTAGGTGGCAGGCGAGATGTTTGAAAACTGAATGTAAGGAATGAATGTATGGAATGCGGGAGGAAGCCTAATAATACCGTTCGATTGAATTATTTTAAAGCATTATTTGAAATCCATAATTGAAAAATTTGTCTCACCGTTTTTTCAGATACTCATCAATAAAACGAATAAAATTAGCAATAAAAGGCCAAAGGATTGAAAAGACCGTCCATTGTTATTTTATTTGTGCAGCGTAAGTGCAGCGGTGGGCGGGGCGGGGGAGAAATGGCCGATAAGACGGAGGAAGTAAGGGGGAAGTAGGAGGAAGTGAGTAAGAAGGAGGAAGCGCTCGATACTAGGAGAAGGTATTGAAAGGCCGAGAAACTTACTTCAATCTATAAGATGGATAACTGCGAGAATTTCCCAGAGCAAAGTGATTCTTCCTGCGTTTCAAAAGATCGCGAGCGGCGCCGGCGGTCTTTTATCAAATACCATGACGTATGCGAATAGGGTTACCATTATTACGACCTTAAAAAACAGGACATTTCCGTACTTTCAATAAAAATATAACGTTTACACATCGTGCTTAAACTGCTCTACTGATGGCCCATTCCTCCTGAATGATATTGCTATTCAAACGTTCAAGATACCACACGGCAGAACAGACATTCTAACACAGCATAGCGTGACAAGAGGAAAGGTGCTATGAAAATTCTAAAACTTAGATGCATTTAATTACTATTTAAACGACCTTAAAACTTTTTTTGTAAACCTACCTTTCTTTCCAAGAATGTTAAAATACGAGTAATAAATGTACTGCAAATGGATTAGATATTAATCTGTAGCTTAATAATTTAAACAAATAAAATATAGGCAGATCGCACATATACATGAAACTACTTAGTTTTGGTAAAGTTCATTCCAACGCCTGATTAAGTATTTTTTTTAAATTGACCCCACACAGGAAGCCCTGGGGGAAATAATTTCCTTCAGGGCATATGTATCATCGTTGGGGATGCTCTGTGTAGGGTCGTTTTAAGAAAAGGAAGGAGATGATGTTCTGGAAAGGAAAAAGGTAAGAAGATTGGGTTGGAATTTAGGGGTCAGTGAGACCAGGAGTGACGGACGCATGAATCTATCCCTCCCGCTGCAGTGCAAGACGATGGGTCGAGAGAGACCAGCTGGACGGGTCAAAGGGTTCCCCCAAACCAGCTTCTCCCGATCAGGCCCACCCGCCGTCAAGACCTAAACACACTTCACCCGATGAACCCGAGCACACCTGCTGAACCATTTGGGGAGAACTATGGCAGAGGTTTCGGTAATACAATAAATGATTCCCGGGGCGGCGGTACCCGTACCAGCCTTACAAAATTAAAGCCATACCATTTCCCCGCAGTGGTACATAATAAGGAAGGACCGCCAACTAACTGTATTGACTCACACTCCTCAATCACACTTCATTCACAAACATCGTTTCAAACGGATTATTGACATGATCCAAAAGTATTTATTTAAATTGATAGCGCTATGCATTCATCGGCCGTCATTTCTTCTCCCATTCGCAACTAATTCACAGGATCGTTTTTATATCGTGTCCGAATACCGATTGCTCATCGAATTTAGTGACAAATATTGAAGTAAATTTTTGTAATCTTCAAAAGTCAAAAGGGTTATTATCGCAGTAGACGCAACGCGGATTTAGGCCATAATCTATACTAATATTATAAATAGTGAGTGTGTTTGTTTGTTATGCTTTCACGCCTAAACCACTAAACCGATTTGAAAAATTCTTTCACCAATAGAAAGCTACATTATCAGCGAGTAACATAGGCTGTAATGGTAAGTTCTGGCGTTACGAAATTTGTATTAATGAAAATGTGTGTGTTTCATATCCTTTAGCGGCACGGAGGAAAGGCAGGGGGAAAGGGGGGGGGGGGGGTTCGCAGAGAGGAAAGAGACGAGGGTGAGGCAAGACAGGGAAGGTGGAAGGGAACGGGGACGCTCGGGAAAGGACATTATCTATTGCTAATTGCTACAGTAATTTCCTCCAAATACCACGAGAGCGAAGCCGCGGGTAAAAACTAGTACTCACATAAAATAATTTTTGGAAAAGCAGTGGATTTCCATAGTTATACAAGGAAGAACTTTAAAAAAAATGTACGAATAAATTGCCTTATTTTTTTTTGACATCTGGTAACCCTATTTGCGAGGAACGGCTTTCTATTGAGGACAGTAGGTTCGATTTATGTGAAAATTGGGTTTTTCATATCTACGTGGAGATACGTAATAGGATTCCACATTAACCCTTCGAATAATAAGAAAATAATATCTATGAACTTTTGCCTGTCAAGGTTTGCGCGCAAAATTCCCGGTTCTTCGCGTGCATTTTAAATGTTCCTTTTTATAGGTTATTTCTCATCCCTTTTGCAAAAACAATTTTTTTTATAAAATCTAGATAAAATAATCTTTCCGATGTGTTTATTAGAAATCAACGTTTTTGTTTCTAAATATTAAAATTTTGATATTGGAAATGTAAATTGCCTAAAAAATGCATACTTGCGAATATTCTAATTATAAACTTAACATTATAAATACAGATATTTCTTAAGAAAATTTGTAATAAAACTGTAGCTTCACTTTTTATCACTTTCATACAATTTTATTTTAAAATTAAAAATGTGTGTTATGTCACAAATTGGCGCGAAATAAAATCGTCACTTATAATCGGGTTTGTAAAATATCTGAACAACAAAGCTCGTAAAATTCTAAAGCAATAAGAAGCATTATTTCTTTCGCTTTCTAACATAAAAGAAATCGCAAATTATTATTTATTATTTTAATTTTATGAGTAAAACCTCAAATTGTAATATTTAATTAAATGAAGACATTATGAGCGAAACCCTCGGAAAGTAGGGAGGTCCTGGGTTCGAGTCCCAGAGGTGCCAATATCTTTTTCTGATTTTTCTGTTGAGATTTTCGATTGAGTTTCGCTCATAATGTCTTCATTTAATTAAAAAAAAAAAAAAAAAGAAATCGCAAATGTTCGCATGACAGGAAGAGAGATATCTAACTTTTAATAATGCACGGTCGCTCTGGGACAATTTGGGTCTCCTGTTATTACGGCATATTATGTTTTGGGACAATTCGGGTCTCCTGTGATTAGACGGGTTAAGGGTGTTAACTATTTCCTGTCAGTCATCGGTGACAAGGCAAAACAAGAGTTAACCTTCTCGTATCTAAGATGGCAATCGACGAAACCTATATAAAAAAAAGTATTTGCGTTAGATATAGCTTACACCATATGCCTTGAATTTTAGCTATATATTCATAAATCTTATCATTCTAATAATATCTACCAACGTTTTGAAAGAGAATCAATCTACTTATTTCACAGCGGTATAGCTTAAATTCGACATATTTGTAACACGTACGAAAAAGGCGCGGCGTCAGAGATGTACTGGAAGTCGGGTACTTAAATTTCAACTGTACAGTCGCTAGCGTTTTAATACCGCCAGAAGATGAGGTATTTGAAATTACATGTAGGATAACGAAAACGGGTAGGACGTAAAATTTAGCATCTTTGCCTATTTTATGATTTAGAGTGAGAAGGAACGATTTTAAGCAGTCGACATTTGTCGGTTGGGATGACTACACGCTCTCGGAGACCAAATATAATTCCGCACACCCGTACTCTGAGAATTGTGTACTTATCCTTGGTCCGCAGTAGGCTGGAGACTGGCTCGGCTATCTGAAATCTTGCGGTGGGGTGCTCCCTCGTGGGGGTGAGGTTTCAGAAAAAAAGTTTCTGCGATTTTTCTACATGGGGGAGTGAGGCCACTATCACTGGCTCCATCCAACGAATTATCTTCTAGGTTTGGCTCAGAAGATATGCCGCCACTTATTTATACTGTTGCGAAGTTACAACGAGAAAATAACTATTTTGGAGCGCGTGAGTCTCCATGTTCCTGATGATTATCTTAGATAGCATCATCATAATATGATATATTATATTATTATATCTTCCTGCCTGTATGGCCAAACTACCAATGGATCTCCCGATGGGGAGGAGTATATTGCTCCTGAACTAAATCTCTTCCGATACCGACATACTTTGCGTCAGTGAGGAGAGATTCAAAGAGGAAATCCTATTGATTCTTGAAAGAAGCTCTCCTCACTGCGGTAACTTTACCACTACCTGAATTTTGTTGTTCTGCACGCCTATCGTAAGTCTCCTTTTTTTGCAAACATCACGTGTAATTTCCTGTATTACGAATTAAATTTGTATGAGTTTTTTTAAGAATCTAATTAAAAAATGTATTATACAGAGTTTAACAGCACATACCTGAGGGATTTTAACCAGCGATTCCTGAATATATTTGGAGCGCAAAAATATTTTTCAATCACACGTCGCTACTGATCATACTATTACACGTCGCTTTACGACAGAATCACGTGATATGCGCGTTGTTTCGCGTGTTACCGTGCTGCTTATCACGTGACCAGCTGCGTACTTCACAAGGGTACCTTTTGTTACACCCTGTACAGCATATCGGATGATATATAAATTTAAATAATTATGTATGATATATATTATATGCGGCATAATTGAAAACAATACCACAAAGGAATGTCTAAATAACTCTAATATTCAAACGGTAACGCGGCGTATCATCTTGGGAGTGAAGTACTATTAAACTCCTAGTTGGGAGGGTTAAACGTGAAGCACATAGTTGGGTACAGCAAATATGCATGTATAATAAAAAATTATAATGGTCAACTAATACTTAGATTGTGTAATGTGATACAACAGTGTATTAAGTCCGTCTGGAAAGTGTTCCTGGGTTCTTAATAATATGCTAATCTCGCAACAATGGCTTTCCGATATCCACTTGACATAATAATGTGTACACATTATTTAAATGTTTTTACGGCCTTTATGGACCCAGGTGATGGTATTGGATATTGCAATGAATTATAATATTATTAAGTAGTCCTGGGACTACTTAATAATATTATAATTCATATTATATAATTCATATAATATTATATTCTAGATAGGTCGAACGTACGTCATCCACGATTGTCCTGTCCTAGTCCTTCTCACACGCCTTGTATGAAAACGAAAAAGCCAGAAGATAATAAAACGATGACTTTATTTACGATCTCTTATATTAACAATACATGCAGTGGCGTAGCGACAAAATAACAATCCCTCGTTTATAACATTTATGGCTTGATACAAAAAAATAGTTGGTGTCGACAACTACGTTGAACGATGCATCTGCCGAACGCAACAATGTAAACTATTTTGAACATAAGTAATTACGACGGAAAAGTGCACATTATATTCTGTTCATCTCTGAACAAGCATATTTATAGGGAATCCGGAAGGAAAATGAAAAAAAACGGGAGGTGATTCTACATTATAATAGTAATAAAGATAAATAACTTCTTTCAAAATCCCAACATCTTAAGGTAGTTTTCGGGTAAAAAAGTTGAATTGTTTGTACGGAGAAAATAATACTGTTATATGGAAAAATTTTTGTATGGGAAAAACACTTTGAATTTTCGAAAAGTTATTTATCTTTTTTCACATCTACCATCACGTAGAATCGCCTCCCGAAGTTTATGCCCTTTACCTCCGGACAACTTGCAGCCGCCGCTATCTGAATTTCGACCGATTTCTTACATATTTCCCTTAAACATTTGAAGACTTTAAGCTTAATAATATCTATATACGTTCCACGCCAAAACGAAAATTATATGAAATTCCAAAATCAAAGCACGCTCCGAAAATTATTAAAAACAAGTCTATTTCCATTATTTTACAAGTTAATTAGTGAAAAAATTCACAATGTTTCTTTAAATGATACTTAAGATACCTTCCACGAGATTTTTGCTCTATTTTAAACGAGTCATGTTTTATTAAGCATTTTCGAAAATTTCGCTTCATTTTTATCACGTAAAATATTAGCGCGCTCTGTCCAACTTTCGTAATTACATATCTCTCCATCTTCTTCTTTTTGGGCAGGGAAGCGCCGCCTTAAAAGCGCTTGGATTATCCTGGTTTATTTTCGTGGTTGGGTAAATTTCATAAAATAAAAAAAGACTTTCGACTTTATTTATTTTTTAGTGTATGTAATTGTCGCGTCTACGCAAGCTACACGATGATAAACATAAACTTAAAAAATGATAATAAACATAAACAGAAGTAATGAAAAATTATCAATTTTCAAGAAATTTAAAATGGTTTTTTTGTATGGTATTTCTAAGTACCTAAGCCCATTTATTTTCAACTCGCAAAATCAACACCAAAATTAACTTTGAACAAGACAGACTTACGTTTAATAATAATAAGTGTTGAAACTCTGGCGAAGCCGGGTAGTAAAACTATCATTTCTCAAGAAGTTACTGAGTAGTGTTTAACTAAGAAGTACTTACAGAAAAAAAAGCATTTGTGAATGTCCTTGCCCGAGCCATTTAGAGGTCCAAGTGGTCGTTACGCCACTGAGAATGGCTGACGAACCTAGAAAGCATCCACTTTTGCACGATGTTTTCTCCCTGCCTCTGGAGACCTTAAGTTCCCGTATTTAATGATCTCCCGAGATGAAATAAGTGGAATTCCTCGTAGAACTTAGAATCGACGGGACCACAAAGTGGATGGAGCCATTACCACAAAACATTTATATAATAAATAAACCGGAAACCCATATTTATGTATTATACCTTTCAGATTATACTAGTTAATAATGATGACGGGGAAAATATGAATTTTATTCGCCGTTCAGCATCCCCTCGAAAATTAGAAAATAATAAATAAATGTGTTAATTGGTAAATAAAATTTAAGGTGAAAATCAAGCATTCGGTGATGGAAATAGAAACATCCTACACACAGGGTGTAACAGCACGTACCCGAAGGATTTTAATTAGCGATTCCAGCAGGCTTATTTTTTAGTATATTTTTGTACATATTTGTAAAAAGCACTAACTTTGTGTCTCGCCATAATTTACAATAAAAACATAGAAATTTGTTGTACATACGCCAAATAATTTTATTTTATTCACACTGCCGGTTTCGGAAGCACCCTTCCTCAGGTCAAGGGGTAATTTTGGGATTTCCGGGAGGAAAAGAGCGGTTTATTGGAAACATGTCTAGAATAGGACCAAAAGATAAATTAATGTGGTTATTCAAAAAACTAGAGTTATTATTTAGGGGTTTTCGAATTTCAAGTTCTTCTAAGTTATCTAAGTATTTTAACCCTTTTGCTTCTTCTTTTATATGTTTTAAGGATAACTTATATGTTTTTTAGTTTTTTTCCTGACAACATTTAATATGAAAAATACGGAACAAACATTTAACCGTGAATTTATTTTTTTATAGCCAAATGAATGTTTCAAATCTCCGCAGTTCGTGATGGAAACCATGTTTCTAAATAAAAATAATTGTCAAGAAAACAAGACGGAAAAGCTATGCGAATTTCGTGACACTAGAGCCCAACAAATTGAAATATTTTGCTGGTTCAGGAAATAGAATTTCCTCTACGTAGGTTCAAATTTTCCTTGACACATATTTTAATAACTTTTATTTGCACAGAATATTATTTTATTACACAATAGAAACAATAATTCATAACTTAAAACGCTCCAATGAGAAGAACAAACTCGTTCCGGGAAGGTAATAAATTTAATAATGAAAGCATTTTTGTACAGCACGATTTCAGAGGAACGGCTGCGCGGCCTTATTCATACAAAACTTAAGCCTCCACTACCCGAATTTCTACCGATTTCTTGCATATCTCAAGGCGGAACTCCTGCGCCAGAATACACATGAACACTAGCTTGAACCACACTATAAACGTTCTTTGTTTTCTGTCTCCTGCGTTTTTTGAAACATGGTTTGAAAGATTGGTGTGAAGTTCGCGCAGTCGCACACAATTTTGCTAGTGGCCTGTCCACGAGTCCACGCGTTCGCAACTGAACACTTGACGTTTGACGTTTAGCGTTTAAATAAATGTTAAAATATGTTCCGATGAAGAAGAGATGCTACATCAGGGAGAAAACAGAGATATTTTAATAGATGTTTATTTACCAGGAAAGATTTCCGACTAATATCGATTATTATGACCTAAAGTTAGTATTTAAGAATTTCGAATGCGTAATTAATTACGCATTCGAAATTCAAACGTCAAAAGTGGAGTTCTGTTAAGAAATTTAGTGATAATAGCGTGAACACGCAGATTTCATCTAAGACCTAACCTACCTATCTAGATTTATTAGGTATTTATTTCAGGGAAAGAATAGAATACCTATTTTAATTGGTCAATTTCTTCCGTGTCTCTGAAACCGATTTATAAATTAATAGACTTTATTTACAAGTGAGTTCACGAAAGATATAATCATCCATTACGACAGAATTTATTTACAATTTAAAGTCATAATTAGGTATTAGGCTCGCGCGGTTGACATAACCCCAAATTCGATTTATCTCCGGTACCAACCGCTCAGTACGGCTCCTGTAAAAATATGAACTTATTTCCCCCCCGCCGGCCCCGCACGCCTTCCCGCTTCCCGCTTCACCCACTTCAATTATATTAATATTCGTTATTATATTATAATTTTATTATCAAATATATTTATTATAATGTATTTAGGTATCATAATATTTTAAACTAGTGAATGTTAAGCTCGCTCATTGCGCGTAACCTCAAAAACTTGTTCGGTTTGATTCTCCATACATGACCGCATCGCACGGCTCTTGTAAAAATATGAACACATTTCCCCCCGCCGGCCCCGCCAGCCTTCCCCCTTCGCACGGGAGATGAATGTTTTCCGTCGCCTCTGGTAAAGCTTGAACACAGGGTTTTTGAACACGAAGTGTTCAAATTTTCAATGTTTTGGATGCAGTTCAAGCTAGTGTATTCTGGCGCAGGATACGCCGCTTCACTTGAACATTTGAAGTTTTTAAGCTCTTAAAAAAATAAATGTTATTTTTTAAGATAATATCTATACAACCCCACGCTCAAACGCAAATTATATGAAATTCCCCCGATAGAAAAAAATCGCAAAGTATGCTCCGAAAATTTTTATTTTCAAGCCTGTCTCTATTATTTAACAAGTTATATGCATGAAAAATTCACAGTGTTTCTTTAAACGTTGTTTTAGACAACCCTCACGAGATTTTTATTCTATTTTAAACGAGTCGCAAAGTATGCTCCGGCAATTATTATAAACACGCTCATTTCACTTATTTTAAAAGTTATATGTGTGAAAAAAATCACAGTTTAAAAGCTATTTTAGATGTTCCCCACGAGATGTTTGCTCTATTCTAAACGAGTCGTGGGGTTTATCAAACATTTTCACAATTTTCGCTTCACTTTTATCGTTTGAAATATTAGCGTGCTCTGTCCAACATTCTTAATTTCTTTTTGAGCCGGGAAGCGTCGCCTTAAGGCAGTATTCTACTCCAGAAAAAAAATCGAACTTTTATTTCTTCATATTTCCAAAGTTTAAATATTCAAAAACATCTCCTTAAAAGGATTTTTCGAAATTCGCATTATTTTAAAAGTTATAAGTTATAACCATTTTAATGTCGCGGTTTAGACGGAATCTTACCAAAATCTGAATAGAACAAAATTTTGAACGCATTTTTCTCAAAACCACTTTTTTCGGGACGATTTTTTTTTAATAACTATAATTAACTCACAAAAAATTGCCAAAGTTGCCAATAAAATCACGGGAAATTGAATTTTGAATAGCGTTTATTTTATAATTTAAAAGACAAATAAATATAACAGTAGCACACATCCGTACTAGATATTTATGTTAAGCCTTTTGATTAAAAAATATTAAATAAAATTCTATTTGTAGATACGCGCCATCTATGTTTTGGTTATATTGTTGAGTTCACCTACGTGACACTGAAATGCAGAGTTTGTGCAGTTTCCTGCCTTTGTGACACGGGCAGTGCTTTCGACGGAAGTGTCTGCAGACGACCGAGAGATGGCGCTCCAAGTTCGATTTTTTGGTTCGAATGTTATTGTCGTGTTATTCGAATTGTTTTTTTTTGTAATTTGCAAATTGATAATTATTGTTCAAAATCTCTTCCTGTGATTCACATGTGTACATTGCAATATCGCCTTGGCAAAGAATTTTTTAAAATTTGAATGCAGCTAGTGTCGCATGTGCTGGAAATCGTGTTCTGAAGCTGCATTTCTCTGAGTGAGTATTGTCTGTTTTTGCTTGGGTTTTGGAACTGTGAACTGTTTTTTTCCGTGTCACGTAGGGAAGAATTTAAACATTCATTATTTTACATAGGGAATCTACCCCCTTGTGTCTGGGCTATTTACACGCCCCGACAATTTGGTTAAATATTTTGGCCTCAAATCCAAAATTAAGATTTGTATGAAGAAGGCCGCGCAGCCGTTCCCCTTAACAGCATCCCATTTCCCATTAACGGGCAACGGAAGATGGCTGATGTAACAAATATGTAAATATCTCAATAAGAAGAGAGTGGTTTACAATTCTCTTCGGAGAATTATTAATCTATTTCCGTCGCCAAGTCGCGGAGACGGCAGGCAGTTTAGAGCTATTTGAAACGGATCAATATTCTGTCACGAAGGCGAATTTTATCACAACAATTATTAATATTCAAAATATTACACACTAATATTGAACATATTTTGCATACATAATGTTTGATTTCAATTATGATTTGTTTGTGAACAGTGACAATGAAACAGATCCATATGCCCAGAGCGTCGAATAAGTGCTCTTATACCTTAGGAGTTCGCAACAATCAAGCTCCGAATTTACAATTTAAAAAAGAAGCTTAAATGTTGCTTATCTTTCGTCAATCCTCAAATATATATGTAGTAAAAAGGGTTATTTATTTGATTTAAGGAAATATTCAAATTGATAAATCGTAAAAACTTGTGCTGAATTCTATCGTCATTTTTAATGTGAATTACATGTTGAGGTGACCAAACAACGGAATGGTATTCTAATTTGCTACGAACTAATTAAAAATTGGTGATTGCATTCAAAATTGTATTCGTTTCCCAAATCTTTTAAAATAGTTGTGTGCGTGTACAATTCTTTCAAGTATGGCATACAATATTGGATTTATCACCGATACAGTATTGCATTTGTATGCCTCTCATTAAAGAATTTAATTTGTACACGGACAAAACTATTTATTCAAATTCATATTGCGTATGTAATATTAATTCTTCTTAATATTTTAAATCATAACGTGCAAATTCTAAAAAAATATTAATTGGCGCCACTTGTGGATGCGAAGATGATAAATTGTGTTACGTTTAACCTTAAAATAATATACAAGGTTGCAAGATGTAGGACCAAAAAAGTTAAATTAAAGTAAAAGTTAATTGACATTTCATGCCCAAACTCAACTTTCGTGGACAAGGGGAATTTTTTTTTTACACTTCCTGCGAGGCAGTTATTAACCTACTAAGCCTTCTCAGGAACACCAGGAATGGTATGTCAGTTCTGCTCCTGGGGAGAATCAAAAGCCTCTATGAAGGCGGCCTTGAGTGAAATTATCCGCTATTTCAGCCAGGATGTCTGGTATTGATAAGAAATCGTTTAGAAATTTAGAAGCCATCAGTAGTAATGCGACATCCCTTCTAGAAACCCAGCATTCCCGAGATAAATGCTATTGGAAATACCCCATTTTAAATTTGAAATTTACCCCATGGGTAAAAACTCTCGATTTTTTTTAAATTTATCAACCTTTAACGACATAGACGGTGTGTTCTCAGGCCCCCGAACCCGAGATCCACTCTCGAAAGTGCTATGGTCTACGCACTAAGCTAAAGCAGCCTTATAACTACAAGGAATGTCAACTCCTTTGAATTGTGTACAACAAAACTCAATTTTTGCAGATTTACGGCTGATTTGCAGATTTATCAATCCGAGCATTAAACGTCCTACACAATTCCAAAGTTCTTGTAGTTATATATTTAATTTTTTAATTATTTCGGTCCTAGGAGTGCCATAGTTCCACCAGCTACCGAGAGTAGTGTGATGTAACATTAAAGAAGGTGGTCACGTAAGCAACAACTACATGTTACACGTGATAAAATAAAAAGGTCTTTAAATCATTATTTGAAATGCTAATTCCACTCACAGGCATGATTCATTACGTAATTCCTAGAATTTTGGTGCCAAGTTCTTTGTAAATTCTGAGTTATCAGTCGATGGAATCCTTGTTTCGAGGAAGAGAATAATGAATGGACGGATTACACGGAATTAAGTTGAAGCTAACAAACCGTCAGGCCGTTTCCCCCCATGGGTGGGCAGATAGGACGAAAGGTCACAAACAATAAGGAAATCTGTCTTGGGCATATAATTCTTGGTTGAGTTACTTCAATTTTTTTAAATTTAATACATCTTGAAAAACAGTTTCGTCTCCCTCTAATTTCGATAAACTCTGTGGTACGGTAGATCTCTCAGTTTCACCCTGGCAAAAGACCATTCATTATTCAGAATTGAAGCGTTGCTTGAAATATATAGTCAACAAACATGAAGAAGGGAAATTAACAGACATAATCAACAAACATGAATGTGAGGAAATCACGATGTAAGTGTACACTGGTATTTTCAAATAGTCCGCGTCGGAACAGGAATCCCTAATGAGGAGGAATTTGATTTAACTCATTTGCTTAGCAGCCTACAATGGAGTGCTGATACCTTCCCTGATGTATTGCAGTGAGGCAAGGTACTGGATGAAAGTAGACTGAAATGAGATCCTTGAGGTGTATGTGCGTGTAAAATCATGTATGATGTGTGAGAAATCTGGAGATTCGCAAATAATGCAAGACTAATTATTAATGTATGCGTAATGAGTAAAATTAAGAAAAAGGGGGTTGAAGGCTTGGGCATGCAGAGCGAATGATCGAAAAGGAGAGTGAAGGGAGAATAGTATGTGAATGCCCGAGGAAGACATTGCACGATCAAGTGGACCGAAAATGTACTTAGAGTCGGGCATTGTCAAGAGTCAGAATAACACAAGGGTGTGATAACACGATACATGAATGCGAATGAAGCAAGGAGTGCGTGCTAAGATCGAGATATTTTTGCGGTCCACCCCCTCTGTACAGGGTGTAACAGCATGTATCCGCATTGATTTTAATCAGCGATTCCTGAATATATCCGGAGTAAAAAAGGTAGTTGTCACTTTGCTGTCGGATGACATTTTTTCAAATAAAAACCCAAAAATAAATGTTCTTCCCTTACAACTCGTAATTGAGTAGTCGGGTCGCGTGATAAACACTACATTTTGTTCAAGAAGCACGGAAACACACGAAACAGCGCGCGTTTCACGTGATGCCGTCGCGACGTGTAGGAGTGTGATCAGTGGCGGCGTGTGATTTTCGTTTTTAATACAAAACAAATTTTATCGGACCGGAAAATTACAAGTACTTTATCCACTCCAAATATGCTCAAGAATCAGTGGTTAAAATCCTTTTACGTGCTGTTACACCCTGCATATAACAGAAAGACATGTTACAACGGAGCTCTCAGCGGCAGGACCATAAAATGTCAAGTTTGTCAGAGGCCTATTAATTTATAAGCGTACCCGTAGGAGATCATGTCCACTGCTCCGTGAAATAACCGTGTCGTGATATCTGGCAGTTACAGCTAACGGCGGCAAATCTTCGTCCGCCGCCTCCCATTAACACCTTCGACTTCCACCGGCACAATACCGCATGCTCTCCCAACGCGCACCGCCCCGTGCAACCGACACCTTCACGCCCGGCTGAGCCCGGATAATACAACGGGGAACAATGGAATCAGGTGCAGAATTAAAAATGCAGGGCAATTGAATTACACGCACGGAGTAAACAAGCAAAGTTTCTTGTGTTTGTTCTTGTACGTGTAACATCTGCTCTGATGATAGCTATATAAAGGCTGTCCGAAACGGTGACCGGACAACTCGGAATGAAACCAACTCAGATAAGTCGATAATTAGAGTGATAAAAAATTGATAGGTTGGTTACGTTAGGTTAGGTTTATCGGCTAATTTAAAATTATTTTTTTCATAGCTTTTAATGACTTTATTCTCAGTTGGCATAGAACCGTCCGAAACGTCGGTTCAACAAGGAAATGAAAGCAAATATTAGTGAAAGATCAGATATCAGGTAGCCTCGGGAACCATTTATTGGATAACCAACACCTCAGATATAGGTCACCCCAAGTGGGTCGCTACGTTTGGCGACTTATCAGGAATGCCTGGGGTGAGGTTTGTCTAGCTCTTGGCTGCGGATCACCTGGACACACTGAACCCCAGATTCCTACCTACCCACCCCTCATATCTTTTTCCTTCCCAGAACTACCTTTCCTTAAAAATACCCTACACATAGAAACCCCAAAGATGACGAAGGCCCTGAGGGAAAGTATTTAGAGCTAATGTAAACAAAACAAAAACGTGAGCTGTGACTGCAATATCATTTTCATCACGAGCTGAGAAGCTTTGAAATATCTATCTGCCGAGACAAAACAAATACACGACCTATACAATGGCACCCCTACTAAGTCACTAAACGTAGCGAACCGCTAGTTCTATGGTTGGTTATCCAATAAACGGTTCCCGAGGCGGCGGAACCCATACCATACTAGCCTTAAAATTGAAAAATGTTTGATCAGTATCAACAGAGGTAAGGAAAAATTGAGTTTACTTCTGACACGCCCACAATACAGTTCTATCGTTTATCTCTTGTGCTCCTCATTTTCCAGAGTAGTTTACAGTGTTGCATTTTGTTGCATTATGCACTATAGTTTCGAGGACCGTAAAGGTAACAGCGGTGAACGCGGACAGAATTCACCGTAAAATGGATAGGTCCCATTAATTCAAGGATCGTAATGGCTTGACATTCAAATCGGTACTTCCCAGATGCTGTTAGTTCTTCTGTGACCTTTTGCTCCGCGAAATCGTGAATGCTTTCGTGTTTTTATTCTAAATGTAGCATCATCCGTAATTTCCTAACAAAATCCAAAATCACAAATTTTTTGTTAGATTTAGCTTCTACAATCTTAATATATATATTTCTTCTGTCCGTGTGTATGTCACTGAACTCCTCCTAAACGGCTGGACCGATTTTGATGAAATTTTTTTGTGTGGGTTCAAGCAGATGTGGATCCGGCAGACTGCGCTACCATTGCAGTATCGAGTATTAAATATTATTCTATTTTAATTTTAGTTTGCCCCGACAGTTGTGTACAGGACAACGTCTGTCGGGTCCGCTATAAATAAATAAAATAAATTGTAGAAAATTCCAGAACACTCTCGAATGTTGTATTGAGCGAAGCCGGGTAACCCAGCTAGTATATTCCTAAAAAGGTTTTCTTTGCTGACAACCTTTAGGAGGATTGGAAAATATATTAAAAATCTTTTTGTATTATTGTAGGCTAATTTGTTGGCTTTCGGGAACTCATTGTGTCTTCCCTACTGTCGTGGTCAGAATATGATCTAAACGGTGTCAGAAAGAGAAAACACCACGCATTACATTCAAACCTAGAAGATAACCACACAAACATTTAAATATAAACATATATGAAACTAAAGTTTCCGAACGAAATTTGAGAAAAAACTGTGAAATTTGGTGAATTTTTTATTAACTACTTTGAAACATGAAACACTACTACATGAAACGATAAAACGGAAGTTTAACAATAACGTTTATAATACATTTGTCTAATCAAATATTTGTATGTTTTTTCGTTATCAGTAATTTTAGTTAGAAAAAGTAAGGTGAGCCATTTTTTAAACGTTTTGTATTTACAATTTAAAATTATATTACGCATATTTCTAATAATATAATTTGAAATCGCATTTCACCAGCTTTAAAAAAGTTTTTAGCTTTCGGATACGCGAAAACATATTCCATCGATGGAATTTATTGCAAAGCCGAAATATACTGACCCTCTGACAGAATATGTCAGAGGCCTGAGAAGTTAATAGTTAAAATAATTCTTTTTTTAAATTTGGACTAAAGTTGTGTTATGAAGTACACAAGAGAGTACATCAAGTTATGTAATTAATTAATTGAAAGAATGTTAAAGTTACACTAACAGCTGACGAGATTGCGAGCAATACGTCATACGTCACCGTTGACAAGTGAACAAATACGGCGGACAAAGGGTGTTTCCAAACCATAACGATAACATAAAATCTATGCGATATATCACTCAGAAGTGAAACAATGGAAATGCTTATTTAGCGAAAATAAAAAGAATAATGCATTCACCACTTTGAAAACGACTTGGCAAACGGCAAACGGTAAAAAACAGGTTTGTATACAATTCCCACAGAGTTAGCATTCTGCAAAACTGTAATATTTTTATCAATGGCAGATAGCTAAACAATCATCTATGAAAAATAATATCGAAAGGAAAGTTATTATGGAATTACACAAAGGAGACCACGAGGAAAAGAGGTCCCTTAGACCCTGCGTTATCTTTGGAGATGCTGTGTGCACGTGCAGGGTTTTTAGAGAAAGGAAGGAGAGAAAGTTTTGGGAAAGAATTTGGAGGTCAGTGGTCTAGGAGTTACGGACGTAAGAATCCATTCATCCCATCCTCACAAAGCTGGAGAATTCAAAAGGTCTCCCTCAACCAGTCTCTCCCGATCCGGCTCGCCAAGCAGTATCCAGGGTAAGCGCATCCTGGACAAATCTCACCCGATGAACCCGGGAACCCCTGCTAAGTCACCAAACGTAGCGAACGACTTGGGGTGACCTTTGACAGGGGTGTTGGTTATCCAAAAAAATATTCTCTGGGCGGCGGTACCCATAACCGCCTCCCAAATTGAACGTATTAGGTTTGCAGATTGAGTCCGGACGTTGCTGGTTCAATTTACGAAGCAGAACAGAAACATTTTATCGCTATTTGAGGAACTTATTTTCATATTAGTAACTGAAGTCGTAAGTCTCGAACGGTGAGCTCTGGAATCATAAAATTTCACAGCTTTTTCTTAGATTTGTCTGATTTTTGGACGACTCAATTATTTTCAGCTCAAATATCGTTTTCATCATTAAGTATGGAGTTTTGAAAGATAAATATAAAAAAAAACAATGTTACAATAAATCGAATTCATTGTATTATTAGACTTGCGTATGTGTGGTTGAATTTCAGAACCTAGCTTCAAGTGCATGGCTGACGCCATGCCATACGCGACGCGCCACAATAAAATCTGTGTACGTGGAATTTCAAACAAAGCTACCGTTGTAATTCGGTTTAGAATTCGTCACAAGATGACGCCACTTCCGTAGGAACGTGCCCTCACTAGGTATAAGTTGTACGGATTTATGAATCTGGAGTATGTCTCCGGATGTGGAAAGATTGACGGTAGTACTCAGTTGTATCAAGCGGATAAATATTACATATGACGTCATTGCCCGTCCCGGTTACTTTGTCCCGGTGACTAGCCATCACTGATTGACAGTGGATCCGAGGAACGGGCTTACTTTGGAACCAGCTTCTATTGGATTTATAAAATGGTCACCACTAACTGGGCAAGGCTAAATCTAAAAAGCGAGTTTGAAATTTATTTTAGTTCAGTAGTTTGTTTTGTTGGTGTTTTCTAGTAATATTTTTCACCTCTGACAGCACAGGCAATTTTTTTTTTTTTTTTACAGTTAATACCGCACAAGAGTCCCAACTGCTCCCGTCTGGAGCAAGTGAGACTATGGCATCCCCAATCGGGGTATGTTGTGAGGCTGAAGGTAGTGGGGAGGGGAAGGAGATAGGGAAGAGGAAGGTGGGAAAGTACCTGGCTATTCAGATCTGGTCACTAAACACGGCTAAAGCCATTTCAAGCAACGTTTCAATTCTGAATGGTGGTCTTACACCAGGGCGATACTGATAGTATCTTCCACTCTGGAACGTGCCGCAAATATACTATATATTATTTTAAATGAATAAATTGTGAAATAACACAAATTAATCAAATAAAATTTATTTGCGCACGCCGGGTTCGAACCCGCGACCTTCGGATTGTGAGTCGAGAGTCTTGCCTCGGGACCACGGAGGCCGTCAAAAAGGCAATAATCATACACAACAATACGTGTTTGTAAATGTAAATTAGTATGTTAGCCGTAAATATCTAATTTTACGTTCATTGTAAGTCAAAATAAAAATAATGTAAGTGTAAATACTCATTTGGTCTTAAAAATAAGTGTACTTTTAAGTAACCAGTTATATAAGTATGAGTTGTAAGTCACTAGATATTTATCTTAGTTATAAGCCGCCTGTAATAAATATAGGTTAAATGTATTAACGAATTTGTAAAGCGCCCTTGAGGTTAATTTCCCACGAAAATGGCGCTTTAGAAATCATCCATCATGGTATCATCATCAAACGGTAGACTAGCGACTGTACGGTTGAAATTTAAGAATCCGACTAAGAATACTCCTCTTGACACTGCGCGTTACGCAAAACCGTTTGCGTACATTTGTACACAAATCTACTTTTGAAATAGAATCTAATTAAAGCAGTGCCAAAATACGGCGCTACTTACGTTAGCAGCTAGCGTGATTAGCATCGCCTGGCAGGCGTACGTATATTGGATTTGTAATTTCGTGAATCTTTGGACATGGAGAGATTGACGATAATATGATTGTTATTGTACCTGGCAATAATAATAATACCATGCGTCTATACATTAAACATGACGTCATTGCATGTCGCGGTTACTTTGTCCCGGTGACTAACTGTCACTGGATCCCAGTGGATCCGAGGAACCGGCTATTTTTGGAATCAGTTCCTGTTGGAGTTTAAAATGGTCACTGTCATTCAAACTGGACGAAGCCGAACTAAAAGCCGCCCACAGGGCCTAGGCGGCTTTTTAACTGCTAGTTGTTATTATTATTATGCATGACCCAAATTGAATATACGTGTTCACTCCATTGACGTTGCAAGTCTTTGAAAATGATGCCTTTTCGGTGAACGAAGTAGACATTTTATGGACGCTGCCAGTTTACATTTGCCACGTTTACAGCTCAGTTTATGAATTAAACCATTCCCAACAAGAAATGCATACGTAAGTCATAAGAAATACTGATGAATAAAATCATCTACTTCAAAAATACTCTGATATCAAAACGTTAGAAAGTTTGGAATTGATGCAATTTTAGTTCGAATTGGAATATTGGAGTTCATTAATGAAGAAGACGATGTTACATTAAAAAAGTCAAGACAATCTCTCATGATTTGTGCATGGAACTTGCTTTACCTTTCTCTCAACTACACTTGCACTTAATTGACAGAGAAACAGTTAGATAACGGTGAGTAAAGGAATACTCCATAGCGTAGTGATCTACGAATCTAATTTTGTATCGGAGAAGATCACTTCTTAACAAGATTAACTTCTTGACGGCCGATGCACAGAAGCTGATTTTGGTAGGAGACGGGGTCAACCGGAAAAATCACGAAACACGATTCTGGATAACTTCGATAAAGCTGCGCAGTAAACTCAGGGCCAAATGCATTCTCTAGTTTGCCAAGCTCTAGCTTGTTCGTGCACCTCTAAAATAAATTAACATAGATGATTTCATGTCATTTAAGGCAAGAACTAAATACATTTTATTGTACAAAATTATACGCGAATTATTTACTTTTATATATGAATACCCCAATTGGGGTATGTTGTGAGGCTGAAGGTAGTGGGGAGGGGAAGGAGATGGGGAAGAGGAAGGTGGGGAAGTACCTGGATATTCAAATCCGGTCACCGTACACGGCTAAAGCCATTTCAAGCAACGTTTCAATTCTGAACGGTGGTCTTACACCAGGGCGATACTGAGAGTATTTTTCACCCTGGAACGTGCCGCAAAAATACCGTATATTATTTTAAATGAATAAATTGTGAAATAACAAAAATTAATCAAATAAAATTGAACGGTGATCTTACACCAGGGCGATACTGAGAGTATTTTCCACCCTGGAACGTGCCGCAAAAATACCGTATATTATTTTAAATGAATAAATTGTGAAATAACAAAAATTAATCAAATAAAATTTATTTGCCACGCCGGGATTCGATCCCGCGACCTTCGGAATGCAAGTCAAGAGCCTTACCTTCTTTTTGGCATTAATCTTCTTATAAATGTAAAAGCAACAGTGATGGGGGTAGCAAAGGTAAATTCATGCAATGTCCAGTGTTTTCAATATAATGTCCTCCACGTGCAAAGTCGTATCATCCCCAAGCATAAACTTTCTAAAAAAGTGTGTTTATCGGAAGTGACCTGCCAGGTAAGTATGGCTCTGTATCTTTTTGTAAATAATAAAATTAGATAGATTCTAAGAATATTAAAAAAAAAAAAATTGTAAAGCGCCCTTGAGGTGATTTTTCACAAAAACGGCGCTCTACAAATTGTCCAATTATTATTATTATTACCGCTGGACCACGCCGGCCGTCTAATCGAACTTCAAAATAGTCGCCAAACTTTCGAGCAACGTTTCAATTTTGAATGGTGGTCTTACACTAGGGCGATATTGAGAGTATCTTTCACTCTGGAAGGTGGCGCATATATGCCTCGTTGTATCTTGAATGAATAAATTGTGAAAACACAAATTAATCCAATTAGATTTACTCGCGCACGCCAGGATTGGAACCTGCGACCTCCTAATCGCTAATTAAGAGCCTTATCCCTAAACCACGGAGGACGTCACGGCCGTTTTCCTTCAGGTGCACCTTCAAATACATTTATTTCGATTGATCTCTTCAGCGCTTCGAATCTGAACTGTACTAATCTGAATATTTCAAAAGCGATTTCCCTCTTTCGGCGTGAGAACGGATGAAAATCCTAATAAAGATTCACATTTCGATGATCCGTGATACAAATTAATTGGATTAATTTAATCCCAGTGAAATGGCATTTTTAGTGCTGCATGTTAAGTAGTACGGAGATGTTCCGGGCAGAGAGCTTCATTATGCCGGAAAGAATGGCCGCTTTCAGGGAGCAATTTGCCGCCTTTTCAGGGAAGTGAAAGGAATACCGGAAGGCAAAGGACGACCCTCACAAAAGGAATTCTAATGAAGGAATCGCGAAGGCTTTAATATCCTTTCGCGACAAATTGTAGGCGATTTCAAAATCTAGGATAGTAAAAAGAAAATGGTACTTATTCTCAGTTCTGACTCTGAAGACAGCACGATTGGGCATCTTTTGAAAAAAAATCTATATCTTTTATTATAAATGCGAAACTGCGTGTGCTTGTTTGTTACGCTTTCACGCTTAATCCATTAAACCGATTTTAAAAATTCTTTCACCATTACAAGGCTACATTAGGTGCGAGTAAAACAGGCTGTATATAAGGGTAAACCCTAGCGTTATGAAATTATAAATATTAATTAAATATATTTATTATACGTTTTATGTCGCTAACAAAAGCGAGTTATTACTAACGTTAGAAAAAAAAACTCCGTTGCCGTTGAAACGATGTTGATATATTTGCGGGAAATCGTAGTTAATATCTATCTATATAAATAAAAATGAATCTCCGAAATGTTTGCGCATAACTTCCGAACAACTGCACCAAATTGGATAAATCTTTTTTTTTACTTAAGGTGGGCTATGGCATTATGAAATTTAGGTGGCACGCGAGCTGTTTGAAAATTGAATGTATGGAATTCGGGTGGGGGAGCTGGAGGGGGGATGGTTGATAAGTGGAAGCGCTGCAGTAATCTCCCCCTAATACCATGCGAGCGAAGCCGCGGGTACAATAACATCCTACTAGAATGTAGATGTTTGGGGTTTTTCTGCGATACATCATTTCACACAGACATATTGACATGGTGCCGTAAACTAATGGTACAAGCGATAAACTTGAGAATCTACTTCACATTAGGGGTCCATTTTGTTGTGTAACTTTTTTGATCTGAATTTCCGTTTTCGAGTAAATTAAATCTGAAATTGAAATTTTAGAGGGTCAAATTCAAAAAAATATATATCTGTCACTACGAGGATATTGTCAACTGCATTTTGGCTTAAATACGCCGAAAAGTAGTCCCGGCTCCAAGTATTATGAACCCATTAGTTGCCAAAAAAAATTAAAAATAAAATAATATAATAATAATAATAATAATATTATAAATGCGAAACTGCTCGAGTTCGTTTATGACCTTTTCACGCATAACACAATATAAAGACTTTAATAATTCTTTCACCAATATAAAGCTAAATTATATGCGCAGACTACAGGTTGTATATGATGGTAAGCTCTGGCGTTATGAAATTATAAATATTAATATATTATATTTGTTATACGTTTTCTGTCGCTAACAAAAGCGAGTTTTTGCTAACGTCAGAAAAAAATCTTTTCTATGGAAACAATGTTGATATATTTTTGGGCTCTATGCTGGTAGATACTCATTCTACTGGTTAGCTACTACTGCAGAAAATTCAAATATCAGAATTCGTTTTTTTTTTGGACAAGCTTCTGTTTTGCAATAAATGTCAGATAAGAGTTCCTACATTAAAAATATAATTCCTAACGATTATAAAGACTGAATAATAAATAGTGTAATTTTTTAATTATATTAACAAACTTCCAAATATTTAATTAAAAATAAACATCCGAAATGTTTTTAAGCGCATAAATTCCGAACGAATTAAAAAAATTGGATAATTCTTTTTTTCTTTGAGCTATAGCTTTATGAAATTTAGGTGGCAGGCGAGATGTTTGAAAACTGAATGTAAGGGAATGAATGTATGGAATGCGGGAGGGGGTGGGGGTGAGGAGAAGGGGGGATAATTTATAAGTTCAACCGCTACAGTAATTTCCCGTAATACCATGCGAGCGAAGCCGCGGGGAAAAGCTAGTATAATAATAAAAATAAAATCATCAAAAAGCTCACTCAAAAAAAAGAAGTTTTTTTTGGTTCTCTATGTATTTTTTTCCTAAGCTCCACACAGGAGGAGGAAAATAATTTCACTCAGGGCCTATGTCGTCTTGGGGGATGCCGTGTGGAAGTTATTTTTAAGGAAAGGGAGGAGAGGAAGTTCTGGGAAGGAAAAGGTATGAGGGATGAGTAGGAATCGGGGATTCAGCGTGTTCAGTAGTGACGGAAAGAATCCAGTCCTCCCATTGCGGTACAAGGCGATGGGTCGACAGAGTTCGACTGGAGAAATCAAAAGGTCTCCATCAACAAGTCTCACCCGATCCGGCCTGCAACGCAGTAGGTTGACATTCGCCACCAAGACCTAAACAAACTTCACTTTGACAAATGCGGAGCCCCAGCAAAGCGCCGTTGGAAGCAGCCTGCCCCAATTAATCTACGTACATAAGACAGGGCTAGCTTATTGTCGACTACTCTACATATTAATATCGTGGGAACTGTGTGAATGGCTGACTGAAAATTGTTTTCGCTGTTCACTCCGTTAGGTAGGGTTCAAGGTTCAATTCTACTATTTCAGAGTAAAATTACATTCACCGTTTTTTGGCAACAACACCAGCGGCCTTTTTTTACAATAACTCCACACAGGAGGCCCCGAGGAAGATAATTTTCCTCAGGGCCTATGTCATCTGAGATGCCGTGTGGAGGAACTTTTTGAGGATAGGAAGGAATGAATATTGGTCTTGAAGAGACACATGTTGTAGGAAGAAGGAAACACAGAGGCCGGCAAATCGTTCCACAGCCGAGCTGTTGAACATAAGAACGAGTCGAAGAAGTGTCAACCGTGTACATATGCTGGGCACGCGTTTGGCGTGTTTCCCGACTCTGCTCCGGAGCCGAAGGGATCAATGACGCTAGTTCCTCGGAGCATCTTCCATTGAAATACCGGTAGAACAAGGATAGCATTCCCACCCGACGCCTGTGCTCTAAAGATTGCAATCCGTTCGTATGTAGGAGATTTTGAACTTGAAAACAGTTTTTATGGGCTTGATACTTTATTTTTTTCTGGGTTTCAAAAAACATTTATCAAAACAATGCTCGATTTTTTTCAGAGGGGAAGATGTGTTGTATTCTACTCGCAGCATTTAATGCATCTAAAATATTTCTAATTGATCAAATTTTCAAACCAAAAACAAACTATTTGCAACACTAATGTAGTGCTTTGCCTTAATATAATGTATTCTTTGGGCCAACAGCCAAGGATAAAACCGTTCTGCCATGGAGATCTTCAATAGATTAATGAATACAATAAATTATGAATGCAGATCAATTTGGTTAAAATCAAGGCCAAAAATGTGAAATCCATTCAGGGATTTCCATGGATTGACCAAACTAAATTTACAAAACATGTATCGCTTCAGTTCCTGGATTATTATTTATTTAGCTATTTCGTTTTCAGCAGCTGTTGTAGAAGTTAAACCGGAATTAATTAGTGAGGTTTTGAATTAATAGGTGGGGTTTAACCACTGGAGTGTTCTGCAATATGATCAATTTTAGCCTTGAGTGCTAGGAAAATTTTAAGCGTTTGGTAGAAAAATTCCCGACCCATTAAAAAAATTACACTCTGTATATAATCTTCTTGTAGTGTTGGAAAGCCATTGAATGCACCTATTTTTGACCGTTTATTTCATATTTTAAGAATTCACAAAATATCATAAAATTAATAATTCCGTGTATTATTTACATTAACCCTTAGCACTCGAGTGCCGCCATAGAGGCGGCATGCATGGTTTGCCATGTTACTCGAGTGCCGCCATAGAGGCGGCATGCGTAGTTTGCTATATTACTCGATTTCCGCCATAGAGGTGGCATACATGGATTGACATATTACTTGAGTGCCGCCACAGAGGCGGCATACCTGGTTTGCCATATTACTCGCGTGCCGCCATAGAGGCGACATGCACAGTTTACCATATTACTTGGGTGCCGCCATTGAAGCGGCATGCGTGGTTTGTCATATTACTCGAGTGCCGCCATAGAAGCGGCATGCATGATTTGCCATATTACTCGAGTGCCGCCATAGAGGCGGCATGCATAGTTTGCCATATTACTCGAGTGCCGCTGCTATGGCGGCAAGAAAATAAGGTCGATTTCTCAATATTTTTAATTATATTTCAAATCTTAAAAAATGCTTCGAGTTGGCGGTATGAACATACCAAAAAAATTTTGAATGCGAAAGGTTAAAATTGTCGTACGTGGGACCTATTTGGAGAGTAATAAAAATAAATATTATGACTTCTGTATATTGTATACGGCCTTGTTGATAATCACAGATATAAATTTAAATTGAAACACGATCAATAATATGTAAGAAAAAACATTTTAATAATTTCGGTTCGCGGAATGTCAATAACAAAAAATTAAGAAATACGAGACATCTCTTGTTAAACTGCTATAAGTTAGCCTTGAGATTATCCGAAGATCGAAACACGCTGGAAACTTAAATGTTTTAAAAATCTCTTTAAATTGCCCCCGTTTTGACCAGCGTCCAACATTGGATGCAGAAAGGTTTCCGACAATTCAATAGGCATCTTCGACAAAATCCTAACGTAAAACAATTAAACCGTCTGCGCCTCCAGATATTTGCACAAAGAAATCGTTGGGGTTTATTCCACCCCACATCGTTAAGCTTAGCTAAGATTGTAATCAATATTACAAAACTAAAACTTGGGATAAAACCAGAATAAAATAATGTGATATAATTTTTTAGGCTACGCAAAAATTTAAAATTAGCTACCAGCATCAGATCACTTCGCTACGGAGGACGTCGATAAAATTAATTTATTATAGCAGTTCAATTTAGTTTATAATGTTAAAACAGACAAAAAAATAATATGCAATCTATTTAGGGCTTTTACAATATTATGGATGAGAAGGATGCGACATAAAACAACTGATTTTATATCAATTTCTATACATATTTTTAACAACGTCACGGTCTTTATGTTCTGCCACTGAGAGCTCCATTGTAACCTCTCTTCTTAAATTCATCATTAAAATTATGAGAAAAGATGTCACAACGGATCTATCAGGAGTATGCTTTTATTTGACATGGAACTGGATGCGAACTCCCCCTCGTTTTCTTTTCTATCTTCCTCTTTTTTCCATCATAATATTTGCTTTTTGCGTAATATATTATAATCCAGACAGATTTACGACCCTGCGGTGTTCGCGCGGAAACACTATTTTAAACTTCCTCTCGGAACCGGAACTACTGTTGAAGGAACCAGTTGATAGAAGAAAGATTCGTTGACACCATAAATCACCGAGAACCAATTTCCGTTTCCCGAAACCAGAGTCACCAAAAATGTGCTATTTTGTTATCATTCACATTGCGCAAATAAATACCCATATAATATTAGCTTTAAGGCCACGCTTCCCGGCGCAAAAAGAAGAAGATGGAGAGATATGTAATTACTAAGAGGCGGAATGCGGAAGCAAAAACGTTGGGAATGTATGGCGAGCGATATGCTGAAATAGGTCAAAATCAAATGATCCTTTATAGCTAAGTCTGTTGGCCCCATAAAACGAATTAGACCGGTTAAATTGTTTTGCCTTTAATAATTAGCGGCTCTGGAAGTTTCGTTTTGCCTTCACATTCCTCCTCCTAATAATTACGAATGTTGGACAGAGCGCGATAATATTTTCAATGAAAAAATTGAAGCCAAAATTATGAAAATGCTTAATAAAACATGACTCGTTTAAAATAGAGCAAAAATCTCGTGGAAGGTATCTTAAGTATCATTTAAAGAAAAATTGTGAATTTTTTCACAAATATAACTTGTAAAATAATAGAAATAGACTTGTTTTAAATAATTTTCGGAGCATACTTTGCGATTTTTTTCTATCGAGGGAATTTCATAATTTGCGTTTCGGCGTGGAACGCATCTAGATATTATCTTAAAAAATTACATATATTTTTTTAAGAGCTTAAAAACTTCAAATGTTTAAGGGAGATATGTAAGAAATCGCCACTCAACAACGGACATGAAGGCAATGCATTACACTTTTCGGCATATTGCCGTTGAAACAAAGGCGAGCGTCAAACCCATCCCGACCATTAAACTCAGTCAATTGTCATCTCAATTGGAGAGAAATGAGTTCTCGTATTGTCACTCCGCAGTTATCACCATTATTAATATTATTACCTATCCCCGCTGGAGGCTGGTCTGGACCGGTTTTATCGTAGAGATGCTCCACACACGACAATCACAACAAAGTATATAACACACAAGCATGACACGTCGGGACAGTGAATAGGCGTGGATAGCCAGCATTGTGTTATATGTTATGTGTGTGATAACGATATACAAACATGTTATTGCACGGTTAGTAGTATGGTGAAATGTACAACTGGTAAACAATTCTGAACCGATAATAACAGAACAATAATTCGATGTCAATGTCATATAAATAATATCTAATAATACGTACGTAATAGGTATGTAAACAAGAGCTTTACTTAGGTGACCCGAGAGTTCATCCCCCGACAGTTAGCCCCCTGAAATTATAATCATCATAAAATTATGATTTTTGGGCATTAATTGCTAATTAGCAGTTAAAAACCCGCTCCGCAGGTTTTTGCTGCTAGGCCCTGCGGGCGGCTTTTGCTTCGGCTTCGCCCAGTTTGAGTGTTAGTGACCATTTTATAAATCCGATAGGAACTGGTTCCAAAAATAGCCGGTTCCTCGGATCCACTGTTATCCGGTGATAGGTAGTCACCGGGACAAAGTAACCGCGACAGGCAATGACGTCATATGTAATATATGTATAGCCGCGTGATACTATTATTCACAACTCTGCTAACGTAAGTGGCGCCATTCTTTGACGAATTATTGAATTCGATACCGAATTACAAAAGTAGCCATTTAAGAAACTTCAAGTACGAAGATGGCTTGGCATAAGGCGCGGCGTCAGATTTGCATTCTTACCCGGATTCTTAAATTTCAACCGTACAAACGTTAACGTAACAATAACGTCCGATTTCAAACCTAAAATCGATTTAAAAAATACCCGTTGGTATGGATACCAAACGAATTTATTTACAGTGTCGATTTTGATACATACCTGGTTTTACATTACATTGACAAGCAGTTTTATCCTTGATGCATTGGATTGAAATTATGTTTTATACTTCTGTTAATCGGCGGAACATTCTCTCTGCACTCCCCTTCGGGAACACTTAGGTATATTTTGTGTTAGCACGTACGCCGTATTTTCCCTAAACCGACTCCATATTTTATATAAGTATGCAGGGGGGCCAACTGTCGGATGATTAACTACCATGAAATCAGATGAAACATTGTCAGTTGTCATAAAAAAAACAGAAATTGTTTTGTTCGGTTGAAAGAACGTTTGACACATTTTCAGCAAAATCCCGCAAAAGAAAGCATGAATTAAAAAAAATATATTGCTTTCAATATATTTTTTTTTAAAATGGTTAGGAATATTATTGAACATATAAAAGAAAAACTTAAAAATAATAAACCTTCCACGAAGATTTCGAATGAAAATATGTTTAACTGTGTAATGAAAGATTTTTTTTAGTGAAAATTTAGCAAGTTAGGCAAAATATTATAACACCAAACATACTAATTAGGTTGGGGGTCTGTCACTCTGAGTAATTGCAACACTTGTTCAATGAACTCGGATTTGTTTTGAATAAGTGTCGTTTCAAAATTGCAACTGATTGTGTCAAGAATAAGCGACTAAGTACCTGTACCTATAAACAATATTTTACCAGAAAATGATTTCAACAGTAATTTTCAAAATTGGAACCGATGTTGAGAGAATTCTGACTATCCTGTGATTTTTCAAGGGTCTGCGCTAGTATTATAACAAAAATTATTAAAACATATTTTTTTCTTTTTTGGAAATTTTATGGAGTTAGACACACGAGCGTGTACCATAAAAGCTATATTTTAATGTGTAATGCCATAATGAAAGGAAAAGCAATGTAAGTTCTGTGGTTCAATTTTAATCACGAATTTCGGCAGATCAAATTGAAGTTATTCTGACTGGATTCTACAAAACTCGCAAAGAAACCAAGACTAGAATTAATAAATAGCCAACGTTCTGGTGGTCACGTATTAATTACTCTGTTTAAATGTTTGTTTATTCAGGTAAACATGTTAACATTGAATTACGAATAAATGGAACAGCTGATCTATTACAAATCATAATAAAGCATCTCAATCATGAATCTTATGAGAATCGTGCTAGCGACGATTTATCGGAGATTTTCTAGCTTTTCCCGGGTTGTCACCGATACGTTTTCCTTTTTCATCCAACTGAGACATCAAGCCTATATTAATTCATTACCAAGACACCTATATTAATTCATTATGCAAATTAATTTAATTTTAGAGGGTCGTGTGGGACTAACAAACTTGCCAACCACCACAATCAATCGAGAGTTGAAAACATTTAAAAAGTTAAGCAATTAATGCACTGTGCATCGGTTTGAGCTTCCACCGGTGAGGGGCAACCCTGTCTTATTTACGCGTACTTATTGTCGCTAGCGGAAGAGGGACAACAAGTGTATACGATGCTCGCAATATAATATTTTTAATAAGTTACAGCGTATCCTATTCATACATCGGTTCCAGTTAGATCGGCGCATTATATCGCGAGTGTAATAATTTCAGTTTTCATTATTTTAAGTTCGCATTTTTAATAAATTATGAACTGTGATGAAGTCAACTTAGGATGATAGACCTATAACACTTATTTAACTCCTACACATTATTGAGGCACTCGCAAGAAATATCTTCCGAATATAATTTTTTTGTATTTTTAATCTCATTTGGTCCTAATCACTAAAGTTCACTTCATGTAGAATTATTTTCTTTTCACTACATTGTGTCTGTATGATGTACTTTAACTGCTACTAACCTAATATACAATACTGTAACCGCCATGTATCCTCCTCAAGGACCAACCAGTTTCATGGACAATGCTGTGTTTTTACTCACGACGACAAAAGAATACTTTATCTAAAACATGCGAACACCTCAGAACAGATTATCGTAGGGAGGCGTTCATAAAACACTATTACCACTTTATCTAAAACATGCGAACACCTCAAAACAGATTATCTTAGGGAGGTGTTCACAAAACACTACTACCTACCACTTTATCTAAAACATGCGAACACCTCGGAACGGATTGTCCTAGTGAGGTGTTCACAAAACACCACTACTTACATACGGTTACTGATTTTCAACATTATTTAGGTAACTAGATGCAATAAAATTACCAATAATTGAAATTTCAGACGGTAGTAAAAGATCACTCGAATAATTGTGCAAAATTATGATTTGGTACCTACCTACTTTATTACTAAGAAATATGTCATTAAAAAACAATGGAAAACATTTTACAATCGGTACCTGACCTGCTAAGGAATTAGGTAGGTACTATGGTAGGTACCTAGGTATTAGAATGCAGAATTTGCACGATTTCGATTATTTGTATTAAATGCTTGATAATACAGAATGCATTTGATTGATGATTTAATGAAATCATTATTATTCTCGATAACTTCATTAGTTCACCACAAATAATTTTTACTAAATTCATCTTTTGCGATTTTGAACACAAAAAACTACCTACGTGATTCGATTGCATCTCAAAATAAAGCATGGGGTCATACCTACAACTTTAACGTTCTTCATAAAATCATAAACAAATCATATTGGCTCAGCTCGTGTGTGTTTACGAATGAGAAATGAAACTAGATCTTCGAAAAGCGATGTATTTATCCTATGCGTGAAGCCACATCCGCAATCATCATTACGGACCGGAGCACGGCGTAGTATTATTATTGAAAATACTTGTTTTGTGATACGAATCAACTTATTACAAGATCGGAAAACTTCTCAATCAACTGTTGAATGTTGATAAAAAAAAAGTACAACAGATAACAGCTGAATTGATTTAAACCACACAACATAGATAAGAACAGTAAACAATGCATAATTCATGATAAAACTCGTCAATTTCATTTAATTCGGTGGGTAAGTACGTACCTAACCCACAAACATCAAACTTCGACGAGATCCCAACTTGCGTGTAGAAATGTACACAAGTCGTGAATAATACCACAAAACACAAGAATGAATCATATTTTGGCAAGAATACGATACCGGTAGAGTTTTATTTTGCTTATTTAGAACACACCTGTGAATACGTACGATAAATTTACAACCAATGCGAATCACAAAGAAACTGCAGTGTTGGTAAACATTGCAAACTTGGCGTATAATTAGGCCGGCTTCGGAAATACATTTTCACGGGGTACTAATACACATCAAAAAGTTAGTAAAGTTTTAAATTAAATAATATAAACGCCTATTTATGTCGATAACAGTGTGTCATCATTTACCAGACGATAGGCGGAACAACTTTGTGTTTTTATAAATGAAATCAAATGGAAAATATGGTAAAGTTCGAAGTAAGTTAAACAAATTGACGGCGAGCAGATTCTGAGCGCTTTTTTCAAGTCACATGAATACTTCGACGAAACAAATATAAACAAAGAATTTTTCACTCACCGCCTCCTGATCGGCCGTAAGAGCCGCCGCCATTTTATTTCGGCTACTGACGAGTACTGCCATGCGAAGAACTTATTATTCCTTACGCTGATATAAAGTGCAAAATACTTTTACCCAGACTACATAATTTGAAAGTAGACACTTTGTATTACCGGTTTAAAAAAATGCCAAGTTGGCAGCCAAATAAAGTTTGCCGAATCGTCGAATGCTATTTCATAGATGAAAAAAATTGGCAGAAAGCCATTACATGTCAAAATAAACAGAAAGCAGTTGAAAAATAACAAAAATATTTTGTATTCTCTACCTACGTGCGAATGTTGACAATTCATTTTTCAAAATAAATAACCTGCCTTGTTTTCAAATGGACAATAAACAAGAAACCATGGGGCCCATCAAAGGGGCTCAACATTCGATCCCAATAGAAATACTCGATGATCTTAGTAGGTGAGTAAAATAACCTCGTTTAATAGTGATAGCTTCTTCTTTGTTTATGCTACGATCTTTCCAATTGCAAATATTGTATTTCGTGATTGTTTCAGTCGGTTTATAATCAATGTACCGGAGGAGGAGCGCACAAATTTGGTTCGAATATGCTTCCAAATAGAATTGGCCCACTGGTTTTACCTGGACTTCTATTGTACGGATGAAACCACCAAAGTATATCCATGCGGCATGAAAGAGTTTTCGGCGCACATTTTCCAGGTAATATAATCTTTATTTATTAGCACATTAACATTTAGATAACTTTTTCTCAATTTCTACGAAATTATTGCTTTTCGCCACAATTTTCTCTGTGTTTAAGTCAATAATCTTAGATATGAAATATACTTTTATGTCTAAACTAGTCACTTGAGCTTTGAACATTTTATTTAACAATCATTCTAAGTGCGTAGTTTTATTGCGAACAGTGGCGGTTCTTCACTGGGGGACAGTGGGGACAGTCCCCACCAGTTACGTACGAAAACTACTAAAGGAAATAACAGTCAATGCTTTGTCTTCACCGAAATTAATGAATTTTTTAAACATAAAGGCAATTAACATTTGCAGAAATAAAATACAAAAAATTATTCTGGATCATTTAACACGACCCGGCGACCACTCACGCTGACCTGCGCTGACCGGCGAGAGCGGAATCAGCGGAATGATAGCCGGTCAGCGGATCATCCGACCAGCGCACGAACCATCTCACGCAGTCCATTTTTCACTTGGGGGACAGCACGCGTTATCCTCCAAAGCATTTAGATATTCTTTGCGTTGCTTTCTCGGTCATAGAGGCAATCCGAGAACCGCGCAGGCGCACTAGTATGTGAATTTCAAATTAGAGATGGGTAAGTTCTGCATTTTGCCGGAGGACTCCGAGACATGGTTCCTTTTAAAAGAACCCGAGTTCAAGGAGTGGGTCCCGGGTCCGAGTTCTTTGGTGCGGACTGAGCGCTGGGTGTTGTTGCGGCGCACCGAGCCAATGCGCAATACGCACGGGTTCATTTTGGCGAAGATTAACGAAATCCATTTGCGTCGTGTCTAGCCTACAGGGCGACGATTAATGCGAGGCCGTGACGGCTGTATAATTCCCAAGGAATGATAATTTTAGCACATGCGTAAGCAATAATAAATCAAATAAAGTCATGAAATTTCTCATGAAGTGATCATCCTTATCTCCTCACGGACTTGAACAAAGGATATTATTTTTAAATGTTAGATAAGGCCGAAAATCCATTAACTTAACTAATTATTTGCATACGTCTCACATTTCAATCATATTTACAGGATACCGAAACGACAATGATTTTATCAAAAAATATTAACGTCCATCGTCTTAGAAATTTGAGAAGTTGTTATCTCTGGTGCACAACATGTGAATTTTACTCAGGACGTCCGATATATATAAAGCACCATATTACATCACCTATAATATTGGCGTGTTGTTTAAATAAAATAGAATTGAATATCAACACATTTTTCTAAAATAACTTTAATCAATTGTTTTAAAAAAATGGTAAGACATTATTTATGGGGTATTATGCCGTGTTGCATCACCTCTTTCTTTAGCAAACGTTTCGAACGGCGTTACAGTATCCATCATCAAAAAAGATGTGTGCCACACGTCTGTTATTATACTTTTGGCCGTGAAAATCATATCAAATGTAAGACCATGTTACAAAAACGGAGAAAGACTGTATGTAGTAATGCACAATATTATGAAGGAAATTCTTAGATAATTTGGACTCCGCATGAAACCATTGTTCAATTTACTTATATGACATACATTCAACGGTCATTTACGAGTTATTACCTAACAAGCCTACTGGTGAGAGATTATTACACATTTTGTACATTTTCAGATTATTATTTTGATTCCTTTTAAAATATGGATATATATATTTATATATACATACATCGTAAAAAATGCATATTTAACATATATATATATATTTTTTTAAATGCATATTAAATATATTTTTTTTTAAACGGGTCAAAATAATAATCTGCATATTTACAAAATGCGTAATAATCTCTAACCGTTGTTACTTTGTTTTACTTTGTGTAATCTATTTTTATTTCATCAATGTTTTCTGTTACTATATATTGTTTATGTATATTTAAATATGTACTATGCTCGTAAATGCATTTGTTTATTGCTTAATTTTTTATCCCAATGAGGCTTAAACTAAGCGAAACCGATTTGTTATAAGAATGAAATTCCGCGATTTGAACAAAGTTATTGTTTTATTTCATTACATTAAAAAGTTATGATTTGTACTGAATGGGCAAGAATTTGCTTGAAGCAAGAAGTGTGTGCAGTGATAGTTATTTGTCATTCATTTATTCTCTGCCTACTCCTGTGGAAAAACGGCGGCGGCGTGATAGATGAATAATTAGTCTCTTAACAGACTTAATAACTCAGAAATGACCGTTGTAACTCAGAATTGACCTATGTCATAATCGAATTATAATTAAATTCAATTTTATTTTATAACATTACGTTCTTATTTATTCTTATCAATTTTAATTTGTAGAACTCCATTTAAACAGTTGGTAGGTTGGTCGGGGTCGTAGTTCGGGGTCGTAGGTGGGAGGCATTCGGATTCCCGGTTCGGTTCCAAGTTCCGAGCTTGAGTTCCGGCTTCGAGTTTCGGTCCGGTCCAGTCTGAACGCAGGGTTTCAAAAGAAAAAGAACTCAAACGCGCGACCTGCAGTACCTACACCCGACTCGCGACCAGCTCGGACCGAGACGCACGAGCCGGTGAACCCGGGCCTGCAGCGCGAGTGGCTCGGACCGCCGCGACTACCGCCGAGTTCCGGGCTTGGGTCCGATTCGGATTCCCGCCTCGGTCCGGGTCCGAGTTCCGCGTTCGGGCCCGAGTCCGCGCTCCGTTGCGAGTTCGGGCAAGTTCGAGTCCGGGACAGGGTTCTCTGAGAGTGGTCGATTTGAAAAAGGAGTGGGAGTGGGAACCACTTCCCGCAAAGGACTCGAGCTCAAGAACCCATTCCGGCTGAACCTACTCATCGCTATTTCAAATACCGTGGAGATAATGGATATTATCCCCTCATGACAGAATACCGAACCATTTGTTTGCGGGTTTCGGGCGGGATTCGCTCGCGTTCAGATAAGTTCGATAATAATCCTGCAAGATAAAGCGATATTTTTATTGTACTTTATTATAAATTGGTATATAACTACAGAAATTTTATATTTTTTTGTGTTTAGTTATCCGATTAGCATGATTTGACTGTCAAAATTTTTGATTAAGAAATTTTATATTAGGTATATTCTCCGGATGGTGACATTATGGTACCTGCAGTAGATACACGTAAAAAATGTCAATCCCCACCATCAAAGAAATGCTTGAGCCGCCACTGATTGCGAAGTAGAAATGATTTTCGGTGTAGTGGTAACATCGCTGATGTCCGCTGCGGGTTTTATTTCTACCAATTTTCAAAAATATGGATTATTTAATTTTTATTAACTTTGGCATTTCGGTCATTGCGATTACTAAAAATGTATGAGTGGAAAGAAGAAAAATATTGCGATATTATTCTAGATAGTACTTAGTTAAAGATATTATTCATAGATGGTCCTGGTAAAAGCAGAGCTGTTCATAATGCAGGAATGGAGCATTGATTGCAGGTAAATGGCGGATATTACTGTTAATTTTTACCGGTGAATCAATATCCAAAAATGCTATTATTGAGAAACTGCGACCCTCAATGCCAGAAGGCATAAACTATAAAAAAGAAACGTACATGCACTTATGAGTGCTCTTTGCACTCACCCTCCATTAATCTATTAAAATCAGGTCAGTTGCATTCGATCTTCCGAGTAATGTGCAAAAAAAAAAAAATTCTGGTTGGAATTGATTGCAAAAATAAATTCCTAGTGCGGACAAACGCCTGGCACTTTTCAAGCAATAAATCAAAACCCCTACCGAGAGTCCGAGGTCTAATAAAGAGAAAGTTGTAATTTCACAAAATCTATACCAATATTACCAATGCGAAACTGCGTGAGTTTGTTTGTTACGCTTTCACGCATAAACTAATACATCGATTTTAAAAATTCTTTCACCAATAGAAAGCTACATTACATGCGAGTAATATATATAATGGTAAGCTCTGGCGTTAAAAAATTATAAATATGAATATATTATATTTATTATACTACGCTAACAAAAGCGAGTTATTAATAATGTCAGAAAACAAATCGTTGCTGTGGAAACGATGTTGATATATTTGCAGGAAATCGTAGTTAATATCTATCTACCTATATAAATAAAAATGAATCTCCAAAATGTTTGTACGCGCATAACTTCCGAACGACTGCACCAAATTGGATAATTCTTTTTTTATTACTGGTGAGCTCTGGCAAAATGAAATTTAGGTGGCACGTGAGCTGTTTGAAAACTGAATGTTCCGGGAATGAATGTATGGAAAGTGGGTTGGGGGAGGGGGGAGTAGGGAGGGGTGGTGGGAGTGGGGGGGTGATAATTTATAAGTGCAAGCAAGTAATTTCCCCCTAATACCATGCGAACGAAGCCGCAGGTAGAAGTTAGTATTATATAAATGTGAAAAATTTACGAGAATGATTTTTTCTTTTTCATCAATCATTTAAATCCAAAACATAGAAAGCTGAAAATTTAATTTGGGCTGCAAAAAATCTTCAATTAGGCTGCAGGTGGGGCATGCCTGCACTAGAGGTTAGTTATCTTATGACGGCATTGTTTTCACTTTCATCGGTGTTCTTTCAGCATATACCATTCCTCCAGAAGCATCGCCCCAACCTGGAAAACATCCTGGACCACTGGCGTGAATACAAGCAGTCGGTGCCGACCTATGGAGCCATCCTGCTGAATGAGGAACTGACGCACGTCATGCTAGTGCAGTCCTACTGGGCCAAGGCCTCCTGGGGCTTCCCCAAGGGGAAGGTCAACGAGGACGAGGAGCCTTGGCATTGCGCTTGCAGAGAAGTAAGTTAAATGCACCGAGTAACATGGTTTATTATTAATAGGAACCATTCACTCGAGACTGTATTTCTGGATGGAACCATCGTAAGATTCTGTAGGTTCCAAAGTATGTGATGGTCTGAGAGTGTAGAAAGAATGTCGGATAATAGGACACTGAAAATGAAGACCATGTGTGTCCCAGACTGGAGAAAAGGTAATCTGAAGTGTGGAAGAAGATTGGAGCAGGCTGGGAAGGTCTGACTGCTGGAGAAGAATGGCAGAGACTGGAGTCTTTGTAGAAAATTTGTAAAGATCTAATCCCTTTACTGGGATGTAACGCCAGGCTGTGAAATGATTTGCCAGTTTCCTTCCTCCTTCAACATGGGTCTCTTCAAACCCCAAATTCACTCCTTCCTCTCCTCGAAAAGAATCTCCACGTAGCATCTCAAAGAGGACATAGGCCCTGAAGTAAACTGAACTCCACTATTATGTAACAGAATTCAGTCCAAACTCCGTTGAACTCAATTGGTTCATCAGCAATCTTGGGGAATCACCCCAACCAGGAGATAAACAGCCGCCAGTCATCACCCAGTGAATTTTATAAATCGGCATATTGGTAGACATTGGCTTCTTGCACTATTGTGTACAGTACAGTTCCTTATAAATGTAGCAATAGTGCAAGTCAGGTATGTTTTTAGGTTTTCACGGCCAAAAAGTATTTTTGTTATTGTTTTTGGGTTGCGTTTCGGACAGCGTTACAGTGTCCATCATCAGCACTCATCTGCCCTGATGATGGACACTGTAACGCTGTCCGAAACGTTGGCTAAAGAAGGAGGTAGCGAAACACGGCATAACACCCCAAAAACAATAACAAAAATAGTGCAAGTGTACAGATACACATTTATTGACCTCCTCGTATACTTATATTATTGTGATATTGATTTTTAAGTGTGATGAACCTTGCAACAATGGTATTGCAGCTGTTAATTGACGCAGAAAAATCCAACAAATTCTTAATCTTTTAATTTTTTATTTAATGAAAAGAAATAATTTTGTAAATACTACTATATTATTTATATTATCGACATGTTTCAAAAACTATGTTTTCTTTGTCAGGATAGGATAGTGGTGTTTACAAAGTTATGTATTTATTTTCATTAAATCAATAATGATGCCACAAAATGTATTTGCAAAGTTTGAAGACATTCTTAATTTGCTTAAATTTTTTGCAGGTGCTGGAAGAAACTGGTTTTGATATAACAAGTCATATCAACAAAAATGATTTTATAGAATCCACCATTCATGATCAAATTGTTCGCCTTTATATTATCGGATACATTCCACAAAGCACCAAATTTGCTCCAAGGTAAGAATATGTACCTTCCTACCACCTGGTTCCACAATGTGTCTTCCCAGGTATCTGAGGTTTGTTCCCAACAGAGCGGGACATTTTCACCATAGGTGAATTGGAATCTCTCCATCCCTTTCAAATTACCTGCATCTATTGGTGTTTTCCACTCTCACAGCTCTGAGATTCCAATTCCCTCAGAACATTTCTGTCCAGATTAACCCTAGATTAACCAGTTGCCTGGTTAATCTAGGGTTTGGTCAGTTTATGAGTATGAATTGTCTATTTATATGCCCTCTCTATATAAGTCATTTGATAAAGCTTAATTTTATTCCTTTTGCAGGACACGTAATGAAATAAAAGCGTGTGAATGGTTTCCCATAGCCGATTTGCCTGCTAATCGGAAAGATATGACCCCAAAGTTAAAGATGGGCGTCAGTCCAAATGCTTTCTTCATGGTCCTTCCATTTGTCAAAAGAATGAAGCGTTGGGTTGCTGAAAAAACCCAAAAGAACAACACTAATTCCAAGAGACTGCGCCACAAGTCCATGGGCGATTTAGAGGCATCCACGGGAAAGACACGTAACAACACCAAGATACAAGCTTTTCAGAAAGACATTGCAGAGCTCCATCAAACAGCCACCAGCTCTGTATTCCAACAGACAAGCCAGATCATTCAACCCACCGGCAATGTATTTCAACAAACAAGCATCTTCCATCACTCAGGAAATGCTTTCCAACCGACGGGAAATAACTTCCAACAAACAAAGTCCTTTCAACAGCCGGGGTCTTTCCAACAACCGGGAAACCCTTTCCAACAGCCAGGAAATCCTTTCCAGTCTTTTACGCAGTCGGTAAATTCCTTCCAGCAGCCAAGCAGTGCCTTTCAACAGACAGGAAATGTCTTTCAGCCGACAGGCGGCAATGTTTTGCAGCCATCGATTAATAACAAGCCCAAGAACAATTCCAACCAGAAGAATGCCAATGCCGGGAAGAAGGATAAGAAAGGCAATTTCAAAAGGCAACTCTTTACCAACAGTAACTATCCTAACCAGCCGACAGACAAAGCGAGCTACACCGCCCCTGCTGTAGTGGATAATAATTCTTGCGCCTCCAACACCAACTACTTTGCCAAATCCTGGATGAACTTTAAGTTTGACCGAAAGGCCATTTGGGACAGCATGGCATGAGTCGTCGCAGCCAACGCGCAGAGTTGCACAATCTCAAGATGAGGATCCATTCTCAGCGAATGTGAGAAAGACAAAGGTTTTTTTATGACTGACTATTCTATTGCTTTACCCAAATAGATAGTATTTTCGTTTTATTATTTTTCTGTGCAAAATGTTTTTGACGGTTGCGTCAAAAGCACTGACAAACATCTAATTTTCATTGCATGAAATCATTTTATTTCAATGATGTGTATACATCATACGACGTAGGTTAAGTAAAGACGCATTCATTCATTTGTCTTAAAATCATTTACAAAATCAATGTTATTTTCAAATGATTTGGAATAACTTTTTTTATTTTGGCAAATTAACTTGTCTAATAAATTTATTTTTTACGATAATTTGTGTTGATAAGAGATTTTATCTGCAAAAGTATTTGTATTCCTGACAGTAACAATAGCCATTGCCAGACATTACATTAGTGTATTTAAATCGTACATCTATCGCTTAAAACAGTATTATGTTTCAACTGCTATTTTTCATTTCCAGGTTATAAATTGTCCGATTCAGATAAGAATTGAAAATAAAATAAAACATTTCCATTAATTAAATTAATTTTATTTCATATCGCAGTCAAGTTAATCACCCGCATATCAGAACATGAATACTTCCAAAATTTGACCAAAGGCATCGTCCATTCAAACTAATATTATTTACAGATGTTACATTACAATAATTTGTCTTTTGAGCTTTACTTAAAATTAAATCATAAGGTAGTTACATAAATGGAGGTCAAACTGACTACAGTGAAATTTCGATTGATCTTTTCTCGAATGATCATTTTCCCGCATTTATCGTTTATTTCTTCTATTCCCAACTTAATGTCATACAAACCTCGCAAAAACAGATTACATTGATCGTTTCTCTATGCGTCGTTTTACCACATTCATCGTTTAAATTACGCTGTTTTTGAAGTGAAATTTCTTTAGAACCATTGTGTTTTGAAACTGAAATGAAAAAGTGACTAAAAGGAGACGAACACATACATCTATAGGATTTAGCCTGCGAGAGAGTGAGATAAATTAATAGGTCTTGTAGCCTTAGCTACAAACTACTACCGTAAGTGCTTCGTAGCCTCCCCTCTTGTCTACTTTAGATTGAATGATGCCACAAAGTGCATTTTGCAAAGACTGAAGAAGTTATACTCAAATCAGTTTAAAAAGGACGGATTGTAATATTTTTCATAGAACAAATACTCGTGATCGACATGTTATTTAAAAACCAAGTTGGATACAATTTTTTTTTTACGACTTACAGAGCCTATTCGTACACTCTATTCTCTTAAAATCAAATATAAATTCTAATAATTCTGAGAAGTGTTCTAAAGTTTACATATAAAAATAATAATCAATTGCTAACACATATTGTTCTTCTGTGACTGCCACCCACCATATTTCTCTAGAGGAATAGCATATATATGTGTGGGGTGCGCGGTCATTTGATTAAAGATATTTAAGATAGTCAAGGCCAACGGTTTTGTGTTTGTTTTGTAATTGAGATGGTGTTACCTAAAAATGGCATTATATAAATTATCAAAGTATTAGTTGTGTCGCTGGTTCAAGAAGCAGAAAGTGCGCAACAGCTCAACATCCCAAAAGACAATGAACATAATATCATTTTTATCTAAAATAGAATGGTAACAAATTCTAATACAATGCAGGTGCTAATTTCAGTTTACTCCGAATGTTGTAAATATTTAAAATATTTACAAAATAACTTAATATCGTCCACTGACCACTCAAATACAAAGACTTTGATTACGTAGAATAAGGTATTTTCACTGTTATTTTTACTCTCGAAAAAATTACGATAATAAGGGTATTTTTATGTTAACGATTAAATTTTCTAAAGCGATTAAAATGCGCCATTTTCCATTTTGCCACCAAAATGACACATGTTCATTAATATTTATGAATCTGGCGGCGTTAATGTCATGCAGGGTAGTGTTGTGACAGTAGTTATACCAGACAAAGGCATTTTCTTTGTCATAATGACATAGTAGCCACAGAACCATTTCGGAAAGTGTAGTTTTTCAAATCAATAATTATAAATGAAAATATTAAAATCACATATTAAACATATACAGAACAATGTACAATGATCAGAATCAGAATTTGTTTGTACAATGATCAGAACCAGAATTTGTTTGTACAATGATCAGAATCAGGATTTGTTTGTACAATGATCAGAATCAGAAAAATTAGCTTTAAATCTCTCACACATTTTTTATTCACAGTTTGTGAAAATACCCCATTGCATTGAGATCTTTAAATAAAATGAAACCATTTGAATTTTTTTTTAAATAATTTTGTCACTTAATTTTAAAATTTATATAAGTTTCATGTATATAGTTTTTCAGTAAGATTAAGATACATATCATTAAAATAAAATTATATTTTCTAAATTATGCTTGCTCGTAGGCTGCATCCATCTATTGAAGTGCAAAAATGCGTATACCCAAAGATATAGAATACATTGGTCGTCTCATTATTTAAAAACACACCCATACCCAATGACATTACTAAAATTACAGACACGTTGTAGAAGTCTCAAAGAGGCGCGCAAAAGCTGCGAGAATTGCCGTCCTTTCAATTTAGTACTAGGTATACAATCATGCGTTGTGTGAAGTGGTGTGCTATCTCTAACCAAATTACATAAACGAGTGCCAAAATTCCCTCGTTTGTGATGCGAAAGTGTTTCAATTACACGACAAACACTAGTAAAATCCAAGGAATATTTCATTCCTAAGTACATGCATATTACTTATTTTTATAAATAATTTTTTTTTTCTAGGTATTTCAATTGTTTCCTGCAGTTTTAAATGCCATTAGAGAAAATGAGCAAGCGAAATTAGCAACACATAAGCCATGAGCACAACCTATTGGCAGTAGAATTTCGTACAGCGTTCTGAATTCGCCTTATTCGTCAATTCATTTCAATCACATTGATGCAGAATGTATTATTCAACGCAAATATATCTATTTCATTCGTACACACTTATTCTTGAATGTCTGTCTGTCTTTGTCATAAATGATTGAGAATTTACTGGAAATGTAAGTTTGTTTGTTATTTGCCACATTTTGTGTTAATTTTGTGAGACAATAGCATGTCTATATAATGTTGTAATGTCATTGCCCATATCATCATAACCTCACACTATTAATCCAGTCAGACGTTTATACATACATTATCGAATGGCCTTTGATAATGTATAAGATATATTCTATTTCAATGGTTGTGCCATTCTAAATGCAATCACAGTTGTGTCAAATCACAATTTGGATAAAATTTAGCTACAAATTAAATTCAGATTCAATGAGAATCTTCTATGAGAATTTCCGGCTCATTGTCCAGCTTTCTCCTCCGCTTGATGCAGACGTACACTCCGCCGAGCAGCATCAGGAATACGGGGATGCCGAGACCGATGGAGATGATGAGGATGACAAACAGGGAGAATCCTTCCAGAGGCGGAGACCCGTAACCCATTGTGAAAGACCTGGAAAGTAGGGATAAAATAGGTAATGATTTCCCGCTCAACTTTTACAGCGGCCCACCATGTGCCAGCTGATACTATTTCCGTAATAACTTACTAAGTTTTTACTAGCTAAAATACTGTTTTTGAGAAATTACTATCTTACCAGATAATGTTTTTATTTATTGACAAAAAATTGCATAAATCTATCCTGTGTAGTTTTTTTGGGAACACTACTTATATTCAGAGAAATATTTTTTTTTCACTCTAAGTTTATAAAAAAATATTATTCCTTTATTTCTGCCCATCCTACATTCCAATATTGGCTTATTAGGTTGCCATGTATACCGGTCGATTAAACTCCAACCTCTTTCCCATCCTTAGAGCATGTGTTCCTAGTCCTAACAAATCAGTGCCCCCTGGTGTACCGGTCTCACCGGGACAGGAGTGCTCCTGGCTGGGGTGGTACAATCGTATCGTATCTAAGCTTATAAAAAAATATTAAAATATAATGAAGAAATATGAAAATATTCTCGAGTTTTATTACGTATTCCAGCTTAAGTGTTCTTCAAGTTAAAAGTAAGTTTTTTTAAATGTGAATTCGGCACAAGAGTCCCAACTGCTCCCAACCGTCTGGAGTCAGTGAGACTGTGATATCCCCAATTGGGGTATGTCGTAAGGCTGAAAGTGGTGGGGAGGGGAAGAGATAGGGAGGAGAAAGGTGAGGGAGTGCCCGGCTATTCAGATCTGGTCACCAAACATGGCTAAAGCCATTTCAAGCTACGTTTCAATTCTGAATGACGGTCTTACACCTGGGCGATACTGAGAGTATCTTCCATTTGGAACGTGCCGCAAATACATATTATAATATTTTAAACTATCAAATTGTGAAATAACACAGCTCAATCAAATTAAATTTACTTGCACTTGCCGGGATTTGAATCCGGGTTGCTAGTCGAGAGCTTTACCCCTCGACCACGTAGGCCGCCATAAATAAAGGTGTCCCAAAATTAACGCAAGGTTTGAGTTTGCCGCCATTTGTGGTACGTGCGCATGTGCCAGCAAAGCCGTGGAAGCCATTTTTCCGAAGTTCCACAAGTAACCCTATCCTATGTACTTTATGATTCAATAAAAAAAATTACAAGCTATAAATTAAAAACTGTGTTCTCTATTTAATTCAAATCTTGCATTAATTTGGGACACCTTTATGAGGCTTTCCTGTAAATAAATCCAGTACTTTGACTTTTGAAAATTGGAATTATGACATTTGACATGGAATTTTGTGACACGCTTTTTCAAAGATAAAATAAACATATTTTCAAGTGACAAAAAAACAATTTGGAATAATATTAAAACCTCCCAAATGCCAAGGAGGAAACGATGTAAATTTTGCAAAGTTTTCACTTTGACGTAATATTTTGTGGGTTTATTTTGGGCTATCGTATATTATATTTACCGAAACACATTCCTTAAACAACAAAATACGCATAAAAACAACATTACTTGCGTTTATTTGATAAATTTATAGGTTTTTTGATCTTTTTCACGACCTACGACGCTTGTAATTTGACAGCTCAATTCCTGCGAAAAATGAAGGGTTGTTGTCGTAGACAAATTTAATAAAAATTATTCCGAGTGGCTAGGTGTATTTAGGATACCTCATAAGTCAAGAACAAGAATGCCCCAAGCGATTCTGACCTTGTCCTTCATACGTTTTCTTTATACATACATAAGGGTTAAAATCGCATTTAAAAATAAAAAATATTGAAAATTTTGGCGTGTGCGCCGGTGCATACCCGACCATTGGCGTGTTGATAATTTATTTCCTTACCAAGTGGATAAAATATATTTTAGTATGCTTGGAGTATTTAAGATCCAGAAAACCATTAAATCGAGACAAGTGCGGTGGATTTTTTGACACACTAGGGGTTAAAACGATGATGATTGGGAACATTTTAATTGGGAATTTTTTTAACTAATTTTTGTGATGGGAATGTGATGCTGCCATTGAGAATATCATTGTTAGCGCTCTTTCTCTTACATGCCTTGTTAACGAGAAACTCAAAGAAGTTACAACAAACCTAGGCATAATTAAATTTAGAATAGTTTAATGCAAAAATCATCCAACTTACCATATATTATAGAGAGATCTGCCGTAATATCCATCGCCCTTTCCGCCTAAACAGACAAAGGCCTTTTCCTTGAGCAGGATGACATCCTCGTTAAAGTTTCTGTAGACCAAATCAGCCGTAGAGTTTATGGGAATTTCCCCTGGAGACAGGACCCCCAGGTGGACTTCCGTGGAAGTGGAAACATCTCGCTGGGGGTCGGTGTAGGACACTGGCCGGAATTGGATGAATCCGCCGTCTCCATTCTTAACTGTCTGCGGGGTGGACAATTCCATGATCTGAAAATGTTAAATTAAATACTGGTGTTATTTGCCTATGGAATTATGTAGAATTCTTGGGTTTATCATGAGTTTTTGGATTGGGTGTTCAAAAAACTTTTCAATAAAACATTTTAATAAATATTTGTTGCATTGTAATAATGTGTAATGTTTTCAGTAACTTGCCAAGCACTTAGTTGAAACCGGCCATTACTTTGGATTTGTTCCTCAAGCCCTGGGAAGACCCAAAACGCATCGAGCACGCCTAATTACGGAGGCAATTGAAATCCACAAAAACCCCATTAATGTTTATAGAGCCGCTACTAATAAACTTAATAATTTTTGCTTCATCAAAACTAAACGTCGAAAACAAAATTAATTTAACCAATTATTGCATATGCTGATATATCGGCTGTAGGAGGATTAATCCATTCAGTGCTGATCACACCCATTGGAGTGGGAGATATATCGAGTGATATCAAAGGCAGCAGCAAACGAGTTAATGAGCGTAACATGGAATCACTTCCACATTCACAATCACACACTTCACGAATACACATCTGCCCTGATGATGAAAACCGTAACGCTGTCCGAAAAGTTGGAAGTTGTAACAGAAGGAAGAAGCGCAACACAACATAATATCCCAAAAATTAATCACGACAATGCTTTTGGCTGTGAAATTCACAAATCATATCGGTTATTGTTATTAACACCACGGGCTAATTTGTTTGCTTTTAGGAACAACTCACATAGGTGTCATAGAAATCGTTGTGTCTCCCTTACTTTCACAGTTAGAAATATCATCTAAAGGTGTTAGAAAGAAAAAACACCACGCTTTATATTCAAATTCAAATCTAAAAGTTAAATTCATTCAAATCTAAAAGTTAACTGTAAAATAATTAAAAAGTACATCTTTATAAAAGCAAAGTTTTCAACAGCAATTAGAATTTTTTTTTAAACTTTGTACGTGCTACAAATATATTTAAGTCTGGCTGATTTAAACTGTCACTAATGACGAGTCATACAAATAGTTAAATTCCATTCATGTGAGTAATATAAAAATGAGTAAAGAAACAGCTGACCAGTTAGAATACCACATGTTTATAATAAGTGGCTCTAATAATAATAATAATAAGTTGTAAAAAAAGGAAAAAATGTGTAACCTTGATAAATAAACATTGTGTAAGAAATATCCTGCTTATAATAAAAATCATTTTATTTAGAAAGCGTAATAAGGAAACTATAATGAAAACTTCATACATAATTATTGTAATGAGCTTTGAACCTTTGAACCGAGTCGCAGATAAGAGCATTTGTGTCATTGCTTATCGTTGTGCAAATTATGATTCGCTTTCATGTGACAATGTTTTGTAAACATTGACTCGTGCTTTTGTTGTCTGTAAACTTAATAATTAATGCGTTGTATGATAATGTACCAAACAAATTCTATGTACCTCATTGCTCAAACTATAATAGAATTAAGTTTAATAATTTTGGTCACAGCTTATGAAATAATTCTACAACAAAATTATTGAATTTGATTATTGATTAATAGAAAAGAGGAGAGATACAAAGCCTAATATAAATAACTATTCAACATGACATCAAAAGGGGAAGTAGAGAAGACAGAACATTGGTGCATGCACGTTATACGCCCAGTAATGATGACTGTTATGAGCTGATACCAGGGTATTGACCTCTTGCAGGCCAATTCCCAATGAGAAGTAATGTTTAAAAGTGGAATTTCGTAGTTTCTGCATTAAATCAATTTATTCTAATGTAATTTAGTTTCGCCTCTAAAGAACGTTCATGCCTACAGTATCAGTTAAATTGGGTAGCATTATTTCAAAATTCTTACCGCTGGCCACAACTGTCTCAGCCGGGTGTAAAAAATACCGAATTTAACATTTATAAATATGTAATGGTTGATTTTTACGAATCTTTACATGACCTGCCCCAGTATTTGATTCACGTGATTGTCCCGTGTCTGGGGCTACCCCTAGACATCCAAATTGATGGACTTGCCCTAACATAAGCATCATTTCAATGAGCTGGAGGCAAACCATGTGACCATATTTTTGAATAATTTGAGGTCGAGAATGCTTTGATTAAACTATGACACTCAGTTCAGACCCTGTGCAGAAAAGAAAAGTTTGCTGAATTAAGTCAACGGTTTGCAGCGCAGTCCATTATGAGATTTTTTTGTGCGGGGATTGAATGTTCGTTTTTACCGAACTGTCTACAAAACGGGTTGCGTAGCGATGCAAAAATGAGCAAGAAAAATAAATTATAACACATTTGTAAAAGTGTTGAACTAAATAGCGTAACCAAACATTCGATTTTAGAAACAAGCCCGAACTTTTGTTAACCTGATTTGGTATTTGTAGATTTTATTTTCGAGATCTAAATAGTGATATTACAACGCGAATTGCACTGTCAGATTCATTTATTGACAAATCATAGAAATATAGACTGTCACGCCACCTCTCGTGACGCTCTGCGCAACTTGGTTTGTTCTTCTTTCCCTGATGGGCTGGTCTATCAATTTGGACGTCTATCAGCATACCACTCTTTATTTATCCACTGAAGCAATCGCGCGATAATACATTTTTCCCTCTGATTGCTCGCTTTTTTTTGGTGACGATTTTGAATATTTTCAATCATACCTCCGAATTTTAATATAGAGACATAAAAACTGATTTCAGTTCTATACAGCCAATAAATTCACCTATATTTTACTAATTAACTTATATTTTTAGAATTGACAGATAAATAATTAAAAAATCTTTAACTTTATAAATGCGCAAAATTTGTGTTTTAGTGATTTGAAATCGCCCCTAGTGGCAGTTTTAAATATCTATATTGAATATTTTCTACATTTTTATGTTCTCTATGGCCTGTTCGATAATCACAGATGCAAAAATATACTCAGAAAACGAATTTTTTAGATGTTATGATCTGTTCAAAAGTTCACTTATACAATCAAACACAAGGAAGGATAGGACTTACTTTATTTTATTTTTTATTTATTTATTTGTTTTATTTTAGTAAATTGTACATTTAAGTTTACAATTTCCTAATTAATTATATCATTTCATATTTCAAACTATATTTTTTCTTGTTCTATGTATCTCCTACAATAAATTTTGAACTTTCCAATTGGTGCGGCCTTTAAAGTTTCTGGTAGAGTGTTGTATAACTTCATCCCTTTGTATAGTAAACTGTTCTGCGTATTCGTTTTGTCCTTTTTTTGTAGTCTGATTTCCTTGCAAGTCCTTGTATTATGTCTGTGAATGTCCTTGTTAGGATGGCATCATAATAGGATGACATCAGAAAAGTCTTAACCTGTTCGATGGTATTTAGAAATTAAATTGGCGCAAGCGATTCTGACTTTGTCTTTCATACAGTTTCTTTATACATAAGGGTTAAAATCGCATTTAAACCGCGGGCCCGCCGGCAGGCTCGCGGCAGATAAGAGGTTAATAGTCAGGAAATTTGAGGAGGTCATTGAACCAGTGTAAGTGCACATGCACTATTGCTCCATTTAGCAATCTGTGATTTAGCTTTATATTTATATAATATTTATTTATGTCTACCAATTTGCTGATTCATAGAATTCATTGGGTGACGATCAGCATCTGCCATAAGCTGGATGGAGGAATTTCTCAAGACTGCTGATGAAGCAATTGAGTTAAAAATAAGGCACTTCTGTGACACAATATTGGAGTTCAACGGAGGGCAAAACTCATCAGCAGTAGTAGCGATTTTTGCTATATTATAGCTTGAATGTTGTTCACATAATTCTGTTGATATTATTCTGTCAATAAAAACTACATAATCAACATGTTGTTATTTCTCTACGCCTTGGAAAGGCTGACGCGGTAGCCCACTGATATAATTCTTCAGCATCGTAAGCAGCCACGATCATAGTCTGCCTCCTACAAGAATATTGTATATTTACCTCAAATATTCCTGGAGTGTGTTCGTCATCCAGTCCTTTCCTTATATTGACGTCTATCGATCCGTTTTTCTTTTCCGTACTGACAAAGAGCAATTCCAGGGCAAATCTGGAGTGATTGAATTCTTTGGACGTGGTCATGTTCTGCAAGATGATATCCACGAGAGAAGAGTTGGCTGAATGAATCAGGTGGGGAAGCTCAAAAGCGTAGGATGTGTAAGGATAGAGGTCCAACTGAAATAAATAAAATATTATAGTATGCAAAACTAATGCTTTTTTTTTCCAAATGTTAAAACTTGGTAGAACTTGATTTACCTAAAAACTTGCTTTTAAACAATTAAGTATTAGCCGACAATATTGTTCTTTATATTTTTTAACTAAGTTCAATAAGAAGGAAGAGGTTGCAAGTACAATATTACATTATTAAAATTGCACCAAATCAGAAAGCATCTGTCGAATTGGTAAAAAAAATTATCAACATTATTTTCATGAAATGCAAGCTTATCTCCCAACTGTTGGAAGCGACCAAAATTTTGGTGATTGACAAAATGACCTCTGAATGAATCTAATTTTGACTGTTCACATAGTAACCCTGTGCAAATAATGGCATGCATAATTAACAATTACATTTCAATGCAAAATAAGTTGATTGTATTACCATCTATGAAGGCTAACATTTTCAGATTAGAATTATAAATTTGACATCTATCTATCCTTATAATTGAGATAAAAACACTTTTGCACTTTTTTTCCACTAATTTATTTACACCAGGACCGGTTTCATCCTACTACGGACATTTTCAGACTGGTCAGTGTCCAGCAAAATGCAGTGTTCAGCAAAAATGTCCGTAGTAGGATGAAACCGGTCCTGGTGTAAATAAATTAGTGGAAAAAAAGTGCAAAAGTGTTTTAATCTCAATTATAATACAATGGAATTCCACCACGAATTAACAGTGCAAAAACTAGACTCATCTATCTATCCTGTCTTGTTGATTTTTTTCAAGAGTGTCTAATTTGAAATACTGAAATAATACTTTCGTTTCTACTTAATTACAAAAAGAAACAACTGCCTATTTACGATGGAGGATGGAAAAAAATTTAAATTCCTATTTTGTACAAAATTATAAAGTGTAATTTCTTGTTTTAAATTGACGCCATATTGAAAGTTGTTAATAAAAGCACCCTCAGCTATATCTATACATATTAGATAGGTACTAATGTAGCGGAATTCTCATAACCTAATCTAGTAATCATTTTATAGTAATAAAAGTTAATATTTGGATGATTATAGCACCATTTTTGAAGGTGTATAGCACCATTTTTGTGAAAAATAAAGTACAAATCAGTACAAATTTTGTAATATATTTTTACAATGCTCTTTCTTACTATTAACTATAGATTAGACAAACTATTATTACAACTTATGGCTAACAGATTGCATCTACCGGTTCGTCGATCACTAGGCTATAAAAAAATTGAACCCATTGAATGCCACCGTTACCGATTGGCACATTTAAAACATACTTTTTTTTATGTGATTTGCGTTGTAATTTTTTTCTAGCTTACTAAAATAAATCTTATTCGATTGGCAACAAAATAAACACTGAGATAAGAGTTCTTGCTTTTCGTTTTGTAAAGAGCAACCATTCTAAAATAACAACAAAGTTACAACTGCGTCATTCTTCAATGCGGACACCTAATGCGCAATTTGTGCAGTTTTTTTTTATGGTTTTCTTTATTTTTTTTTAAACAAAACTTCTTTATGCACGCTTGACTTGGAGAGTAAGCTAGTGAATGCGTGACAAGAGCGTAACAGAAACGAGGCAAACGGAAGTTGAGAATGTATCCAAAATACATAAAAACGACGGTATCTTTGGTTTCTTGTCATTACACGGGCAACCTTCTGCAAGGATGGTCGGGTACGTGACGCTTTGTTCCGTGAAAAATTGTATTGGTATTGGAAAATGTAGATGTATAAGTGAATAAATATAACAGACACACACACGGGAGAAAAGAAATCAAACCATATAATTTGTTCGTGTAATTTGAAGGAAGTGGGTCACCCCAAGTGGGTCACCCCAAGAGGGTCAATATTTTTTTATAACATGAGAGAGAAAAAAATATTTCTCTGAATGTAAGCAGCTACTCTGGGGAAACTATTTACGTTAGATTATGCACAATTTTTATAAATATATAAAAATATTATCCGGTAAGACGGTGCAACTTACAAAAACATTTACAATAAAATTTTGCAAAAAAGCAGGTAAGTTATTACAAAGACAGAATTGGATGAAATTTTATTGTGTGAAAATTTAGCATCGGCACACAACAGAGGTATTGGGTTGTGGGAGCTTGGGGTTCCAAAGCACCCCCAAAGATGAGATAGGCCCTGAGGTAAATTATTTTCATCAGGGCTTCCTATTTTTTTTTTAATGTGAATACCGTACACGAGTCCCAAATGCTCACAACCACCTGGAGCCAGAATGGCATCCCCATATGTTGTGAGGCTGAAGGTAAGTGGGGAGGGGAAGGAGATGGGGAAGACGTATCTAGCTATTCAGATCTAATCACCAAACCCAGCGAAAGCCATTTCAAGCAACATTTTAATTCTGAAAATACAAATCAATCAAATAAAATTTACTTGCGTACGCTGGGATTTGAACCATCAACTTCTGGATCGCAAGTCGAGATACTCGCCCCTCGACCACGGAGGCTGTCCTATGTGGAACTAATGTAAAAAAAAAGTTGTTTTGCCGATATGAGAGGTTTTTGATTAGAAATAACAAAATAATTACCTTAATGGTGATGTTTCCAGATTTTGTGTGGCGTCCATTAGAAAATGATTTAGATCTCACAGTGACCATCACTTCTCCCTCTTCCTCCACCAAGTCTAGCCTTTCCCATAGCATTCCCTTGGTGTCAAAGCTCTTGGTGAAGGTCATGTTGTTAGGGTTGATCACCCCTGTATTGTTCACATCGTCAAACTCCCAAATCTGTATAAATAATTCAAATTATTTGGAAAATAATTATTATTTAAAATGCCCCTTCACACTGAATTACAACTGTAAAAACGCTCAAAGCAGATAGTGTAATGACTAATTTTATAGGCATTAATTTTACAATTAAATTGATAAAATGTTTTTTAGGAGCTCAGTATTTTTTCTTTGATAAGAATGATGCTTGACAATTTTAGCAATGTAGTTCAGGTTTGAGGTTCAGAAAATTTTGAAGCTAGGCGATTAGCAAGCTTGGATCTCATGCTATGCAATATCGCACACAGATTTTGAAAATTCAATGTCAATAAAACTTTGTTAAGCTCCTTGCAGGTGACATTTCACAAAAATGGCACTAGAAAAATTAGCTTAGTAATAATGAATAAGCAGGCAGTCACGCGACACATTCCACCTGGTGCGGGCTTCAAACCACCCAGCTCATTTCAATAATACGAGCATGAAATGTCAGCCTACTATCAAACAAATCATGGAGACTCTTCACTATAGAGATATTTGTTAAACTTCAGCCTGCTACAGACTGAATAATGCACACATTATGACATGAAACTTTTAAAAACCTTCATAAACTTATTTGGGTAAATATTCCACTGACCGCGGCACTTTTATTAGGCATAGATTTTGGAAATTACACTACATTTCTACTAAATTACTACTAATTACGTTTGGATAGATGGTAAAAGATGTACAAAATTTCCATTTTTATTAAAAAATTTACCGTAAATGATTCCTTTGCCGTCATTGTTTTTTGTGGATTAACATTTGCACGAGTTTTGTTTCAATCTAAGTACGCGTGAATTACTTGGTTAACCTAAACTAAGGACCTAATAATCTTTTTGGCAGGTAAATAGTTTTCTTGTAGTAATTATTAAAACAAAGTGTAATTTCCATAATCTGTGCCAAAAAGTGTGACGGTTAGTGGAATAAATACATTTATTTGTTTAATGACAAACAAATACCTTTGTGTAACACCACTATTTTATTAACAATATCAACATGTTTCGAAAACTATGTTTTCTTCGTCAGGATAATAAGTCAATAAAAAATAACAAAAGACAAACAAGTATAGACTAATTAAATATGTAAATATGCCTATTTTGAAGAAAAAACATTTATTTGTTTTCCAAGTTTGAAATCTCAATAGTTTTTAATGCAAGAATAGTATTTTCTTACCTTGTCAATGATCACCCCAAAACTGTACTTGGGTTGATCTGCAAACTGTACAGACGAAGGTACATGACCATTCCATGTCACATTTAGGGTATTATTGTTTTCTGTCAATGCAAACAGTATGGTGGGCTTTCCAAAGGTAAAATCCCAAATATTATGGATGGTATCATTCTCTCCGATGCCTCTCACATACAGAAACGTTATGTTCTTGCTGTTGCAGCCTAAACATTGTGGATTGATGTCCGAATGTAGCTAAAACATAAAATTATCTATTTAACCACTTATAATTAAATTAGCAGATGTTATAGATGTTGAAACGGTATTTTACAAACCTCTCTGTCGTAACCAAAAGCATTGGAAATTGATAAAATCGCACAAAGGATGGCGAGTGCCCTCATTCTGACACACATGAAAACTGAACTGGACTAATGATTAATAATAACAAACGCTGTTATTATATCAATATTTTTCACCACGCACTCGATGATTCAGATCAAATTAATATTGTAAGTAGATAAAGCAATATTATTGTTGTGTTTTTGACACTTCGAATTTTTATATTTACTGGTTTACAAACACTCGTTTTTTTAAATTTCTTTTTCAAAATCCACTTATTTGCGATTCGCTTCACCGTTGTTTAGAATCCAAAGTTATCATGTTCTTGTTGAGTCATTTATTATCACTGTTGATCGACGTCTTCAATCTATTGGAAAACATACACACACAAACGTCAAACATATATAAACTACCAAGTACGACAAATTTACGTCATCTTGGTCATCTGACTTTGACTTTAATCATAAATATACTAATCCCTAGATCGATATCTTCGGGCCTTATCCATACAAAATGGTCTGTCGTCATATCTGTCATCAAAACCATAGATAAACCCATAAAACGAACCGCAACGGCGCGAGTAGACTAAAAGATAGAGGAAGTTTATTTGTCTACCATAGACAATACAATCGCACTCGACCTACTTCATTCATTAGCCCAATAAACTATTTAAAAAACAAAAATGCTTGAAAGCACAAAAAGGTGAAAGTTTCCCCAGGACAACATCATTCCATCTGACAAAACGCTATCCTGAGGAAATGAGCTTTACATCATTTTTTACAGCTCATTTTCTCAGCAGGGAGCTTTGTCAGACGGAAACCTGTTATCCTGAAAATGATAACTCAGGGGTACATTTTAAAATAGTTTTTTAATTTTCAGAAAGACAATCGATAATAGCATATAAAACACTGGATCCGCTGCGAATATCGATACTGGAAAGGAAAAATGGCTAGAGCGTCGTACTGCTGTGACATTAAAGATAAACCTACATAATAAGTTATACTGTTTGTTTATGTACGTTCATCTTTAATATCACAGCTATATGGCGTTTTAGCCATTTTTCTTTCCTGTCTCCATATATATTTTAGTTCTTGTAGAACGAAATAAAAAATCTACATATTCTCATCATATAAATATTATTTCCTTTCAACCAAAATAACAGATGTATGAGTATACTTTCCCGTAGGATGGGGACCCATTTCAGCCATCTCACAGCAAAAGTTCTGAAATAAATATATCACATTTAAAAAAACCGTACATCACATTAATAAATTTGGGAACGCATAATACTTGTGATGAACAAAGTATGTATGCGACAGGCCACGTCAAGAGTCGGAATAGTATGTGTGAATCGGTATACTTGAATTCTGTGGGTCGAAATACGTGAGAGGCGGAGAGCGATAGACAACCTTTGCCTCTCTAAAACTCATATCAAAATTATATTCAAATCACTTGCATGAATTGTAATCAACGTACGATCCATACCACTCATTGGGACTGCTACCGAGATAGTGGATCGTTAATAATCATCTGCAACAGGGTCTCTCTTTCTTTATGGTGGAAACGAGAGGTTAAACTAAGCTCTCCGAGCATTATTTGACCCTGTTATACGTGCAAGGAATCGTAGCAAGTAGAGATATAAACAAAATCACCTTTCTTTGAAATCATGCGACATGTCTTCAACTGAGGCGTTGAATTCTCCTCTGGTGTTCTTGTTATATCTGAAAATTGAAGACACTTTTTACGATATTTGTATCTCAAATGAAATTATGTTCACAAAACAACATTTTGTATTGAGCTCCTACAGAGAAATGCGAATGCTACCATTTAAATACTCCACGTACATTTAAATGTAAAATTGAATAAAGCAAGGATTGTATGCAAAGACTGAGTTGTTTGGCAGTCGGTCCTCTCCGCCTATCCTGCGGGGAAACATGATGATTTTTTTAATTTTTTTTTTTTTTTTTTTTTTACATTTAATACCGCACAAGAGTCCCAACTGCTCCCGTCTGGAGCCAGTGAGACTATGGCATCCCCAATCGGGGTATGTTGTGAGGCTGAAGGTAGTGGGGAGGGGACGGAGATAGGGAAGAGGAAGGTGGGGGAAGTACCTGGCTATTCAGATCTGGTCACTAAACACGGCTAAAGCCATTTCGAGCAACGTTTCAATTCTGAATGGTGGTCTTACACCAGGGCGATACTGATAGTATCTTCCACTCTGGAACGTGCCGCAAATATACTATTTATTATTTTAAATGAATAAATTGTGAAAATAACACAAATTAATCAAATAAAATTTATTTGCGCACGCCGGGTTCGAACCCGCGACCTTCGGATTGTGAGTCGAGAGTCTTGCCTCGGGACCACAGAGGCCGTCTGAATTAAAGGTTTGTTAAGTAAAACATTATTATTTTTACCTTGTACGAGGTCTTGTTTGGAGTCTTTTATGAGATGTGCATTTTCACCTTGGCCAATTGCCACTCAAGCTTCCACCTATCTTCTGGGGTGAGAGGTGATCGGAGGAGACTTTTTCCTTCTGTCCAGAAGGGTTTTCGGGACTTCAAGCGGCATGCTGCATGTTATGAGGTGTTCGAACATTTTCTGAAACGAAATATGTAAAACATTAACCACTAGTACCCATAAGCTTGTTTTCACGATAAATTCAAAAAAGTTTTTCGTAAGCAAATGTCATTTTAACCTCAAATTGATTTACAGATAAATTAAGATGAATGTAAATGTTTTATGTAATTACCTGATTTCTTGATCTCAATTATGGACGTGTGTATACCATTTTTTCACCTCTAGAATTCATGTAAACAAATTTAGAATAAAAATATGTCCAACGGCAAATCAAGCATCAAATTATGGTCGAACATAAATAAACATTTCCGTTCGACATGCACGTCGCACGAAACTGACTTTAGTTAATTCTGTGAAGCCTTTAACGCTGCACGGATTTTTAATGATTTCTCGACGTGCCTTAACATTAGCAACCAACACTTTAAATTCAAAATATTTACGTACAACACGCAACAACATCGACGCTAAAAATGTCAAATAAAATCCCTCTACCGTATAATAAATATATTAATCCCTACCGGATGTTTCTAACAACTATCACCGTCATCATCGAAATAAATAGATCAACCGGATGTATTCGGCGGCGACGCCATTAGTTTCAAAATTTTAGTAAGTTGTACGCCCCTGACTTTAATGATTCCACAGATTCAGTGAGGCAGAAGCAAGCTGAAGGCTTTGTTTGTGGCAATGTCCAAAGTTATTAAGCCTGGATTACACGTACCGAGTAGATGAGCGGGACAATGCTCTCGGCCGAGTGCTCGGTATGCGGTGATGTTTACATGTACCGGCATTATTTATTAGCTTATTAGCCACATGGTTGAATGAGTTCCTATTCTTGAGAGTTTTGTCAAGAGGAAAGTTGGCTAAATTTAAAAGGAGATTCACCGAAAACATAAAAAGTCTTCAAAAAATAAAATGTCATTTGATAAAATTTGAGTTTCTCGATCTATTTCACCTTTATTTGATAATATTGATCAATTGACGTACGTAAAAATATTTCAAAGTGCTAATCGGAATTAATAAAATGATAAAGATGGTGAGTTCCCCTTTCATGTAAAAATATAAAATTTACTATTTAGACACACTATTTACGCATTGTTAACAAAAAAAACTCCAGGTAATTACAAAGAAAACTTATTAAAAATTCTCGTAAATGGAAAATAATGCCTATGAATAGGAAATAGCCCACCATTATCAATTATTTGTAGCTTTTCATCCCAATTTCGTTCGATTTGGCAGTACCACCGTCAAATGCCACATTGACAATCCCGTTAGTAGGTAAAAGTTCTACAAACATTCAAGATGGTTGAAAACCTGACGGAAATTTTTCCTTATAAATTTTAACGAAATTATTTCCTGATTCCAGTAATTTTATTATTTTTTCTTACGGTAATTTAGTTGAAACGAAGTTTTGGTAAATGCTGCGAATTTTAAGAGTATCTATAAAATAAATATTTACCCAAAAAAGTTTATATTTCAAAGGTTAATGAACGTAGCCTTAATTTTTTTAATTAGTTTTCTATCCCAATCTCCTCAAAATAATATAAACTCAATTTATTAAGCTATTTGTGGGTTTTATCCTAGCAACACTACGCAGTGTCAAGGTGACAGCTCACGTCAGTGGTCATGATCTGAGTTAAGTTGTGTTGTCAATAATTCACAAAGAATCTCGCATGTCAAAGGGCATCTATTTTGAATGAAATGTAAATTTGTTTTTAGACAGTTGGATAGATTTATTTAAGATAGTTTTAAAACAACCGTCAGCCATGTTACCTGTTATTGTAATTCTCTTCAGCGGGAAAAGAAAAAGTGGAAAGGATTACCTCACTGACCGACTTCACCAAATGTTAGTATTTTAAAATATTAATGTTGCATTCAATTCACCTGTTTTAATAATTGAAGTGTAGAATTATAATATCAGGCTTTTATTTAATTAATTACTTTTTAGTTACGAAAGAAACAGACCAAGTCAAGCTTCTTATTTTTTATATAAATTTAAATCCCTCTGCCACAGGTCACCCCAAGTGGTTCGCTACGTTTGGTGACTTAGCAGGGGTGACTGGGTCCATGGGATGAGGTTTGTCAGGGTCTACCCACCAGTTGCATGGCAGGCCGGATCGGGAGAGTGGTTGTGGGAGTGTCCCTTTGACTTCTCCGGGCGTACTCTCTCGGAATATCGCCTTGCATGCAGTGAGAGGGACGGATTATACGTCCGTCACTCCTGGACACACTGACCCCCAGATTCCTACTCATCCCCAAAGATGACAGGTCCTGACGGGAATCATTTTCCTCAGGGCCTCCTGTGTGGAGCTAATTTAAAAAAAAATATATAACTTTTTTTTACATTAACTCCACACAGGAAGGCCTGTGTGGGGGTTCAAGCCATTTAAGCTTCGGTTTTCCGACCCTCCTTTGTCCCGCATGTTTCCTAACCTGTTGTGTGTGATCGTCACAACAGTAAATTTCCAGCCCCGGGAACCATCCATTGGATAACCAACACCTCTGCCATAGATCATCCCATGTGGTTCGCTACGTTTGGCGACTTAGCAAGGGTGCCTGGGTGGAAGAGGATTGTCCAGGTCTTGGTGGCGGACGCAACTGCCCACCAGCTGCATGGTGGGCCGGATCGGGAGAGACCCTTTGACCTCTTCAGTTGGACTCTATCGACCCCAACGCCTTGCATTGCAGTGGGGGGGATGGCTTCATACACCACTCCTGAATTACTGACCTCCAGATTCCTACCCACGCTCACACCTTTTCCCTTCCCAGAATTTCCTCTCCTTCCTTCCTTCCCTTTATAAGACCCACCGCACAGCATCCCGAAAGATGACAAAGACACTGAGGGAAAATATTTTCCTGCATGGTTAATGTAAAAAAAAAGTTGTCCTGCGAACTCTTATCAATGAAAAAGTGTCACAATCAGTGGCAGTTAAATCAAGAACAAATGTCTCCTGAGATGGCAGTGACCAATTAGTATCCTACTAGTTCCCTCAGTGAGTGCACTGTCCATATTGAGTAGTCTGCTTCGTTGGTCTGTTCTAGTACTTTGGAATACCCCATTCCGGGTGGCCTCTCCGTTTCCTTCAAGAGCCGGGATTCAACCTAACTTTCAATATATATAAGAGAATAATAATAATGTATTTTGTTAAACGGTATTTTTGTTGATTATAATTCCAGCCTAGGGAGCAATCTCTGTACTATCATAAAGATCTCTCAGCCCATCAAGAACCACTGGGCCAAGTGCAAGGGCCTGAGTCTAGAGAGGCTGTTGGGAGATGGAGAGTATAAGGAGGTGTACAGACTGGAGATGATTAAGTGGAGCGAGGAAATGAGGGACAAGGACTATGGCTGCTTCTGCAAGCTTGCTTGTGACCATGGTGAGGATGAACATCAAGTGTCTTGTGTTAACCAAACCAGTAACCTGGCCTAAGACTAATAATAATTGATGTATGTTGTACAGTCAATTCTGATTTTGTACAGTCTTTTTCTACGGATTTTGATATTAATTTGTCATGATCTAAATAAGTCGGTTATTCACCAAGATTACAAGAAGGGAAGACCAAAAAAGTATAGTACACGTAGTACAGTTTTGTTATTGTTTTTGGGGTGTTATGCCGTGTTTCGCTACCTCCTTCTTTAGCCAATTTTTGGCCGTGAAAACCTAAAAACATACACCACGTAGTACAGTATTTTGAAATATGTCCCTTTTATTGTTTAAAAGATAAATAAAAGAGGATGTTAACAATAATTTTTTTCTAGAGGACTCAGCTCGCAGAAGTTGAACTCACAATGCCAGGGTGCTAATCTGAAGCTTTGAACCACTCGGTTTCAAATTAGACATCAACAATAATACCATAACCTTATTTGGTTCCCTTCTGGTAGTGATTTAACTTTTAACTGGTCTTTTCAACGCAATCTATTTTCATCATGCATCGTGTTTTAACTCACTTTCTACCAAACTATGGTCAAATTACAAATAGTGCCTGTCGTGGCACTGTATTTTGGTCTCTAAGAAAATAAATTCAATTTTAAAACCCTTGTGTGCTTTCTAACAAGTGCTTTAGTAAAAACTTCATGGATCACACTTGTGATATCCTTGTATGGAGGTAATCATCGATGGATCACATATCATTTGCAACAGCAGCATATTTATATGTTATCTCGTTGAAAAATCTTCCCACATTTATTAAAATATTTATTTTTTATTTTTACTTGCAGCCAAACCCGCTAAAGTCTGGATCGTGAGTGACATTCGAAGGCGAACGGACCTCAAATGGTTCAGGGAAAATTACGGCTCCAAAATTGTAACCGTGAAGGTTGTGGCAGATGAACATATTCGTGTGAAGAGAGGTTTAGTGTTCACCAAGGGAGTGGATGATGCGCCGTCAGAGTGTGATTTAGACGGGCTGGATAAATGGGACTACCTCATCAATAACAGTCATTCCTCTGAACACGTTGAAGAAAGCTTGGCTGATATATTGAATCTCATCAAGATGAAAGTAACTGAATGACTGTGAATTATTGAAAATATATCAATGATTATGTATACAGTACTCTCTCAGTAATCCACCGCTCGATTATCCAACAACTATTGTAATACTTTGTTATTTTTACCAATTGAAAGCTCAAAATCAACCTCTATAATTCACTAGAATTCATATGTCAAATTCAGTAGTCCACTGGGTGCCTAGATTCCTTTGGGTAACTGTTGGGTTACCTTACACTTTCTGACTCATTTAATATACTCCTGTCTAGCTTGCTCTCGTTGACTCTTTTACCAGTCACCAGGGTTAATTATTATTGCTTTAGGTCATTTCTGTTAGCCCTCTGTATATTATTGTTGCTTGTGGTCGAGCAAATTTTACGAAAAATCAATGGCGGTGTTTGTTTGTTTTTATAAAATGGCTGTTTTAACTCTTTGCGTATTTTGTGTTATTTTAACTAATTCTGTTTTTGAGGTAGTGGATTAGTTAGAGAGTACTAGTAGAAATCATGGAAGGAAAAAGGATCTTCTTCTTTATAAGGTGTAGTAGATTTTGTGGGGCTCACAGTGGATGCTGAGGTTATTCAGTCAGTTGACGGCATCGGGATGTCACCTGGTTCTGTACAGATGAGCCTCTGAGAAACTGATGAAGGGCACATTATTCTACAATATCATATTTCAAATATTTACATTCGCACAATTCAGAATTCTTTGGGTCCCATTTGCATCATATAAGCTTAGCGATTGTGATTGCACTTAATGTGTTTTAGTGAGGTATACGTCTTCCGAAGGAGAGAGAAAGAAGACAAGTAACTCGGGGCCTTCTGTTACACGGGCGTCTGCTTTATGTGAGTCATTGCGTCGACTTTCAGACTCTTTGGGTTCTCCAATACATACTATTATAGTGTTTTGTATAATGATTTATCATTATTACCGTAAGATATTGTTTTTTTAAAGGATTTTTGTATAGGTATTGCACATAATATGGTAGTAGGATTAATAATATATTTGAATCTATTAGAACTACAAACAGTGCGGTTTTATATACAAACATAAATAATTTTATAATGACGAATTTTACTAATTCGACCTAGATCTGTCCAATTGCAAGTTAGGAGGCAATCGTCACAAGGCAATCTCCAACTCTATTATTTAGTTTATTTTTTATTAAATATTTTTGGGATTTTTAGATCTTTTAATCATAATGTGTTGTTGGTTATGAAGTCTTGTACCATGATGATTATTACTTCATGTTTTATGTACGTTTGTTATTTGAAATGTTTTATTTATTATTTAATCGTAAGTTCTTCACGGGTTAAAATTTAAAATATATTTTTGTTAAATGTTGGGTTAAGGAAAATCTCTATTATTTTTATTGAGTTCTCTATATTAATGTCATGACCAATGAATTGAATTGAAATGTTTCGAATAGTTCTGTATAGCATAATTTTTAGATTTTTATTTAATTTTGACTGCATTTTATTTTTGTTACATTTTTATCAATTTATTTTAGGATTATGTATTTCGGCGAACTCCCTCTTTGAAAAGAGATCATCAAATAATGATTCCAATAAATAATATTTCCAATAATTAAATGTACCTTTGTGAGGCGGTTGTGGGTACTGCCGCCCTGGGTACCATTTATTGGATATTCAACACCCCTGGCATGGGTCACCCCAAGTGCTTTGCTGTCTGTGGTAACTTAGCAGGGGTGGATGAGTATGTGGGGTGAGGTTTGGCTAGGTCTTGGCGGTGGATGCGTTTGCTTACCTACTGCGTGGTGAGCTGGATCGGGAGAGTCTGAGGGAGACCTTTTAACCTCTCCAGTCAGACTCTTGACCCATCAGCCTTTCACCGCTTTCAATTCTGGACACACTGACCCCCAGATTTCTACCCACCCCTCATACCTTTTTCCTTCCCAGAACTTCTTCTCCTTCCTTTCCTCCTTAAAAAGTCTCTCCAGACAGTGACATTAAAGATGGCATAGGCCCCGAGGGAAAATTGTTTTCCTCAGGGTCCCTCAAAGATATTGAAATATAAGGATATATCTAATGGTGCTAGTTTTAATACGGAATTTAGTTGATTTTTCGAAGGTGTGCATTAAAATCAAATAATTTCAAAATCAATAATAGTATTGGTTAACAATACAGTTTGAATACGGAAAGAATTCGTTCATTTAGTTGATTTTTTTGAAGGTGTGCAGTAGTATTGGTTAAAAATATCGGCATTACCAGGAAGCACAGTCACACCCAGTAAAAACTGCCGATAGCCCATCTCCTTATATTTCAATATCTTTGGGGCTCCCTGTGTAAAACATTATAATATAACTATTGCTATGTTTTATTTTTTCTTTTATTCTTTGTGTGCTTTCTTTTTATGAATGCTATTGAAATGCACTATTTGGAATAATTTATCATTATTGTCATACATATTTTAAGTGTTGATATTATTGTACAAAGGCATTTATTCTGATTCTCATTACTTGTTAATATTTTTTACTAAATTGTACACCAAATGATTTATACTAATGTATTTGGAATGTTATTTTTATTTTGTAATGAGTATTGGAAAATATCGAAAGTGTTATGGTTAGTATATAAGTTTTATTCCTTCTCAATTGGTGCTGTTATTGTGGTATTGGTTTAATAAACATTCCCTGATTTAATGGTGTTTTAAAACTATAATACTTTTTATTTTATTTTATGTGATACCACACATAAGTCCCAAATGCCCAGAAACTAAGAAATTATGCAAGCTCATTTTTTGAGGAACGCTGTGACGCTGAAGGAAGTTGGGTAGGCAAAGGAGAAGGGAGAGATGCCTAGGAATCTGTTATATATACTTTATTTATTTCATTATAGTTACGTGAAAAAAAAACAGTCTCAAAAATAATCAGTCTCCTAATTTTTTTTATTTTGATGAAAATATATTATATATATACATAGAAGAGTTAATAATGAGAGGAAATTGGGATTCGAATGCAAGGTCTCATACTGATAATCCAGAGCTTCCCCAGGGCGAAAAATTCCCAAAAATCATCAAACCATTAATAAATTTTCGTAAAACCTGCTACAACATCAATAACTTAGTATTTTTTCAATATTAGCACTGAAAGCTATTATTTTATAAATAAATTAGTGAGTACCCAGCATATGTTACAAGGCCACATAAAGAAAGAAATTGTTTCTCCCCGCGTGTCCTTTCCTGTGCGTCCCCTTACTCGTTCCCATTCCCTTCTTATTTCCACTTTTCCTCCCCGTTCTCCTTCCACCTTCCCTGTCTTCCACCCTCCTGCATCACCCCTTCTCGCGAACCCTCCTCCTCCCTGCCTTCCCCCACCCTTATTCTTCTCCTGCCAAACCTCCTCCTTCCTTCCCCTCTCTCCTCCCGAATTCCCCTCTCCCTCCCACCATACCTCTGTGCTACTAAACTATTTGAAATACCCACCCATTGTAAACATTAACAGTATATATAGAAACTTTCACAAGTGTGTGCAAGTTTCATCGCAACCAGAAGTATGGTATGAGGAATAATTTCATAACACCAGAGCTCACTATTATATATGGAAACCATCACGGGCATGCATTGTTCTGCCATATAAATTATTTCTAGTGCAAATTTTGGTTGTTAAATAAAAAATAACTAATGTATTGTAAGAGTGTGGGGATGGGATCTATCCGCCTCCTCCACCTTCTCTCTCTCCCCCCCTGATGCAACTCTGAAGCCGCGCCTTAATGTAATTTTCTAATGGAATCGAATTAAAGAAATGCCAAAAGATGGCGCCACTTACGTTAACAGTTTGCGTGATTAGCATCGCCTGGCAGGCGTAAGCACTATGGATTTGTAATTTTGTGTATCTCTCCAGATATGGAGAGATTGACGATAAAATGATTATTATTATAACTGGCAGTTGTAAATAATAGAACTACGCGGCTAAATATTCTATATGACGTCAATGCCTGTCGCGGTTACTTTGTCCTGGTGAATAGCTGTCACTGGATCATAGTGGATCCGAGGGACTGGCTATTTTTAGAACCAGTTCCTATCGGATTTATAAAATGGTCACCAACAATCAAACTGGGCAAAGCCGAACCAAAAGCCGCCCGCAGGGCCCAGCAGCAAAAACCTGCGGAGCCGGTTTCTAACAGCTAGTATTTTATATATACGCCGACCACTAGCGTGTCGGTACGTTTTGCTTTTTTTGATAGGTTACTTCTTATAGGAGTTAATATCCTCAAAAAATCGTTGAAATTGCCTGGTTTGAATGCCATCAGCAGACATTTAGTATACAAACTAGACAATTATTTTTTTAAAGCATAACAGACACAGAATATACAGTTAACAAGAAAAATCTAAAAAATCAGCCATTTTTGGAGGCAAAAAATGGGGAGAAAATGGGCAAAAAATACATGTTCAAATTTCTCACTGACCGGGTTTCACCTTAACATCCTATTAAATGCGTACAGATAGATATAAGACTATGTGTGTTTTTAACAAGTAAAATAAAAAAAATACAATGTTATACCTATATGGATCGTAAGAGATAGGTTTGTCTTATATTTTTATATAGAAAAGTTACAGGGTCATGTCGATGTAATGAATGCAGCCTTCACTTGATTTTAAAGTTTTCAGAATGTTAGTTGCAAACCACGGCCGACAGGTGGCAGCGTAAGTTCGAAATGGAATTGATAAATACGCAAAGGTTGTTGTATAGATGTGAAAATAATATACTACTGTGAAATGGCGTCGCACCTCTGCTTCTGAACAAAACAATTTAGAAGGCCGCCTTTGTTATGCAACACTTATATTTTTCGAACCTAATAGATATATAATGACATGAAAAAATTCTCACCAGTGTGACGAGTGATGACGCAAATTATATGTACTTTTTGATGATTTATAAGTATAAATTTTAGAATTTACAAATTTAATCTGAATGCGAAATTTAAACATTATTATTTTGCTTTTTGGTTCAATCGGATTGCGGTGTGTCAATTTATTATTATCATAAAAATTGGAGAAACAAAAAAAAACCCCGATTCCCGCCATTTTATTTTTTCTAAAGGCGAACGATACGAAATTGATGGACACAAATTCTGCTATGAACAGCGTAACTTTTTGAAGTGAAAACTTCTTTAGCAGCGTTGTGATTTGAAACTCTATAAAACTTAAAATAGCGACACTAAAAAGAGACGAACATACATATCTGTAGGGTTTAGCCTGCGAGAGGATGAGATAATATAATCGGTCTCCTCTTTGTGCGGTGCTTCGTAGCCTACCTCCACTCTTGTCTACTTTAGTTTTCAGAAGGTTTCACTTCTACCGCGTGTGAATTACACACTCTGTATTTTTATAGAATATTTCGACGGTTCAGAAGAATAATGTCAGTTTTGCGATTTTTTTGTAATTTTGCCGAGCATTTGAATGTTTCGTTTCCGAATTCTAATCGTTTTTGAGATAAATAATTGTAGCATAAGAAAAATAGATATACAACTCTTTTCATTTCATCCAAAATTCCGAAAATTCAGACTTTTAGAGATGGTTCACACTCAGCTATCAAATATAAAAGATCATAGCACGCCAAATAACGCTCCATACAATCCCTTCAGACCGTTCACACCTAAGCGTTTTTAAGCGCAGATCAATCATAGACAATACACATCTCAGACGTAACCGCTCCAGACGCGATATCCCAGAAGATAACTCTCCCCTTCTCCGACTAAAACAGGAGAGGGGGTCATTGTAATTACGGAGCTGCCTAGACCCGTGGATGACAGATGTCAAGTTGACAGATTTCAGTACAAAAAATATGCGTTCCGTTGCCGCTCCCTAATTCGACTGACCCCCTCTCCTACCACAGGAATAAATATTTGATAGCCTCGTGTGAAAGGACAAAAGATAAGCGCTCGCGAATCAACAGATATCTGCTCGCAGATATATAACTAAGTGTGAACTAAGCTTTAAATGAACAAAAAGTAAATAATTAAAATAAGCCTAAACGATTTTCAATTGTTAGCTGATCCGACACAAATGAGATCTACAAATTAAACTTGATAACAATAAATAAATTATAATATGTGAACTTGTATTTATAAAAACGTATATTATTTCTCCAAAAAACCATGCTTTTTGTTATTATTTTAGGCATGAATAATAAATTGACTTGAAACATAAAAGCATAGACGTTCAAATTCTCCGTTTTTGTGAAAAATCACTTATTTTTTTTTTTCAAATCAAAATCAAAATTTTTATTTTTATTTTTTTTTAAACTCTGATAGACGAGCCTATCAGGGAAAGAAGAACAAACCTAGGTACGCTAAGCGGGGAGGGGACTCACCTGTCCACCTTTCTGCGATTTAAGGGTCTACTATTCGTGAACACAGCGCTGAAAAAGAAGAAGATGGAGAGATATGTAATTACGAGTGTTGGACAGAACGCGCTAATATGGTTAGTCGTAGAATAGCAACGAAAATTGCGAAAAAGCTTAATAAAACATGACTCGTTTAAAATAGAGCAAAAATCTGGTGGAATGTATCTTAAGTATCGTTCAAAGAAACATTGTGAATTTTTTCACAAATATAACTTGTAAAATAAAAGAAATAGACTTGTTTAAAATAATTTTCGGAGCATACTTTGCGATTTTTTTCTATCGAGGGAATTTCATATAATTTGCGTTTCGGCGTGGAACGTATCGGTAACGTAACGGTTTGACAGAAGGTGGCAATAGCGAAATTGGAAAACGCGCACGTCCCGGTTAGACGAGAGGTCTGGGTTCGAGTCTCAGTTGCGACCATTGTCTTTTTCTATTTTTCTGTGTCTTGTTTTCTTTCATATTTTCATTTAGATTATAAGTGTTATCTTCTTCTTCAATGATATATTACGTTGATGGGAATAACCTTCAAAAGTTATAAAAAGAGAGTTTTTCTCGTAAAAAATTGAATTTTGTATACAATTTGGTTAGTTACTTTTTCATGTGTGTTGTAATTTGCTCAACTCTATGCAACCCGATTTGAAGGCGGCACGGTTTTTTAACCGTTTTTACGATCATTCAGATCATGCGCAGAAAAGTCCCACAAAAGACCGCGCTGAAAACCGTTCCTTTACTTTAGTGAACTTAACTTTCATGTGTAGGTTTTTTTAAAATTTCAATGTGCACTCTTCGATGATCAACGTACGACTTCAACGTGACAAAAATTTGGTCACGTGGTCTCCAGCTCTTCACGTGGAGGCAAGTCTATCATTTTGGATGCTTATGGTACCTAGGTACATTTTGTACGTAGGTAAATAAAACCATGTTTGCAATAAAGCTTAGTGTTTAAGTGAAAAGTTTTTTTGAAGTGAAAACTTCTTTAGAACCGTTGTGATTTGAAACTCGATGAAACAAAAAATAACGACCGAAAAGAGACAAACACGTACATCTAGGTACAGGATTTAGCTTGCGAGAGAATGAAATAGTATAATCGGTCTCCTCTTTGTGTGGTGCTTTGTAGTCTCCCCATTCTGGTCTAGGTATTTTAGTTTTTTAAAGGTTTCACTTCTACCACATGTGAATTGCACACTCGGTTTTTTTTGAAATTTTTTATAAAGGATCAATGTATCGGCGTATGGAAAATTCCCCGAGAAATACACATAAAATATTGTAGGTAACATTTAGGTATTAATTAATTTTAATTTTATTGTGCGGTGTATGAGCGTCGCGTGTTGGAAATAAAATGTTTATTGTGTACAAGTACGAATAATATAATGTGTTCAAGTAGTAAATGTTGGCGTGGAGCTACAACAGGACGAGTTGAGCACGAAAGGGTTGTTAGGAAAATACCTCAGCGTAGGTAAGTAAGGTAAGTAAGGTAAGCGGATTCGGACGTTTCAATTTTAGTTGATCAACTCGGCACTTGAAAGCATTGACAAGTGGTGTGAACCTTCTTTTAACAAAGTTGAACAAGTTTTTTCAAACAATTTTTGCCGTTCAATAAAAGTCAATCAACTAAGAGCCCGTTCACCAGTGGCGGATTAAGCCCGTCAAAGCCCGGCAAAGCTTGATGTAATTTTACAAGCTTTTTATTCAATTCACACGGGCCTCCGGTCCTGGGGGGGCCTCCAAACGCCTCCATGTTTCCTTGATGAAATCCTTAACAAAGCCAGGACACTGTAAAAAAAAAACATTTTTTTAATTTCATTTTTTGAAAGATGCATTTGTTAATAATGTATTGTTCTCACCAAATGTTTTATGGAAATTCATAAAATTGACGGAGATACAGCATTTTATATGAAACCGTTTAAAACAGTTTGTATGTTTCACGTACAATGCTGTATCTTCGTCAATTTTTGGAATTTATTTAAATTTGGTGAGAACATTCTTAACAAATGCATATTTTAGAAAATGAAATAAAAAAAATGACCAAAAATTTGGGAACATGGAGGCGTTTGGAGGTCCCCAGGATCAGAGGCCCGGGGAGGGCCGCCCACCCCCCCCCCCCCGTTAGTCCGCCGCTGATTAGGAGAAGTAGTAATTTTATTTAAAAAAAAATGTAAATTACCGGTTCAGGTTGAATATATTTATTCCTATTTTATCTGTATGTGATGATATTTGCATGGGACCTCCCAACTCCAAACCACCTCTTAAATAGGTACTAAGCATATTTTAAAAACTAACAAAAACATGCCGTATGGGCTATTTTTAAATTTTTTTTTTCGTAGCTTTTAATGACTTTACAAAGAGGTGTTGAGTTGAGTTGATTCTGACTTGGCATGGAACCGTCGCAACCTCCCGCTCAGGAGGATGATAATTCAAACGAGATTTTTGTACGAAATAAGTTATTTTTTAAAATCAAACTCTCTAATTTGAGTAATCCCAAAAAAAAACTTATTCGGTACTCGACCTGCATTAAAAAAATCCCGTTTCATAGCAACCCTCCTCGTCAATATTATTTATCAAAAGTGTGCTGTATTTTTTCCCTGATTAAAAAATAATGCAAAATTGAGAATTTATTCAAACTACGCCTCTCGTGGTGTTCGCTCGCTTACACTCGCCACCTACAAAAACTACACTGTGTTTACAACAAATTTGACCGGTTAAATAACGATAATTTAATTGTTTTGCCATTAATAATGAGCAGCTCTGGAATTTTTCGTTTTGCCACCGCCAGGCGGATACTAATTATTAGTTTCTTAATTTTTTTTAGTATCTCCTTTAGTTTATTTATCGAATTGTTTAATAAGTCAGCAGTAGGATGTAGGCCACCCACCAGGGTTGCTTACTTTATGTGCAATTAATACAATACGTACCGGATGCTAATTAGGGGGCGGATACCAGATTAAATAAGGGCCGACGCATGCAGCGCCACCAGCCCAGAAGTGTGGCGCATTACTACAATATTTTGTGATATACTCCATCAAGTCAGGGCCGGCCTTGAGCGAAACGGCGCCTGACGCTGTGGTAGATGTTTTGTTATTATCAGCGCCTCAGCTCCTGGGAAAGTCGGCGCCCAGAATGGACTGTCCCGATTGCACCTGCAGAGACCTGCCCTTCTACGAAGGTTCAGGAGAAGAAGGTTCAGGGCAATAAGTAATTTAAATTTTTTTTTTTTTTATAAAATTAAATAAAAATATGTTGTAAAAAATTTTAACCGTTTCATTTCATATTTTTGTCGCACCTACGATTCGGACCGATGAAATGAGAACGGAATTTTTCATGGTTTATTCTGTGACAAAACTGGGGAATCCCCTTTCTTTAAATGAATGTATAATTATGTCATTTTGATCACTGTAGCGACTTGCAATACCATCTGTAGTGACGTGCAAGAATTATTCGTATTTTATTTTGCCCTTGAACTGTTAATGATCAATATTCAGTGAGAATGATTGAGGAAGGTCTGTGGGCGATGCTTTGACAATTCTAAGACACTTTCATGGATCACTATGTATTCCGATGGATCATCAAATCATCCACGTGTTACACATGCAAAAGTACAAGGAAAACCATTTTCGTGTCCTGGGTGCAGTATCAATAAAAGCTGAGGACTCGTGTACAGATTCACTCCTAGGTTTAAACCATTTTCATGTTCCGAATGATCTGTCAAAATTCCAGTAACGGATTAATCTGCTGATGCATTTTGAAGAAAATTGTTCTAATATTTCGAGTGGAGTTAAAAAATTTGTTTCAAATCATTCTTCAAAATTCGTAATTCGTAGGAAAACTGTACGTATAGTATGAGAGTAATACTAATTAAAGCTGGGGAATCGCAAGCAGATTCACACTTAATTTAAAACCTGTTTTGTGTTCAGAATGTAAAATTCCAGTTGTGGATTCATCTGCTTACACATTTTGAAAGAAAACATTATCTTGTTCGAAGTGCTGTCAGAATAAAAAAAAAACTATTTTCATGTTCCGAGTGTAGTTATAATTCGCCACATACAGATTTCATTTAAACCAGTTCTGTAATCAGAATGTAAAATTCCAGTTGGAATCATCTGCTGACATATCTCGAAGGAAAACTTTCTCTTGTTTGAAATGCGGTTATAAAATTCTTATTGCAGACTATTTTTGTGCCGAAAGAATCGAGGAAAAACCATTTTACGGTCTAGATGTAGTTTTAATTCGCCATAAACAGATTTCATACCAGTTTTGTATTCAGAATGTAAAATTCCAGTTAGATTCATCTGCTGACAAATTTTGAAGGAAAGCATTCTCTCATTCGAAGTGCAATTATAAAATTCTAGTTGCGGACTATGTGTGTTCTGCCAGAATCAAAGAGAAACCATTTCCATGTTCTGAGTGTAGTTTTAATACACCGCATACAGATTTACTTTAAACCAGTTTTCAATGTGTAATTTTTAAAAATGTAAAATTTCAGTTGTGGAATCATCTCCCGACACATTTCGAAGGAAAACATTTCTTATGTGAAGTGCAGTAATAAAATTCTAATTGCAGACGAATATGAAAGTGCAGCCAATCAAAGATAAACCATTTTCATGTACTTAGTGTAGTCTTAATTCACCCCATAGAGATTTATTTAAAACCAGTTTTGTGTTCAGAATATTACGATAAATTAAATAAAAAGTTGCAAATTCATAGTGGACCGAGTCAAGCTTTACGTTCGAATTGCATGCCAAATTTTGTAACTATTGTTGTAATGTATAACTATTATTTTGGGACTCTAACGCAAAATCAATCTTTAGTTTAAACCTGCCTTGTGTTATTAACACATTGTGAAAATTCGAGATACGAAATCCTATTATATGGATACCATACTCTTAAATTTTCCTCCGCCCCGGGCGGCCGACACCCACGCTACGCTACTGCAATAGCTATAAAATTTTTATGGTTATTAATGGCGTAACAATTTATTGTTATAATAATGACAATCGTATATTTTATTTATTAAGTTAAATGGAACAAATGTGCATGTGCTCTAAAAATTACACAGCTCGATTTTAACGTTTGAAATAACCTCACATACCCCTGGGGGGTACGCGCTCCATTAATTAGGAACCACTGCCCTAATGTGATAAAGGAAGTATATGTTTTTTTACAAATATTAAAGAATTTTACGAAAATATTAGACAAATTACTCAATCAATTTTAAGAACTCAATCGTCCAAAACCATTAAAAAGCCTTAGATGCATAATGCATTTTTTATTAAAAAAAAAACTTTACAACAAAGAAATTAATAATTCATATTTTTTGTATTTCTTGGGAATTAAGTATGTATCAATTTTATCATTTAGAAGAGTTTTACTTTCCATGTACAATTGTTACTTGAATTTTAATTTTTCTGCTACCGATTAATCGCATCCGTGTCATTTACTAGCAACTTAAAACTAACTTAAAATTTATACAATTTCAAAAATGATTAGATTTTTTTAGGTGGGGTTAGTGAGAGGGGTGATTTTGGGGGAGGGAGAGAATGGTGGGAGGAGTCGCCATAACTTGGAAACATTGTCGATACGGATGATTTACGGGGTGCTTAATAGATAAATTCATTTTTGATTTAAGTTTTTTGTTTATTTCTAAGGTTTCTAAATAAAATTTATGAAACAAATGTACATGAAAAGTAAAACTCTTCCAGACAAAATAATAATCCCTATTTTATACATTAGTTCCACATTTAAGGTAAGATTTTGGAAAAACCTTCTTTGTTGATAAATAGAATCTTTCACGCAGTGATTATGGAACTATTTGTAGCCATGCAACACTTGAGGGTTTCTATATAAGCTTTCAAATTATCCGATTTTCTATAAAAGCTTTCAAATTATCTGAAATCAAATGTTTTGCAAATCTTGCAGTACTTAGTTTTAGGAGGTTTCACCGTCCGCTTCATAGCTTATCCATAGGATAACTTATATTTTCGGTTAACGATTTAGGGTTTTTTTTTATTTATTAAGACGGAATTTACTATTCGGTACTCGAACCTATAAAAAGTGGCTATATATCTGTTAAGTTGGCCGAGTTTTCTAACTATTGTGAGAATTTTATTTTTATTAATATTCGTTGTAGTATTGATAATCTATAAGGAAGATGGTGAAATACCCCCTTAATATAAATAACTGAATGTTCTCTTTCTGAATAGCTCTTTCTTCTTGGAATGCTACCGCTTATTATTATTATTTTTTACATTAGCACACACAGGAGGTCCGGGGGAAAAATCCCTCAGGGCCTATTTCATCTTTAGGGATGCCGTGTGGACGGTCTTTTTAGGGAAAATAAGGAGAGAAAGTTCTGTGAAGGAAAGAGGGATGGGTAGGAATGAGGGGGTCAAAGTGTCCAGGAGTGATGAATGTATGAATCCGTCCCTCCCACTGCGGTGCAGGACGATAGATTCCTGCTGGAGAGGTCTAGGTTAGGTCTCCCTTAACCACTCTCTTCCGACAAAGCAGTAGGTGGACAAATGCATTCACGTAGACAAACCTCACCCCATGAACCCGGGCACCCCTGCTAAGTCACCAAACTTAGCGAACCACTTGGAATGACCTACGGCAGGATTGTTATCCAATAAATAGTTTCCGAGGGGGAGGTATCGTACCCGCTTCCCAAAATGATTATACGTGCCTGAAATCTTCAGTTGCTGTAACATTTTCAGCTTACTGTGATGGTTTAAGGAGATTTTAAAATATTGTCAAGTTATTTATAACAAGGGAATAATTGTTTTTCTCTAAAGAAGAAATGGCCTTCATGTAGTTTTGCAGGGTTTTTTGAAAAACACTCTTTTCATGTCCAGAAACACGAGACTTCTGAATCAATGCAAAATTTAAAAAACCCATGAGAGGGAAAAATTTTAAAGCGCAAATGACAATATAAGGAACAGTACCTTTGAATGATTTGTTCGTTACTAAAATTTATGATAAAAATAAAGAATTCAAGGAAAAATAAAATTAGAAAGGGCTACTACAGATCTGCAATATATTACCATCATCCACTAGAACCTTCAATAGCAGACTACCACCCTTTAGAACCTAAAATAACCTCCTACCGCCCACTAGATCTAGATCACTCAAAAACTCGCTACCACTGGGTAAGACCTACCACTATCTTCTAGGACCTGCAAAAACCTACCACCGACCGCCAGAACCTGCAATAATCTGCTACCACCCACTAGAGCCTGCAATAACTTGCCAGCACCCTTTACAACCTGCTGTAGCCCGCCCTTAATTCCCTTCGGTTATGGATTCCCGGAATGGATTGGCGCGACTGTAATACTCGTGTGTTCTACTATAAATAATTCCCATAAAAACTTAAAACGAGTCAGTATCGATATCGCATTATGCGAAGGTGCCCGATGAGCGGCGGAGGGTGCCGAGCGACGGCGGAGATTGCCGAAGCGAGTTTCCTTTCGGCACACTACTGGAGTGCCGCGAAACCTTTACCACTAAAACACAACAGGGGAGTTTGCACGAGGCCCGCGGTAGGGAAGACTCTAAGAAAAAATAGGAAAATTCTTTAAAAAAGAACACTATTGCTTCGAATTATTTGACGCATTGGTATGGTGTTAGTGGAAATACGAAAGAAAAGAACACAAATTTGTGTTTTTTCTAAGTTTAAAAATGGGTAGGTGCTCCTCCAATTTTTTGAAGTACAACACTCTTAAATGACATGAATAATATGTTTAAATTGTCTGACCGAAGGATCCTGTTCGTTTTTCAATGTAAAATTCTAAATAATAAAATTCCACTACGTAATACTAAGTCGAGATTTATTTCAGATTACACATTCTGGGAATAACTGTACTTCCATAAGTTTACCTCTTTGTCCAGTATACTTACGGAAGGAAATAATTATCCAGAGTCAGTGGATAACTTAAATTTATCATCAAATAAGTACAAACTATTGTTACGGAGGCAGTTAATTTATGTACAATGCTTTATAATTTTTACTACGTATTTCTATGAAAGCCCCATAAATGGGCTAATAATAATTAAATAAATGAACGTTTAAACACAAAATTAGCCTATTAATAATTACTACGTAAATTAAATGTATCTAGGAGTATTTCTTGGAATAGTGGCTTAAGAATAGGAATCCAGTGTTAAAGGAACGAAGATGTTTTGATTAAATTCAATTCAAATTATTTTTTTTTAAACATTAAAAAGTTTAAATTTCAAAGCGATTTTAGAAACGAAAAAATTAAGATTAGATAAGCAGATTTAAACAATTCAAACATCAATGAAGCACAATCAGACTAACAGCAACAAAGCTTGCTGTCTAAATTGTACTTCATTGATGTTAAACATATCGATATTCAAAGTGATTCTATTTAACAACAAGACAGCTCTCGCGACTGGCATGACCATCGGCAAGTTAGTTCTGCAAGTCGGAAGATAAGACAGTCTATGCTGTCGATGACGGAGATAACCATCATTGAAACTAATGCTCTCCATGATAATCGAGTTTTCGACCAACCACGAATCAGTCTGAAGAAATGTATTACAATGATTGATGAGGTAAATACTATGAAATCACTTATTGATTTATGAATTGATACTTCTTATAAACTTTTAACTATTTGAACTATTGTCTCGCTGTGGACTAAAATGATTTTAAAGGTAAGTATCTACTATTTTAATTTAACATTTTATTAACAAACTAATTACATCTCAAACAATATATTCTGCTGACAGTCCAATCTCGGTCCATCTTCTGATCCAAATCATCTCCCTGTGTCCCTTTTTAAATCTTGAATAGATATAACATGCATTTTCCATCAGCTACCTTTCTTCTCATATATTTTCAGCTTCAACAACCTCAATATGCTGTATTTTTTAATCTTGTCAATCAAAACTCCGGCAAGGCTGAGGTCCTGGGTTCAATTCCTAGAAGCGGATGACCACATTCACATTTTTCGTTTGTGAATTATCTAATGGTTAAATATTACAATTTGAGGTTATTAGGAATTATTAAGTATTTCAGGGATGATGATTTGTGTTGTGGATGTCAACGTCCGCCTGTGTCGGTGGGCGGGTAGTTTGGTAGTTTGGGCGGTCGGTCGGTTGGGAAGGCCTGCATTAGCGAACTTTCATTGATCGGGCTGGGCGGCGCCGTTGTTCGGCTGGGCGGCCCGCCGTCGCGCAGTCCGCCGACAGCCGCCGCCTCAGGTGCCCGCCCCGGTGTCTGTCTCAACCCGGCCCCGGCCTGTCAGCTACATCAGGCTCGAGCAGGCCTCGCGCAGGCAGGCGGCTAGCCACTAGCCACTAGCCACAGTGCACAGGGCCACAGGCCACAGGGCCTCAGTAGCCACTGCCATCCGCCACATACATGGATTAGTAGCCCAGTGCCGTGCAGTCAGACCGACCAGTGAACATACCATTCCGGACAGCCATTCCCCTATTCCGACCGACTTCTATCCCCGCGATGAGTGAACGCGCCAAGAGCTAGGTGATTGTTGTTTTGTATTGCGTAACCGCCGCACATCGCTTTGTCTGAGCTTGTTATGGTGTCCGGGCCGGCCGTCCTCGCCAGTGGCGTCTGAGCACCGTGCCCGGCCTGAGAGCACCCACCACCCGCGAGCGGCCACCAGTGACCTGCGTCATCGTCACCGTCACCAGCCACCGTCACCCGTCACCACCGGTAAGTCGGAGGCTGCTTACTGCCGCTTCTGTCAATTCTGCCAATTCTGCCACTTGCGACGCGCCACGCCACGCCACTGCTTGCACTGCGCCAATCCATCCACCTCGCGTGCCACCAACATTCCGTGATATGATTTATTCAAACTGTTTTAAAATTACTAAATTCATGGAAGAGTCTATTAACTTTTCTATGTTTCCTTCAGCGTAACAAAACATATTACGTTTCTACCGAGCAATCGATATCATTTTATAAACTTTAACTATCCTTCTATTTTAAACAAAGCTAATAAAAAATACTCTTCAACCTTGCTTACAATGCTTCGCTTTGCAAAGCTGCTTTAATAGTTTCAATAAACCTCTCTCTACACCCATATATTTTCAACTGTTATAAATAAACACATTATTATGTATTCAATCTCATCTTAAAAACATCGCAAAACAATTAATATAAAAAAAAAGTTTATCATCGAAATGAAACTTTAGTGTTAGTTCATTGTTTAAACTAAACATCGACCGTAAACGTAACAACTTCTGTTTTGTAATCGACGTCCTTGTGAGTTTTGTGACGCAGAATGTAAGGTATTACATGACAGATCCTTGGGCAACGGAAACATCCCTCCAGGCCACTCTAAAGGCAGGAGTCACGATTACGTAAGGTGACCCACGGCACTGCGGCTCCTCGAACTGCTTTACTTGCCACCGTCCTCCCGTCCTTCACCCTTCCTTTCTTCTTTCGTGCCTTCCTCACCGAAGCCCGAATCGTAAACACTATTATTTTTCTCATTTTCTTTTGTCAATAATTACCGCGGCAGGAAATGGTGAGGTATGGTTGAGGGTAATCGAAAAAATCGATAAGTTCAGGCCAAATGGGCCCTCTGAGTTATTTCCCCGTGTGTACTGTGTAAGCTTCTTTAGTTATTGGTTGCTAAGCATTTTGTGTCGGCGGTGCGGACTTGTGAAAGAAATGGCTTTTTCATTTTCTTAAAAGCTTTCTCGACTTATTTCTATATTTACTCGTCATATTGACAGGCCGATAACCGTGGGAATAAATAATAATACACCGAGTATATACTCACTAAAACATCGATTATTTCCTTGGAAAGTTTATCTATGTTCATTGTGTTAATGGGTTACTTTTCTTTACAGTTAGGAAAATGCTTTCTTTAGTACCCACAATTTACGATTTCATAGTTACAAAAATTGTAAATATTTAATTCATATTAATCTGTTTACGAAACATTAGAAAAGTGACACCTACGTATTCCATTGTTTGAGTGACATTCAATAATCACCCCCATTTACTAATTAACATATTTTAAATTTTACACAACTGTTAAAAAACAATTTATCTTTTAGTGTAACTTTTTAAACATATTAAGGCCCTAAATGATTATTCAAAGTTTATTCTTTCGTACATTATATTACATGTATCTGTACACAATATCTATGGAATGGATTACAAAGTATTTACATTTATACGGTGATTGTAATATTATCAGTGAATACAAAAATATCAAATTAAGTGCCCCAATAGATTAGCAAAATAAACTAATGGTAGATAAAAGTGATGTAATATTTAATCAGCTTACTAAACACATTAGTAAATGAAATAAATACTTAGCAATGGAATAATTAAATTTACCAACCGGTTTCGCTTGGCTTAAGCTTTATGAGGCTTTTAAACCATTATGAAGCTTAAGGCAAGCAATATCGGTTGGTAAATTTAATTTGAAGTGGTTTAATTAAAAGTCTTTGTTTCATTTGATGATAACATATCAGAAAATATCAAACTACAAAGTGATAGCATTCCAAGAAAAAAAATAATAAAAAAATATAGTAGGTGTATGTATAATTCAATTTGAACTTAGGCAAAGAAATTTTGATTTTTACCAAATAATTATAATGTTTTATTACGGTGTCCGGAAATTCATAGTTCGAACGAGAAACAGGTGATTTGCGTCTCATCTGGAGACGCTTTCGTGACATAACTTTTTTATTTGAGCTTTCGATTTTGTGTATATCCAGTAAGAACTTGGAACTTTTCAGGTCAAATTAATAAAAAATTCGGACACCAGGCTTTAAGATTGGTGTTAACAAAATTATGGAAATGCTCAATAAGAAAATAAAAAATGTTTTTTGAGTTCTCTGTGTGACGTAGATTCAGCAGTTTCCTGCTTGAGTTTACATAATAATAAATGAATTATTATAGAAAAAAAAATATTGGTAACCAAATTAAAAAAAAGCAATTAATTCATTTAAAAATAATGATTACGGCACGTTCCAGAGTGGAAGAGTTATCGCCCTGGTGTAAGATCACCATTGAAACTTTGGTTGAAATGGCTTTAGCCTTGTTAGGTGACCACATCTGATTATCCAGGTACTTACCCGCCTTCCTCTTCCCCATCTCCTTCCCGTCCCCATTATCTTCAGCCTCACAACATACCCCAATTGGGGATGCCCTAGTCTCACTGGCTCCAGACGTTAGCACCTGAGTTTCTTGTGAGGTATTCACATAAAAAAAAAAAAATTAAAAAGGAAGTAGTTTGAAGAAATTAGTTTTACTGATAATTAAAAACGATCGTAATGAAAATCAACTAAAGGGCATTTAAAAACAAAACTTTTTTTTGTGAATTGCCGCCGAAAGGACCAAAGGGCTTTACACAACTAGAAATTAGCAAATAAAAATATCTTCAAAAAATTTATTTTTTATGTATACAGATTAAAAATAACTGGCGTAAAACGAATAACTGTCATAAGGATCAAATTAAAATTTAAAGTTCGGCAAGTAATTTAATTTTTATTATTGTGACAGCTGCTTCGGCGTTCAAGGTCATTTTCAAACTGTCACAACAAAAAAAACTAAAATGCTTGCAGAACTTAATAATAAAATGATTAAATTTGATTTAATAAAATTAAAAACAAAATTCAGTAAAATTATCAAGAAAAACAAATTTGATGCAATTTTGTAAAACACAATTTTCTGACGAGATGAATTTGACGTCGATCTAAGTTCTTTTCCAATTAAATTTCACACTCACATTTTCGTTAAGAGACGAGCTTTAAGTTTCGCTCCAAATCAGGCTTTTACGAGGACCTTCACTTAAGCCTCGGGTAAAAGCAGCGATCACCAACAGTATTGAACCGAATTGGGTCACTATATTATGATTTAAGGGGGTCATTCTAGTAAATTCTGCTTTGCCGGACTACGGGCCCCGGTTCCAGGAGTAAGGAGTGGGGGCTAGGAGTAAGGGGGGGAGGAACATTGGTTTTGCCAGTTTATAAGTTGACTAACAACCCACTAACTTTATTTGGATCCATTCCAACACGGCATGCTGGAGAGCTCATACTTTAGAGGTACTACATTCTGGTCATTTCTGATTCCCAGTAAGGCTGCAAAAGAATTAAACTGAAAGCAAAATAAGAATTTTCCTACTATTTTTAATTAGTGAAAATTGTTTTAAAATAGTCACTCATTAATATAATCAGTGAAAATTAACTTAAACGAGTCACTCGTTAATAAAATCAGTGAAAATTATCTTTAACGAGTCACTCGTCACTTTCAGCTTATGCTAGTCGGAACTGCGCCTCATTGATGAATTCGGCAGCCACCTCTGATCTGGAGCCCCATATATTTTTTGTTATCACTTATGACTTTTCTGAGATAATTCTGAGTTGGCTTCATTCTGAGTTGTCCGGTCACCAAGTTTTTCTGCATTATAATTGATTTGGTGGTACTATGAGTGGTCAGAATCTATAGTATCACATAAACGGCACACTTTTGAATATAACTGCATTATCAACTAAAATACCGATTTTTCGGAGATGTCTGACTGATCTACTGGACGATCGATATCAATGTAGGCCGAATACATTGTTTGTTTACATAAAAAAAAAGTACGATTCACTTCAGATAAAACTGTGTTTTTTGTAGAGATCAAGCAAGTATGCTGGTGATTTTACATTCAGTGTTACCCTCAAGAAAAATGATAAACTTCGCTTTTACTGTAACTAAGTAGTCATATTGCTAGAGTGAGCAGTAATGTAGAAGAGGGATGGTTTGAAAATACTGGCGAGCTTTTAGTATCTAGACTAAGGTGTTATAAGAATTTTGGAATGCTGTTTTCACCGTATAATTTTTTTTTTACTAAAGACACATCATGATGTGCCACATCGTGAAATGGCGGCAGATCATGACGAGGCGCTTCATGATCTTTCTGAATTTATTATTGGCCTACGACATATACATTGATAAACACAAGCTTTGGACGAGGACACCCTAAATACACAATAAAAGCATTCAATTCATCTTTCACTTGATACAAAAAATGAGGTAAGCAAAAAGAATATCAGATATAAATTTAGAAAATGGAAGAACTAAAAAGCAATATTACAAAAATTTGGTGACGTAAAGTAATAAAATATACACCTGTAACACACAACTAGCGCTTTTATAATGACCGTGACGATTCACGATTACGGTACCGTGACGGTAAAGAAGACAATATACATACGTTCCTTATCACTAAAATGCTGCAGCTCTTTCTTAAACATTAAATAAAGGTGAGACGAAAGATGAGACACGCAAAATACGAGTGACTGTGTCCTCCAAAGTAGTACTTTTTTCTAGAATTTAATTATCTTTATACGTGTGAGGGAGATGTATGATAATGATTGTATGTTTCCTTTGAGGGGGGGGGGGGGGGGTGCAGACATACGTTCACCATTTGTCTTATTTTTTACTATTGTTATTTAGTGTGTAAGAAAGATACACAGCAATGTATGTACTAGAGCAAAAGCAAAACTATCAGCATTTTTTTATTTTTTTTATTTAAATAAAACATACAACGAAGTTGCATTCCCATGAGTTATCAAAACTCATTAAGGGATCGCCAATTGGTACATTTGAAAAGATAAACCCAACCCAATTGACATTTGACGTCTTTTAAATTTTGAAATTCGCTCACACTTCAATATTATCCTTGTAGCTATATTCCATACTTTCAAAATTATCGTAACGGTTAATAGTATTGTAGTGAGGGAGTTCTACGGAGACGTCACGGTGCGGTGTGTGAGAGAGATGAAAGAAAATTATCACTGTTTTTCCTTCGGAGGAAACAGACCTATGTAAATTGTGTATCTCATCTTTTGAAAGAGTTGCTGCATTAGAGCGATAAGAAACGTATGTTTATTGCCTTTTTTGCCATCACGGTACCGTAACCGTGAATCGTCACGGTAATAATAAAAACGTTCAATACCGTTATAAAACATACATCATTATACACAATCGTAACTCATAATACTCGTTTATGCCAATTTTTTTTTCATTACCGGTTTTAAGTATTTTATTAAAATTTATTACTTAATCTTCTTAAATTTTGACTAGTAAAATAGGGGTCTCAGCACGGGGAACCCTTCCAGTGAACTCAACGATATCAATCTGTTGTAAAATGAAAGTTATTGTACCTAAATAAAAAAAAATATATTCAGAAAACCTACACGACACATCGTTTATAATTTAAAATGGTCTCCCTCACTATTTCACAGACGGGGGAGGCAAAAGGTGCACGACTGCGATAAACCGAAATATCCAAACACAAAGGGATTTATGGCGTCATCGTCCTGCTAACTCTTGCAAAGAATAGATAAGAAAGAACCAGGAGAACTTTACGAAGAGGAAATGATTTACAAAAAAGATATTCTATTTCTCTTTAAGACCTAAAAATAAACTTTCAATGGCTGGCGCTGGAAAAAAGTTTAACGAGTCATCATTCTTTAAATATTTATATAATCAAATTAAACTTTAAAACATAATATTTCAAATGCTTTAACCTTTTTGGATGTCTCCCAACTGAAGACTGTTAAAATTAAACGCCATAATGTTATACACGAACGGTTGTGAAAAATTCTAAGGCACAGACAGTTTGATGTAAAAAGGAACTAAATTAAAGTCAATGGAGAGGAACTAATTTTGAAGTTAATTAATTGCACATTAAAAAACCTTCCTCTAAGCTTAGTTTTTCACCTATTTTTTACATCTGTATTTGTTCTTCACCCTTCAAGGGACTATTGTATGTTTTCATGTTGATAGTGAAATAAAATATTTACTACTAATGTTAAGCGGGAATAACCAGACAAAACCGGAAATGTAATTTTTAAATCAAATTTTAGACGTATCGACTCTTTTCCACAAAAAAATTTAATTGATTTCGAAAGACTGTTCTTTTATCTAGTAAAGCTATTTTTAAAATTTTGAGAAAATATGTTTATTTTTAGTACAATAAGGTTTTACCGTTAAGTCGTTGGCAGATTTGTTAAATTTTCAAAAAAAATTTTGTATTATACTTTTTTTTTTCATGAACTCCGCACAGGAGGCCCTGAGGAAAACAATTTCCCTCAAGGTCTATGTCATCTTCGGGGATGCTGTGTGGAGGGTTTTTTGAAGGAAAGGAAGAAGAGGAGAGTTCTTTGAAGGAAAAGGGTTTAAGGGGTGGGTAAGAATCTGGGGTTCGGTGTGTCCTGGTCATCCACCTCCAAGACCTGTGGTACCCCAAACCTCACCCCATGAACCCGGGCACCCCTGCTAAATCACCAAGCGTAGCGAACCACTTGGGGTGACCTATGGCAGAGGTGTTGGTTATCCAATAAAGGTTCCCGGGGCGGCGGTACCCATTCCCGCCTCCCATGCAAAATACATTTCAAATCATATAATCATGCAGAAAAATAAATCTATGAATTATTTGGGTAAACTACTTTTCAGAATTTTAATTTTAGTTCAAATAAAATCACAATAAAAAGATCCGCGCCCTTGTTTTGTGACGAAAATACTTCAATTTGTCTATTTATTTACGGTCTTACAAACTAATATATTTAAAAAAAAATTACATTCTTATTTTGCTTAGACATTATTAAAAAATTATAAATACTTATGATAAAAAAATAATTACAAAAATGACATAATTTTAATTGTTTTATCATCACGAGTTTGAGCATTTTTGAATGTGAGTCTTTTTTATTAAAGCAAATTTGGAACGAAATAAAATCGCTATTGAGTTATTATATTGAAATGTAGGTATGTAGAATAATTAATCTTTCTCATCGGAACCACCCTGTACCGTTGTTTGGGTTCGATCGCAAAATCATCGTTCGGCGAAATGTAAATTCTCGGCCGCTGGTTAAATGGCTCTAATATTGATTTGAGACTAAAACTGAAAGGGGAAGCCAATTTTGACTGAAGCCAAGTTTTAGAAAAATTAGAGTTAAAGTTTTTTAGATAAAGAACTATCAAGTTTGTGATATCAAGTTCTCATTCCAAAACCGAAGTGAGCAAAATCCGGGGAGACAAGTATTTGAATTGAAAAATTGTGAGAATGAACAAGGAACCAAGCAAAATCCAATTTTCATGCGAATAACAGATGAAATCACTTTCTGGCATTTCTATTTATAGTGAAGATAGTAGAAATAGAATTCCGTGGAATGTAATCAGTGCAGTCACTTTGTTGTTTGAATCCATGGAATTATAGTCATACTTAAAATCACTGCATCGCGAGATACAATAAAACACTATTTCTACACTAGTTTCGTGTTATAAACTTCATCAGGGCAGTTAGTAAGCAAAGCTAACAAAAATCACAACTCAATACTCTTCACCAATTTTCTACAAGCATTGCTCTAGGTATATCGATTCAACGTGGTCAATACAAGTTCCAGCATCCGATTGTTTACTCAAAATACAACACGCTTTCTATTTACAAAATGGTAATAAAACGCGCTTTTTCCAAATGGATCAAAATATTTATTTTAATGAAAATAAATCACTTTGTACACGCCACTTATTTAATCAAAATTATCAATACGTTTCCTCGTCAGGATAAACTGAAAATTAACAAAAATGACAACAATAAAAAAAAAAATACAGAAAAATAAACATAACAAAGAGTGGTGATTAATTTTTTAAATTAATTTATTTTGTCAGGTTCGTGAAGATTATAAAATTTAAAGAAAAAAGTGTATGGGGGCAGTTTCACTATCCTGTGATGTATGTCAGAAGATAGTTACTGTACTCTCTGTAGGTGACTTTGAAGATGTCGATGCTAAATACAGATTCATTTAGCAGTTGAATTCTCTGTTTAATGGCGCATTCTGATAGGAAGAATTTCTCGCTTTCGGAGCATAAAAAAGTGCGTGGGATCTCCCACGAGTGTACGCGTTAGGGACATGTAAGTTAATCTCACTCAACATGGGCGGATTCAGTATAACGCCGGAGATTAGCTTAAAAAAGTGTTTACCCAGAAATATTTTTCGGCGGGCTTCTAATGTACTAAGATCGAGCATTCCTGTTAAGAACAACGATGAATGGGTAGTAATTATATTCTCTCATGTACAGGTAACGCAAAGCCTTTTTTGAACTCTTTCTGTTTCTAGGATATGGTTATGTTCAGAGGGGGCCCAAATAATGGAGCTATATTCCAGGATACTGCGGACAAGTGCTTCCATTAGTAAATGATCTCGCATTACGAAGAACAAATCCAAGCATTTTGTTGGCGCGGGAAACAATATCAGATATGTGGTATTTGAAAGAAAGATTTGCTTCAAAAATCACGCAAAGGTCTCGAATCTCGTTTTTGCGTGTTATTATAATTTAAATAATTAGTTAAAGGTGTAATAAAAAACCATAAAATAAAAATTATATTAGAATTTGTAATAATTGCATTTATACAGGATGTTAAAGGGCATAATTGACTTACTTTAACCAGTGATTCCTGATATTACTTGGAATAAAAATGTAAATGCTTTTGGTCTCCGATGACTTTTTTTTTCTTCAAAATCAAAAAAAAAAAAACATTTCTTCCCCATGTCGTCACTGGTCACTCAGCCGAGTAACCCACCAACCCCTTATCTCGCCTCCAACTGTCCACCAACTTTTTACGTTTTTGTAGACAAAAAACATCAAAATTGTCACCGGAGACTAAATTTCATTTATATTTTTTACTACAAATAATGTCAGGAATCACTGTTTAAAGTAAGTCGAATATGTCACTTAATATGTAAATTAATATACCCTGTATATTAATTAAATTGATATACCTGTATATTAATTTTTTTTATAAATTAACGTTAAATAATAAAAAAAACCGAGTTGTCTAAAGAAGAAGCGTAAATATTAAATTTAATCACTGAAGGCAATATTAGCGAAAATTTTCTATAAATAAATCGAAAAATTCCTAGATGTGACCATATCTTGTTCTGATTTTTCTATTTCAAATTTTCGGTCGAGAAAATTTTCGCTAATATTGTTTTCAGTGATTCAATATTAGAATATAAGGTTTTACTCATTGAATTAGAAAAACGAAAACTTTAAAGTGTAAAAAAGTGTTCTTTGTCGCAAATTGTTGTCAATAAACATTTTTTTCTATCATAACAGCAAAGTATACATACATATAACCATATTTTTTTCATGAGCTCCACACATTAGGCCCCGAGGAAAATAATTTCCCTTACGGCCTATATCATCTTTGGAGATGCTGTGTGGAGGGTTTTTTAAAGAAAAGAAGGAGGGGAGAGTTCTGGGAAGGAAAAGGGTTTAAGAGGTGGGTAGGAAGCTGGGGTTCAGTGTGTCCTGGTCATCCGCCTCCAAGACCTAGTCAAACCTCACCCCATGAACCCCCCTGAGCACCCCTGAGCACCCCATGAGCACCCCTGCTAAATCACCAATATTGTAGCAGGGCAATATTGTCATTATAAATATTGTAGTTATAAAATTTGAATTCCGACTCAATGATGCTTCGTGAGATCCAGCCAGATTATTCAAGGTTTTTTTGTTGTAAATGGAAATAAGTACAATTGGACAGGAAATGAGGATAGTGTGGTTTTTATGGGTATTTCGTTTGGTTTACATTCAGCCAGGTCCTATCGTGAAGGTTTTATTTTTTTAAATTTTATTTGGGAGACCAACAGTTTACAATAATATCAGAGAAATAGTAATTAAGTCACAATAATTATACCATTTACAGGTTTCCACATGGGTATATTTTATTATATAGGGTTGTTGCCAGACACTAGACCTGTAAACGGTTAGGAATGAAAGTTGTAAAGATATGTTATATAGGGAAAATAAATGAACTGAAAAAAATGCTACGGGATTTTCAATATTTTCCCGACAAATAAAGTTATTCTTTATTTTGGGTTGTAATTTTGATTGCGAAAATTGACACACTTTACCAAAATAGCCTGACAGCTGTCATGAACATTGACAAGTAAATTAAATTTGTTCACCAATGCGTTTAATTATTATTACCAAAGCTGAGAACGAATTGAATTCACATTTCAAAGAGGTCTAAACAAAGTTTGTTACAACAAATTGTATAAGCTTTGTTCTGGATATAATTTACTATGCATTTTTAACACGGTTTTTATTTTTTTTGTAGAATATCGCACAAGAGTCCCAATTGCTCCCATCTGGAGCCAGTGAGACGATGGCATCCCCAATTGGGGTATGTTATGAGGCTTAAGGTAGTAGGGAGGGGAAGGAGAAGGGGAAGAGGAAGGTGGGAAGTACCTGGCTATTCAGATCTGGTCACCAAACACGGCTAGAGCCATTTCAAGCAACGTTTCAATTCTGAATGGTGGTCTTACACCAGGGCGATACTGAGAGTATCTTCCACTCTGGAACGTGCCGCAAATATACTATATATTATTTTTTAATGAGTAAATTGTGAAATAACACAAATTAATCAAACTAGTGGTCGCCCAATGGTCGAAATTCGACCATAATTAATTTAATGTGTAATGTTTTTTTATTGATGTAATGTATTTTTTACGCACAATTTAAAACAAATATTAGCATTCTGCTCTCCATCTTTATACAAACTATAAGTGTGCGAAATTTCTTACTGCTCCGTCCGCGCAATTTTCGTAAAAAGGGGTACAAAGTTTTGCTTCACGTATTAATATACTGATAAAATTTATTTGCTATGCCGGAATTCGATCCCGCGACCTCGGAATGCGAGTCAAGAGCCTTACCGCTGGACTACGCCGGTCGTCAAAAATATTGACTAATGATCATTAAGAAACATTACTACTGTAGATACGAAACAAGGCGATCTCTTATTAAAAAACAATTTACAAAAATATGATATCTCTAATTAGAAATGTAGGAAAAACCAACGTAATTAATGAACTATGAACTTTTCAAACACGGAGAAATTTAAAAAAAAATGTCTTAGTTAATATAATGTTAATTTCAAGATGAAATAGAAAAAAATTCTTTCCTTCTGTGTTCGCAAATTTACTTTATTAAACGAAAACAATTTTTTTTTACATGAGCTCCACATAGGAGGCCCTGAGGAAAATAATTTCCCTCAGGGCCTATGTCATCTTTGGGGACGCTGTTCGGAGGGTTTTTTTTAGGAAAGGAAGGGGAGGAGATTTCTGGGAAGGAAAAGGGTTTAAGGAGTGCGTAGGAATCTCGGGTTCAGTGTGTCCTGGTCATCCGCCTCCAAGACCTAGACCAACCTCACCCCACGAACCCGGGCACCCCTGCTAAATCACCAAACGTAGCGGACCACCTGAGGCGACCTACGGCAGAGGAATTCAGAATTGAAACATTTCAAACAATGTTTCAATTCTGAATGGTGGTCTTACACCAGGGCGATACTGATAGTGTCTTCCACTCTGGAACGTGCTGCAAATATATACTATACATTATTTTGAATATCTTTTATTAAATAAGTGGTTTACATTAAGTGATTTGTTTTCATTTCGTTCAAATTTTTTTTTCCCTATTAGAGTGCCACAATAATTGGCGGTGTACATTTTCGACAGACGATGTATATTTATTCCACAAAAATATTACGTTCGTCAATTTGAAACTACCATACATTTTCATTTGGACTTGAAATCTTTTTCTTGCGCATCCTAACAAACACAGGATGACCTTAGCTGTAAAACTGTAGACTTGAATCTAGTGAATTATGTAGACAGACTACGACACTTCCTAACAAGTTGGCAACTATAAACCGTGAACCATGTTACCGGACACTTCATAGTAAGGTGGGAACAGCGAACCATGTTAACTGGTAACGGCGGTCTGCAGCACGGTTCGTGTTGCCAGTGAACACTGAGCCTGAACAATGTTCACGATGATGCGGCAAAATGCCAGGAGAATCGATACCTAGAATGTTTAATGACTGGTGGGTTAAAAAGCAAACAATTATTATTATTTCCCTGGCAATGCTCAAATCGACAAACACTCCGTCAGTCAGTTTCAAGGACGGCGATTAGTGCTACTCTTCTATAACTATAACTATAATCAACTGTACTCAATTAATAACCGTACTCAACTAGAGGTTAATTAATAAACATTACTTCAAATTAAAACGATTAATCTGTCTTGCCATGTCACTCAAATATTCATTTGGTTTTAAATGTTAAATTTATCTTAACTAAAAATCTAGAACATTTTCTACAGCGTATTTTTCTAACATTCTAGGTATACCAGTTTTATTACCTGGCACCCCGCGAGCTTCTACTTTCTTCTGTCGATAGCTTTTTTCTTCTTATGTATATTATTCGACAAACTTAAATGGATATTTCAAAGCTTCACAGCTCGTACGGAAATGTGTTGTATTTACTACAAAATGAAGTGTATGTTCTAACTACAGATCAATACATTTATTGTTAGCAAGTTTAATTTGTTGAACTCCACTTGAATTAAAATTTATTTCGTAATTTCAATCATATTTTACTTAATATTATAAAAACGGTTTATTTATGAATCTGTTATGTAATTATTATTTTTTTTTTACATTAACTCCACACAGTAGGCCCTGAGGAAAATATTTTCCCTCAGGGCCTATGTCATCTTTGAAGATGCTGTGTGGAGGATTGTTTGAGGAAGAAGAAGGAGTGAACATGGGTCTTGAAGAGACCCATGTTGGAGGAGGGAGGAAACACAGAGGCCGGAAAATCGTTCCATACCTGAAGGTATCATTAAACTATCCGATATTGTACGGTATGATTTTTTTAAATCTGTATTTGAATTGTTTTTATTTCTTTAAATTTCTAAAGGTTAATCTTGACAATTACAGTCAGATTTCGCGAATTTTCAAGGATCTGCCCTTTTTAACTGACATGCAATAATTATCAATCCTACTATTATAATATGTCGCGATTTTTCACAAGTAAGTGTTAGTGCTATTTATAAATCCCTTGACAATTTAACGAAATTTTTAACTTATTCACGAAAAGTTCAAATCAAAAATTTTGCATTTAACTATAAAATATCTAAACTTTGAATAACTATAGACTAGCCCTCCCATACCTAATTTCAACTACCCATCAAATTCTGTCGCATCTCTTGCGTTAGTTGTTTTGCTAGGAAGAAATCAAACATTTTAAAAATTTTATTTTGTGTTTAAAAAAAGATTTTCACAAAACTGGTGATTCCGTTGCTGCAAACTTGCTGGAAACCAAAGATAAAAACCAATGCTTTTGCGATCTTGACTGTGAGATAATGCACTTTCTTTTTGATAAATGTTTTCATAAACCAATGTTTTTGGTTCGGTGTCATTTTTAAGACCCACACACTTTGGGTAGATATACTTGGTCGAAACTTACAGGTCATTGATGTTGCATTAGCCATTGATGTAGATTAGAAAGAGTAGTGGGCCTAAAACAGTTTCTTGTGGAACACCATATTTTGCTAGATCTGATCTGAAGTGATCTTTCCAAACATAGTGATCCTACTTAAGCTTAACCCTATTATTGTAAAATAATATAATAATACTGTACTTATGACTTACTTATTCATATGTACATAAATGTTAGTGACAGCCCGAAGCGCTCATCTGTTCCTCCCGCCGCAATTCACCTTATTAACTTAATCGGCTCTACTACAATGCGGGGTCGGCTCTTGTGTACGGATAATGAACCTCGGCATCTATTGTGAAAGAAAACCGTATCATGTAGCGCTTTAAATGTAAATGAAGGTCATTAGATCTGAAAAATCCCCACAAAACAAGAAATTCTACGCTTTCAGGAATGTCTGACTATTTTACTCTCAGTCCTGATAAATCGGCGTTCATTTGAAAGATTTTTTCAGACCTCTAGAAAGATTGTAGGATCTGAGAAAAGGTATTACATTACGGTGCCTTATTACCGTAAGCTAGCCAATTTTCATCCAAAACGTATAGTAGATATCTAGTTCGAATATGTGCTAATGTTTTAAATGACAAAATTTAGGCCATTTATTCCGTAAATTTAGAGACAACTTTGGAAGTTATTAGCGAGTTAACGATAATTATTTAAAAAATAAGTATTTATCATACTTTTTATTATTTTTTATCATTCATCATATTTTTATACATAAATATTTTTTTAAATTAAAAAAAAATATATATATTCCCGGGATACGAATAAATCAATAATGTTTGAAAATCTCCTACTACCACCACAGTAAGCCGAAAATGTTGCTTGAGTCGTGGATGGAGGACTTAACCAGCCGAGGAATTGACGCCCGAGTGGGACCCAAACGCGGTGCCAACTCAACCAATGACCGGTCATTATGGCTTATGATCACATGTATTATATTAGGTGGTCGAGCGGTTCAAAGCGAAGGTGTCGCGGTTCATCTTCTCTTTATTTTCAAGTCCCCCATTATTTCTCAAGCAACATTTTCCGCCAATAATGATGGTAGTAGGAGGAATCCAATTATTGTTCACTTATAAGCTATATTTGTCACGAAATGCCACAAACCGTTGAGTTACGCTATACCTGTCACCAACTGACATTTCCTCCAATAAAACTCATACTATCTTCATTTCTGTTATGGTCGGACGCATGATATTTACATATTTAGATAGTGGTCGTCCATTAATCACATGGTGTTTTCTAGCAACTTTTTAACCCCCTCCCTCCCACTGGTGATATTTGGTGAGGTTTTAGACTACCCCCCCCCCCCATATCCAAAATCACGTGTATTTTTTTAGTACAAACTATATTGAAGTTTTCAGAATATTTTCTTTAAATACAGGTATATTCTGATTAAATTTTGGAAAATTAAGCATCGTGATAAAAGTATCTCCTAGCTTAGATATTGTTCCATTGTTTTAAGGAAAAACATACGCGGCAACGATTTACGCATGTGTTCGGCGTCAAAATCACAGACTTACAGGCGACTGCGCTACGCGCCGCTGTTTGGTTTAGAATTATATCCCCTCTCCCCTCCTTGAGATATTTCGTGAGTTTTTCCGAACCCCTCCCCCCCTTTCACGCCTCACGTGATTAATGGACGACCCCAAAGAGAAAACACCATGTTTTATATTTGCATAAAAGTTTTCCGTTATAATAAATATATCTCTTGACCGATTTGGAAACTAATATGATATTATGTTGTCTAGACCCGAGGGGTAAAAAATAAATTATAATACGACTCTTTAATAGGTAAAGCGTGTCCGAAATACAGAAAATCAATGTTTATTCTTCCTATGAAAGAAAGTTAATGCGTAACCGACGCCGAAATAATCGTTGGTATTTAAAATATTTCTCGGGATTTGGTGTGAATGGACTCTCCCGAGGGGAAACCAGGTGGGATGGGATCTCGAAAGGGGGTTAGGGGGAGGGGTGGGTGATAAGCTCTTCAATGCTTTGTTTTAGACATTCACTGAATCAAACTTCAATGTATTTCTCATTATTGTATTCTCAGCTGATACTAAGAATAATTTCTTTACCTACCTTTTCCAACGTTTACATTCAATAGTTGTTTTTGATAGATTTTTAATTTGTGAATTTAACACATCAATGGCTGGGTATGCGCTGGCGCACACGCCAAATAATTTTTTTTTTTTGGAGTGCGATTTTAACCCTTATGTTTAAAGAAAACGTATGAAGGACAAGATCAGAATCGCTTGGAGCATTCTTGTAATTGACGTATGAGGTATCCCGAATACTCCTAGCCACTCGGAATAATTTTTATTAAATTTGTCTATGACATCGACCCTTCATTTTTCGCGGGATTTGAGCTGTCAAACTACGAGCGTCGTAGGTTGTGAAAAAGATCGTAAAACCTATAAATTTATCAAATAAACGCAGGTATCGTTATTTTTATGCATAGTTAATTGTTCAAGGAATGTGTTTCGGTATTTATGATATAGGATAGCACAAAATAAACCCAAAAAATATTATGTCGAAGTCAAAACTTTGCGAAATTTGCGTCGTTTCCTCCTTGGAATTTGGGAGCAGCCAGTCTGTCAACAACAGATGTTCCACGAATTGAAGAAAATCTGAGATTGCTCTGATGGTAGCCGACCCCTGATAAGAGACGTCACCAGATAAATAATGGTCAGAGAAAAATAAGTTGGTGTTCAATATTTTTTAAACGTGTTATAATAATCAGTACCTATCCGCTCCCAGAAGTTCAGAGTTTTTTAGTACAGCATAAAAGGTCAAGTATTATACCTAGGCAATAGCATTAAATATCTCGGTATCGTCAATGATCCCAAACTAACGTCTTTGGACAATGTATCACGGCCCACTCCAGCTTGGTACAAACTCTTATGGTTTATAAACAGTTTAATGACCCAGAGGCAATGACAGCAATGTTTGATGGCATTGTAAGAAGCAAGCTGGAGTATGCTAGTGGTGCGTGGACTCCGTAACAAATTATGTAAATATGCTTAAACAAATCCAGAAAAAAATGGCCAGGAATATATGTGCGGAAGTTCACGCACCATAGGGACTTTTTTGAGGCAACAAAAAGATTTAGCCTAGAAACCAGACGTTATGCAAATCTTGCAACAATTTTTAAATAGTGCATACTCTGTTGGTAGCCCATTCCTCTTGGAATGCTATGACTTATGAAAACTTCAACTGTAGTCGTCGCCACGACTTGTTCAAGATACTACACGGTAGAGCAGATATTTGTTAACATTTTATCCACAAAGGAGGCTCTGAGGAACATAATTGAATGGAGTGAACCTGGGTCTTGAAAAGACCCATGTTGTAGGAAGGAGAAAACATAGAGGCTGGTAAATCGTTCCACAGCAGAGCTGCTGAACTCAAGAACGAGTCGTAGAAATGACCGGTTCTCATGTGACAAATGTCAACTGCATACAAATGTGGAGGCGCCTGCGCTGGCACCGGGCACCGGTGCTGAAGAAATCAATGACGCTGGTCCCTCAGCTGGAACAAGTACTTCCCATCCGACGCCTGAGCTTTATCTAAAGAATGCAATCCGTTGAGAGATCTATCGAACGCACCGCCCGTTACTGCACAGGGTCGAGGTTTTTTCAGGTTTTTGGAAGCTAAATTCAACCGTGGGGCGCATCAAAGAATGATGCTATAATATCGTAAAGAGTAGTTGAATATATTTATTTACACTTTAAATAATTTAAAACTTTTGTATAAGCAGTCTTCCCAAATGTTAAGAATGTTAAAATAAGAAATCTTATACAATAAATGGATGAATAATCTGACGTACAACAATAAACGAACACGTTATTTTAATTAAGCTTTTGTAGTTAAAATAGGCAAGTGTAGAATAAATTTAATGATAACGAATAAGGCAATAAACATTATAAAAAAACCTTCGAAACCTTTTTACATAAAATACTCATACCAATATGGAATAAGCTGAACCGCCCGAGGAGTCATATCGCGTACATGTGTAATTTGTTTTCAGTCAATATTTATTCCACTGCCTGCCGCTAAATTACTTCCCGCTAGCTGCTAGGCTAACAACCCCCAAACCAACCATCCGACCATCCAACCATCCCCAAATAGTCAACCAATCCTACTGCCTATTTCAAAATGTTGTAGGCATCATTTATTACTTCTCATATGATTTTTATTGACTATCTAATTACGTGTTAATGTGTTTCACTTACTATTTAGTAGCTCTGTTATCAGCAGACCACGTGTCCAAAAAATGATATTTCTAATTTTCTCTCAAAAACCAAAATATCCTCTGAATGTATAAGATTTATTTATTTATTTATTTATTTATAAATAAACGCCCTTTTTCGGGGCTTTTACATATATAGCATAGAAAAAACATTTTATTGTACATAACTGAACTGCCTCAATAACAATATTTTATATTTATTCAAAGATAAATTGAAGATGTCCACTGACTTGGTATAATTGTTTCCCTCCATTAGTATTCTGGGCAAAGAGGAATACATATGATAGTTAGTCCCAGAATTTCTGCACTGAAATAAATCCTGACTTCTAGTATTACGAAGTGGAATTCGGAAGCTTATAAGGAGCTACATATAAATTTTAACCCCTCAGAACTCCAAATTTTATAAGTGGGTCAAAATATTTCCGTTTTTCAATAAAATCCAAATAAATCAAATATTTCTTATCATATCTGAAAATTAAAAAAATGTTTTTGAAAGGTGGTAGAATACTCTGTCCAATTTTATTAATCAAAATAAATGTATAATTTCTGATGTTTAAAAATTTTGCAAGCAAACATAAAAAGTTTCAAAAATTCATAAAATTTTTTCATATCGCGATCCGAAACATTGGTTTGATAAAGGCGTGTATTTTACTTCTTTCGTGGTTAACTTTTTGATTTGAATACAAAGCGGGGTATTTTCTCTTTCTAATACCATTTTTATCGTATTTCTTCCTACGATATTAAGAAGATAAAACGATTTCTTTGAGACTTATGTGAGTTGTTCCGAAAAGCGAACCAACTAGCCTGAGGGGTTAGGTAATTAAAAAAAAATGTAAACATGAAATTATACAAATAGTCCAAAGAAATGTTACCATCTCAATACATTTTTTTTCAAATTTTCTTCAGGCCGGTAGGTACCATAATATTGATTATTTAGATTTGGCAGATCGTAGTAGGAACCACGGTCATGATGAGAACTCTGGTGGGTTAAAAATATAATATCGAACAAGGCCACCATCTTGAACCGGAACCGGAACGTAACCAACAATTGTAGACAAAAACAGGACTTCGCTACCATTACGCCGTCTATCCCCGCAGAGAATGGTAGCGAAGACCGCTAAACAACACAGTCTTGGCATTCTCCCTGTTTCAATTTAGGAAGCAAGTATGGCTACCGCCGCCCCGGGAACCATTTACTGGATAATCAACCTCATTGCCATTAGTCATCTCAAGTGATTCGCTGCTTTTGGTGACTTAGCAAGGGTGCCCGGATTCATGGTGTGAAGTTTGTACAGGTCTTGGCGGCGTACTCGTTTGTCTACCTAAGGCATGGCGGGCCAGATCGGGAGAGACTGGTTGATGGAGACCTTTTGACCTCTCTAGCTGGACTCTCCCGACCCAACGCCTTGCATCACAGGGGAGGGAAGGTTGCATAAGGCCGTCACTCCTGGACACATTTGGAAGACACACAATTTGAGAGGCGAGATTGGGTACCGCCGCCCCGGGAACCTTTGCCCTGGGTCACCCCAAGTGATGCGCTACGTTTGGTGATTTAGCAGGGGCGCCCGGATTCATGGGGTAAGGTTTGTCTAGGTCTTGGAGGCGGATGACCAGGACACACTGAATCCTAGATTCCTACCCACCCCTTAAACCCTTTTTCTTCTTAGAACTCTCCTCTTCTCCTTTTCCTTAAAAAAACCCTCCACACAGCATCCCAAAAGATGACTTGTGTGGAGCTCATATAAAAAAAAAATTGACCCCTGATTCCAACCCACCCTTTATACCTTTTCCTTCCCAACTTCATCTCTTCCTTTCCATAAAAATACTCTCCGTACAGCATCCCCAAAGATGATATTGGCCTCGAACGACGTTTTTCCTAAGGGCCTACTACGAGGAGCCAATGTATTCATATTTGTAATTAGCGATATGAATCTTGGTTTTATATCATATCGTATGATGTCAAACCACAAAGGATTGCTTTCTGTGAAACGGATCAATGTATATTCATTTTAATATGAGGTCTCAATAATGATATGACTAAATCGCGTGTCAAAGTAAATACATTATTATTCGTAGTTGTAGAGGAATAATTTCCATTGAACTTTTAGGAGCGTATGATGTTCGTATTTCACATTTTATGCTTGCTAACAAACTAGGTTGTATTTCAGTAAAATGTTATTTAACGATGTATAGATCAGAATAAATAGATTCTTGTTTGTGTAGTGCTGTATCGTAGAACTACTGCGGGTAAAAGGGGACTGCGGGCAGGTATTAAATAATATTTGAACCACCATACATGTGCTCAAATACATTAAATCAAAACCAAAATGATGCATGAAATCGTAAGAATTGTAAGTAGGTAGATACATAAATTAGCCGTGTTTGGTGACCAGATCTGAATAGCCAGGTACTTCCCCACCTTCCTCTTCCCCATCTTCTTCCCCTCACCTTCAGCCTTACAATGTACCCCAATTGGGGATGCCATAGCCTCACTGGCTCCAGATGGAAGCAGTTGTGCGGTATTCATATTAAAAAAAACCTACTTATAAGACCTGTAACACCCACAGCTTGAAAAGATGTGGCTTGGCGTATTTCGGCACATCGCTCGCCGTACATTCCAAATCAAAATATATGGCGAGCGAAATGCTGAAATACGCCAAGCTATATCTTTTATAGCTGTGCGTGGCACCGCTGTAAAGCTTTCTTTACATTAGCTACAAACAGAAGACCCTAATGAAAATAATACCACTCAGAGCTTATGTCATCTTGGGGAATGCTGTGTGGAGGTTGTTTTTCATGCAAAGGAAGGAAATGAAATTTTGGAAAGGAAAAAGGTATGAGGGATGGGTGGGAATCTGAGTCAATTCGTCCACAATTCAGAATTGAAATCTGAACAACCAGGTACTTTCCCGTCTTCCACTTTCCTAGCTCCTTCCCATCCCCAATTGGGAAAGCCGTAGTCTCACGGGCTCCAGACGAGATCAGTTGGGAATTGGGACTCTTATGCGGTATTCACATAAAAAAGTGCTTTATAACCGATGGCAGTACCGCTGTCGCTTACGCAGCAAACTTTTCCAGTTTGAGAAAAACACGTAATAACAAAAAATTAAAAATACCCAAAGTATTCGGAGTTATACCCTATAAAATATACTGGAGGTTATTTCTGAACGTGAGGCGGAGCACGCAAGGGTCTCCCCTTGGCGTGTATTAGCTATTTTACCTTCCATTGTAAACACCAGGTAGGAAATACAATTATTGCGTTAATACGAAATAAAACACTGAGCGATACGGCGAATTAATTATTTATATTGACTTCATAACGTTTAGCTAAATATTTCCAAAAAGTCGGGTAATTCTATTTATTTCATAACTTTTCCAATAATTGGGAGAGGAAAATATTTCCCTCCCTTTTCTTGGGCTTGAAGAGGCGTTCTGCTTTGTTATCATAAAGTACTCGACATAATTGCTTAAGAGAAATGGCTGCGCGGCCTTTTTCAATTTTGTATTAAAACTTAAATTTGGATTTAATGACAAAATACACAAGGTACCAAAGAAATATTTATTGAGGTGAAAACTTCTTTAACACCGTTGTGATTTGAAATTCGATGAAACCAAAAATAGCGACATCTAAAAAGAGATAAACACATACATAGGATTTAGCCTACGAGAGAATGAGACAGACTAATCGGTGTCTTCTTTGGGCGGTGATTCGTATAATGAAATGTAAAATAATGTTTAAACTTGATAAAAATATCATAATAAATAAACCCTACATTTATCCTACTCCTGATACCATGCATTGGTCTCATTCTCTTTAGTTAAGTAGAAGATTAGTTTTCTGAAGGTTTCACTTCTACCGCGTGTGAACTGTACACATGTTTTAATTAGGAATCTCTTTGGGAATGCCCTGCGGAGTGTTTTTTTGTGGAAAGGAAGGAGTGAACTGTTGTAGGAGGGAAGAAACGGTGCCATGCCAACTGAGAATAAAGTCAACTCAACACTTCTTTGAAGAGTCAGCTACTAAAAAAATAATTTTAAAATAGCCCATAACCCTAACATTACGTAACCATTTTTTAATATATTTTTTCTACATCTCCATAACTCTTAATGACTTTTCTGAGGTGTTTCTGAGTTGGTGTTATTCTGAGTTGTCCGGTCACTGGAGAAAACATAGAGGCCGGATGATTACAATAGATTATGAAGGATATATCTAAACATTGGTGAAATAATTATTTCATCAAGAGAATCTTTGTTTTCACTAAATCATTTTCGTGTTATACATCCTTATTCGTATGAAAATGGACATTGTTATTGTAGATTCAATGTTTAAGAATTTTTAACAATCATGATATCACAGTCAAAAACAAAAAAATTGCTCCCCGGATTTATATTTCTACTATCGCAAATGAAAATATAATGTGATAAAAATAAATGTCTCCCTTATTCGCATGAACATGGTCATTGCTCCGAACACTCTCGCCGTTTTAAAATTCACGTATACTCTCCGGACCGAGCTCACCATGGTCTGGAATTGGGAACTTTATACAAAACATGTCTGGTTGCCCAACTCTAACCGAACACACTATTTCGCAAGAAGCTTCATCTAAAATTGCATTTTCTCCCTTCAAGATTGCATTGCTTCTTTGTCTTATTTTTTAAAAGTATTTAAACCTTGAAAGACAATACTTTAACCACATTAAATATAAATAAATTACTCAACTTTTCTCCGCGCTTCTAAAAATGTGTAATTTTTTTTAATTTAAAATACATTTATTACTTTCCCTTTTCTATAAATGACCGCACCTTTGTATGGAGGGATTTTTAGTCTGGTATAACTTGAATTAAATCTACAGCTGTTAAATTTATGTAAATGAGAGTTATTGGCTTTATACAATTTTATAATAATATTATAAATACGAAACTGCGTGTGTTCGTTTGTTACGCTTTCACGCATAAAACAATAAAACGATTTTAAAAATTCTTTCACGGGGAGAAAGCTTAATTATATGCGAGTAATACAGGCTATGTATAATGGTAAACTCTGGCGTTATGAAATTATAAATATTATTATATTATATTTATTTAGTTTTCTGTCCCCAAGAAAAGCGAGTTATTGCTAAGCAAAACAAATCGTTGCCGTGGGAACGATTGGGTTGGAATCGTTGCCGTGGTGTTGATATATTTGCGGGAAATTTTATTTAATCTCTGCAAAAATGAATCGCCAAAATGTGTGGTGTGCACTTAACTTCCGAAAGACTGCATCAAATTGGATAATTATTTTTTTTGTGTTCGTTATTCTGTATTAACTACTGGTGAGCTCTGGCATTATGAAATTTGCAATAGGTGGCGCACAAGCTGTTTGAAAACTGAATGTACCGGGAATGAATATGGAATGCGGAAAGGGGGAGGGTAACTCGGGTAGGGGGTTCACGGGAGGGGGTAAGGAAACCAGGGAGGGGGAGGGGGGAACTAGGGGGGGGGGGGGACTAAGGGGGGGGGGGTGGGGAACTAGGGGGGAGGAGGGGAACCTGGAAGGGGGGGGGGGGGGGACTCAGGAGGGGGGTTTCGCGGGTCGCTGGAAGGGGGGAGTGGAATGGGAACACGGGAGGGGAAAGGGACACGGGAGAGGAAGGAGAGGTGGAAGGGGAACGGGACGAATGGGAAAGGACACGCAGCGAGAAACAATTTCTTTCTTAAATGGCACTGCAACGCAAGCCGGGTACCAGCTAGTTATATAACTATATATTGTTGGGGGAGTAGCTTTATTACTTTTGAATATCTCCTCTGGTTGAATTATTACTACATTCTGAGAGATGGATTACTTTGTGTAGGGTTGACTGAATCTATGGGTATTTTAAAATCATCTTCTTATGTATTGTTGAAGCCTTATTTTTATTTGTCTTTTTCCTCGGAGCTATCAGTCTGGTTAAAGGTATAAAAATACATAAAACGTCATATTATTGTCAAGTAATGGAATTCCACCACCAATTAAAGATTTTTTGTTTATTTATTAACGCCCCTTTTGAGGGCTTTTACAAACGAATACTAAGAAATATACAGCATTGAACATAATTGAATTGCCTCAGTAACAATATTTTATATTTGTTTAAAGATAAATTGAAGATGTCCAGACTTGGTATAATTATTTCCCTCCATTAGTATTCTGGGCAAAGAGGAATACATTTGGTAGTTAGTCCCAGAATTTCTGCACTGAAATAATTCCTGACTTCTGGTATTACGTTGTGGTATCCGGAAACTTATCAGTTCAAGCAATACCATACTATCCACTAAATCATTTAGAATTTTATATAAAAATTCCAAATCAGTGAAAATTCTTTTGTCTAACAATTTGAGCATATTTATATCATTTAACTGAGTGTTACAGTTCAAAATAATTGCTGGAATACATATTTTAAAATTAAGAAAACGTAAGAATTTGTTTTGTTTTCTTTCAACAGCTTGTAAATGAGTATTATAATATGGATTCCAGACGGGAGAATTGTATTCAAGCTGACTTCTAACTTAAGCAAAATATAACAGTTTAATTCCTTTCATATTTAAAAAAATTCTAGTTGGCCAACTTGTAAATCCCAACATTTTAAGCCCTTATTACAGATTTCTATTACGTGGTTAACACAAATGAAAGATTAAATTGAAAAAGTATAAATAACACCATTCAAGGTTAAGACCCCACATTCCGAATTTCTACCGTAATATCACACACTTCCCTTGAATACTTTAAGTTTGTATGCTTTTAAAAACAAATGTTATTTTTGAAGAAATTCTATATACATTTGCTTAGTTGAAAAGTAATTACATGAAATTCCTTCGACAGAAAAAAATCGCAAAGCGTACTCCGAAGATTACGTAAAAATCCATCTGGTTCCATTATTTAACATGTTCTAGGTAAGAAAAAATTCTGCGTTTCTTTAAATCTAGTAAGATATTTTGTGGAGAGATTTTTGTTAAATTTCAAATAAGGAAAGATTTATTAAAATTTTTGGTTTACGCCTTAATTATAATCGTATTTTAATATTAACGTTCTTCCTCTTATATTCGTGTTTACATAATATCTCACTTTAAATTCTTCTTTTTGAATTCTTACTATGGTGCCTTGATACAAATTTAATTATTAAAAATAAATCATTCGCTTAAATATGTTCGTCGGTAATGAGTTTCGAGTAGCCAGTAAAAAACAACAACAATCAATAAGTTTAGTGTTGTTTTGTTATGAAGTGCTCTCTTTATGAGAAAACAAATTTCAAAAAGTGATTTTTCTCACCCTTTTTTATGTAAAAAATAAATTTGAAAACATTTGTTCAGTTAGTCTGTGGAATAAATCGATTCCGTTTCCGAAGAACGGAAGAGATAAAGACGATCCGCAGATATCGCAGATAAAATTGCCAAACTTTCTGACGACTGTCACTATTATCTTCTGTTGAATCTTATTCAACTTCAGGCTTACGCCATTTCGAAACTCGTTAGCCATTTAATGAATGAACTTTTGAAATAATTTTTGCACCTCCAAATCAATTGAACGATATTTTAAAATGTTTGGAAGGGGTCTCTAGCCTACCTTTGTTTTATTCTGATTGCAAAAATGTCTAAGTCCATTACAATTCTTTTATTTTATGTTATTTACTTCCAAAATGTTTTGAAGAGTTTTAATTTTCAATGTACATTTGTAACCTTATATTTTAAATTTTCTGCTACCGTTTTTGACACATTCGTGTCATTCACTCACTAGAAAACTAACTAAAAAATTCTATACAAGTACAAAAATGATTAGATTTAATTAGGTGGAGGTAGTGGGAGGGGTGATTTGAGGGGTGATGTGTCGAAATTGGGAGCAGAGAATTTAAAGTTTTTAAGTAACAAATGTACAATTGTAAAAAATTAAAACTCTTCAAAACAAAATGTCTAGAGTTGCATAGTTAATGCCCAAAAAATACAAAAAAATATTTACTTCCCCTTAAAATCTGTAAATCTGTTTTACATTTCTCTCACCCATTATTTTAAATCTTATTTTAAAACTAGCGCAGATCCGTGAATAATCACGGGAAGTCTGAAGCCTCGACACAACAGTTCCAATTTTGAAAAATACAATTAAGAAAATTTTCTGTTAAAATATAATACAATTCGGGTAGATACTTTATCGCTTGACTGAAATATCCACAATGAGTTCCAATTTTGAAAATGACACTTATATTCAAAGCAAATCGGAATTCATTGAACCAGACCTAAAAGCGAAATCAGTTTTTTTTATGATATCTGCATTTTTTTTTTGAAATTTAAAACGAAAATTGAAAAGAATTGAGTTTCTGCACTTACTCTCACGAACCATCAATTTTATAAACGAAACACTTTTGCAGATTTTAGTGGCAATTCTACGATCTTAAATCTGGTAAATCACTTTTTGCTTCTCTATACGTAAATGCCCCTCCTGTGTCACCATTAAAGGTTTTCAATCCTGAAGGCGGTACACAACCCTAATAATTTTTTTTGCTCAAAACTCACATTTTAATCATTTTCGGCGAATTCTATAATAACTTTTATAATTCTATAATAACTTTTTTAATAACTATAATAACTTTTTTACTCCAACAGACTCCTGGGGATGTAAGTTTTTTTATATTTAAAATTAATAAAAACAATACCTTATCATTAACAAATTTTACGTACAAGTATTTTAAAACTTTACAACCAGTTTTTCACCTTTAAAGTTAGCGGTAAGCACCAGATTTTAAATTTCTAGACGATGAATTTATAACTTCGGGAGGTATTCATTTAGAAGCATCTTAAATATTTGTAACACGTTCTTCAAAATTAATTAAAATGAACGCGGCGGAAAGGTCGAATCTCCAGGCCCGCCAGGGCGAATTTGACCGTACGTTCGTCGGGCGTATATTTGTTTAAAAGCTTTCTTCACTTACATCGTCAAGATTCCCACATTATTTGTCTTCTTCTTCTTTTCTTTGATATGGCAAATTCGACAGTAGGTCCGTCCAATACACGGGTCGCGAGTCGCAATTTGTATACACGGCTTCTTTACTTACGTCTTTAAGATTCTGAATATATTTTTTGGGTATATTGTCGTCTTAAGACCAGCTTTGCGAGACTATTAAAACTCAATTCAATATTTATTGGAATCTTGTGGGAAATGAACATTGATTTGAGCCATACCTTGTTTTTTTATTTATCTTGTAAAAAAATAAAATTTTGTCGATTAGGTTTCCCACTAAACGGCGATATTTAAAAAATGTTTGTTCCATACAGAAGACCCTGGGGGGCGTAATTTCCCTCAGAGCTTATTATTATTATATGATCATGAGCAGGCAGCATTCTGTTTTTGAGCTCGTATCTAATTTCAAAATATGTCAATATTTTCTTCTCTTCAAATGAGAATCCAATCGTGTTTTAAATTGATTTAAATTCATTTGCAGCATCGGTGAAATATTGTGGAAGTTTGTTCTGTGCTTTCACTATTATATTAGCAATCAAGTATTTCTTAGGACTAGTGGTCGCCCAATGGTCGAAATTCGACCATAATTTTAATGTTTTTTTTTATGTTTGACATTCAGTAAGACCATAGACAAATAATATTAAAGACGAACAATATTAATCTATTCTCAATTTGACCATAGACTTTAACAATAAACAATAGAGTAAAGACGCGTTTGTGTGTGTGTCAAATACATGGTAGTGTGTGTAATGTTTTTATTATTGATTTAATGTATTTTTATGCATGATTTTTAAAAAATATTAGCATTCTGCACTCCTCCTCTATATAAACTATAAGTGTGCGAAATTTCATACTCCTCCGTCCGCGCAATTTTCGTAAAAAGGGGTACAAAGTTTTGGCTTCACGTATTAATATATTGATGATGATTGGATGCAGAGGTGTTTTGTTCATTTTTTTAGTGTCCACAGAGATTTACATTTGTCATCGTGGTTAGTATTTCTTTAATACCAGGGCAACTGTAATGTCCAGATAAAATGTTGAAAGTCTCAAACAATTAAGTAACCCCTTCCTTTTCTTTCTTTCAATGATGGTAATTTTAGTTCCTTGAGTCTATATCCATAAAGTAGGTCTTTCAAAACTCTTAGTGTAGTTGTGAATCGTCCGTGTATCTTCTCTGTTAGATCTATATATTTCGGAAAACATGGAAAACATATTTCAGGAAAAGTCGTACACATGTTTTTAAGGCCTGTGTTAGATTAAGAAAGGCTTTTCTGATTAAATATGTCATTAAATTATTTAAGTGAAACTTCTTTAGCACCGTTATTATTTGAAACTTAGTGAAACGGAAATAACGCTAAAAAGAGACAAACAGATACATCTACACGATTTAGCCTGCGAGAGAATGAGATAGAATGAAACCTTACCGCATTGGCCGCTTTATCATGAGGTCACCTTTCAAGGCTCCTATTGGTTGAGATTATGTGGGCTTTTACCGCGTGTGAACTGCACTTCACGATTCATCGATTTTTAAATTTTTATTTTTGCGGTGCTCCGTAGCCTTCGCACTCTTGTCTACATTAGTTTTCTGAAGGTTTCACTTCTACCGCGTTTGAGTTGCATACTCTGTTTTTTATTTCTATAATTTTGTTTCCTTCACCAAGAGGAGTATGTAAGGTATTGCGATGTACAAATTATCCAAAAATTATTGTCATTTTTACTAGGTATATACATCCATATCCATACTAATATTATAAATGCGAAACTGCTCGAGTTTGTTTATGACCTTTTCACGCATAACACAATATAAAGACTTTAAAAATTCATTCACCAATAGAAAGCTAAATTATATGCGCAGACTATATTTTGTATATGATGGTAAGCTCTGGCGTAATGAAATTATAAATATTAATATATTATATTTGTTATACGTTTTCTGTCGCTAACTAAAGCAAATTTTTGCTAACGTCAGAAAAAAATCGTTTCCATGGAAACGATTGCTACTGCTTCAGAAAATTCAAATATTAGAATATGTTTTATTTTTTTGGACAAGCTTCTGTTTTGGAATAAATGTCAGTTCCTACATTAAAAATATAATTCGTAACGATTATAAAGACTGAATAAATGAACTGAATAAATACTGTAATTTTTTATTATATTCACAAACTTTCAAATATTTAATTTAATATAAACATCCGAAATGTTTGTAAGCGCATAAATTCCTAACGAATGAACAAAATTGGATAATTCTTTTTTTCTTTGAGCTATAGCTTTATGAAATTTAGGTGGCAGGCGAGATGTTTGAAAACTGAATGTAAGGGAATGAATGTATGGAATTTGGGAGGGGGTGGGGGTGGGGAGGAGGGGGTATAATTGATAAGTTCAACCGCTACAGTAATTTCCCGTAATACCATGCGAGCGAAGCCGCGGGGAAAAGCTAGTATATTATAAAGTGTACGTTGTCGTTCAATTAATTTATACGAATTCGAGACTAAGGGGAAACCCAATGTCGAAAGGGGGAAGCAAGTTTAATTGAAGGTTGATTAAAAATAGTTCAATGTGATTGTCATTGATCGGAGAAGGACAATCGAATAGCATGCTATCTAATGTCGAATTTTGAACATCAAGTAATAGATTTGTTTTAATTACCGTTTTTTAGACTTTTTAAGTTTTTTGGTTTGACTCTTGGACATTATACATCACACTGCTGATTTGAAAAAAAAATAATCCCAATAGTTTTAAGTTCGTGCGTTTCACCGAATCACTGAAAAAAATCATAAAATTCAAAGAGAATTTCTGTACTGCAAAGATCACATAAAAATTATTCTACAAGGTGCGGCAGCATAACTCCCTTTTTTTAAAATGCGCGCCATTCGGTCGGTTGATGTCGTAGCGGAGCGCTGGTGATCTCGTTCGAGAGGCGGAACTATAAAGTTTTGTCCCGATGTTTTTGAGCGAGCTTTTAAAATAGATTTAAAATAAGAGATTTTAAAAGCTGATTTTGTTTTTACATTGGCTCTACAAAATAGACCCTAAGGAAAATAATTTTCCTGTTTGAAGGGTCTTTTTAAGTAAATAAAGGAGAAAATGTTCTAGGAAAGAAATGGTATGAGGGGCGGTAGAATCTGAGGGTCAATGTGTCCAAGAGTGACGAATGTATGAATCCATCCTTCCCACTGTGGTGCAAGGGGATGGGTCGATAAGATCTCCCTAAACCAGTCTTTCTGAATCTGAACTAAACAAACCTCACACCATGAACTCGGGCACCTCTGCTACGTCACCGAGCCACTTGGGATGACCTCTGGCAGAGAGGCGATGGTACCCATAACCGCCTGCTAAATTGAAAATTGACAAAGGAAAATTAAAAAAAAACAAATTCCAATCTTTAGAGCACAGGCGTTAGGTAGGGACTGGGATGCTGTTTTTTCTTCCGATATTAAAATGGAAGATGCTCCGTTGGCATTGGCTCCTTGTTCTTTTGCCACCAAAATATGTGTGTACACGGTTGTCACATAAGAACGGGTCGTTTCTACGACTAGTTCATGAGTTCAATAGCTCGGCTGTGGAGTGATTTGCCGGCCTGTGTTTCCTCCCCGCTACAACGTGAGTCTCTTCAAGACCCAAGTTCCTCTCTTTAAAAAGACTCTCCACACAATATCTTCAAAGACGACATGATAGACATGCATACGAACTGCTGACCCTGTAAAAATCGTAAGTGCACCCCACAGTGCTAATTTAGCAAGCACTCTGGAACCCTAAAATACTTGAAAAAACCCTCGACTCGTTCTTGATTTCAACAGCACAACTGTGATAGATTTGCCGGCCTCTATGTTTCCTGCCTTCTACAATATGGGTTACTTCAAGATCCACGTTCACTCCGTCCTCTCCCCAAAAAGATCCTGATGGAAATTATAATGGATGGCCCTGATAGAAATTATTTTCCTCCTATGTGGATTTAATGTAAAAAAGCAAATATATGGGCTGTGAAATGCGTGGGAACGATGAATTCTTCTATAATACTTTGCCATTATCGTTTAATCGAATCAGTTCGACTTTTCTTACTTTTCCCAGCGGCGTAGTCGCCTCTGATGATAAAACATTACCATTTTTCCAACGTAAAACACAGCACGCGATTTGCCTACAAACTCCCACTCCCTCTCCCTATAACATCCACTATATTTATGTATAATTTTCTGAACCGACAGCGCAATCGATATAGAGATTTTTTCTACAAACAAACCGCCGCACCGTATTAAAAATATTCATATTCTAACATAACCCAACAAAAGCACAGAAGAACAAATATTACAGAATACATTTTATGATTGTGGTGTACAATTTATATTGAGCAGTCAATTTGTAAGCCTCGTTTTGTCATCCGATAAATGAGGAATTGTCGCATGATTCCAAACATATTACATTGTGAGTCAAAACTATGTATGTACAAATACAAAAAAAAATCTCTACGGAAAGATCAATCAACGGAATATTATACGATGTGTATTGGTATGGTATTCCTAACTAGCTTCTACACACGCAGTATTTCAAAATAAATTGATGGGTTTTGGGTGAAGTTATTATGCTCAGGGTCCTTGAGTAGGTACGTTATTTTATCCGACACCTACGAATATAACGTTTTATAAAAATGTTCTTATCGGAAGAAATGGATCAATATTTTTGTTCTTAGAAACGGGACATACTTATTAGATGCTATGAGTAGACAGGAGAAAAGATATTAGCTGAAAAAATAAGACTCTCTTAGTCAAATTTGGGGATGTTGTGTGAAGGGTGCTTTTAGGAAAAGGAATGATAGAAAGTTGTGAGAAGGAATAATAAATAAATGAGGGGTGGGTAGGAATCTGGGGGGTCAATGTTTTCAGTAGTGATGGACTTATTAATCCATCTCTCCTAGTGTGGTGCAAGATGGGTCGCGAGAGTCCGGTTGGAAAGGTCTAGGTTAGAAATCCCCCAACCAGTCTTTCCCGCTCCGGCCTGTAAAGCAGTAGGTGGGCAAACGCATTGCAGCCATAACTTAGTCTAAACCCATCCCATCGGACCGGCATCCTCGAAAGTCACCAAACGTAGCGAAACACTTACGGTGACCTATGGCAGGGGTTTTGGTTATCCAATACCGCCTTCTAAATTGAATATTTTTATAATAACTTAATGATTAAAACTCAATGTATAAAATTTATTCATTGGAAGACATTTTAAGTCAGTAGTTCTTGGTTGAAACATGATACAGTTAAAAATGGTGGAGTCGACTTGGCCAAACCTGACATTAAGTTGAATTAGCTCAGTGGTCAGAGCACTTCCCCGACAAGTAAAGAGAATACCATCATTAAACTGGAATAACCAAAAAATCTAACAAACATTTAAACAAAAGAAATTTCAAATGTAAAATTAACATTTCAAATGTAAAATTATTAATAAATAAAATATTTTTCTGATTATACCTATCTCTATTATGATTATACAAGCGGTAGAGTATGTAATTAACCACCTAGAGTAACTAGGTATCTGAATTTTTTCATACAATCAGTTTAAAATTTGAAAATGACATTTAAATTAAAAGCAAATTTAAGTTCATTGAACGTAAAAATTTTCATATTTCAGTCGATTACTATTATTTTCGATGTTTTCAATGATTCTAAAACGAATTGATTTTTCAAAGATATTTTAAAAATCTAATAGAAATTTCGTCAACTGTCTATTTCCGAAAAACTAATCCATGGTTCCATTCTACACGTGAAATTTAAATTTCCCTCCTGTCATTAATCCGAAACTCGCTTCCGACTTCCTATTTTCGTCCCGGCAGAATATATCGTTGATCTGTCAGCTAATTTCCTACATCGTTTTAAATAGAAACCAGGAACCTTTTCTATTCGTGTCACGTAATTCAGTTTGCAATTCATTGTAAATTTTGGCGACTGAATAAAAAATTTATAATAATTTTTTACACGACTGTAGTTCCATGATTGGTAGCCACACGCGCCCTTGCGGAATAGAAAGATACTATCAAACACGGCCACCATCTCCAACCATTCCCATGTTAGTGGTAAAAGGCACGATGTATGCTTATTCAAAAAAGTAATCGAAATTTTTAGTCGCCTCTTTATTAGAAAATTCGTTAAAGCAATATATGATAAGATTTTCCGGAGATATTTTTGCAGAATCCCAACCTTGAGGCAAAATCTCTGTGTCTGTTTCAGAAAAAATCTCTCCAAATGTGAGAATAGGCGTCATGAAATTTCTCAATATTTTCTGGAGCGAATTTCATGGAAAGTGTCGTACAGTTCGCATTTCCAATAATTATGAATTGAATCAGTCCTTCTTAAAAGCCAAAACCTTTATATAACATATTTAGAGTGCACTGACTTCATCACGGATTTTTTAACGTTAGTCCTTATTAAAGGACAAACCCTTCAATTAAAGTATTTAGAGTGCATTGCCTTCTTCATGGTTTTATTACATTATTTCTTACTAAAGGCAAATCCCTTCAAATAAAGTATTAAGAGTTTACGCCTTCACCATGGATTTTTACGTTTTTACGTTAGTCCTTATTAAAGGCCAAACCTTTCAATTAAAGTATTGAGAGTGCATTGCCTTCATCATGGTTTTACTACATTATTGCATACCAAAGGCAGATCCCTTCAAATAAAGTATGTAGAGTGCATTGCCTTCGTATAGTTTTATTGCGTTATTCCTTACTAAAGGCAGATCCATTCAAATAAAGTATTTAGAGGGCATTGCCTTCACCATGAATTTTTAAAGTTAGTCCCTATTAAAGACCAAATCCTTCAATTGAAGTATTTAAAGTGCATTACCTTCATCATGATTTTATTACATTATTCCTTACTAAAGGCAGATCCCTTCAAATAAAGTAATGAGTGCATTGCCTTCATCACGGTTTTATTACATCATTCCTTACTAAAGGCAAATCCCTTCAATTGAAGTATTTAGAGTGCATTGCCTTCATCACGGTTTTGTTACATTATTCCTTACTACATTGACTTTATAATGTATTCCCTAAATAAAACGAGGACTATGCAGACAAACTAAACTTTAATCTCTTCCTTCATACCGAAGATTTATAAACACCCTGAAACCGAGGAGAACACCCTGAAACAAGAAGGGAAGTTTTCCCAGACTATTAAAACTCTGCAGTCAATAATGAAAATCCAAGAAATCGTCTGCTATATAAGTATACCCATAGCAACGAAATTTTGGCAACCGTATACGGAAACCATTGAATTTGTTTTTATTTTTTGTTTGTGGCAAACCACTGGCAACGTAGAGCCATCAGAATTCGCAAATGACGCCATAACTCCTCGCATCCCCCTGTCCCAGCACCCGGAACCCCCTCTTTGGGCGACCTCCGTTGGCTTTTTGTCAATAATAATACATAATGATTATATTTTTGTCTGGAGCACTCGGGAATACAATGAAATGCAAACTTGCAAGTCAGAAATAAAATTAATGGTATTCTTTTATGGTAATGCTCTCGAATTCAATCGAAATATTCGTCTGTGCATATTTTTAAATAAGTCGATTTGACTTTATACATTCATAAATGGCGTTCGTACCCCTGGTCTAGACAAAATATCGTGTTATCGAATATTCACGTTTTCATTCCCGACATTCAATTTCAAATAGGTTCGTTGTTTTTGAACGAATCCAACAATGAAATTCTCTTTTTGAAAGCAGATGAAATATTCTTTCGGTCGTAATACACTTTGGGAAGCGGGAATGGGTACCGCCGCTCCGGGAACCTTTATTGGATAACCAACACCTCTGCCACAGGTCACCCCAAGTGGTTCGCTACGTTTAGTGATTTAGCAGGGGTGCCCGGGTTCATGGGGTGAGGTTTGCCTAGGTCTTGGAGGCGGACGACCAAGACACACTGAACCCCAGATTCCTACCCACCCCTTAAACCATTTTCCTTCTCAGAATTCTCCTTCATTTCCTTTCCTTAAAAAAACCTTCCACACAGCATCACCAAAGATGACAAAGACCCTGAGGGAGATTATTTTCCCCAAGGCCTCCTGTGTGGAGCTCGTGTAAAAAAAACATTATTTAAAAATTAAAAATTTTGAATGCAAACACAGCAAAAGTTTTAAAAATCGTGTACTGAGGGTTTTTTCTGGTGAACTTTATTTACCATTTACACAAAACAGAAAAAAAACACCACTTTGAAAACAGCTTGTTTAAAAAAACACATGTAGTTAGTCGTTTTTCAAAGGTTATTTTCATTTCAGTGCAAAATTTTAGATCTGCATGAAATCTTTCTGCAAGAAATTTGATTCATTGAACTCAAATTTGATTTGAATTTAAGTGTTATTTTCACAATTAGAACCGCAAGTAGGTGCCTACCTATAATATAATATTTTATACATCCCGTGATTTTTCGTGGGTTAGTAAAAATTACATTAAAAACATTGGTAAACTTCGACTGTTCATTGGTTCTTGTTGTTTAATGTCTTTTAAAAAGCGTCGAAGCGTAGACCCGGCCCCAAAAGTTGTTTTTATTAATTAAATGTTAAAATAAACAGATCGAAAAATGTGTTTCCTTGGTTTCTCTATGTGACGTAGATTCTCCAGTTTTTCGCTTTTCCACGAGTTTTTCAGACAAGCAATGGTGTAGTTCGCAACAGACAGGCATGTTTCCACCAGGCTTAATAAATATTGTCAAGAAAGTCCCTTGTTTAGGCTATCCTATGCCATTAAAAAGTGAGTTATGCTGAGTAATGTTAGGTTAGGTTGAACTATGCCCATTATTGCCTTTGATATTATTTTTGATTATTGTCTCCTAAAAACAACTACTGAGGCCCGATTAGTCAAACGTTCAAATTCAAATTTGTATTTGGAAAAAGGAACGTCGCAGCCTTCCATCCCTCCGAACCATTTGTCCGTCCGGTTTTATGGCGGGAATAAAAACGTCAGAGTCGTCACATAAAGTCACGAGAGAAAATTGCGCGGTTAGAGGAGTGCAATCGATACGGCTGGGAGCTTCCCACTACCCCAGGGGAAATTGCTCCTTATGAATACTTCACCCAAAGGGTACTATTGGATGCTTCAAATCTAACACTAAATCATCTAGCAGGTATTAGATGTATTTTACATAGCGGACATCTTTAATTTTAACCTTCGAAATGACAGACCTGAATTTTTTTCAGCTTCAAATAACGACAAAACACCAAAGTTATCAATTAAATAGTACTAGCGCAGACCCGTGAAGGAGAATGAATTCTTGAAAGATCAGTTCCATTAAAAAAAAAAAAAAAATTGTTTCTAAAAAAAAATGATGTAAAAGGTAGGTTTTTTTATCGCTTGTTGGAATTCTTTACACAACCATATCCAATATTGTAAATGACACTTAAATTTAAAGCAAATTTGACTTCACTGAACCAAATTTCTCGCAGGACCAACGCGTCTACAACCGAAATTAGTTTTTCTGATACGTAATAAACTAGAAACTATTCAAAAAATAGAAGGAATTACTCCAAAGAATGAGGAATTTCTCAATATTTTCCGACTTACATTTAGTTATAATTATAATGAAATAACAATTTGTTGTTCAGTATTTTTTTTATTTTATCTTAACTTTTATGAGTAAAACCTCAAATTGTAATATTTAATTAAATGGAGACACTATGAGCGAAACTCAATCGAAAATCTGGAAACAGGAAAATCAGAAAAAGATATCTGGGACTCGAACCCAGGACTTCTCTCTTTCCGGGTGAGAGAGAAGTCTCAAGTCTCTTCATTTAATTAAAAATGTGTTGTTCATTATATACCAATTTCAAAACTAAAATCGACTTCAAAAATACTTCTAACAATAATTTCACATGGACATCAAACAAATTTATTTTCAAGTCAATTTTTTAAACCCATACAGTACCTATATATATACAGTAAATATAGACAAGTAGTTTTATCTTTGATGCATTTGAATGAAAATATGTTTTTTAATTTTGCTATTCGGCGGTACATCCTCTCTGCACACCCCTTCGGGGATAGTTAGTTGTGTGTTTGTAAGTAGGTATACCGTATTTTCCCTGAACCAACTGCATTGTATATAACAAATTTCATAGTACCTTAACTACTTCTGTTTTACCATTATTACCTATACTAAACTAATTAACTCCTTTGTACAACTTTTCATTATAATGACACTACAAATCTATATATTGAACCAGCTTATATCCTTAATGTCCAGTTTATTATACTACAAACTACATGTTTATAATTGCAATCCTGAATAACCCATGTATCTTTAATAACGTGATAAACCGCGCCGCAAGTTTTTGCTGCTAGGCCCTGCGGGCGGCTTTTGGTTCGGCTTCGCCCAGTTAATGTTGGTGACCATTTTATAAATCCAATAGGATCTGGTACCAAAATTAGCCCAATTCCTCTGATCCATTGTCATCCAATAATAGCTAGTCACCGGGGCAGGCAATGACGTCATATGTATTATCTAGCCGCTTGATACGACTGAGTGTCACCGTCAATCTTTCCATATCCGGAGAGATCCTTCAAATTCACAAATTTGTAGAACTTTATACCTAGGGAGGGCACGTCCCATGCGACCTGCTGTCGGAAGTGGCGACATCTTTTGACGAATAGTTGAATTTGAATCCGAATTACAATAATAGTTTTGTTTAAAATTTCACGTACACGTCATATGTATTATCTAGCCGCTTGATACGACTGAGTGTCACCGTCAATCTTTCCATATCCGGAGAGATCCTTCAAATTCACAAATTTGTAGAACTTTATACCTAGGGAGGGCACGTCCCATGCGACCTGCTGTCGGAAGTGCCGACATCTTTTGACGAATAGTTGAATTTGAATCCGAATTACAATGATAGTTTTGTTTAAAATTTCACGTACACGTCATATGTATTATCTAGCCGCTTGATACGACTGAGTGTCACCGTCAATCTATCTATATCCGGAGAGATCCTTCAAATTCACAAATTCGTAGAACTTATACCTAGGGGGGGCACGTCCCCATGCGACCTGCTGACGGAAGTGGCGACATCTTTTGACGAATTCTTGAATTCGAAACCGAATTACAATGGTAGTTTTGTTTAAAATTTCTCGTACACAGATGTTTATGTGGCGTGGCGCGTAGGGTGTCGCGGCAGACATGCACTCGAAGCCGGGTTCTGAAATTCAACCACGCAGATGCTACCCTATTAATACTGTTCGATGTTTGCATAACACTATTCTTCTGCATAGGTTCTGCTTAATTTAAATAGTATATTTTACTTCATGATTACTATTCCACAAAATATTATGTAGGTATATCATTTGTTAATAAAAGCCCGTACAGGCGTATAATAATGTATTAAAAATCGAACAGTATTTATTATACGGAAACGTCTGCATGAACCATTCTCAGAACCCAGTTTCGATTGCATGTTGACGCCACACCGTACGCGTTGCGCCCCAATTAACATATGTAAACGAGGAATTCTAAGCAAAGCTACCGTTTTAGTTCGATTTTTAGTTTAAAAATTCGTCACAAGATGTGGCTACTTCCGGCAGGACGCGTAGGTATGTGCTCAACTAGGTATAAGTTCTACGCGTTTGTAGATCTCATTGACATGTGCCAGCCCGTTCCGGTTACTGGTTACTTTGTCCCGGTGACTAGCCGTCACTGGCTGACAGTCAATACAAGGAACGGCCTAATTTTTGAAAGGTTTGAAGGTAATATTCGGTTGCATCAAGCGGCTGTATATGACATCATCGCCCGTCCTGGTTACTTTTACCCGGTGACTAGCCATCACTGGTTGACAGTGGATACGAGGAACGGGCTAATTTTGAAACCAGTTTCTATTGGATTTATAAAATGGTCACCAACACAAACTGGGCGAAGCTGGACGAAAAGCCGCCCGCAGGGCCAAACAGTAAAAACCTGCGGAGCGGGTTTTTAACTGCTAGTATATATGGATCGTCTCAAACCATAGTGAACTAACTCACTTTTTGCAGTTTCTAAGTTGGAGCTTGAAATTTGAAATGTGGGCTCCAAATCATAATCAAGCTCTCCCAGAGAGAAACAAGCAGAGAAATACAATCTTGGTCAATCGTTGATAGCTTTTCTCTGATTGGCTCTTCTTTCTGACGGAGCTAGATTATGATTTGGAGCCCTCTTTTCAAACTCTAACTCAAAAATTGCAAAGTGAGTTAGTTCACTATGGTTTAAGACGATCCATATTATTATACGATGAAACTTGAAATAATAAAAAATATAAGTACAGAGTTACCAATATTCATTTTTAGTCTAGAAATGCGTAGAAATACTTGAAGTAAGCCAGCAATCATTGTGGGTGGTGAAAATATTTTCTTAAAACAGACAAAAGATTTAGAGCTACTAAGACGAAAATTGGTTTAATATAAATTCAGCCAACCGTCCTCTCGCTAAGATTTCTATGCGGGCAGATTTTCTCATAGAAGGCAAACTCCTCGCTAATTCGTCAGAAAAGATAAAAGATTTAACGAGGTCAACTTGAATGGGATTGAAGAAGCTTTCTGGGTTATTGTGCCGCTTTGTGAAGTTTAAAGGGCGATAGCAAATGATAACACACAATGATTTGAATAGCTGTATTTATTTTTAGAGCTAATAATATATATTTTGGAGAGTTTCATGGTTAAATTATTAGACTACAATGCGCCATTTCTTATCTAAACTTATAAAATATTACATATTTTTCAATTGCTTTAAAACGACTTATTTCTCTTCAATCAAAGGGTTATTTTTATGGATTAAGCAGTTTTTTCTTATATATTTATTGTTCTCAAGTTTAATTTGTACTTCATTTTTTTTTTAAATAATTAATTATAGGTACTATTACTCCATTTATTATCAAGTTCTGTTGTGCTAGTATTATTTCACGTAATAGCTGTTACGCCTTCCAAAAGCATTGATAATGGGAAAAAATATTTGACGGCTGGCGTGGTCTAACGGTAAGGCTCTTGACTCGCAATCCGAACGCGGGATCGAATCCCGGCGTGGCAAATAAATTGTATTTGATTAATTTGTGTTATTTCACAATTAAATCATTTAAACAAAATATACAGTGCATTCTCGGCACGTTACAGTGGAAGATACTCTCAGTATCGCCCTGGTGTAAGACCACCATTCAGAATTAAAACGTTGCTTGAAATGGCTTTAGCCGTGTTTGGTGACCAGATCTGAATAGCCAGGTACTTCTCCACCTTCCTCTTCTCCATCTCCTTCCCATCCCCACTACCTTCAGCCTCACAAAATACCCCAATCGAGGATGCCATAGTCTCACTGGCTCCAGACGGGAGCAGTTGGGACTCTTGTGCGGTATTCTTATAAAAAAAATTATGTTTAAATACACTATTATTGATTTTTTAAAAAGTTTATTGAAAAACAAGTTCTGCTGTGTAATTATTATTGCGCATCTTAGCTGTTTCATCTTTAGAATGCATTGGTGTAATGCAAAATAGCTATCATCAATATACCAATATTTAAAGTGCTTAAACTATTTTGATTCACTGCACAAGCTGGTCAAAACCTTCACCAGTAATCCTTTAATTTTGAAGTAAAAGCCCTTAATCAAGCAATCAACACAAAAAACCTCAAGTTAACCGCAGGTATGTCAAACTCTCTTTACTGTCAGAGATTTTTCTCGACTACTCCTGTCGTACTGGTAGTACTCGTCGGGCATGCGACAACGATATGGAACCGAACGCAGCTCTCACGGCGGCTGTTGTTCGAACTTCCAACCTCTACAGACTATTAGGCAATCTTAAAATGAAAATTATTATTATATTTTTGTATAATAATTTAGGCACGCGAAAGCGTCGAAAGGCTCGCCCGTCCAATCGAAACACTCAAATTAATTTTAATTATGATTACATATTTTTTGAAATCTGTTTTTTCAATTTTAGTTTTAAAATCATATTCAAATATAAAAAAAAGATAATGAATTAAAAAAAAGGAAAAAAATTTGGTTGTCTGTAAAGTCGGTTTACGGACGATAATTTTACGTGATAACGTCGTATAATAACGATGAAGTGGAAAAGAGATAGATGCGTCACAAGCCGAACGCTTGTTCCGCGCTCTCGCTTGCACGCTCGGCTCAGGCAGAACGTGACAATGAGTCACGCTTTTTCGTGAGTGCAGCCGGCATTCATTGATTTATAAGACGTTATCACGTCAAAAAACGTACACAAAAAACTCTCGGGCTTGCTGTTCGACAGACCAAGAAATTCTACAATGCGATAATCTAGACTAGTTTCATTGATGTACTCGATGACGTCGAATTATCGGTTGGCTGTGGAAAAAGGTGTATTTATAGAGTGAATTATAATTTTCATTTCTTTAGATGTTTCTTGATTTTTTTGGCAAAACGGAGTTTAATAAGTTTTTAGTATTACGGCTTACTATCCTCTCCATTTTATGCAAGCGTATAAATGTGTACGTATGTAGGTATATCTCAGAAAATAGACAATTCCGTTACAAAGTGCGACACGCCGAATTTAGCTTTCGATTGTTTGGAAAGCCCCGTTGTTTACCCAACGACAATGTTGACTTTGGCATTTCGAAAAAACACCAAAATATTGACATAACAATATTATTTCCCAACAAAAATGTCTACCAGGTCGTGCTTCAGATGAAGTACCTCATAAAATAAATAATTATTGAAGAATTTCTTTGCACGAGATTGCTTCAACATACATTTAATTTTCCCAAATTAAAAGGAATCGGGTTTTTTTAGAAGGTTTTTTAGTAAATATTCGAGTTGTTGGCTTAACATTATTTATGTTTGTGAGAAAGGGATGCTGGTTGTACGGTGTACATGGTTGGTGTATAGGGGTTCCTACCCATGCTATTCCCATCGGGAAAGTAGACAACACTCAAAGTAAAGAAAAAGCAGCGAACTCAATAAACACAAGTTAGAGACCGACATAACGGCGGATGAGGGTTGTAAATTACACCGCAAAAGAAAACTCTACAACTCTATACAATATTGGGTTATTCGGACGACGAGTGTGAAGAAACACGTAATTAAAATTTTCGACACACCTTTGAGATAAATTCATTGTTTGTATTATGTTTTTTTTAATGTTACTATTCACAACCAAAATTATAATGTTTATTTATTTATTTGTAAGAAACAAACAGCTTACAGGTATATAGAATACAAAGATAAATAATATATTTATTTATTTAATATAAACGGTACACATACACCATAAACACGGATTACCTATAACAAAATCATAGTCAAATAAGAAATAATAAAATAGAGTACAACAGTTCATTGTGGCTTTTGATTTAAGAAATGACAACAGAAATACAATTACATATAAAATTCTATAATGCAAATAAGGTTAATACTGATTGAAAATATTTGATAGTACAGCCTTCTTGTACCTAGCTTCCGTGCAGTTAAATAGATCTGCCACATCAGCATATCTATTAGTAACTTCATGTAATCTAGGTACAAGTGAGTGTTTTGTATACTCAGTCCGGTTATTGTAGCATTTAAACAGGATTTTAGAACGAGTGTCTCTCGTGGGTATATGAAATACAATGAGCTCAGTTAAATCAGGACTGTCTATTCTATCATTTACAATTTTGAAAATAACTATTAAGTCGGATATAATTCTTCGATCTGAGAGTCTTAATAAATTTAATGTTTTTTTACGTTAACCGTGATTTTAATGCTGTTTTCACATAAAAACATCACGTGAGTCATTTTTACAATTTTTTACGTTTGCATCCTAAATTTTAATATTTATTTATAATAATAAAATTTGAAAGCTTTATCACCTTTCAAAAACAGTTTTTAGTGTTTGGCTACGTTCAGAAATATTTAATTTATTGAGCTTTAATTGCGAAGCGGAAATAACACAAAATTTTTATAAATCTGACAGTTCGTTTAAGACAAAAAAATTGCACAAAGGCGATAGACCGGAGTGATTAAATAAAACGGATACATTTATCGTTTATTCCATTTCGCACATTAATAACCACTCCTAATGAATGAATGGAATACCTTTCCACACTTCGCCCCAACCTACATACTGTGTATTCCGTATAAAGTCGTATTGTCTGATTCCTTTCGGCCTGCGTGGCTTTCAAGGCCACGGCTTGCCAAACACACATTTCCACTTGGCCGAGTTAGTGGGGAAAATTAGTAGATCCATTTTCCACCAAAGAACTGGTTTGTTAATGTTCCTGATGAATATTTATGAAGCCAATTTATTAAGAACTTGAATTGTGCCAGTTATTGTGCAGGTAGCCTGTGGATTGCTGCGGACTAAAATGGATTTAGATTATTTCATTGATAAGTTCTTAGATTTGGTAGGTTTTAAGTTTTTTTTTTTAAGTTTTCTTTATTCACTGAAATGTTGGTTACATAAATTTTAGAATTTTTCGTAATTAATAAATACACATTTTTCTATACAAGCAACTGACAGTTGCGTTGCAATGCCACTTAAATAAATAATGGTTTCTCCCTGCACGCCTTTTCCCATTCGTTCCTGTTCCCATTCCCCTATTTAGAGGAATACAATCGCTAGAAATATTTCGATTCTCATGCCTACAAAATTTAAAATCGCGCGTCGTATTTGCACGAGGCAAGAAAGCGAAAAAGTGGTTTTTATTTATTTTGTGCATAATTTTACAAGAATGAAAAAAAGTTAGAACATACAAAACCTCAAAAATAATCTTAGCCATAAAGGGGTATTTTTAAAAAATTGTTTCATAGTTAAGTCATGAAAAAACATTTTTGTTAGTGGTTTAGGCTCATATTTTTTGTTAAGTAAATAATAATTTTATTGTAATTCCAATACATAGAAAAGCTAGTAAAAGCTTCAATTTATCCTTAGCATATTTTTTGATGTTCATACTGTAAATCGATTCGTCGTACAGATGAATCTAAATAGGATTTCATGTATTTTTTTTTACCTGAGCCCCACACAGGAGGCCCTGAAGAAAATAATTTCATGTCATCTTTGGGGATGCCATGTGATGGGTCTTTTAAGGAAATGAAGGGGAGGAGAGTTCTGGGAAGGAAAAGGGTTTAAGGGGTGGGTAGGAATCTGGGGTTCAGTGTGTCCTGGTCATCCACCTCCAATACCTAGACAAACTTCACCCCATTAACCCGGGCACTCCTGCTAAATCACCAAACGTAGCGAACCATTTGGGGTGACCTATGGCAAAGGTTCATCTTGAGATAAAACGTATCAAAAATATTATTTAAGGCATGTAAAAATCACGCGTTGTGTGAATTCTCGACCAAAGAGTTCCAATTTTGAAAATGGCATTTATAATAATTTTCTTTAAAAATTGTTCTGTCATACATAGGTACTTTATCGCTGGCCGGAGCTCTCCAAACAAACACTTCCAAATATATGACAATTAAATTCAAATCAAATCCGAGTTCCAGAGTTTATTGAATCGAAATTAGTATTTTTTAATAATAACAAGGTTAAGTTAATATCTTGGTAGTTGATACCTACAAATAGAGCTATATAGAAAATTCTTCGAATGATTTACGGAAATATAGGTTTATAGAAATCTGGTGCAACCTTTTATAATCCTAAAAGTTTTCAAGGAAACAAAGACACTTCGTAAATAACGATGTTTTCGTCGGCACACCTATTATTTTTTTTTATTATTTTTTATTAACGACTCTATAAACGTACAAAATGTTGTCCTGTAATTAAGAATAATAATGATGTTTCTTAGTCCTCCTCATTAGGGGGTCCTGTGCTAAGGCAGACTAAAGTTATTTATATAATTGAAAACGAAAATAACACAAGTAAATCAAATCGAAACAAGACAGAAAATAAATATATCGAATTTCATTGTAACGTAGATAGTAAATAATAAACAATTAAAAAGTTACTCCAATCAAATTAAAATTATTTCATTCCATTTAATTCGGTGTTTCTTCTATGTCGTTTTTAGTGGTTTTTTGTTGTTATTTTTTAATTGACTTCTTTCAGCCAGGCTGTAATTTTTGACTTGTAATCGTAAAACTATTTTATTCGTTTATGTCTGGGGGAAGAATGTTGCGAAATAAATGTAGTTTTTTGTCCGAACTTGGAATGTTTTTATGTCATTTTGGTTAGATCTAGTGCGATGGATACGCGGTATAATTTCAATAGTATATTTTTGGAATATATTTGTTGTATATTTGGTTCGTCAAAACTTTTGAAAATTTTAGTAAAAAGCATTCTTTTGGGTGCTTTCAGAATGGTCTACATGATTCCTTTTTGAATTGTGTTCAGTATTTGTAATTGTATTAATTTAGATTTTATTTAAATTTCGGCACAACCTATTTCACCAACCAAAACTATCGAAGATTTAGAAAAAGAACTAATAAACATATTGTAAAACTTTATTTTTATTTTTACTGTGTACGTAAACTATTAACCAGAAATCAGTTATTTTTTCTTAATTTTGAGAATAATCTATTGTGTGCGAAGTGATTTCGTGATCTGCTTACGACTTACGACATCTCGCTTGCATTTAATTTCGATTTAAAATTGAAGCTAAGCCAAGCAATTTTCCTCGTAGTACCGGTGTATTTAAGAAGGCGCGTGATATATTACATGGTGGAAGATCTGCGAGACCTTTAGGTTTCAGGTATCCAATTATACTACCTCGTTCCCAGAATGATGTCTGCCAAGTCGTTAGTACAAAACGCACCCCTTACCACGTTACTCACCCTTTATTATATGTTACCAGTGCCTCCAGAGTGTTGGATTACATAGCCTTTACGAACAATTAATATTACAATTATTATTTTTTTACGTTACCCCCACACAGGAGGCCCTAAGAAAAAAATCCTCTAGACCTTTGTTATCTTTGGGGAAGCTGTGTGGGGGGGTCTTTTTAGGAAAATGAAAGAGAGAAAGTTCTAGAAAGGAAAATAGGGGGTGTATAGGATTCTGGGGGTCAATGTATCCAAGAGTGACGGACGGACCCATATGTATCCATTCTTTCCACTGCGATGCAAGGCGATGGGTCGAGAGAGTCCGGCTGGAAAGTTAGGTCTTCGTCAACAAGTCTCTTCCATTCCAGAACTTCCTCTTCTTTCATTCTTAAAAAGACCCTTCACACGTATCCTCTAAGATGATAAAGGCCCTGAGGGAAATAATTTTCTCCAGGACCTCAAGAACTAAAATAACTCATAAAAATAAGTTATATTTTAGTTTAAACTTTTTAACCCGATTTAAATTAACATTACACTACCCAAAGTTTCAGAGGTTAATAAACTTAAAATTCGATTCTATTTTCCTATTCTATAACCTAGAAACTTCAACATCGTATGTTCTAGCAAATAAAATGGCTTTGCCGACTGAATGAGCCGTGTAAAAGCAGGGACATATTATTAATACACTTATAGTACATATCTTGCTTGTACATTTGATACCTTTAGCCTCTCGCTGGGAGTCACCTTGCCTTGGGAATTTAATATATTCAAAAAGCGAGCTGATGGTCGAGGAAACGTTTTGAACTCTGATAAAAACTGAATAATAAAATCCCTAATTTACGGTATTATTTAAATGTTTTCTATTTTAAAACGATTTTCATGATCGATTTTCTATAACTGGAAGTTTATTTTTAGTGTTGTATTAATAGCATTCGTTAATAATTTATCAGAAAACCTATTCCTCAATTGTTTTCCTAGTCGATATCGGTTTTTCCTATCACGTGATCATTTACGTGTTACAATAATCAGCTGAAAGTTTCCGTTCTATAATATTGGGATCATAATACAACACGATACTTTTTATAAATTAAAAAATATACGGGTACCCGAAGGATTTTAACCTGCGATGCCTGAGTTGGAAATGTGTACATCATTTTTCCGGGTTGGCAGGGGCCATCCATAAATTACGTCACACCTTAAGGGTCCACTATTCGAATTTCGACCGATTTCTTACATATCTCCCTTAAACATTTGAAGTTTTTAAGCTCTTAAAAAAACATGTTATTTTTGAAGATAATATCCAGATACGTTCCACGCCGAAACGCAAATTATACGAAATTCCCTCGATAGAAAAAAATCGCAAAGGTAAAGGGCGGGAAGTAGAGAAGTGAAACATTGTGGGAGATAAATATTTTTAGTGAAAATAAAAATTTGAACTACTGTCTTGATTATTTTTAGATGTGAAATTGCAAAATATATGACGTCACACCAGGGGGGAGGGGGTTTCAAAAATTTAGGCAGTTCTGTGATCTGTCCAACATTCGTAATTACATATCTCTCCATCTTCTTCTTTTTCAGCCGAGAAGCGCCGCCTTAAGAGGGTGATCTTCCTTTTGTCTTGATGGTCATGTGTGTAAAATTTCATCAATCTCAGAATACAACTGTAGATATGTATAAAAATGAAATCCATACCACCCGCCCCTCCGTCCGCCCGCCACAGACCCTCTTCTTGGTAATAAAGGATAGAAAATGGATACAAGGGGAAATTTTACACACAAAGATTTAAAGAGTGAATAATATCTCTTTACAGATTTGAATTGCGCAGTTATTGCCTAGCCAGTTTAGTTACAACTGTGAACACGTTTTGTTTTGAAGTATGCACCGTTTCAAATTATCATTTTTTCTAAAATATATGATCTAAGTCAGTCTAAACTTCGAAATATTTCACGCGAAACCCAAATATCTAGTTCTTGAATAAACAGCCCAAACCCTGGGTTTACTGCGCGAGCCACACAATAAAATAATAACCAATTATGTGTCCCTTGTCTCCACCTGAAAACAATAATGTCACGTGCTCAGCCCTAATAGAGTCTCCTGATGATTGATTAGGGGAACGCACCCCAACAACACAATACAGCCTTACATCCCTGGGAGGGGGTTGTGGACTTGTTTTAGGTGTGTATAACATTGTATACGTGGAACAGTTCGCTTACAATCAGAAATAAATGTCAAATTATCCTGTTCTCATGTGACACCTTTTAACTTGGTAGTAATTCTAAGTGCGTTTGAGCGTAGATGTCATCGTTCACATTCCACGTTCATCGTATCCAGAGTAGTTGGTACTGTCAGTATCGCCTCGGTGAAATACCACCATTAAGAATCGAAATGTTGCTTGAAATAGCTTGTGTCGTTTTTGATAATCAGATACGAATAATCAGGTTCTTCAGAACCTTCTTTTTTGACAGGGACCACAAGGTACAATAGTGATACACTGAATATTGTCACGATTACATTTACCGCAATGGAGGGGGCAAAGTGGGCTATGGGATTGGGGCAAGATGGGATAGGGTGGGTACCGGGTTTTTTCTTCTCAGATTTCCTTGACCAGGGGCCACCCGCGCGCTGAGCTCGCTTATTGAAACTTTGAAATCTTTCGCGGACAATATTCTAGCTCTGCGGACCACTGGTTGGAAAACCCTGATCTATATCAACTTCTTCCCATATCAAGTCTCTTCTTCAAGGTTTTAGGTTATAGGCACCCTTGAGGTGATTTTTCACAAAAACGGCGCTATACAAATCATCCAAATATTAGTATTATTAGTAGAATTTATTTCGACAAGCAAAACAACAAATCCGATTGAATAAACTTACTTTTTTTTGTCCCTTATTAGTTTCTTTACCAATAATCCGATTGCAATAAAGTTGAGTTGTTGTGCACCCGCCCGCGAAGATTTCTATTTATAATGGTGAGCTCTTGCGTTATGAAATTTGTATAAACTTTTTACAATAGGTAGCGCACGCGTTGGTTGAAAAGTGTGTGTATTTCATATAGTTTAGCGGCAGGGAGGGAAGGAGGGAGCTTCTGCTTCGATTTATTTATTGTGCCACTGATGCCTGTACAACGTGTTCACATTGAAGTGATAAAATGATAAAAGTGCAATCTACGCGAATTTGACCTTAATTACAAACCAGAAAAACATTTGTATCGGCTTATTCGCTTTTGCTGTTTCCAGTAGAGTTTCAAAATCTAGCATTATACAAAATTAATTTTAATTCCTTATCTGCACTGTAAAGTTTTTTTTAAATGTTTTTAAGCACATTTAGATGTTCTTTGTCTTAAAACAATAAACATGTAAAAGCATAACTGGGCGTGAAAAATCAAATAAATTCCTCAATAACATACCACGATTGTGAACGCCAGAGGCCTACTGGATTTAAGACTACTGCCCCCCAACTCCTGGGATTCAGCCACATTTCAGAAGTTATTGCTGTTTAATCCTTATTTTAGGAACAGGATTTCCACAGACGGTAACTGCCTTGCAATCCCTGATGACGACTATCGTCTCCAGACAATAGTTCCATCGATAATCAGTTTAATCCGCTCACTCCCTCACTCAGTTGGCTCTTCGTAGCCAGCAATCTGCAGTCACCGCTAAGCAAAGTGACTTAGTGGCTTTCTTGTTGTTATCGAGCACACCACAACAAAAATTCCACTGTGAAATTTCATACGACCGCGCCAATTTGTAAAATCTCATTTGTTCTCTCCAAAGGCATTCGTTATTAGTACTGGGACCAGTATTCTCTAGTACTAGTACAGGATGCTTATTGGATTCTTTAAATCACTGTGACTGCTTATTGAAGTATCGTAATTTATACACTTCTGAGGACATACGTCTTTCCTGGCTGAAAGCTAAGTTTTGTCTGCTGAGCTCGTGAATTATAATGACTCCGCACGTGTACCTTCGGTAACCTTCAGCACAGCTCGGTAACGAGACAATGTGACCCGAAGTGCTCATAGACAGAACTAAACTAAATCATAGAATAATAAGATGCATTACAATAAGAATATCAAATTGAAAATCTCAATGAAAAAGCGTCGTTTGGCTTGAAATTCCAGACGTTAAACTGGAAATTCCTTAACGTTCATCTTAGAGTTCATCTTTCGAGAGTTTTGCTCGGACTGACAAACATATTCATAATGAATGTTAGACATAATTTATGTATTTAACTAATTATTTTATAGATAAATACAAACATCATTAGAAAAATGTTATCAACGTGTAGGTAATGAGGCTGTCGTAAATATAAAATGATAAAGTGCAGACACCTAATGAAAACTTCTGTCGCGATAGCGATTCCTGATAAGGAAAGTTGGGAAACTGTGTGATATTTCGGAAAAGTCAGATAAGCTTTTAGCTTTAATTTATCTTGCAGCAATGAAAAATCTCGTGAAAAATATTTACAATTAACAAACCACTGATTGAAAACTAGTAATTCTATGATCAGTGTACCTAGGGTACAAAAAGTATGTTTCTGTTTTTATCCTATTTAATAAATCACACCATCAAATCAAATCAACTGAAATCATGAGATTTGTAAGTCGGCACTTAAATACCTAAATATCTACTCATTGGTGTATTTTATGTAATTTTTTATTTATTTATTTTAAACAAGGAATTGTATATACTTTTCGACCAAAGAAACGACACTATCTGAAGGACGATTCTTTCAGACTTTTTCGTAGGTTCCGTAATATTGCGAAAATCTTCAAAATATTCAAGTCCAATAAACAAGACGAAAAAATAATCTTTTTTATACCACGAAAACGGCCACCATCTTGAAATGGAACATACAAACAAATTTACAGAGAGATGAAATACAAAACTGTTGAGCTAAAACAGGACTTGACTACGCTCAGTCAAAAAAGTAAATACGTTTTGAAAATTAGCTTTCGAAAAGTAGTTAGAATCTTTATTTTTTTATTGTTTTAACTAAAACTGAAAACAGAGTCAATCATATGCACATTAGAATTTTACCGCTTTGAATTACTTAAATACGTCAAAAGGTGTCCCGTAGAACTGAAATGTTATGTATTAATCGGAACAATATCTAGGTTACAAATAAATTCGTTTTGTGATAATTTATAAAGATAACTGAGCCAAAGAGCATGATGAAGATAATAGTGTGAAATTTGATTTTGAAATGTGAGATCCACAAAAACGACGTAAAATGAATAGGTCCCAATGACCGAGTTGGTTAAGGCGCTGACTCTTGGTAAGACAAGAGATCATCTGTTTGATTCCCAGTTGCGATCGTTACCTTTTTATTTTTATGTGTCTTGTTTTATTTCATGTTCCCTTGAGATTTATTAGTGTAATCTTCTTATTCAATAAATTTGCATTTAAATTTTGCTCAATGATTATAGAAATCAATAGAAATATAGAAGGTTCTATATGGACAGTTCTATTTGTCTGTATGGATAGAAGGTTCCATACGGATAGAAGTTATATTTGTCTGTATGAATAGAGGTTTTATATGCATATAGGCTCTACATGGATAAAAGTTCTATTTGTCAACGTAGAGCCGATAATCGAAGAATCTAGACATCATGATTCTTTTTTATTGTAGGTTCGTTTGCAATGATTTTACCTTGCTAACAGACTCATAAACTATACAATCGTCACTATATCACCATTTTTTTTTTTTTTTTATTGTTATCAAGTTTAATTTGTAGGACTCCATTTTAATTTTAAAAGGGCAATAAGCATTAATAATTTTAGTCAGTTTACTCATAATTAAAATTAGTCATCAAAATCCTATCTAGAAATAACATAAATACCTCGTCTGTATGTGGCAAGACCACAGTTTGATAATGCCTTCAGAAGGCGAAACAGCTGTCACGTGTTAAAATAATTACCTAGCAGAACTTGTTTATAAATAAACTGTTTTTATAAATTGAATAATAATATTATTAAATATATAAAAGAAATTAAAAAAACTATATCACCACGTCAGTGTTGCCAGAATTTAGGAATGTGCACCTAGGCAATTTTTTTGAAATAGATGTTTGACAACTTCACTGCAGAGCGGGGTATTTTGACAAAAGCCTTCATGTTCAAAATTTTGATAGATTTGAAGCAACTTTAGAGATCATTCAAATTTTAACTTGCGGCATATAATTTCTTACAAAATGTACTTACATAGGTACTCAGAGAGAGAATTCATATTTGACATTTTGAATTTCTTTAATGTTGGCTGATGACATATTCTTTCAAAACTTGGATGGGATGTACACTTGACAAATTGCTTACGTCATATTTTTCACTTTTATGTTATTAGATACAGCTTTAGACATTTGTTTATTAGACATTAATACCGGCTTAACGTTGAAAATTCTAGTTTTTATATTTATATATTTTTTATCTGAAAACCTCACAAGAGCCTCAATGGCTCCCAAACATCTGGAGTCAGTGAAACTAGTAGTGAGGAGGGGAAGAGAAAAGTGGGAATGTATCTGGCTTATCAGATCTGGTCACCAAACACGGCTAAAGCCATTTCAAGCAACGTTTCAATTCTGAATGGTGGTTTTACAAAACAGTTTTCTATTGAAAATTTAAAACACGATTGGTTATACTTTGGATCACAAAACATGCCAACATCGCATTTTTTGTGTTCTTTATTATACGAAACAAGTCCCCGGCGTTGCCTGGGCTCTACGCATTTTTTTTTAAATTGGCTTTTGACAGTATCTTCCACTTGTTTTGAAGGTCTAGTGGGCAAAATTTCATCAATCTCGGAATAAAACTGTAGATTCTCCAGCTCGCTACAACACCACAGACAATCTTCCTTATACAGATAAGTTACATGTATATCTAGTTTTTGACCAGTCAGTGGTTGAGTGGGCATCGCGTTGGGGTCCCACCCGGGCGTCGCGTGTTCGATTCCTCGGCTGGCTGAGTCCTCCATCACGACACGAGCAACATTTTCGGCTTTCTGTGGTGGTAGTAGGAGATTTTCAAACATTGTTGGGTTATTCGTAACCCGGGAATGTTTGTCTTTCTTTTTAAAAAATAAAAAAAATATCAAAAACCTAAAATCAACAAAAAATATGTTAAACCTAACATTCGTTTTTAATTTAAAATGCGTATCACTAACGAGTTTCTTTAAAAAAACAATGTCTAGACGTACTAATCTCACGAAAACAGCACGATTAAATTTATAATGTTTTCAAACTAATTTTGATAATATGATTATCGTGGGAAGCAAGATTCAACCTACACGATATTTTCCACCGATGCGAAATTAGAACTAATCATACTCAGGTTTTACGCATGCGCGAACAGTCTAAAAACAGACCCTTTTTAAGGGTTGTTGCACGAGGTCAATTAATGGAATTATCGAATAAGGGAGGTTAACAGCGACTGTTTCAACCCTCTGGTTTCTAGTTTGTTCTAGTTTGTCTGTGTCTTGCATTCCCCGGAGCAAACAGTTAAATGGGTCAGTTGTAATATGCACGCAACACTATTTGTTACAGATATAAGCTTAGTCCGTATATAATAAGGGTCGATAAATTCCACCTTATCCAAGAAAAATGAATGAGAAAGTATTGGAGGCCTTTATACATATATTTCGTTTAAGGTGCGTTACCACCGCATATTGTGAGAGTTCTAAAATAGGACGACTGTCAAAATATACGGTTAATGGTCCTTAGAGACTTAGGCCCCATGAATCCTTGAATATTTTGTAGCAATTTTTTCTAGGTCAACTTTTAAATTAAAGACTAGGTCGAATACATCCATTCCATTGGAACACTATTTAAAAACAGTTTTTTTTGTTTCATGTGTAATCGTAATTTTTTTAGGGTATTATGCCGTTTTGCATTACCTCCTCTTTTAGCGAACTTTTCGGACAGTGTTACGGTGTTCGTCATCAGGGCAGATGTGTTATCACTGCCATTCAGTACTGTTACGCTATCGGAAACGTTGGCTAAAAAAGGAGTAACACGACGTAAAGCCCAAAAATTAATCACGATAATACCTTACGCCGTGAAAATCTCAATTCATACCATGTGTTCGTGTTATTTTTGAAGATTACAAATAAATCCTCTTCCAGGTATGATTTTAGGTTTTCAAGGCCAAAAGAATTTTTGTTATTTATTTTTGGGGTGTTTGGCCAACGTTTCGGACAGTGTTACAGTGTCCATCATCTGGGCAGATGAGTGATGGACACTGTAACGCTGTCTGAAACGTTGGCTAAAGAAGGAGGTAGCATAACACGGCATAACACCCCAAAAATAAATAACAAAAGTCCTCTTCCATATTATAACATACATGAGTTAGATGATTGGTACAAAATAGTCCAACCTTCGCGGAGCTTATAGGACTATGACACTCTCAAAAGAGAATGTGAGATGGATACTCAATGCCGTTTAAGTGAAGAAGATGGAGATATGAATTTATTTATATTGTTATAAAATTATTATCAACAACAGAGACAATATTATTTATAAAAAGTAACATGTAAGTTGGGCCTAAATACGACCCTTGGGGTACACCGCTAGTATCCATTAATTTGCGTGACATTTTAGAATATTATTATTTAATTGAATTCTATTTTTTTTAGTAGCTCTAAATATGATAGAGAGTAGTAAGAATGCCTTTACATTTTTAATTAATTTCATAAAAACTGTTTTTTGAACTTAAACTACTTTACTTTACGTCAATCGTTTGATCCACATGAAAAAAATCGCAAATTGTTTATTAGCGTGTTGTTTCATGATTTTTTTTACAAATCTATTTGGTAAAGCAAAGATAGTATCGCTTATATACATGATACGATATTGATAATACGGGTATACGAGTAATGTTCAGTACTTAGTTGTTAACCCATTTCTGGGGAACATGTGAAAACAGCGCAGAAATACGTCTACGCCGTAGAGTCTACGGCGTAGACGTGTAGTGGTAGGGTGATATTTCTCCCACATAACCAATACCGTTCTGTGATTACGGTGACCTACAAAGCCTGGAGCGTGTAGCCTTTTGCCGTGGAGCTCCTCGTGGGATTATTCTTTAGTCGATCGAAATCGGATTCGACAAGGCACGACCAAGATTTTAAAGAAGCAAGATTTCTCACTGGAAGCTTCGATGCTTATGTAAGTTAATTCCACAATACATTCAAGTATTTAATACAGTCAAGCGCAATGCTTCTCTGTTACAGTATACGTTTATCTGGGCTTAACTAATTGACTATTTTCAATTAGTTAAGCCCAGATATACATTATATCTAATTAAATACTCTCAAAGAATCTTAGAACACAATATCCCTAAAATTGACAACATGTTATTCAACCCAATAAAAAGGTGTAAACTAATATTCAATAGGAGATGAATGCTGAAAAAAATGTTATTTGAAAAAGATTTTTTTGTACCAATCTTTTTGTTATCTGTGTATTTATTTATCATTGTAATTACGTAACATTAAAACTAAAATAAAGTAACATAAATAAAACAGAGAAATAAATATGTTTATTACATTAATACAATTCTCTCTCTCTTTTTTAAGGGTTCGATCAATACCTTCTGTGTAAAAGGCCAGCCCTCGTAGCAGCAGCTTTGGGACAGATGCACTTGCAACTTGTTTGATTTTTATTTTTGTCCATAAAATTTGCATTCAATTACTTTCGGATTCACGTCTTGCTTCGCTCGAGTTCCACTTATTTCCATTTAAAATTCTTACATTCATCAATTTTACCATAATATAAAATCATCCCACCTAACCATCTTTGGAATGCTTTCAGAATTAATTATAAGACGTATGTGAAGTGAAGTGTAAAGTTTAAAAAAAATGCAAAGTGAAGCACTAAGAGAAAAACACATGTTAATAATTAAATGAATATTTCAAATGAATATTTCACATTTAAAATTGTGTGATTTAACTATGATACAAAATTGAATAATTAAATAAATATCCTCCATGTCAGATAAAATGTTTCATTAAGTTAGATCAACGACCATCTTGGGTGTCAGTATCTGGGCCTTTTATGCAAGCTGTTTTGACTCCTCCTGTTGGTTGCAAAATTATTATTTAATTGTTTTTTACGTCCACTGGATTTAATTTTGGTATTTTCAGTTCAGTTCCCAAAACTATTATAGGATGCAGAAAGGTCCGTCTGTCTAGGATTAACTAATTAACTTAATTTTTTTCCCCCAGAATCCTTTTTTTGTTTTCTCGGTTTATGGCTTGTGATTTAAAAAAAAATGGATAAAGAATTCGAAAATGCTTTTGTGAGAAAATAACTAGATTTGATTGAATTTCTGATTTTTATTCTTGGAATTGATATCTGTTTGTTTCCAAGTGAACTTTCATAATCAAAGGCGTTCCGAGAAGTTATGAAAACAACACAAGAAAACAAAGCAGCTCTCATGACAAGGAATAAATATTGTGAATTTATTGATGGTTTCGTAGAAAAAAAAAAGACCCGTATTAGAGATTTATTTATTTATGGACAAATATCCCATTAACAATATAATAAAAGCACACGTAAGAAACAGATATGACAGTGAAAAGCGAACCCAAATACTTAAATGACAATATAAAAAGTACATATAGAAGACAATTGTTTGTCTAGTTTGTAGTTTTTTTAGATTTTAGAAATATATTGTAAGTTTGTACAGCGCCCTTGAGGTGATTTTTCACAAAAAACGGCGCTATATAAATCATCCAAAAATTATTATTATTATTAACTACAAGTCAAAGCATGAAGAATGAATTAAAAGTTTAAAGTTATACATTGCGTATCGACTGCCGAAAGTCATTTAGGCTTACGCCAAAAAATTCAATGCTTTGACTTTTTTTTTTTTTACATTAACTCCACACAGGAGGCCCTGAGGAAAATAATTTCCCTCAGGGCCTATGTCATCTGGGATGCTGTGTGGAGGGTCTTTTTGAGGAGAGGAAGGAATGAACATTGGTCTTGAAGAGACCCATGTTGTAGGAGGGAGGAAACACAGATGCCGGCAAATCGTTCCATAGCCGAGCTGTTGAACTCAAGAACGAGTCGAAAAACGACCCGTTCTCATGTGACAAATGTCAACCGTGTACATATATTGGGCGCGCGTTTGGCGTGTCTCCCGACTATGCCGGTGCCGAAGGGATCAATGACGCTAGTTCCTCAGAGCATCTTCCATTGAAATACCGGTAGAACGTGGATAGCATTCCCACCCGATGCCTGTGCTCTAAAGATTGCAATCCGTTCGTTAAGATGGGAGAATCTATCAAACGTACCGCCCGTTTCTGCACAAAGTGGAGGGTATTTTTCAAGTATTTTGGAGCTCCAGACCAGAGGGGGCTGCCAAATTCAACCGTGGGGCGCACTTGCGATTTGTACAGGGTTAGCAGTTTGTACAGGGTTGACTTGCGTTGACAAGTGTTGAAATCCTGGAAAAAGGAGAATGGTAAGTTTTTATATTTTCACGGCCAAAAGTATTTTGGTTATTTATTTTTGGGGTGTTATGCCGTGCTAAAGAAGGGGGTAGCGCAACACGGCATAACACCCCAAAAACAAATAACGAAAAAGGAGAATGGTATCAATAATTAGTAGAATCTTGATTGAGAAACAGAAATTCATTATTTCGGAGCCTACGGGAAGGGATGTTGAACTGGATGAGTTGTAACAAAACAGGTGTATCCGCCACAAAATATTTGATATTTTATTTAGCCAAACGGGCAAACCAAAAAGAGCTCGCGGGCATCTGACCCGCGGGCCGCAGGTTGCTCGTCGCTGACTGTGGCATGCTCAATAACTGGCCTAACATGTTAAGATATATTCCTCTCATATTGAGTTTTGTTGAGAAAGTGCAGCGAAGTGTTAAGTGAAGGACGACATACATTCAGGGTGGGTTGAAATTGAAACTGTGCCGAGCTTTCCTCAATTAGCCTCTTGACATCGTCAAAGCGAACCACTACCTCGAAGCAAGACATCATCTAATCTAAATAGTTATACAGCGAGCGCTTGAGCGAGCTACCCATATTCGGGTAGTATCGCTAATGCCCTTGAGTGATAGCTACCCCAATTTTGAGTCTCAGATTGAATTTTAAGTCTCAGATTACAAATATTTTCTCAGAATATACAAATATTTTCAGGAGAAAAATTGTAGCTTAACACGTCTTCGAAATTGTTGAAAAACTCTACATTTGCTTTATTAAAAATCGAAGCTCTAGCCAAGTTGGTTACTTCCGGCTTTTGAAGTGACAAATCAGGCCAGAACGACAGAATATCTTTTTCCTAGAAACCATTTAATACCTGCTTGTTCGTGTTGCAACCAACATTCGGAAATTATTTACTAGTTAGCTGTTGCGAATTGGAAAACAAGCTTTCTAACAATAATCTTGCTAAGACCAAAGTGTGGATATGGTATCTTTCTCAGGTAATCGTGTAGTTGTGATTCTTTTTCCAAGTTAATTATTACTTTGTTAACTGCATAGTTTGGGATATTAATAACTGCCTTTTTTTAACGAATACCTCAAAAAATTTCCACCTGCTTTCGTCTGGGGCCAGTAAGACTGGGGCCTCCCCAATTGGGGTATATTGTGAGGCTGAAGGCGGTAGGGAGGGGAAGGAGGTGGGGAAGAGGAAGGTGGGGAAGTACCTGGCTATTCACATCTGGCCATCAAATAATTGGTACCAATTGGCTACCAATTTTGGCAGCTTTTTTTTAGGTAATTTTTGTGAATTAAAAATAATTTGTTTTGAACTTGAACCGCAATAATCTAATATTTTCAGCTGCTAGCTTGATTAAGGCCCGATAGTAAGAGTTCTAAAAGAAGGGGAGTTAAGTAAATACAAATGTTAGAGGGAGCGCGCTAATATTAAAACTATAATAATTAAGCGAAAACTGTGAAAATGTTTAAAAAACACAACTCGTTTAAAATAAAGCAAAATTTTCTCAACTAATGATTATATTGCATAGATACACTGTGAATTTTTTCATACTCGTAACATGTTAAATAGCAGAACAAAATGTATTTTAAATAATTTTTGTTTTTTTTTTCGATTTTGCGATTTTTTTCTATAGAGTGAATTTTATGTAATTACCGTTTCGGCTCTACAAATGTATAGATATATTAACTTAAACATTAATTTATATTTTTTAGAAACTAAAATCTTGTGTTCAAGAGAAATATGTTATAAAAATGTAGAAATTCAGAATGCGAAGGCTTAGCTTCTATGGACTACCAAAATATGAAAACCTCTTATGAAATATTCCAGTTATTTTTTGCCATGTAGTTTGGGTGAAGACGTCATATTAAATTATTTTATCATCTTTTTTACAAACTAAAAATTAAATTTGTTTAATGACTGTAGACATTTTAATTGGATTATGCGTTAAGAAAATGAAGATAATATGGGTGGTTCTTAGTCGAAGTATGATACGGTTAAAAGTGACCGAATTTGATATCGACACCTTGGCGCAGTGGACAGCGCGCTCGCCCGGAAAGATAGAGGTCCTGGGTTCGAGTCCCAGAGGTGCCAATATCTTTTTCTGTTTCCAGATTTTCGACTGAGTTTCGCTCATTGTGTGTTCAATTAATTTTCTTATTTCTTTCGAAAAATCTTCTCACAACCTTAAAAAAATGATGCATTACCCTATCCTTAATTTCATTAATCAGAAATTTTCCAGTAAGTCAGGCATTGAAAAATCAATCATAATAATTTATTATCAGAATAAAAAGAAACCAAAAAACTAACCATCACGCCGCTTAACCGCAGGGATAGGCAGATAGAACGGACCGCCAAACAACTCCGTCTTAATACACACTCCTTGCCGCATTCACATTCGTACAAACTCTTCTATTATTTTGACTCTTGACAGGGCCCGACTCAAGTATCTGATTCTCTTGATCGTGCCATGTCTTCCTCGGACGTCTCCGAATTCTTCTACCATTCACATTTGTGTCACAAAATATCCTTACACTCATTTCTTCGTTCATTCGCTCTACATGTCTAAACTTTCTTTCTTGTTTTAAAAAAGGGTGTAACACGATTTTAGTTGTACATTAAACAAAAAACTTTATGTAATTTATATTTGTACGTAATTGTACCATTAAGACTAATAGATACAAAAATAATCTTTCTCATTACGCTTACATCAGCCTTACATTCTTTGGGGATCTCATTTTTACAGCATTTTGTATACTTTCATCCTTCTTGTGACAGGTCCATGCCACACTATCATATATCAGGGTAAGTAACAACACTCCATTGTGGACCACTAGCTTAGTTTCTTTTTAAAAAGAAATATAAAATTAAAGGTAAATTGCGTATTTATGTTTGGTTGTTTAAATTGTATAGGCACTTGATATCTGATATGATATCTTTCAATATTTTTGGTTGATTCAGGCTCGTAATGATTGCGCCCTAAACAAACAGAAATAGGTACGTGTTTGTCAATCGAGTTACGTCTTAATTTAGAAGTTCGACAAATTGAGTCGCATATCTTTACATCAGCCAGCAAACTGAACGGATTAACTTCAAATATTAGGCTGTCTTGTTTCCCTTTCAATCACATTAACCTCCCTGCTCGCCCAGATCTCAGCATCAATGAAACCTTCGGTACCTAGCACCCGATACGACCCGCACCCAGTACAGGAGGCTACATAACCACCCCTTTGAGGAAGGCTTTCCCTCTCTAGGGGTGTAGGTTGTCTCTCTTTCCCGAATCGTCAAAGTCCGCCGGCGATCGTGGATCGTTGCTTGTGTCGGCCGAGCGCGTTGCTCGTGACGAGGTTATATCCGCAGCGCTGAGCGCGTGCGCACTGGCTGCCACTATGTTAGGGTAGGTAGCACGGCACAGCGGGGTTGGTTGGTACAGGCTACAGGCTACATGTACAGGGTACAGGTTACAGTACAGTCCTGGAGCGGGGCGGGAGAGGAGAGGGCGCGGGCTGTGCGGGCCGCGAGCGTTGCGTGCCTACGGTGTTTATATTCTCAGCTTTAGCCAGCCAGCCTCGAGGAATCACAGGGTGCTTACTAAGTGAAGGATTACGTATCATAAAAGATTTATATTGCAGAGGCTATTTCACAAAATAATTATAAAAAAAAGATTTTTAAACAATTTTGAGTAAGAAGGTGGAGATGCTTACTTTTGAGAAATGATAAATACGTAGTCTCTGTGGCTATGTGAAGAGTATTTTTGAGAAGGTACAGGAGTGAACACCAGACCCATGTTGAAGGATGAAGAAAACACAAAGATCGACACTGCTGAAAACCAGCCACGTTCCAGGAAAAATCCTGAATGTATAACCGAGCAGCGACCTTTTTGCCAATAGAATCAATGATATGGCAGCCACCTCTGTCTGGAAATCCAAAATACCTGAAAAATACCCTCGACTTTGTGCAGAAACGGGCGGTGCGTTTGATAGATTCTTCCATCTTAACAGACGAATTGCAATCTTTAGTGCACAGGCGTCTGGTGGGAATGCTATCCTTGTTCTACCGGTATTTCAATGGAAGGTGCTCTGAGGAACTAGCGTCATTGAACCCTTCGGTACCGGTGCATAGTCGGGAAACACCCCCAACGCGTATCCAACATACGTAATGGTTGACATTTTTACGGGTCGCTTCTTCGACTCGTTCTTGTGTTCAACTGCTCGGCTGTGGAACGATTTGCCGGCCTCTGTGTTTCCTCCTTCTTACAACATGTGTCTCTTCAAAACCAATGTTCATTCCTTCCTCTCCTCAAAAAGACCCCCCCACACAGCATCTCAGATGACACAGACCCTGAGAGAAATTGTTTTCCTCTTGGAGTTAATGTAAAACAACAAAAAATAATAAATAAACAAAATGTATAAAACTGTAAATTCTATTGATGAATTAATGTTTTTGTTATTAGATATATAAAAATCCTTTCACAGCCGAACTGTTTGTACTGTGGTCGTAGCTGTTGAGTCATAGAAACTAACAGAAGGGTACTTCTCAAGGTTCTCATAATCATTCCACTACTTTCTTCACTCAACAATATTAATATTAAAACTTTTAAATAATTACTTAAAAAAATATTTAAGTACCCATGGTTCTTAAACACGGTCAATAAATCAATTGACTTATTACAATTAGCAAATTGACAAATAAAATAAAAAAAAACAACATTTATAAATATTCACAATAAATTTTAAATTCTCTGGAAAAATGAAGCAAGATTTTTCACTGCTACGTCATGCAAATGGGAAAAAAACGAAATATTTTAACGAGGGACTTTAGATTTTCGGTGTGGTACCAAACACCTTTGTTTATTTAGAGTTTCTGTATATAAACATGTAACTACAATCTTTGTTTATAATTTGATTAGTTATTCAAATAACAAATGTTAAAAACATCTTCTTAGCAATCAAATCTTGAATCCGCTGTTGCATTCAAATTTGTAGTGATTTTCCGTAGCCCCTGTACTGGCAGTCCGCAATGCTACGACATGCTACGAATGCGGCGGTGTCTACACTCCTAGCTACGTAGCACAAGTCGTAGCGGCCTCCACACCCGCACACCCTCACACGGGGTACCTTGTAGTGGTGTACTGAGACTGTGTACTAACTGTGTACCGACACACATGCCATGGCTGGTGCGTTTCTTTGTCACGAAACTCCGAGACATGGTGGAGACCATTTGCGGACAGAATCTACATAATGCGAGCATTTATTTATGAAAGGCAGCACGAGAGCCGCTAGTCGATGGCGCTGGCCAGGGGAGTGTGAGCGCGAACCGTGACGTCAGCTTTTCACCTATTTTCCGGCTTACGTAAGAGAACATTTTCTCTGTCTTTGGAATTTTCAAACGCGCCGGTCAACGATTGTTTTCTACTTTTGTTCGCTGCCAAATCGAGAGTTGATAGAAGTCATTATGTATATTTATTATGCAAGAGTTCCATTTGCCAATGCCTACTGAAACCATGTCGTATCCGAATGAACGGGAACGTTGTAAGACATAATAAAGCTGCAAAGTGGATTAAGAAGGGTGAGAGAAAGGTTGTGAATACATTGCTTTTCAAATATAGTAACTTAACCTAGCTAAAGTCATTCCAAGCACCTAAGTTTTAGTTTCTGATTTATCAGGGGAGAAATATTTTTTATATAATTTATTTATTTATTTAGTACAGGGAGAACATATTACATGTATGTTTTTAGGTTTTCACGGCCAATAAGTATTTTTGTTATGATTTTTGGGGTGTTATGCCGTGTTTCGCTACCTCCTTCTTTAGCCAACGTTTCGGACAGCGTTACAGTGTGGCTCATCTGCCCTGATGATGGACACTGTAACGCTGTCCGAAACGTTGGCTAAAGAAGGAGGTAGCGAAACACGGCATAACACCCCAAAAATCATAACAAAAACATGTTACATATTTTTAAATGTTTTGACTATCAAACTAGTCAAATTTTGATGAATTAACATACCTACATATGTTGCACAAAAAATGAAAAATAAGAGAAAGATTAAAGATAACTGATGATTGTTAAGCATACTTAATAAAATAATATTACTAATAAAATTAATAGGTACATAAACTTAATAATAGAAGTATGTAGCTGATGTTTGCATTGAATATTTTAGTTCTGTATAAATATTTTGTAAAAATAAGGACAAAAAAGAGAAGAGAACAAATAAAATAAAAAAAATATAAAGTTAACTGCTGTTTATTTAGCATTCTATTTAAGATTAATAAAAACAATACCCTACCATTAATGTATTTTACGAAGAACTGTTTGAAAATTGTATTTCCCTTCTATAACTATAAATTTAGCGGTGAGCACCAGATTTTATTTTTCTAGACGATGATTAATGTCTTCGGGAGGGATTCATTTAGAAACATCTTTAATATTTGTAACATGTTCTTCAGAAATAATTAAAACGAAAAAGGTCAAATCTCCAGTTCTGCTACGGCGAATTCGACCGTACATCTGTCCAAAATGCCGGCGCCGTGCCGCGGGTTTGTTTGTTTTGTTTACACGTTTGTTTATAAGTTTTCTTCACTTACATCGTTAAGATTCCCACAATATTTGCCTTCTTCTTCTTTTCTTTGCAAATTCGACAGTAGGTCCGTCCAATATACGGGTCGCGAGTCGCAATTTGTATACACGGCTTCTTTATTACGTCATTAAGATTGTGAATATATTTTAGGGTATTGTGTCATCTTAATAATAAAGGATTAAAACAAAAAGGCAGGTAACTGCAGTTTGCTTTTAACGTTAAATAATTTGTTTTACTTACATATTTTGTAAAAAGAAGAAAAAAAATAAAAGAAAGCAAAAAATAAAAAAATTAAAGCAAAAGGGTTAATGGATGCTTATTTTGATTTGTTTTTGTTTATATTTATTTTTTTTTTGTTTTGTTTTTTTTTTTTTTTTTTGAGCAAAACAGTATTGAGTTTCATCAGTTAGCGAATGTAATTGAGAATCGCGAGATACTGAATGTATCTTTCACTCTGAAACAAGCAGTCAATACGCTTACCAAAATATATTATTCAAAGAGGTTTCAAATCTATAACTTGTGACAAGACAACATTGATTTCTAATTTCAACCCGCAACCTTCTTCCAGAGCCAAATATTTTAATGCTTTTTTACTACCCTGAATGTCGTGCAATATTAATATAGATAAATAAAACAAAGCAATAAATTATTTTTACGGTTTGGCAAGCAAGCGGGTCGTGTATTGTAGTCTGATTTTGAAAGCTTTCGGATCAAATTCTGATCTCTGTTTTTGTAAGCCGAGGGTTCAAAATTTGATCTTTCTTTTGAAAGGGAATGGTTCAAATATGCACATTATGTGGTTTTGTAGGCCGACCGGTCAGAGATTATGCTTTGTAAGCGTGTCTGGAATAGATTCCTCGAATATACGACAGCGTATTTAATTGATGGAGCGGTGGACAGCGATGACGAAGGTATATTGGATGGCATTTAGTAGTAGCTGTATTAGGAATCAGGAGATGATGGCTATGGAGACCTCTGGGTGATTTGATTTGCTGGGTAAGAAGATATAATTGATTGATGATTGAGTATAAAGTGACTGATTGGTTGAAAATACGGAGAAACAAACATTCACCTAATGAATCGCAAATTTGGTTAATTTAACAAAAATAGTTATGGTCGTACAACAAACAGTTCTTAATCCTTTGTATTTTAAGTATTTTTTTTTTTAAACAAAGAAATAATGAATACTAACAAATATTTTCTTTCATCACTTAGCTTGTTCATTTTTCAACGTTTCTTTTCACCTTTTTCAATTTTTATTTCTTGTCCTTCCAATTTTACTCTTCTTTTTTAACATATTATCTTCTATTTTAACCATTAGTTCATAGCATGCACTTAATTGTTATGTAAAAGCACCATGGGCGTGTATCTCTCTAACATCTGTACACATAACATGAGAACGGGACGCTTCTACGATTCTTATGATCTACGGTCAGTTGTGGAACGATTTGCCAACCTGTGCGTTTCCTTCCTCCTACAACATGAGTCTCTTCAAGACTCGTGTTCACTCCTTCATTTCCACAAAAGATCCTCCACGCAGCATCCACAAAGATGACATAGGCCCTGAGGAAAATTATTTTCCTCTAGGCCCCCTGTGTGAAGTAATGTTAAAAAACAAAGAAGAGTGTGAGAGTGAATGGGTTTGTTGATGAAAATTGATGAAATTTTGCAGGCTTGATTTTCAAAACAAGTGGAAGGTCACTGTTTATACACAATATCTACAGCAGTAGTACTGGGCGGGCAGACAGAGAAATCTCAGTCACCCATCATAAGATTTCATAAGTATCAGCTGCAGACAACGACTATTTTCTAGAAAACATTAATTTTCATTGCCCAGTATGAAACACACTCTCAAACCAACTATCCCACATCCAACACTAATAAAAAAAATATACGCTATGTTGTTTTTTTAGAAGAACTTGCACGAATACAATAACGTCTATTCAGACGCTGATAGTTTTCCATGTACCCTCAGGTCAATTTACTAAATGCATACTAGATAAAATTGAATCACAGCTTTAATTATGAACACTCTACCACTGCTGTGTGCAAGATTTTAATGGCGATGAACCACGTCATGCAAAATTCGGAAACAGACAGCTAACAACAACACTCCCTATGTAGATGACTATAAGGTTTAAATTCCCGTTTAACACGAGCTGCCCGTTTTTTTTTTGCAATATTTTTAGTAAAAATTTCAAAGTTAGTGTTAAATTTTTTGTTTTGATTTATTCAAGAAAAAACATCGTCAAAAAGCGTGTTATATTTTATTTGGCGAAGATCAAGAACAAATATAAAATTTTTTTTACGAATATATTCTAGAATTTAAATTTTCTAATTATAAAATACAACCATAACAAAAAAAGGTTAGTAAGAAAGAGATTTTGAATTTCAAAGCATTTTCACATGCCTGATACTTTATTTTTTCCTGGGCTTATAAAATGACTCATCAAAAAAATACTTGATTGATTTAAATCGATTGCTTCAAAGCCAAATATGAGTTGACCTCGCAGTATTTGATTTCAGCATCAATTTCAGCGTGTTAAATTTGGTTTGATTTCCAAATAAAGTTAAATAAAATAAAAAAACTATATATATACACCATAAAATTGAAGGTTTTCATATAAAATTAGTTAAACCATTTGAATAAACTATTACCAAATCCCTCGTAGCAAAGGAAACAGCCGTGCAATAAATGTGAGAATTTCGTGTGAACAAATAGAAAATTCCTTATGTTGGTAATACAACCTACCCCTTGCCACCCCTTCACTCTCCCCCCTACCCGTGGAACGGAATGTTGGGGATTTACAAATTTAATACCAACCGAAAGACAACCCTTGCAAAATACCTCCCGAAAAATGTTCTGGAAGATGAAATATTTTTAAAGGGCAATTCCACCTACACAATTTAGTGTTATTATTGTTTGGCATAATTACCAACCTTTTCTTTTTAATTTTAATTAAGAGTCACTTTTTTAATTTGATTGCGATAAAAATATGCGTTCATTAGGATTTTGTTCATTTAAAACTAGCAAAAACATTATATACTTGTTTATATATATTTTTATATACACATATCTTTGTATTGTTTTCACTTACAATAATATCATTCTCTCTCTATTTTCCATATTGATATCTCTCGTTATATTTAGCATCTCAGAAGCTGGGCGTACTATTTAGATACTTTAATAAGTTCACAACTGCTAACCCTGTTGGATACACGCCATAAAATATATTTAAATACATTTGGGCATTAATTTCTTTTAAATTAATAATTTATGCTATGGTACCATGGGGGCGCCATCTATGGTGGTTGTATTATATTGAATTTACCTATGTGACATTGAAATTCAGAGTATTCATGCATTTTCTTACCTCTGTGGAGCAGGCAATTACTTCCGATGTGAGTGTTAGTGAAAGCCAAGAGATGTCAGTCCTAGTCAAATCATAATCAAATAATTCACCCATAATTGAATTATTGTTGTACCTAAGATTTTGGCACGTATTATTAATTTGCAAATCTATATTCATTGTTTGAACTTCCTTTCTGTGATAAACACATGTTGAGATTGTGCACTTACCGCCTTGGCAAAAATCAATATTTTGAATGAAAACTAGTGTCGTTTTGTGCTGGACATCATGCAAGAGCTGCATTCTCTGAATGAGTATTGTTTTGTTTTCACTTAGGATTTTGGAATTGCTGTGTAAACTGTTTTGTGTCACATAGGGAAGAGTTCAACTTTCCTTAATAGGGTAGTATTCCTTAGTGTCTGGGGATATTTACACGCCCCTACAACTGTACAAACCGCAAGTGCGCCCCACGGTTGAATTTGGCAGCCACCTCTGGTCTGGAGTCACTAAATAACTGTCACTGAATAAAATTTTCCTATCTTGACAAACGGAATGTAAATTTTTAGTGCGCAGGAGTCAGGTGGGAATCCTGACTTGTTGGTATTCTAATGGTATTTCAATGAAAGATGCTCCGAGGAACTTGCGTCATTGATTCCTTGGGCACCGGGGCACAGTAGAGAATATGCCAAACACGCGCCTAACATTTGTTCACGGTTGACATTCTTTCTTGAGTTTAACAGATCGGTTATGGAACAATTGTCTGGCCTCTGTTTTATTCCCACGCGGGTCTCTTTAAGACACAGGTTCACTCCTTCCTTTCCACAAAAGGACCCTCCACACAACACCCCGAAAAATGGCATCGGTTCTAAGGAAAATTAGTTTCCTCAGGGCTTCCTTCGTGTGCGGATTTCATGCAAAAAAAAAAGTTTTACTATTAAAATTATTATTGTAAAATTAACATTCTGATAAACAGCTCTGGCAGTTTAGCGGGTTTTATAATGAAAAATAAACAAACTTAAAAATCTTTGACTGATTATCTTATAGCGTTGCTTGAGATGTCAAGAAGGAGGGCAAAAATGGAAACATTCAGAAAATCTCCGTGAAAATACATAATAATAATAATACGTATTTGGATAATTTTTAGAGCGTCGTTTTTGTCATAAATCACCTCAAAGGTGCTGTACAATTTATTATGAATCCTTAGGCTCTATCTAATTGTATTACTTACAAATGGATACAGAATACATACCTACCTGGCAGGTCACTTCCGATAAACACATTTTTATTAGAAAATTTATGCTTGGAGAAGATACGACTTCCAACGCGGGGAACAAACACTATATTTAAAATACTGGGCATTTACGTACCTTTTTATTTTTCTGTGTCTTGTTCGTTTTCAATTTTTCGGAATCAAGAAATGATTTAATTAATAGGCAAAATAGAGTCAACCTACAAAATTTAGGGGATGGCGTGAAATCGGTAAAAGAACAGTTTGGTGACCAGATCTGAATAGCTAGGTTCTTACCACCTCCCTCTTCCCCTTCTCCTTCCCCGCTATCTTCAGCCTCACAATATTTCCAAAATTTTGATGCCATACATAGCCTCACTGGCTCCAGACGGTTGGGAACAGTTGGAACTCTAGTAATGTAGTCATTTTTTTATTCCATAACAGTTGACATCCCGACATTTGGCCCCCCGGCATACTTTTATACCATAAGCAGTCGGTTTAAGAATAATACGGTATACCTTCTTACACAAAACATAACTAAGTGTCTCGGAAGGAGTGGAAGAGAGGATGTACTGCCAAATAACAAGGTATAAAACATATCTTCGTTCAAATGCATCAAAGAAAATATTGTATCTTCACATGGTTCCATGCCAACTGAGAATAAAGCCAACTCAACACTTCTTTGAAAAGTCATTAAAAGCTATGAAAGAGATAATTTTAAATTAGCCCATAACCTAACGTAACCTATTTAACCATTTTTTATATTTTTTTATCACTCTTAATGACTTTTCTGAGTTGGTTTCTTTCAGAGTTGCCGGCACAACACGTGCCATTAACATAATTTTTTTATTTTTTTTATTTTTTTTTATTTGTTTATCTCAAAAATGGTACATATAAAGTAGTACTGGACTTCCATTAAAAGCATTTGCTTGTGGATGGAAGAAGAGTTTACATTCTATATATATTTATACATTTAAACAGTCACGTGCGTTACATAAGTAATTAGTGCAGTTAATACAAACACATCGCAATTTTTAACTAAAAGACTGCATTCCATAAGAGTAAAAACAAGTATAATTTTTAGTGTTCATTCATGTGGAAATAGGGGAAGCAGTCTTCCCGTTGCCGATTTCTTTAAAATGATTTTTAATAGAGTTCGATAATTTTATTTTGTTATTAATGATTCTGATTTCTATGGGTAGGTTGTTAAAAAAGTATTTTACTTGGTATGAAAAATGATGTTGAGCAAAAGAAGTGTTTAGTTTCGGGCATACAAATACATGTTTGAGTCTGGTACGATTTTCCGTTACGAATGAGTGTTTTTCTTTTTCTTTTACAATTTGTAAGATTGAATTTTTTATAAATAGATTTTTGAATGTTGGGACTTTAAATTCTTCGAATATTCGTTCAGTAGGGAAGTCTGGAGGTTTTTTAAAAATAATTTTTATTTTGGGTTTTTGAACAATTTAATTGACACAACATATACCAGCGTGTACAAAAAATTGACACTGTCAATAAATTCGTGTTATGTTTATACCAACTTATTATTAAAGGTATTTTTGATATCGATTTTAGGTCTTAAAATTGGGAACAGTTTCAGCGCAGATTAACGGAAAAAATTAAATACGGGACTATCAGTTAAATTTGTTTGATTTATTATTAACAGCTTTCTTAATTTCGAGGACTTCTAGATTGTTTAACCTAATTCCTATTGTATTTTTATGTAATATTTTAGTCTCAGAGATTTTATCGAATGAGTGTTTAGTTTCTAATAGTTGGCGCGCAAATTCTGAAAATTAGTATATTAATATATGAAGCAAAAATTTGTACCCCTTTTTACGAAAATTGCGCGGACGGAGTAGTATGAAATTTCGCACACTTATAGTTTATATAGAGAAGGAGTGCAGAATGATAATATATTTTTTTTAATTATTCCTAAAAAATACATTAAATCAATAGAAAAAAACATTACAATTATGATCGAATTTCGACCATTGGGTGACCACTAGTCCTTTATTATTATACATCGAAGATGTTCTATAAATCTTATATTTACCTTCCGAGAATTAAAATTTTCCGAGAGTCCGAAAAAGTTCCGAATGATTAAAATTTTAAAGAAATTTATTTTAAAGAAAGTCCTTTTCAGACTGTTTATGTGAGAAATAATTGAAAAATATAGATACCGCATTACGGCAGTAAAACAATAAATAATTGAGAATACGGAAAACTTTTATAATTCACATGTTTTCCTTCTTAGTTTACATCTTATTTACTGTTATTGGATATAATTCGTAGATTATTACGTAAATGAAAAAATAAATTAAAACAAACAAATAATTTAATTATTATGTTCTGCTTGCGTTTAACTTTTTATTAATGTGACAGCTGTTTTGACGTTTAAGGCATTATATTGATGGGTACAACCTTCAAAAGTAATTAAAAAATTATTCAAATTAAATAAAATATACATTTCGATATTAACGAAATGTCGAAATGTGTCCCAGTCCCACATAAATGAAAAAAGTCTCAAAACTGGTACCTTTTTTATTGAGCCACAGTATGAACCATATTAAAACAAACTCACACGTTCCTATAATGTAGAAAGTACAAGTACCTTCATGAAACAGTATAATGATATTCCTGTTCGTTACTGCACTGAAAAGCAATGTGGGTTATTCGAACCTACAATATAATATATTATTTAAACGAGTGTGACATGTCAACAGCCAACACGCCAGCCAAACCACGCTCAGCGCCGTTACTTCCAGGAGTTGACGTGCAGCAGGTACTGTGCTATGTGCTGTTTGATATGTGTTATGTGATAACATGTACTGTTATATAGAAATGCAATTATTTATACAATGTTTTATTTATTTTAAGGGTCGCTAATCTTTGTTCTCTTTACACTGGTTTAGGAAAAACAATTTCGTGTGAAGGGAGCGAAGTAGGAGGGAGGGAGGGAGTGGTTACTTTTAGTTTCTCCCTTACAGACTGTTACAAAGGTTAAGAATGCATAGATTTTGTTTCTTCAAATTCGCAAATTCACTTTGTGGCGTCATTATTAATTTAATGAAAACAAATAACAAATTACTTCCTGTTTTGTTTTAAAAGATTTTTTATTATGTTGTTGTAATTTTTTACACATCCTAAAATAATTTTTATATTTTATTTTATATAATTGTTTTTTATGATATTTTAAGTAATTAATCACCTCTCCTTTCTAATATTTTGTCTATGTTCTAATTTGTCTACACTTGTTTGTCTTTTGTTATTTTTTTATTAACTTATTATCCCGACGAAGAAAACATCGTTTTCGAAACATGTTGATATTGTTAATTAAATTGTGGTGTACAAAGTTATTTGTTTTCATTACAAAAAAACATAGATTTTGTGTTTATTTTATATATATTCTGGAATAAACTTTTTTTTAAAGAAGGATAAACATTCCCGGGTTACGAATAACCCAACAATGTCTGAAAATCTCCTACTACCACCACAGAAAGCCGAAAATGTTGCTTGTGTTGTGATGGAGGACTTAGCCAGCCGAGGAATAGAACACGGGACGCTCGGGTGGGACGCAAACGCGATGTCCACTCAACCACTGACCGGTCGAAACTATTATTATTATTTACTTGGTGTATACGGTTTCTCGAAATCAGTGGTGTATGCGGAAAACCGGTGAATCTACTTTCACAATTCGGGAGGCGGGTTTGAATACCACCGTCCATCCAATAAATGGATAACCAACACCTCTGCCTTAGGTCATCCCAAATAATTATCTGTGTTTGGTGAGGTAGCAGAGGTGCCAAGGTTTACGGGGTGAGATTTGTCCGATTTGAGGCGGCGGATGCGTCTGTCCACCAGCTGCGTGGCAGGCCGGTTTGGCAGGACTATATACGCATTTATTTGGCTAATGTCGTTCGTTATGCAAAAATACTGGCTCATGAATGAAATGAGTTCAACTAACGAAACTTTTAGAATTGAAAGAAATCAATATGCTATCATCGGAAGTTATGCCCTTCGATCCAATGTTGTAAAGTTATCCATTTCACCGTGCTAGTCCTCCAGGTTGATGATAAAATCAATTAATGTTTGACCTAGAATTCCACAAAGCTGCCGTAGTTAGTGGTGCAAGGTGGAATGATTGGTTCTCTCAGTTCTTAATCGAATATCCCCTGAGCGAAATGCGTCGCATGGCGGGAATTTTTCACAATTAATTAAAAATGTTAAATTAAAGAAATATTTTTATTTCATCATAAAGTAATTATTTTAATAATTGGCACAAATTATTGTTTCGTAAAAGTATTTAATGACATTGGCTTTGTAAATGATTTTGTGAAAACAACAACTTTTTCGGAGGAGGGTATGGGTACCGTCGCCCTGGGAACCTTTTTCTGGATAGCCAACACCTCTGCCATGGGCCACCCCAAGTGATTCGCTGCGTTTGGTGGCTTAGCAGGAGTGCCCGGGTTCATGGGGGGGTGAGGTTTAATCACTCACTGGGTGGCTAGCCGGATCGGAAGAGACTGGTTGAGGGAGACCATTTAGCTTCTCCAGTAGGTCTCTTCCGACCCATCGCCTTGCACCGCAGCGGGAGGGATGGGTTCATCATTTCTGGAAGTCCTTGTCCGTCACTTTTGAACCCAATGACCCCCAGATTCTTACTCACCCATCGTATTTTTTTCCTTCCCAGAACTTCATCTTTTCATTTCCTTTGGCAGTATTCTAGTCTAGGAAAAAAAAATTTTTCTTCATATTTAAAAAGTTTAAATATTCAAAAATATCTCCTTAAGGATTTTTAGAAATTCGCATTAATTTAAAAGTTATAACAATTTTAGTGTCGCGGCTTAGGCGGAATCTAACCAGAATCTAAATAAACAAAATTTTAAACGGTTTTGTATCAAAACTACTTTTTTCAATACGGTTGACACGATATCTCAAGTTCTACTAGACCAATTTACTTGGAATTTGATGTGAACCTTCTCTATACTGTTCTAAAAAAAATCGGAAAAGTCAAAAAAACTGGTAAAAAGGTATCTTTTTATTTCAGACAGCCGCCATTTTGCGAAAAAAAAATTGTATGACTTCTCCGAAGTTCATGTCACAGCAGCATTTGCTTGGATTAAAAATGAATTTGTTTTTTTTGGATTACTAGGAGGGTTGCAATCGTGTCAACCAGGGCGCGCCATATTCAACCCACTTCAACATCATGTAACTTTTTATTTTTTTATTTTTTCGTTTTATTTTTTATGTGTATTCTTTAATGTTTAATAAATATTTGGAAAAATTTTAGATACAAAAATATGATTGTTTTTTTTTATTGTACCTGAAAAAACACCTGCAATTCATGCTTCTAGACTAGAATACCCCCTTAAAAGACCATCCACACATAATTCTCAAAGATGACTCAGGCCACGAAGGAAATGATTTTCTTCATTGCCTCCTGTGTGGAACTATTGAAAAAGCGATGACGACCAATATTCTATTATTGGTCCATCACCTTGGAAATGGTATGGTAAACGATGTTGCTCAAACAAAAGCTAATCTAAACACAATGACTGAAATGGTATAGGCTATAAATTTACTAACTGGTCTATACCTATTAGGGATAGAATTTAATACCGCCTACTTTGCAAATTAGCTGCGTGAAAATTGCACTCCATTCCCGTAAATTTACGGCTAAGCAAATCATTGTTAGGGCTGTATGTACGAGCAAAACATTTGCACTAATTAACCCTGTTAATATTATGTTGTTTTCGCAATATTTTAGAGTGTTTAATGTTTTCTACGCTGTGAGTATTCTGGTGGAAAACTCCATTAAATAAATTGAATTTAGTGCTATCTTCTTTGCAAATCATCGGTTGACCTTACACCGATAATTAATTAGAAATAAGTATGTGATTAGACAAAGGGTTTCACGGTGTATTGAGTGGAGTTGGTGACGCTGAGTGACAAATGGTGAATGTGATTGAAGTTCGATACTTTACTGTGAATTGATTCATTAATTTGAAAGCATAAATATAACTCGTTAAGGCGACACAATACTCTAAAGTCAAAGAATCCTAATGACGTTAAGTGAAGAAGGCATGTACAAAAATATGCGGCACGCGCCCCTGGCGGTGTTGGCGGATCTACGGTTGAATTTGCTCCAGCCGGTCTAGAAAATGGATCTTTCCGAGGGGTTTTAATAATTTTTAAGAACACATTACTGAAATTTCACAATTTTTAGAGAGAATACCTCGGAAAGTTACTAATTCATCAAAATAAAATCTGGTGCATTCCGCTAATGTTGTGGTTGAAAAACGTTTAATAAAAATTTTCAAACCGCTTTGCCTAAAAAAATTAACAGTAATCCTTTATAACCGGCTTATTACGAACGCGAGTTTGTCTTTGAAAAAATCCCGCTAGAAAATAAATCTGTTTTGGGAACAGAACCGGGATCGATTGATCGTGCGGGAGCTGCTTGTGTAGGGTATCTTCACGCGCAATCCTTTCAAGCAGCAAGTCACCCAGCCCAGTAAGGGATCATAATTATGAGCTTTACTGGTAAGGACCTTCACAATTCTGAATTTTTTGCCGGATATAAAAGGGTAAGGTACTGTTTTTATTAATCTTAAAAATGTATATGATACTAGATGTTCGCCAATTACACAACACTACTAAACTTACTTTTTTAACAAAAAAACAATTTCGACAAACACAAACTATCGCTATCATACACATCACATAAGTTAGACAAGCATAAAAACAAAACATAAAAACTCAAACAGTAAACACAAGCTTTGGAAGCACGGGACTTTAGACCATAAATCAACAATCTTTCACTTGATACAAAAAAATGAGGAAAACAAAAATAAATTCAGGTAAAAAACAATATTGCAAAGAGTATAATACATGTAACACAAAATACCATTATAAAACACACGTCATTCACACACACGCAACTTATAATATATACTTCATCTTATTGAATTTTAATTATAAAATGGGGGCCGCAGCACGGGTATGCCACCCAACCAAGCCAACATTAATAAATTGTATTATAAAATATAAATTATTGTACCAAATAAATAAATATAAATCCAGGGGCACCTGTCTGGAAAAATAAAGATATTATAGTTACAAACTCCTCGGAATTAATTCAAGTGTGAGCCTAGGAAAACTCCGGTAAACGCAGTGATGTCTTCTCTAAACGATATTGACACAGTCCTTGATGGGAACCATGATCTCACAAACTCTGGAGAAAGAATCCAACACGGCCACCATCCTGAACCGGAACCGGAACGTAATTAAAAAAATACAGACACATGAACCACCAAATGGTTCTTAAAACAAAATTCATTATGCTCAGTAAATAAATATGTTTAAAATAATATGCAACCACATTAGGCATTCAGAAAAGTTTAATAATTGAAGTGGGGAAATTGATATTACCTCATAAAATGTTTCTCTAATTCCTGAAATTGTTCCACTTTAATATCGGAGTTGTTTCGCGGTAGGTAATAATTTAAATTTAACTGCTTCCGTTCGAGTTATGCGATGTTTTCTTAGAGAAAATATAGCATGTGTTTTAATATTTGAAAACTGGTTCATTATCTATTAGAAAAATCTATCGGAGTCTCTGGGAAAAAGAAATGCTGACTCACTTTCATATAATGCACTGAGTTTGAAATAAAATAACTTCAACGCTTGCCCACCTTAGCATTAGGAAAAGTTTAAGCCAATACTTTTAAGAGTATATCGAATATAAAAAAATATATATAGTGTGCTATTCACAAGCGGAAACCTTCAGAAAACTAAAGTAGACAAGAGTGCGGAGACTGCGAAGCACTTTTTTTTTATCAATGTGAGAGATGATTTTTATAGATTTGATTTTTTTAGCGCACCTTTTCCTATATATTTGGTCGTCGTATTAGTATTTGTGTTTTCTTCTTTGAAATCGCTAGATGTCGCTTTCGTTTGTGTTTTCTTTTGCCTGTTCATTTTGGAGTGGTTTGAAGATTGGATTTTGATTTAACTTTATTATTTTTTTTGGATTTCGCGGGATTCGATCCTTGGTCCGCTAAATGTCTGCAGAGGTTCGCCAGGAGCTTTACACCACTACACCAAAGGAGACTTACGTGGGACTGTGGATTTATCGTATTATATCGGGACCGAGTACCTGTGAATTAAATACATGTTTTATTGCTATCTCATTCTCTCGCAGGTTAATACTATTGATGTATGCGTATGTCTCTTTTTAGTGTCGCTCGATTCCGTTTCATCGAGTTTCAACGGTGCTTAAGAAATTTTCACTTAAAAAATTGACGGAAAATTGGACTTTGTCACTTGGCCGACTACGAAAAAAAATCTATTTTCAATCCAACTTGCATGATAAATTTTTAATAATATAATTATTAAATTTATAAGAACATAAACATCCTGCTCTGTAATTATTATTATGCGTGACAGTTACGTAGCCTTCTGAAGGCTTTATCAAACTGTGGTGAAGCCACTTACAAACGATATATATTTATATTATTTCCATATAGATACTTATTAAATACTTATTTGAAAAACAAATTGACTTTATTTTTATTACCTACTCCATTATTGATTTCCGAGTAAAACACTGGAAATTATTGATGGTTATTAAGAACCCTTAAAAGTTTTCCCACTTTTTGACTAAAGATCATTAAAGTAAGGTGTTTGCAAATCATCCAAATTATTAAATTATTTCGACGTAACGGATTTCTGGAGATTTAATATTTTATATTTTATTTGTTTATTGTAATTATAAATTATTGCACGACCGGTTAATAATCCATTTGCTGTACAGGATTTCCTACTATATTTCAGATAGGTAATAAAAAGTTTTAAAGAGCAATTAAATATATCTACCCATATTGTAATTTCATTTTAATTGCACCATTTCTGTGCTGTGCTAAAACATCGTTCTGCCGTGTGGTATCTTGAACAAGTCGTGGCAAAGAATACAGCATGTTGTCCTTACACAAGAGACCCTGGGCCTATGTTACATGGTAGTTTTTTTCTAAAAGGAAGCAGTGGGTTTTGAAGAGACCCATGTTGCAGGAGATAGGAAACACAGAAGCCAGAAAAAACATTCCACTGCCGAACTGTTGAACACAAGAAACAGTCGTAGAACTACAAGTTCTCGTGTGTACACAAATGTTCGGTGCAAGTTTCAATTTTTTTATTATTCTTTCTAAGCTTTGTTTTGTGAGAAAATTAATTATTTTTTGTGATCGTGTTAAAATGTGGAGATCAGGAAAAATATAAGACTGTACGTAATGGTTAATATTAAGAAAAAGACACTACGATAGGTTTGGCATGTAGAGCGGATGAACAAATGAAATAGTGTAAGGAAAATACATGTTGATGGTAGAAAAGTCGGGAACGCCCGACATTTTTTTTTTTACAATAACTCCACACAGGAGGCCCTGCGGAAAATAATTTCCCTCAGGGCCTATGTCATCTTTGAAGATGCTATGTGGAGGGTCTTTTTGAGGAGAGGAAGGAGTGGACATGGGTCTTGAAGAGACCCATGTCCACTCTCCTCAAAAAGACCACAAATCGTTCCACAGCCGAGCTGTTGTACTCAAGAACGAGTCGTAGAAATGACCCCTTTCTCATGTGACTAATGTCAACCGTGCACAAATGTTGGACGCGTGTTTGGCGTGTTTCCCGACTATGCACCGGTGCCGAGGGGATTAATGACGCCAGTTCCTCGGAGCATCTTCCATTGTAATACCTGTAGAACAAGGACAGCATTCCCACCTGACGCCTGTGCTCTAAAGATTGCAATCCGTTTGTTAAGTTAGAAGAATCTATCAAACGAACCGCCCGTTTCTGCACAGAGTCGAGGGTTTTTTCAGGTATTTTGGGGTGGGGTATCAGAGGTGGCTGCCAAATTCAACCGTGGGGCGCACTTGCGATTTGTACAGGGTTAGCAGTTGTGTAATATTAAAGAATCTACGGGCCCTGTACAGTATGCCTAGAAAAGATATGACGAAGTGAATCAAAAATTTGAGTCGGGTCACGTCAAGTGTCGGAATAATAGAAGATCATGTAAGAGACGGTGTATGAATGCGAATGAAGCAATGAGTATTTATCAAGAATTGTGGCGAATCTTGAAAACGGCCAGTGGGTAGTAAATTTGACATAATGTTTATTTATTCTAGTTTATTATTTTTGTAAAGAAGTGTAAAAATTCTTGGACACTTGCGACAATTCACTTGTTTCGCCGTTAATTATAAAGTTTTTGTCCTTTTTAAATCGTGTTTTGTATTTAAAACTTTCACTGCAGACAAATTTAAAGGATTATAAATATAATTTGAATTGGAATTTAATGCGGAATCAGTTTGATATTTTCCTCAGGAATTTCATGATTCATAAAGGTCCCAAGAGTTCACACATTACATAAGAATTTAATATAAATTGAAAATACCGGTTGTGGCTTACCCAGTTTGTCTGTAACTCCGGTTTAATGAACTCTAGATTAGCTAAAAATTTAATTGTAATTTTCGAAATTGATTGGAAAATTCAGACAAACTTAAAAAAAGTACTTTCTTATACCTAATTATTATGTACGATTTACGTAAATATGTATGTAGTTTCAATATCTCTTAACAGATGTCTTTAGAATAGGTAGTTACATATAGTTCTAAGGTGTCTCAATAGAGGTCAGTAATTCTGTTGCCCATTCGCGTCTAAACCCCGAATGTTTACGAAGATATCCGATTTACAAGCGGGTACCTCACTCGTCGGCTGTCCGTGTTTTAAATTAAAACATTCTTTTGAACGTTAAGTCCAATTAGATATTCATATATAGAGACAATAAACAAGACTCGTAATCTCGACAAACCGAAATATTATTGGAAACTTCGATCATCAGAATTGTATTGCTAATCAGAGGAATTACTTACTAATACACCATATTATGAGTTAAATATAGTGCAAATAAGAAACAATACGTTATTTTTGTTATTTATTTTTGGGGTGTTAAGCCTTGTTGCGCTACCTCCTTCTTTAGCCAACGTTTCGGACAGCGTTACAGTGTCCATCAGCTCATCTGCCTGATGATGGACACTAATGCTGTCCGAAATGTTGGCTAAAGAGGGAGGTAGTGCAACACGGCATAACACCCCAAAAATAAATACCAAAAATACTTTTGGCCGTGAAAACCTAAAATCATACCTAACAATACCTTATTTTTATTATTGTCATAGATCGGACTTTCATTCTATCTAAAAAATTCCATTTATTTTCCGTATACCTATTATACTAAACTGAAAATACCCGGAAAGAGAATCAAATAGCCCCCAAAAGCCTAACTAAGAAATTCTTTACATTTCCCCGTCAGAGATATTATTTGATCACGTCCCTACATTTACAAAAACGACGTCGTTTGTAGATATTGAAAAAAAGTTGAAGAAAAATGATAATTTTTTTGGCTTAATTTTTTTCTCTTTTGTTTGGTTGCCTTGGGTCTGTTTTTGCTGAATAACGTAGCTGTTTTTAGCCTAACCCAGATTCGCGAATTATCAATACGGCGAACTTTGTAGCGGAATCACAATGGTAGCTTAAAAAGTAATCAGTTTTCTATTACTGATTTGCAACTTGGTATATCAAGAAGCTTTCAAAAAGCCACACACATAGGTTATATATAACTTGGTATAAATACGTGATTGAGAGAAATAAGGCGGATTGGAAGAAAATTCTTGAAAAGGTCAAATCTAAAATCTGGAATTATAAATGCGATAAAACCAACACCCTTCTTCGCAGAAATAAACGCGTAATATTACTTTGTTTATGTGATATTTAATGAGGCTGGATGAGCATCACGTAAAACTAAAATGGTGAGAATATTGCTGGCCAGTAAATGCTTTCATTACTACTACAAACAAAATTAGTTGAGACGTTATCACAAATTAAAGACTTAGGCTCCACTTTTCAATCAGATCTTTCATTTGCGTAAATCTCTAAATGGGCTTATAATAATTCCAATTTATAATTAAGCTAACTAGAAATTTCAACAATATTAAGTGAATTAAACGGTTACGTTTTGTTAGAAATCAACTCGAGTACAATTCTCCCATGTGGAACCCACGTAACAATATTCATGTACAAGCCATTAAAAGAAAACAAAATAAATTCTTATATTTTTTAAAGTTTTAAAATTGGTATTCCAGCAATTTAGTTGAACTTGCGATCTTTTAAATAATATGAAAATGTTTAAATTGTTAGGCGGAAGAATTTTTCACTGACCCTGTAATTATAAAATTTTGAATGATGTATATGCTTTCGGAATCCACTACGTAATACTAATAGAAGTCGGGATTTTTTTCAGTGCAGAAATCCTGGGACTAACTACCATATGTATTCCTCTTTGCCGAGAATGCTAACGAAGGGAAATAATTATACCAAGTCAGTGGACATCTTAAATTTATTACTAAATGCCAACGAACGATGTCGTGACACGAGAGAGGATGGACTGTAAATCTTTATTGCTATAAATTGAGAATTATAAATGAGATGAGCTATAAATTATAGAATTAATGTGAGTTATTGAAATTTGTTTTTTTATGTATCTACACTATAACACTAAACTTGAGTTCTCATTTTTTGAAAGTCAGCGAGGTTATTGCATTGCCAATTTTTGAGGTTAAATGAAGGGGCTGAGAAAGGACGTGGAGAGGAAGTTTGGGAAATAACCTCCCCACCATCTCTTCAGATCTGGTAACTTAAAATAGATAACACAATTTCAAACAAATGGTACATTGTTTTATTTACAAGTGGCTTTCTCGGAGCTACGTTTATGGTAATTATTTGCAATTTACGATATAATTATATGTTTCCGTGTTGCACGGACTTTTTTAAACAATAATAATTACCACCCTTACCTCCAAGGCTGCATAACTAACTGTTGTGTAATAATTTTACATTGCACAGAAATTAAAATAAATAATTAATATGCAAACTGTTAGGGTATATTACTTATGTACGCAGCTCGCAATACTTAGTTGCCTCCAGACGGGCCGCAAAATGCACTTAAGCCACTCCCATTATTTAAAAAATTCCTGAATATTAATGGGAAGGCCCGAAAACATTATTATAGTCAAGGTTTTCAGTTTGAGAGGTGGGTATGGGTACTACCGCCCGGGGAACCATTTATTGGATAACCAACACCCCTAGGAGTAGCCATAGGTCGCCTCAAGTGGTTTGCTACGTTTGGTGACTTAGCTACGGGCTCAGATTCATGCGGTGAAGTTTGACAAGGTCTTTGCGGCCGATGCGTTTGCCCATTTACTACGTGGCGGCCGGATCGGGAGGGCTTGTTTGAGGGAGACCTTTTGACCTCTCCAGTTGTATTCTCTCAACCCATCACCTGGACCTTGGACCGCGATGGGAGGGATGGATTCATATGTCCGTCACTCCTGGATACATTGATCCCAAATTTCTATCCATCCAAGAATATCCTATCTCCATAAAAAAAACCTCCATACAGCATACTCAATGATGACAAAGGCCCCGAGAGATTTTTTTCCTTAGGGCCTCCTGTGTGGAGCTAATATAAAGAAAATCAGAGTGTGTACGCGGCAGAAGTGAAACGAGAAAGTCGCTTTCTTTTCTTTTGCCTATTAGTTTTTAAGTGGTTTGAAGATTGGATATTGATTTCCTTTTTTTTGGATTTTGTAGGATTCGAACCTACGTTCGCTTGATGTCTGTCGTTCTGGCCGCTTTTTCTGATCGTTCTGGCGAGACTTTTCGCGCACTCAGCGCACTGAGCTATGGAGGGCACGCGCTGATGTGCGGATTAACCGCATTATATTAGAACCGAGTATTTGTGTAGAGCTGAATTTCAAATCACTAACGGCGCTAAAGAAGTTTCACTTCAAAATGATTTCGTACACTATATTTTGCCCTTTTCTTGACTTCGCTAGTTGGGAGCGGCTCAAGTGCGTGTGCAGTCTGTCTGGAGGCAACTATTAGAGAGTAACATGCCAAAAGTCTGCAGCGATTAATGCCCGAGTAAGCATGAACTTCTGACAAATGTACATGGAGACTGGCTGTACCATTAATAAATCTTCCCGTTTTTATTGCCTGACACAATTCCAATAAGATATTCCGGCTTGATCCCGATCCTCTTCCACCCCACCCCTCACCCTCCACTCCGCATCCCCCTCCCACCCCCAGCCGGCTGGGGAAATGGGGGAGGCCGGGAACACTTTGAGGCAGGCTTTATTTGTTTAACCCGGAGAGTGACCCAATTCTTTCTCGAGACCAACTGCCCTCTTATGCTGTCATACTCATATAAGCTAGAATACTCGAGAAAACTTTCTAACGCGTTAAACATGTAAATACCCTTTAAGGGAGATGTGTCAGACATCTTTAGAAGCCCTTTATATTATATAAACATGCGTCTGTTTCTGTTTTCAGCAGATTACAAATAAAATACGAATTGATCCCTTTCGTGTTCGAATGTCATGAAGACTGATTTATCATTCACAATTATCGCTTGACACATTTATTTCATCAGAGTTAGGCAGTCTCGACTGAATAACCATCAATTAACCTTATTTTTCTGCAGTTTTATATGTTATTTCAACCAAAGTAATATCTCACTACCATAAAAAATGGTTATACGACTATTTTTATTATGAATTTAAGTTCTAAACCTTCAGAAACAAAGCTATTGCGATACTTCTTAGCAATGCTCTAACTCTGTTGTCGAAATTGATTTCTTAGTCGAATGGCAAGCAAACATGTGAAATATATTTTATTTATGCACGCTTCTATCCACTTAACCCCTCGGGCATATTTTGTCGGAAGATCAAAATATTTCCGCTTTGTATTAAAATCCCAATAAAAGGAATGTTTCTGAACGCATTTGACAAACTAAAAACTGTTTTTAAAAGGTGATATAATACGCTTTCAAATTTTAAAATTCCAAATAAACATCATTTTTTAAGATGCCAAAAGTATTTTCGTTATTTGTTTTTGGGGTTCACAATTACACATCTGCCCTGATGATGGACACTGTAACGCTGTCCGAAACGTTGACTAAAGAAGTAGGTAGCGCAACACGGCATAACACCCCAAAAACAAATAACGAAAATATTTTTAAGTATAAAAATTTTGAATGCAAACATAAGAAAGTTTTAAAAATAGTTCACTTTACATTTTTTGAAACGAAAATTACCGATAACGAAAAAAAATAAAAACACATACATGTTTTATTAGGCAAATGTATTTTAAATCGTTATCGTTATCGTTTACTCACGTTTTTGTCGTTTCATGTAAAAATAATTAATAAAAAATTCGCAAAGTTTCATCATTTTTTTTTCAAATTGCTGTCGGATTGATTTCACAAATGAGTACATTTTGATTATTTTTCTGTTAAATTTTAGATTTGATAAAGCATGGTGTTTTCTCTTTCTAACAACGTTTAGTTTATATTTATAACCATGGCGATAAAAGCGATACAAACATTTCTTCAAGACCTATATGAGTTGTTCCGAAAAACGAAAAAAATTGCATTTATTATATTAGTTAACTTATTGTGAATTTTCAAAATATATTTCACATAATTTGTATTATTAATTTCGTCTGATCGCTGAGACAGCCGAGAAATATTAAAATAAATTGAAAGCAAGCGAAAATAAATTGAAAATCAAAGCATGACTTCGATAGAAAATATATATTGGTGTTAGGTTAGTAAGGCTGCACTTGATTTTTTTCTTTTGCATCTCAAAATTTGTAATAATTTTACGCTAGAATTTGGCCGCTGGAGTGGTTTCATTAATTAACGTGAATTTCCTAATTAAAATTAAAATCTGTATAAAGCGCTATGTTTCAAGCATAAACACCCGATTAAATAATGTGTTAAAAAGTTAAAACGATAAATCAAACAAATAATTTCCGCTGTGGAAATGTAACGCAAAATGTTGCCTGTTTTTAATCACGTCCCTAGAAGTGGCAACACCGCGCTCCCCTTGCGCCTAGCTACTCGGGGCCTAGCTAACTACTAGCCCCTCGCAGGCAGTAGAATCCGGGTAGGTACCGGGTAGGTACTCCTCGCGGCCTTGGCACATATTTTATACGCAGGGCACACTGACGACAAGAAATGGCGGGAGAAATACACTATGTACGGTCAAATGTCAAACGTTACAACCGATATGATCCGGCCATGCGATTAGTGGATTGATTGTGCGCGGATTGTTTTCGGATAGAATGATTAAAAATGAGATAATCTTTTTGGTAAATATAGAATCAGACTGATCCCTGATAAATTGAATTAGATTACGCCTCTTTATAATGTTTTTTAATGGCGGCTATTTAAAAAAGGTTGAATTAGAAAACGGAGGCACCAATTCTAATTGAGGTTTTTATTATTTTTGATCGGTCATACGAAATGCTGAAGCTACCGTGCAAGGCTTCATTGATCTGATTGATTCAAAACTCAGTTAAATGAAAATGAATTACTTAAGTACTTAAATAAAATTTTTCTTTAAATTGAATGGTTAATATTCAAAGAATGTGATCATTATCCAAAATTTTCTTAAAATGGACAAATATTAAATTTAACTGAATAATTCGTGTATTCCGGATTCATAAGGCTTAATTTAAGTTTTGAACTAAATAATTATTAAAATATCCAGATTTTTGCTCAATAATACTAGCAACTAATATTGACAATATATGTCTAGGGTTTCATTAATTTATCAATATTAGTAGTTTCCTATTTTACCATGGTCACCATTTTTTTTAACTGTGAACGTGTTTAATAAGTAGGAGGCGGAATGTGGAGGCAAAAAAATTGGGAATGTATGGCGAGCGATATGCTGAAATAGGCCAAAACCAAAGTATCTTTTATAGCTAAGTCTGTTGGCCCCATAAAAAAATTAGACAGGTCAAATAACGATAGTTTAATTATTTTGCCTTTGTAACTAGGGGCTCTGGAATTTTCGTTTTGCCTCTGCATTCCGCCTCCTATTAATAAGATTAGCTCATATGGGCCTTTTTTTGGAAAAAAAAATGGTCGGGCCGCTTTCGAAATTTCAAACGCGTGACGTAGCTTGAAGTAAAACACTGCCACTTGCATTGCAGTTAATTCATCTCCCAGTGAAACATGAACTTCAAACTTCTTTACGATTTTTTAGCCAATCACCGCTCTTCCCCCTCGATGAGCTAACCTTGTTAAAGGCATTTTATACGAACCTTGGCAACCATTTTCTTTTTCTGTGAATATAACAATATTGTAGATGGATTACTGTTCTACCATAGAAACAATTTTCTTTTCATTTAATCGAGCGATATTTGTAGATTCCTGTTTTATCATCTCAACTATTTTTCATTTGTTTTTACGAGACTGAACTTTTTCTCTTAAAATTTGCGAACTCACCGAACAACGGCTTGTAACCAAAGCGTCCTTCAATTTTTAACATTATAAAAGAAAAGGATTTGATAACATATGAGATTAACACAACAACCAGTGTCCTGTATTTAACGATAACGATTTCCCCATTTATTGTGTTTGCCATAATCGCACGAGCTCCGGAAAGTGAGATTGTGTTTTTACATGAAAACAAAAATATTTGCTACAGTAATATTAGAAAATATCATCCCGTTTATTTTCCGAATAACAGAGTGAATTAAAACACCACCTACCTACTCAAATACGTCCTCCATCTTTATATTAATGTTGTTATCACAAAACCCACAAAGGTGCTTATCTCAATATGACAATCTGGCGATAGGCGCTCGTTTCAGGAAGTGCCGGAGGCTTCGGCACTTCCGGACGCTTTCAGTGCTTTTACGTGCAAATAGAAGACGCGGTGGCGTCGCGGCGCTCCCTCTGCTCTGCTCTGGCTGCGCAGGGCCTCCATGACGTCGTGGCGCCGGACGTCCCCAGACGTCGGACGTCGCCGCTGTCGTTAGTTCCCTCCCGCCTGCAAGCCTGCATGTCTCAAGCCTCCAATGCGGTTTACGTAATAAAAGGTTGAATGCATTTGAATAAGTGATGGTATTTTACTTAAACCAAGATACCATATTCAAATATGATGATGGAGCACAAAAAATGACGTAAAATCCATTTATCATACATAATTTCACTACTTGTCTGCTACCTTCGCTTCTTCTGACAATTTACAATCTAACAGTCCACAATAGAGAGTTGATACAAACCCTTCTTCTGCATATATAGCAGTGATAAGACTGTTTACTAGAGTGCAGACATAGACTGTTGTCGATGTACTGCTGTGGAGTATATGTCGTAAAAACATGTTCGACCTTGTCATAAATGTTGAGATTCGGAAATAATGCAAGGATGATCTAAGTGTAATGAGTAAGATTATGAAAGGAACGCTTAGATAGTTTGGGAAAACAGATTAAAAAAGGGGTGTATGGGGGTGTAAGGGGTGTGGGAAAATATAGGACGTGCAGTATATAAGTGGAAGATAAAAGCGGTCTCTATGGATATTCAATAAACATAAATGAAATAATGATATAACTAGCAGCAATTAAAGTCACACCACAAAAATAACTTTGATTAAAACATTATTATTATCACAATAATGCTGCAGCTCTTTCAAAAGATGAGGTACACAGTGAACATAGTGTACGTGTTCTGTTTATTATTATAATTTTCTATTATCTCTCTCACACACCGCACCGTGATGTCTACATGGACTCCTACAGGGTCACTACTAGCTGTTACGATAATTTTTAAAGTATGGAATAAAGTTATAAGGATAATATTGAAGTGTGAGTGAATTCCAAAAATTCAAAAACGTCAAATTTCAATACATTTTAATATTTACAGACTAAATAAAACAGTTGAAAATGAGACAAACAGTGAACTCACATCTGCACCCCCCCAAAAGAATCATACTTCTCCCTCAAACTTTTAAAGAAAACGAAACGCAATTCCCATCGCCGTGACTGAGCCGTAATAAGATATATAATTAATTAACCCCTACAACCTGTAATATCTAATAATAAAATGTATTATTGTTATTATTTTTCGATAACTATTTTTTTTTTCTAAATTGTATTCCTTTGTCAAAAAATGTTTGTATATTTATTTCTATAAGTCTTTGATCATTGTTTACATATTTATGAGTACATTATTTTTTTTTGCATGTAACTAAAACTCATCCCATAAACACGAGCTCCTAGAGCTCTACTTATAGAGTAGTAGAATCATAAAATGAATTATTATGTAAACCAAAGTAATAATTTGTAAAGTGTATGTTCAAGAGTTGAAATAAAAAAAATAAAATATATTTATATATATATAAATATTATATATCTGTTTCTTCCAAAGGAAAAATGGAGTACTTTGGAGGAAACAGTCACACGTATTTTATGTGACTCATCTTTTGTCTCACCATTATTTAATGTGTGAGAATGAGCTGCAGCATTACAGCGATAAGGAAGGATTTTTATTGCCTTTTTTGCCATCACGGTACCGTAAACGTGGATCGTCACGGTAATAATAAAAGCGCTTATTGGTTTCGACACGTGTTGATAATTTTAATTAAACAAGTAGTGTATAAAAATTGATTTGTTTTATTTTAAATAAAATGAAACCACAAAGTGAATTTGCGATTATTAAAGAAATTTCATAATCTTTCTGATTAATTGACTTCAGGTAAAGTCCATACAGTAACCTACACGTGAGACAACATTAACCATTCTTTTGTCGTCTATTTTAGGTCAAGTAACCTTCAAATGTCACCAGCAGTGAGGTTATTCCGTCGATAGTGAATACCTGATAATCAACTCACAATGGATTCTGCCTTCGCCATGGAATCGATCAATAACTTCTGCGGGTAGCTTTTGAAAGTCAACAATTTCAACGTATATGATTATAATTACTCCACTATCCATCACGTACTCGTACTCATGCTACGCTTCTACGTACATGCTGTGAAAGCAGGGCGTAATTTATTTTTATTAACCCACAGGGAAAAATGGCATGCAACTTTAGTCTAAAGTGCGTTATCGCACAGAAATTCAAATGTAACATTATCATCAATTGGCCATTCTGAGCCATTTTGTCTGACAAATGAAAGGTCCCCGTTAGATGCCGATTCTAAGGATGAGGGTTTGACAGAATTTAAACAATTCATCAAAATTCAAATTCTGTTATTATTTTATAGCGGGCTGGTTCTTTGACAGAACTGTGATCCAGTTCCTACTTTAAAATAAAAATGCATTACATTGACAACATTTTGACAATTAAATAGCAATAGAAGTAATCAAAATTTATTCGTTTTAACTTTAAGGGCAGGTTATTTCACAGATTTTGAACTATTCATCAAATTTCAAAGTAAAAATTCAAGTTCTGCGAAAGTTCTATTCATGTACTGTTATTATTTCCTATGGGGTCAAGTTCCTACTTTGAAACAAGAATTAATTAAATATTATGTTTGAAAACATTTTAGCAATAAATGGCAATAGAAATATTAAAATTTTATTCGTTTCAACTTTAACTACGAGTTACTCCACAGAATTTGAACAATTCGTCAAATTTCAAAGTTAATATTCAAGTTCTGTGAAATCCTTTTCAATTTCTGTTATTTTTCAAGTATTGTGAAATAAAACTGCAAAAATTATTAAAAAAACATGTCTGGTTCTGTTATCTCAAATGCAAAAATTCAGAGGGACGTTATTGTGGTCATTTTATTAAAATAAGCGCCCTTCCTCTAATATTTTTATTTACATAATTCTCTTTCATACCATATTCAGTTATCATCTTCTTCTTTTTGAACGCCTCCTACGGAACCGTCAGTAACGAAAGAAGTACATTGAGGTGTTGAATGTTGCACGTTCTAGGAGGGAGAAAAATACAAAAGGGAACAGATCATTTCCACGGTTGATCTGATGAGCATAAAACCGAGTCATAAAATTGTTTGATTCTTGAATAGGAATACTTTGGGAAAAAACTAATCGTACCTAACTACAATTTTTCCATTAATATATTTTGCGGTAGAATAGGTCTAGAAAAACAATGAGGTAGGTTTTGACTAATTAAAACCGTGCTAAAGGTGTGAGTTAGTAAATAAGTAAGATAAAATGCCTATCATTGCCGTTTACTGAACAATTGTAGGCAATATTGTCGGGTCCCATCATGATTGCCGTGACGCACACGACAATTTTACAAAATTAAAAAAAAAGGTTTCTTTTATTTCTTCAATGTGAATACCGCACTTGAGTCCCAGTTGATCCCTTCCATTGCCAGTGAGATTATGATATCTCCAATAAGAATATGTTATTAGGCTGAAGGTAGTGGGCAAGAGAAGGGAAGATACGGCTAAAACCATTCCGAGCAACTTTTCAATTCTGAATGATGGTCTTACACCAGGCCATACTGAAACCTGGAACGTGCCGCAAATATATTATATATTATTTTAATAATTAATTGTGAGAAAACACAAATTAACCACGTAAGAGTTTCTTACGCACGCCGGGATTTGAACCCGTGATCTTCGGATTGCTTGTCGAGAGCATTACTACCTCGACCACGTAAGGCGCCTATCAGTGGCCGGATCTCCTACATTAACTCCAACAAACTTGTATAAACACAAAAAACGCGAAAAAATTAATTCATTAATATTAACTGGTAGTTAAAAACCCGCTCCGCAGTGCAAAAAGCAGGTTTTTGCTGTATTAATAACGTCCGAGAGTATTCGAAATTATGTCAATTTTGGTAGAGGGTAGGTGCAAACAGAGGTGCACAATAATAAACAGAGTGAGAAGGAAATAGATTTTACCACACAATATTGTTATATCGGTAGCCAAGCGAACTCACCGCCAATTCAGGGCAAAAGGTCGACAAGAATAGGCAATACCCGAAAATATTGCGCAGACTCGACAGTAGGTACGTAGACACTGTACAGTAAACAATCTTGAAAATACGGAAATCCTAGCAGAAGAAATTCCTAGAAATCATAGCAGAAGATATTCCTAGAAATCCTAGAAATGACGGAAATACCTAGCCGGCAAGAAATTGTCCCAAAAAAATGTTCGTTCACCATAGCGCGAACTAAACACCAACAAAAATTAAAAGGAGGAGAGGTCACTAAAGACGTTCCTTAATGACTATAGGAGTTAGAAAAGAAAAGTCATAAAAGTTGGAACAGAGAAAATGAATTGAATCCTAACATTTGTGCACCTAATAGGCTGGAAATAGTATCACAGTATTAGTATAGAATGTATTGACTAAGGCCTTATCAGAATCCAAAAACTTGTCCAATCAATCACCCTTTTGCCGCTTTATCATTTATTCACGCAACGTTTCCTCTGTCAAGTACCATACTATCCATTTTCAACTTTTAATACGAATTTCCCAATCAATAGCCACTACGTTGCGCGTAAACGCACAATGGGGAAGTCCAAGGTTTTGGAAACTACCAGTTTGTCAACAAAATTCTTCTCATACGATTCTTGATGAAGAGAGCATTCATGTTTGGGATGGTTCGAGCTACGTGACGCAGATGGTTGTAGTGTAGATAGATCTTAGAGATTTGTAGAAGATTGTTCTTGCATTCCGGAGCGCCACCTTGACCCGCCATCTTCCAGACTATTCCAGACTCACTCGGAAACTGAAGCATATTGTTTGGTTTGTTGTTTGAAGCATATTGTTTATTGTTCAGTCCAATATTTACAGTTGTGATGTCTTGTCCTGACGTTGCATTGGGGTTTGTTGTTCAATCTGCTACAGGTTAAAGACTCAACAGATGCATCAACAGGGCATCTATCGACAGATGTCGATAGATGCCCCTCTATGATGGGTACCAAGGTACGGAAAACAATGAGGTTTCGAGAAACAGAATGATTTTGAGAGTATAACAGGCCGTCCTAGACACTCGTTCCAGATTGTAAGAGTTTTAAGTCTAAATAAAGATTTGTTTGAAAAAATGTTCTTTTATGTTACGCTTTTTTGTGATAAAAGATTTTTATTAAATTTAAGATATTTTGAACCAATGGCACAAAAAAAGACCCATAAAATCTAGTAATAGTTTTATTAATTATTGAGAGGGTAATAAATAACTAGCAGTTAAAAACCCGCTCCACAGGTTTTTGATGTTAGGTTCTGCGGGCGGCTTTTGGTTCGGCTTCGCCCAGTTAGCGTTGGTGACCATTTTATAAATCCAATAGGAACTGGTTCCAAAAATAGCCCGTTCCTCGGATCCACTGTGATCCAGTGTAGCTAGTCACCGGGACAAAGTAACCGGTACAGGCAATGACGTCATATGTAATATATAGCCACTTGATACAACTATGTATTACCGTCAATCTTTCCATATCCGGAGAGCTACTACATCTTCACAAATTTGTAGTAGTTATAGGCGAGACACGTCCCCATCCGACCTGCTGATGGAAGTAGCGACATCTTGTGACGAATTCTTGAATTCGAAACTGAATTACAACGGTAGCTTTGTTTGAAATTCCACGTACACAGATATTATCTGTGGCGCGGAGCGTATGGCGTGGCGTCAGACATGACGATGAAGCCGGGTTCGGAAATTCAACCATGCAGACCGTAACCTGTTAATACTGTTCGATATTAAAAAATATATGAAAAAGACAGAAAATAATAAAATGAAGTGGTGACCGGAACTTGAACAGATTTTAAAGTACTCACCCTTTCAACTCAAGTAATTAATTTCCTGACATTTTTTTATTATCAAATCGTAAATGTCATTGTCACATGTAACCTCAGCAAAAAGAATAATTAAAATACTTATTTGGAATATCTTCGACAGCTTAAAAAAATTGGTTGTCTATAAAGTCGGTTTACGGACGATAATTTTACGTGACTAGTGCTCGCCCAATGGTCGAAATTCGACCATAATTGTAATGTTTTTATGTTTGACATTCAGTAAGACCATAGACAAATAATATTAAAGACAAACGATATTCATCTATTCTCAATTTGACCATAGACTCAATAAACAATAGAGTAAAGACGCGAGTGTGTGTGTCAAATACATGGTAGTGTGTGTAATGTTTTTGTTATTGATTTAATCTATTTTTATGCATAATTTTTAAAAAATATTAGCATTCTGCACTCCTCCTCCATATAAACTATAAGTGTGCGAAATTTCATACTCCTCCGTCCGCGCAATTTTCGTAAAAAGGGGTACAAAGTTTTGGCTTCACGTATTAATATATTGATAACGTCATAAGAAAACTTTTACATAGAATTTTACAGTCACAAGCCGAACGCTTAGGCCGATCGTGCCTCTCTATCGCTTGTTCCGCGCTCTCGCCAAACGCTTAGGCCGATCGTGCCTCTCTATCGCTTGTTCCGCAAACTCGCTTGCACGCTCGGCTCAGGCGGAACGTGGCAACGTGACAATGATTCATACTTTTTCGTAGGTGCTGCCGGCGTTCATCGATTTATAAGACGTTATCACGTCAAAAACCAAAATTGAATACAGCGAATTCAACATACATCATGAAACATAATATATGTCCAGTGCACTATAAAAAAAGTCAAACAGATACCAAGTGCACTTCCAAAATTTCAAACGGGGAAGAACGTTGTTCTGTTTGACTATAGTTGGTTGCGTTGAAACCAGAAAATTAGATTCAAATTGATTCTATTGTGTTTATCGAATGTTTTTACTTATTATTAAAATCAATAATATTTATATCGTTACTAACAAAAGTAATTGATTTATAAACAAAAATAAATAATTAATCCATCTTTGCACGTTTCGCAGTTGGCAGCACGCGATGTCGTGATGTTTCCAACATTTTCAGAATAATATTTTCTGAAATTACAGAATTCTAAAGTTTCCAGCGTATGTATATAATGTAATATTATTCTTGCGTGCAACTTTTACCTACTTTTATAACAAATTGGTACCATCAAATGCATTTAGTTCGTTGGAATTAAAATCATTTACACGTTTCTGTGGTAGTAAAAAATTAACTAGGATCTTTATTGTATTATTTCATAATAATTAATATATTAAAAATAATTAATCACAAATAAAATATGATAATAAGGAACTCCAGTGATAAATATTATGGTTAGAAAAATATGTTTATGTGATCAACAAACGCTGATTCTGAAAGAGCATGTTTTATAATATATTTTTGTTGGTAGAATTTGTAAATCGTCATTTAAAAACGAATAAAAAACCATCACATTAAATCACATACGAATCTTGTAGGTACTGCTGACGTCACTAGTCACCAATGGATGTCAACATTTTAATCGATTTAGTTACCTCATGTTTTGTTTTGTTTCATGGCATTTGATTTTACTGTTGTGGTTTCAGATTGATGGAATTGAAACATTATTTAGGCGCCCACAATATATTATATTTTAGAAAATTAATGAGAGTTATAGGCGTATTATTTAAAAAGGAAATTCTGAGGTTAGTTTCAAAATCGTAACCCAATAATATTTATGTAGTAATTAGCTTACATAACTTTATGTATGTGTATGATATTATCTTTGTTGAATATAATAATAATTCTAACAGAATACCTAAATGAAACTATTGTACTTGATTATTAAACTATTAAACATAAATTGATTGACTGCCGTAATGTAGTACCATATTATGAATACGAACCAAATTCGTTTTTAGAAAATGAATTTTATATAATATATTATGATAAAACTATACTAACAGACAGAACGATTCGTCATAATAGACCCGATATAGTTTTACATGACAAAATTTAAAAAACAACTTATATCATTGATGTCGCTATTCCAAATTCCTGTGATATTCAAAAATCTGTTTCTGAAAAAATTAGAATATATACAGATTTAGGAAATGAGATTAAAAGAATTTGGCATTCTCGGACTATAAAAATATTACCATTTGTTATTTCGGCTACTGGCATTATACCTAGCTCTCTAATTAAAAATTTAGGCGTATTAGATTTATCAAAGAATCTTTATATAAAGATGCAAAAATCGGTCATATTAAACACATGTAGGATTACGAAAGATTTTTTAAATATTTATATTGAGGGATCAGTAGGATTTATCGGTTCAGTTAGGAGTTCTATTGAGCCGAACCCTCTGATATGAAAATATCTGGAGTCGGTGAAGTATTTTCCCATATGGTCTCTGGTAGGTTGACGTGTTTTTCTTGTATAGTTTTGAATTTATTATACTTATACAATGCAATTACATCGCGTGGATTGACTAGATGATCATTTGTGGAAAAGTGTGTGGAAGGGTTAAATTTTTCCTGTGGGGAAGATTCAACCCGGACATAAAGTATAGAGAACAGAATAATGTACTTGTATCAAAATAATCCCTGCAACCAAATGCAGTTGACCTAAGTGACAAAGAAGCATTAACTAATGGTTATTTTCATTGCAGTACACCATTATTTGAAGTGAAAACTTCTTTAGCGTGATTTGAAACTTGATGAAACGAAAAAGACCATTAAAAAGAGACAAACATGTATATCTATAGGATTTAGACTGCAAGAGAATGAGATCGAGAGAGAGAGAATAATCGGTCTCCTCTTTGTGCGGTGCTTCGTAGTCTCCTCACTTGTCTTCTTTAGATTTCTAAAGGTTTCACTTCTACCGCGTGCGAACTGCACACAATTTTTTTCTTCGTAGTAATGCAGAGTTTTGAACACAGAAAAATTATTTCTCAGGTGCGGTCACGGGTGTATTTTTGCACCTTGGTACAATCGAATACTGTCGAGATGCTTGAATTTTACCTAGCGTTGTTCAGTATTAAAAGCGATAAAAAACGTCTCACCTCCCATACAAAATACTGCGCAGTGTTGAAAAAATGTAGGAATTTTGAAACTGGTAACGTCACACAGACATACACGTAGATTTAGTGTTATTTTGTAAAACCCGAAAATTAAAACTTTGAAAACTATTTTAACTATTAAAACTAACTACAACAAAAATAAAATGTACTGGTTTTTAACTTATCGTTATTGTTACAAAATAAATAAAAATTGGATTGGGTTTCCTTATTGTAATATATTTATTGATTTGTTAGTCGACCGAATGTTTACAAATACTTATGCATAGATAACATATTGCTATAGACCAATAACAACCAAAGTCAACGCAGATTCACATATGACAACATAACCATAATCTACAATCAATCGAGTTTTATGGTTCCATGACAACTCATATCAATAAAAGGCCACTTCAGCACCCCTTTGAAAAGTCATTAAAAGTGATGAAAAAAACCCATTACCTAACCTAACCTAACCTAACCTAAAAAAGGTAAAATGAGCGCTTTTATTATGACCGTAGCGACGCACATTATGGTACGGCAAAAAAGTAGTTCCCTATAGCTAAATTGCTGCAGCTCTTTCTTACACATTAAATAATGGTGAGACAAACAAAATATGTGTGACTGTTTCCTCCAAAGTACCTACTTCTTTTTTCCTTTGGAGGAAATATATTGATGTCATTGTGGCTCAGCTACGGCGACGGAAATTGCGTTTCATTTTCTTAAAACGTGTGAGAGAGATGTATGATAATAAATGTACGTTTCTTTGGTGGGTTACAGACATACGTTCACTGTTTGTCTCATTTTCGACTGATGTTATTTACTGTGTAAGAAAGAGCTTTAGCATCATGTGTTTAAGAACAAGAGCAAAACCGTCAGCGCATTGACATTTTACGTTTTTCAATTTTTGGAATTCACTCACACTTCAATATTGTAACTATATTCCATACTTTCAAAATTATTGTCACGGTTGGTAGCATTGGTAGGGGTCTACGGAGAAGGTGTGTGAGAGAACAGACCTAAGTACATTGCGTACCTCATTTTTTGAAAGAGCTGCTGCATTACTGTGACAAGAAACGTATGTTTTTTTAACTTTTTATGTCGTCACGGTATCGTGGATCGTTGGATCGTTGAATCGTGGATCTTTTCTTCTTTTCCATTTTTTAAAAAGAAAGACAAACATTCCCGGATTACGAATAACCCAACAATGTTTGAAAATCTCCTACTACCACCACAGAAAGCCGAAAATGTTGCTTGTGTTGTGATGGATGACTTAGTCGAGGAATCGAACACGGGACGCCCGGATAGGACCCATACGTGATGCCCATTCAACCACTGAACGGTCACATTATTAATGAAAGCGCTCATTTAATTTTTTTTTCATCAATTGTAATAACTTTATTCAAAAAATCATAAATCCTAACCAAACATAACCAAACTACAAAAAGTAAAAGAAAACAATTAAAGTCTTTCATGAATTTTCCTACTACACACACACTTACATTAATAAATATGTGTAGGTGTGTGTAACTTTATATGTATGTATGTCTATAAATATAAACATGTACAGATATGTGTATATATGGATTTGTATTTTATACATATTTTTTCACTCTAAATAATCAGTGTATGCGATAATAAAATTTATAAAAAAAAAAAATAATAATTAAATAACTAATTTTCTACAACAACACATAAATACTTGTCACACTTAATCATAAGCACGTCCACACCTCAGCACAGGTCCTCCTAGTGAGGTGTTCACGAAACATACAATATTACCCACACACAGTTTTACCTTCTCAAACCTACCTTACACCCAACATAATACTAAAAAAAAAAAAAATCTTTTTGCTTACTGCTACTGAAAATTAACGTTTTGTACTCCTATGTAAACCTCTGTAATCAATTGTAAAATTGTGTATTCAAGAATAGACATAAATAAAAAATAAAAATACTTTTCATAGGAGTCATGAAGCGCCATTTTGTTAAATTGTCAGGTCACCGAATTTTATATAAATACTTTTAATACATTCATTACTTATTGAAACAATATCAAATACATTACTTACAATGAACATAAAGCAGAAAGAGTCGGAAAAAAGCTCCTGCAAATTGGATGAAAGTACTAGTGTCCCTATCAGAAGTTATTTTGATACAATATAAATTACGCTGAAGTGGAATAAAATTGCCGAAATTCACAAAAGTTGTCAGTTTTGTTATCTTTATATTGTGGGTTCTGTCATATTTGTTAGTTATTAAGTTGATAACGAATCGAATAACATACCAGAGTTACTGAATGAACTGAATGATGATTGATTGCGAGATGATGACAAAGGATTTTTTCGTGTATGATAAAGATGGAACACATTTCAGATTAATACATTTTTAATGTAAATACTGCACAAGGGTCGCAACTGGTTCCAACCGCCATGATCCAACCGGCATTCTCAAGTAGGGTATTTTGTAAGGCTGAAGTTAGTTGGGTAGGGAAGCAAATGGGAAAGAGGGAGGTGGGCTTGACCTGGTTATTCGGATTTTATCATCAAACACAGCGAAAGCCAATTTCAAGCAACGTTTCAATTTGGAATGGTGGTCTTATATCAGAGCGATACTGAGGATATTTTCCACTCTGTAACGTGTGACAAATAAACCTGGATCAGGAGACGTTGGCTGAGGGAGACCTAAGTAGTCCCAGGCGGAATCTCTCGACCCATCGCCTTGCACTGTAGTGAGAGAGATGGATTCATACGTCAGTCACTCCTGGAAACATTTTTATCCTTCCCAGAGCTTCTTTTCCCTAAAAGACTCTCCATACAGCATACCCAAAGATGTTTTAGGCCCTGAGGGATTTTTTCCTTGGAACATCCTGTGTGGAGCTAATGTAAAAAAAAATAACTTAAGCTGTGTTCAATGATCAAATCTGAAAAGCCACTGGCCAGGTACTTCCCAACCTTCATCTACCCACAGGGGCAACATACACCCGAATTGAAGATGCTATAGTACCTCTGGCTCCGGTCAGTTTTTTTTCGTCGCTCCACACAGAAAGCCCTCAGGACCTATGTCATCTTAGAGGATGCTGTGTGGATGTTTTTTTTAAGGAAAGGAAGGAGAGGAAGTTCTGGTAAGGAAAGAGGTATGAGGTATCCCTGGTAGGAATCTGGGGTCTGTGTTTTCAGGAGTGACGGAGGTATGAATCCATCCGTTCAACTGCGGTGCAAGGCGATGGGTCGAGAGATTCTGGCTGGAGAGGTCTGACTGTGCAAATAGTCTCTCTTGATCCGGCCCGCCATGCAGTAGGTGGGCAGACACATCGGCTGGCAAAATCTTGAAAAACTTCACCATATTAACCCGAGCTCCGCTGCTAAGTCACCAAATAAATGGCTATCCTGTAAATGGTTCCCAGGGCGGCGGTACCCTTACCCGTGCCGACTCTGTGCGGTATTGATCGGTAGCGCTTTCATAGCACAAGTAAAAATGAATACCTTTTTACAATATTCTGAATGTCATACAACAATTTCATCGTAGAATAAAACCCAACTCTTTAATCAAGGCATATAATTTTTGTACAAAAAATGTATAATAGATTACTTTCCTTTCCGGTTCCTACGTTAGGAGGTTTCTACCGCACCATCCAATGAAGATCTGGCAGAATGATAGACGCCTCCTTTTCACCAAAACTTCCCGAAAAACCGCCCTCCATCAAAAGGAAAAGGAGGCACCGCTTAAATTGAAGCCTGCTTGCAAACTTACGGATGTATCCCATAAGTTGTAATCCATTAGCGATATTACCTGGCGAAATTCTGAAACGGTTAGAATTTTTTTTCCTTATAAGTTTGTTAAAATGATAAAATTCATGGCATAAATGACAAACATTCTCTGATTACGAGTAACATGACAATATTTGTATCCCTCCTACTTCATACATTAGCTCCACACTGAAGGATCCTTAAGGAATCTGGTGTGGAGGCTCTTTTTATCTGAAAGGAAGTAGAAGAAATTCTGGAAAGGAAAAGGGTTTGGTTTGAGGGGTTGGTAGGAATCTGGAGGTCAGTGCATCCAGGAGTAACGAATGTATGATTCCATTCTCCCACTGCAATGCGACGGTTTTACCCATGGTCGTCAGGGCCCGGCTGGAGAGGTCAAGGGGTCTCCTTTAACCAGCCTTTGTCAATCCAGCCCGCCACGCAGTTGTTCGGAAGAGGTATACGCCGCCAAGAGCTGGACAAACTCGTCCCATGAACCCGGGCACCCCTGTTACGTTATAACCATTTGGGGTGACTTGTGGCAGAGGAGTTAGTTTTCCAATGACCATCGTTACAAGCGAGAAATGTTGCTCGAGAAATGATGGAAGATTTAAATCCTGGCAGAGGATTGATCTCACGATATCTGGGTGGGAACGCAACGCTTTGGACCGCTGGTTTAACGGTCAGAATAATTGAGTACAGATTATATTTTTTTTTCTGAAGCAGTGCACACAGAAATTATCAATGCTGAATGACGATGATGAATACATCGTGCAGTAGAGCTAAAACCTATGATCTGAACTTGTGATCTTGGGTTCGTTTCCTGACACAGCAAAATGTTTAATACGCTCCTTACAGACAGCGTTACAGTGTCCATCATCAGGGCAGATGTGTTATTACACATTATATTATTATTAACGTTTTTACCTACATGTTGCGTACACACGTCAAAAACCTGAACCAAGTAAAACATTTTGTCACTTAAATAAAACGGTATAATTATTTTGTTTGAGAAAATATACAGTTGTACGTAAATTGCAGTCAAAATTAATTTCTGCAGTCAGCTGAATATTCAATATTAAATATGTTTATCTCGCGCTTTTCATCTCAAATTCCTGGTAATAAATTTATTGGATCACTTTTATTGACTACAATCAGACAGTAAAATAATCAATATGTTTGTTTTGTAATTAATTATTCTCGGAATGCATTTATACATACTTAAATCCAAAGCTAAAAGCTAGGTACGTCAAAGGAATTACGCATGACCTTTATAAAAATCTTATATATTATGTACTAACTGAAGTCACCGGCGTTGCCGGTGATTTATGCAGAGTTTTTCAAAATCAGATGTCAGTAATAATTTTCCTTTTATTTTGAACGTCAAGTGTGCAAAATGTCATCAAAAAGTATCAAAATTCTGTTGTAAGAGGCGGAAAAACTAGTTGTGATGGTTAGCAGTGACCTTTCTCTTATTTTGAAGGTGCAAAACTTCATCAATATTAAAATAAAACTGTAGATTTGTATAAAAAAAGGTCAAGCCACCCACTCACCACAGACACCATAAATAAATAATACTCGTAAATTGATTAAAATTCCATTGCTTTGATTCAGATAAGCAATGTAGGTTTTACACGATCTCTTTTTTCAGCCCGATTCCCGAACGAAGACCAAAGACAAAATTTTTCGCTTTACGCGAACGCTATTTTCTTCTCTATTTTCATATCTACGATTTTAATTGGCATCACAACAAACAACACATGAACCATGTTGTTTGCTGTGACGCCAACTGAAATCGTAGATATGAAAATAGAGATGAAAATAGGGATTAACTAATTAATTAAAAAGAGCTCTTAACCAATGATTCATGACATTATTTGGAGTAAAAAATGTGAATGAAATTTTGGTCTCAGGTTTGAAATTGATTTTTTTTTTCAATTTATAACATACAAAAATCATTGTCGGTATTGGACAATTAGGGTCGTTCGGTTACTCGGCTGATTGAACAGTATGACTTGTGGAAGAATTTTTTTGTTTTCATTTTTTGAAAAAAAAAAATGTAACAAAAAAACATTAAAAAGTCACCAGAGACCTAATTTTTATTTACATTTTTACACCAAATCATGTCAGGAATCACTGGTTAAAGTAAGTCAAGTACGTTCATTTCTACCGATTTATTACGTATGTACTTTAAACACTTTAAATTTAAAAGCTCTTTAAAAATATATATGTTATATTTGAAGATAATATCTATTCATTCCCCGCGCCGAAACACAAATTATATGAAATTCACTCGATAAAAAAAAAATCGCAAAGTATGCCCCGAAAATTATTATAAACACATTATTTGTTTCAGTTATTTTACAGGTTATATGTATGAAAAATTCACAGTGTTTCTTTAAATGCTGTTTTAGACAACCTCCGTGAGATTTTTGCTCTATTTTAAACGAGTTACGTTTTATTAAACATTTTCATAAATTTCGTTTCAATTTTATCGGTTTAAAGCGCGCTCTCTCCAACATTCGTAATTATATATTTCTCCATCTTCTTTTTTTGAGCGGGCACACGGCGCCTTAACATCATGTATATATCGAATGACGTAGATAAATCATAATAAAGATTCAGACGTCGAAGAAAACGGTCTGGAATAACTATTCAGACATCAGAAACTAAAATTGTTAGAAAACCATCCAAAACATTTTTCGTGGTAGAGATATAATTTTTATCAATCAATTATGTCATTATCAACGAGCTTCAGTAAAATAACATATTTTTGATAATATATTAATCCTATACTTATGACGGTTCGTTTTATTGATTTTAGATTAGTCTAAAAATTATAACTTCACCTCGTTAAAAAGATTACCAATTTGGTTGGGCATATTTCTATGTGACCTAAATATCACGCAAATAGCTTCTAATTTCAAACTACGACCTGCTTACGTGTGTTCAAGTCATCCCTTGAAAGTAGCCCGAAGGGTAGATTTCCTGCTCAATTAAGTCATTAGAGTACGCAGTGGAAATACCTGTCAAGTTAAAATATGTCTTCATTATCATTGGTACACGATAGTGGATTGAAGAATAAGCCAAGGACGCCCTAAGAAGATAAGCATCTAGAATCTAGAATAAAGTGAATAACATGTTTGTGTAAGGTTATATCAAGTGTGAGAAGATAAATAGGATTGTGGGATAATTGACAGAGTTGTAAAGCGATCTGTCGTATCAATCTTGCCATAGAAAATGGTGTGATTGTTATGTTTACAGCTATTCAATAGCTTATTGCTTGGTACGTAAATTTCGAATACAAACCATTATAAGAATGCTTCCTATTTTATTTAGAAAGCCCCGATTTACTCAGCCTAATTAACTTCGTGTACCAAAAGAAATACTCCATCAAAAATGCTTTATAGTCGTTTAGATACTCACTTGCACCTGGGTTGCTTGTAGTTGGCAATACTTTCTCATAAATAGTAAATGTGTTCAACTGCACGGAATAGATACTCATAGATAAATTCTAATGTTAGCTTTTATTATTCTTCTGTGTGGGTGCTATTTCATAATTCCTTTAACTAATTTTACTTCGTGAATACTGTTTCACAATATTATACAGCGTAAAAGCCCATATGAGCATAATAACATACAGGTTTTTATGCTGTATAATTAATAACACGTAAATAACATTAATAAATAAATAATTCTGTACAAAAAAAAATTTAATTAGATGGAACCTATTCGAATCAAAAATAAGTTATGGGTTACAAATTAAAATGCTTTAGTATAGACACAATATTAATTTCATTGTTTTATTTTTCTGAAATGATAATTACACACTACCCGAAAAAAAACCCAATTTGAAACCTCCGTAAAAAGCCAAAAGAAAAAACATATTAAATTCCCTACAAAACACGGTAGAGCTTCGTATTTTCAGAAAAACTAATAATATATATTCTTCCTGAAAAAACGTGAATTAGGTTTGACATTGCTTATGTATTATTAGAAGACTGGAATTAACGTGCAAAAAATGCTCCATCTAGAAAAACTTCATTATTTTTTGCCGTACAAAATATCACGATATAAAAACAGTCTCACATTGTCCATTACTAAATATGTTACTGGTTTTCTAAGGTATTTTATAGAACTTTTGATGAGTTACTAGTTCTAAAGAAAGGCAGTTGATTTTTCCTCTGCAAATATCGGATTATTTGCTATGATGTGAACAGAGTGCCGAAACAAGGGTTCAGCCAGGTTTTGACTTTGAGGTTATGAAAATGAATTGAAGAATTAACAGGCGCATTTTAAATTCAATGAGAAGAAAGATTCTATGGTTACGGTTTGCAGTAGATACAACTCGAAATTAAGATACCTTATATACACATTTTATAGACTTAAGGGAGTACTTAATCTTGAAAAATTGAGAATGATATATTTTTCCCTGGTACAATCTTCAATAATCTACGGCATTATAGGATGGGGTGGTTTGATTTTGTAAAGGCTTGATGCATTTATCAAGCCTTTACAAAACACTCAAAAGCGCATCATTAGAGTTATGTACAATAGAAATAAAACATTCTCGACCGAGTTATAATTCAAAGAGACTAAAATATTCAACATCCATAAATTATTTATTTTGCAGACTATGAAATATGTATTTAAAAACAAAAATTGTTTCGAAAAAAATTAAAATAGAATTAGCAACAGGACTAATAATATCTTTTACACCCCTCAAAACAACACCAAATTAATGCAAACACATAGCAGTTTTACTGGTCATCGGACATTTAATCTTATATCAAAACACATTCAAATGACAGATTAAATATCACTCTACATAAAAGAATTAAAATTTTTGATTTATGATGCAGATGTTAAAACACTTTTGCTATAAATTCTATGTAAACCTTAATGCACCACTTTTCATTACAATTCTACGGTAACTTCAAGACTAACATTATTTACTTTCTTGAAACCATAACAAAAAATCAACAGAATCTTAGTTTCTCTTTTTACTAGAATATTTTTCACAGGTATTTGTTTATAAATATATTTATTATTAAATCTTCACTTTAAAACTTACCTTTTTTTAATTGTACTTACTGATGTAATATAGTATTGCCTAGTGCCTTAGTGGGTTCCCATTACCTACTTTTATCTTATATAGATTTACTTATTGCTAACTTTTACATATTTGTTTCTTATATTTGTGTATTACTGTGTTATGAAATGATGTAAAAATTAATGTTGAAATGTTTATAGATATAATGGGAAAAAAAATTAAAAAAAAACTAAAAGATGTATTTAAAATATTCCGTTAGATGGTAGGCTACGCCGGTTTAGTGTTTTGCTTGCAGATCCGGGAAATGGAAGTTATAAATGTTTAGTACGGCTTTCCAACCGAAAGGAGAATTTAATATTGAATTACGAAGGCCGTCTTATAACATTATAGTTTTATCTTGTTAAACCAAGACTGGTTGGAAATGGAATTTTAAACATCTTGGAAAGAATCAAATAATATGAAATAAGATTTTTTTACCTAAATTAAATTATTCGGCCGAGGAAAATTTATTTTTATATGTCTATTTATTTACCATGTTATACCATTCATCCAGTAACTCTAATGCTTTTTGAAGAAAATCTAACAATTTTGCTAATTTCATATTTTTTGTTATAGCCTTTTTTTATTAAATTAGGGTTTTGAAGTGTGTGCAATTGGTGTGTTTCTACTATTGAAATATAAGTGGCATTTAAAAAAGTTTCTATTTAAGCTAAGTTTGTACATGATTATAACTTAAGTCTTATCAACCTGCTGTAATAAAACAGAATGTGACCATTGGGAATTTCCAGCTGCCTTTTTGCTTGTGACGGCAGCGTAGCAATTATTATATTGATTACCAAGTGTCTTTACATTGTCATTTGCAAGTTGATTTTCACTTTATTATCTCAGCCATGTTTTGACTTTAGCTATTGTAAACAATATTTATTATAAAAGAAAGTGTGCTTGCCTCTAAAACTCAGAAACGAGTCCCGGTACGATCAAGGGAGTTATCTCGTATGGTATTATCCCCCATCCACGAGGAAGGTTCCCGTTTTCACCTGAATGGCGTGCTTTTGAAGATACTTTCGAAGTTTCACCCTCTAGAAATTTCTACAACATTCCAGAATATTCGAGAGCATTCCACAGCATTTCAGAACAACCCGGAACATTTTGAAAAGTTGTTGAATGCTAAAGAATAGTCTGGAACGTTCGGAAAGATCCCGGAACATCGCAGATCATTGTGGATCATTCCAGAACAATTTGTGTGTAGTGAAATGTTCTGGAACCGTGGACCATTCGAAAGCTTTTTAGTACGGGTGGGGCCAACCATTGGTACAAGATTTGTCGTGGGTTCGAACGTCAGTTCAATCTCGTGTCAACTCCCTGAGCGAAGCCAGTGGTACCCCAGCTAGTAAATAAATATAATCAACCAACGTTCATTTCATTAATGGATACAATAATAGCACCAAAAATGCAAAAACGATATTTTTATCTATTTTTATCAATAGTTTAATTCGTAGAACTCCATTTTAGTTTGAATTTTTTTTTAATGTTGAGTAACATTTTGAGGTATTTCATAAAACAAATAGTTTATTAATAAATAAGTTCTGCTGTGTAATAATTATTACGTGTGACAGCTGTTTCGCCTTCGAACGTTTGATGACGCTTCTGGAAGGCAAAACCGCTGAAACACGTTATAATAATTATGTAACAGAATTTGTTTTTATGTGAACTAAATTTGAAAAAGAATTATGTTATCAAATAATTTAAAAAACTTTAAAAATAAATATCCGTTCTGATCATGGATGATTTAAAATAAACTCTCCACCACCGTCAATGTCACATGTTACAATATCAAATGTTATAACATCATATGTTTTAATGTGACATGTTACAATGTCACTTGTTACAATGACATACGTTGTAATATCACATGTTACAATTTCATATGTTGTATTGTCACATGTTACAATGTCATAAATTACGATGTCACATATTGCAATGTCGCATGTTACGATATCAAATGTTAGAATATCATATGTTGTAATGTCACATGTTACAATGTCATATGTTGTAATGTCACATGTTACAATGTCATATATTACAATGTCAAATTTTAGAATATCATATATTGTAATCCACTTGTTACAATGTCATATATTACAATGTCACATATTACAATGTCAAATGTTACAAGTCACAATTCCAAATGTTACAATGTTAAATGTTACAATGTTCATACTACAATGACACGTGTTATAATGTCAAATGTTACAATGTCACATGTCACAATGCCACGTGTTACAATGTCATGTGTTACAATGCCACAGGTTGAGGCATTGTCTTTGTTTCCCACAGACACATTATACACACAAATAACATGATGGCAAATTAATGAAGTGTGGTGACGCGATACCATATCAGCCTTATCTCCTGCCTGGAGTACTGATATCGCGGATAGCCCATCACGGGGTTGTTACGCTAGCTGATTTGCATTGTACAAACTAAATTATACCGTACATTCCAATAACAGATTAAATGCACTGAAATGCACCTGGGTAAGCTTTAATATTACGACTAGAAATCACTTACACGTATGTATATTTTGTAAGTGATTTCTATTTGTTTTTTTTTTTCGATATGTATGTATATGTATATAAATATATGTACATAAATATATTTACACACATCAATTTTTCTAGTGTAGGATGGTAACCTGTTGAAAGTTTTAGGGCAATCTATATCTTAAATAATTAATGTGACTGCTAGCCAATGCTCACAATACAAACATACTATTCAGAATTTTATCAACACCAGTTCAATAACAGACAAACCCACTTAAGGGCATGCTGGTACAAATGTATTGATTGGAAATAAATTATAAGTAACAATTTTACCCAAATTATACACGGGTTATGTTTTATACAAACGTTTGAATTTTTTATCACTTAATTTTACTAAGTATAAACTGGATCATAATGATACGTCCAAAAATGGTACATTTAATTTCGCCGTGCAAGAAATTCGATCTAATCTGAATCAACAATTCCATACGTATTTTTTATGTGAATACCGCACAAGAGTCCCTTCCGTCTGTTAGCCAGTGGGACTATTGGCATCCCCAATTGAGATATGCTGTAATATTGAAGGCGCAGTGTACCCGCTCAAAAAGAAGAAGACTGAGAGATATGAAAATACGAATGTTAGAGAGAGCGCGCCAAAATTAAAAACGATAATATTTAAGTGAAAATTGTGAAAATATTTAATAAAACACGACTCGTTTAAAATAGAGCAAAAATCTCGTAAGGATTATCTAAAATAGCATTTAAAGAAACATGGTGAATTTTTTCATACATATAACTTGTAAAACAACTGAAAAAATGTGTTTTTAACAATTTTCGGAGCGTACCTACTTCGCAATTTTTTTCTATCGAGTGAATTTCATAAAATTGCCGTTTCGACATGGGATTAGTATAGAAATTATCTTCAAGAATAACGTATATTTTTTTAAGTATTTAAGGAAAATATGTAATAAATGGGAGGGAGAGGAGAGAGGGAAGGGGAACAGATCTGGTGATCAAATATGGTTAAAACCATTTCAAGCAACGTTTTAAATCTGCAATCTGCAATAAGCAAATTTTGAATGAAATAAAATCGATATTGAGTTATTATGTTAAAATGCTGGTTTGGAGAATAATTAATCTTTCTCATCAGAACCGCCCTGTACAGTTGCAAGGGTACAATCGCAAGATCATCGTTCGACGAAATTTAAATTCTCGGTCGCTGGTTGATGGCTCTTAATTATAATCCAAACTCTCTTACTGTCGTTCAAATGTAGGTGTGAAAGCAACCGTGTTCAGAGATTAGAATGCCTTACTCCTACAGACAAAGGGTGTGATAATTATTTAGGAAATTAAAACTGTTCATCTGGCCTTGGCAAGTATTATAACCTTCATCCGCTGGATGCAGAGAGCAATTCACAAGGTCGTAAGGTCCTTGAGCAGTAATTCCAAAAGACTTCTGCGACAGTGAAATATAAAACCATTCGTTATTTCGTGATAATACAACAAACAGCTGCACAGGGAACATAATAATAGTTAATGGGAATATACTGCGGTGGTTACGTGGATTAATATTCTGCAGGTTTATACTGTCTGACACGGGTTGGCTGCTCGGCTAGCCGTGGTTGGGAGAAAACAATAAACATGTCATTGACTTGGGGATGCTTCATAGCAACACAATAACACAACATATTACAGCTTTACAACGTAGCACAGCTCTACAGCGTAGTCCAACATAAGACAACACAGCAACATGCAATTGAATTTTGCGTCTTACGAATAGAAACCAACAGCGGTATTTAAAAAAAATTTAAAGCGAATCTAATTTGATTATGTTATTTTTAAGTTCCGCCAGTGTTATAGTTTTTTTATTGTTGTGACAGGTGCTTCGGCGTTCAAGGCATACATGGTTATGCCACATTAAGACGACTTATTTATAGGATTTCATTTACCCCCCCCCCCCTCCTTCTAAAAAGGGGGGTAAAATAAACAAAAAAATACAGTTAATGCCTCACATAATTGATTTCCTAAGTCCAACTTAATGTTTTTATTCATAAAATATTATTAAATCAATTTAAATGGCTTGCACATAAAAATATTTGTACATTCGTTAAAATCATCCAAATATTATTTTTTTAGTACTAGGGGTATAAAGGCTAGTTTAAAAATCACAAAAAACACGTATTTATTTTATAAGACAAATGTATTATAAGCGTTTTTGTCACCTCACTTTTTGTCGTTCCATGTAAAAATAATTAATAGAAAATTATAAAAAATAACACATTTTTTCAAATTACGATTCGAAACTTTGAACTCATAAAGGTGAATGTTTTATTTCTTTTGTGGTTAAATTTTAGATTTGAATATAAAGCATAGTATTTTTTCTTTCTAATACCGTTTATATCATATTTCTCACTATGATAGTAAGGGAGACAACGATTTCTGTAAGACTTATATGAGTTGTTCCGAAAAGCGAACGAAAATTAGCCGGAAGGCTCAAGTACTTACTCATAAATTTAATGATTTTAGAGGAAAATTGAAAAAAAAAATTAGGAGAGGATTTAAATAAAAGAAAATTATATATATACAAATAAATCCAAAATTAAAATTTCCTCTAAAATCATTAGGTTTATGAGTAAATACTTGAGCCTTCCGGCTAATTTTCGTTCGCTTTCCGGTACAACTCATATAGGTATCGTATGTCTCGCTGTGTCTCCCATACGTTACTGCTAGTTACTGTCGCTACAGAACTTCACTGTATAACATTCTAGGTGCGAATAACACATATTCATGACTATTAAAATAATTGTATCCAATATTTTTATATTACTTGCGTGGCTACTTTCCCTTATCCCTCTCCTTCCCTTACCCTTTCCAAACCAAATACCTATTTTGCATTCTATTTCAGTTATAATCACACTTATTTTATTGTTGTTTTATCATTTGTTGAATTCAGATTTGTACTATTAATTTTTTTTTTATTGCTGCTTAGTTCTGTTTATTTTTTCATTTTTCTTAAATATTCTAGTTAACATTTAGTTAGTCTCGATCCTAAATACCCATCTGTGAACATTAATAATTGGTCTGTTTTTTTATCATCCTCTTATGTTTATTATATTACTAAGACTGTTTATGTTCCTTAAATAAATAAATACGTTCTTACACTGTGTACATGGCAATCAGTTACAATTTTGAAAATGTCCAGACTCACAACCGTAATAAGCATCTAATGTTAGTGATTAGACATTCATTCCTACAATCAAATTCAAACTTCGCCTACACCAGTTTAGAGAGGTTATAATATCACATTTCCGGAAAACAGCAAAAATCTCTGTACTTGATAAATAAAGCGGCCCGTCTCCACGAGATGAATTATCAGCCCATTAACAGCATCTAAATATTACCTCGCAATGTGACCAGAGAACAATGCTAAAGCGTGAAGGATCTGTTAATATTAATCCGCTCTAGTTGTTGGATGAAAAGCGGCCGGTGAATAATTAATTAGTAAATTATACCTCATTTCTTTCTGGCTTTCATCCGCGGAGTTATATTATATTTTCTTGTCGTCCCTCTCTCCCGACTTTCGAAGCTTTTTCTGAATTTGGTGTTTTATTTCTTAATTGTAATGTTAATTCAAGGATTATTGCCGAGATGACTCCCTAAACAGTCCCGGCCCTAGTCTATTGGGCGGCCGAGCAAACAAAAATTTGACTCCCGAAATTGGTACTGCGCAATATTCTTCGTATACGTGCACAGTATTTGTTAAATGAGATTTTTATGTGATATTGATCGTTGTGTTGTTGGATGATCTATAAAAATTGCCACATTCTACACTCCTGGCTATAGGTACCCTGAATTTTTCGAAATCAGATACGATGTATTTTAATGTGGCCCGTAGTTCTATATTTCGTATTCTAATAAAGACAATAATTTTCCTCTTATTTTGAACGTCAAGTGCAAAATTGATTCAAATGCAAAAATCGGCTTTAAGGTTGGGAAAAGGTGGTTGGGGTTTTTGTGAATCTTAATCAGACAGTGATCTTTTTCTTGTTTTGATGGTTAAGTGTGCGAAATTCCATCAATCTCGGAATAAGACTGTAGATTTTTTTTTAAACAAACTCACGCTTAACACTTTTCTTTATATAATAGCTAATAATAATAATAATATTTGAAATAATCTGCTCTATATAAAATATTTTTGGTGATTGTTTTCTTCGTCTTCTTCTTCTTCTCGTGCCCTGTCCGGTCAACGGGCGTAGGCTATCTGCTGCATATGCTGGACTTTGTTTACTGTGGCCCGAAACAGCTCCACAGTAGACTTCTTCCAGAGTCCCGAATTCCGGCAATCTTTCCGTACATTATGAGATGCAAGATCTCGAACTTCTCTGGATGTTTTATCTTAGTCATCGTTTCAAAAAGTTTAAAACGCTTAGGATGGGTTGTTTCAAAAAATTTGACGGATTCGTCAAATATTTGACGTTAATTTTCACGTTCTGTGTAAGTTCTATTCAAGTTCTGTGATGATTTTAGTTTTGTAAAGAAGCTGGCCTATGATGATAAAAAAACAGAACTCGAAAAGAACGTACACAGAACTTGAAAATTAACTTCAAATATTTGATGAACTCATCAAATTTTTTGAAACAACCCGTCCTTAATCTCTACCTGTCTCTTTAAATTCGTTAATAATTCAGAATAAAAACAGCGACAGCCAGAATAAAATTCAAATTCAAAACATTTTGATATTTCCGCGAATTTTTACCCAAAACCCCCTCTCAAAGTTCTTAAACCAAAATGTGAATTGCAAAATTGATCGTCCTTACAAACTAGCGATACCCTTTATTTTCCTTTAGTATTCTGCGTAGATTCAGTGTGATAAATACTACATAAATAAATTATTGAAATTGCTCTCCCTAATCCTCCACGCCCCGTGAAATTCATCTTAGTTACCCTACGCCAAGTCCGGCCCTGTCCTTCATAAACAAGTTGAGGACCCTCTCTCAAGACGGCTGAGTATTCTGATGATAATGCCTCGAATGGGCTCTCCACTCTGCATTTTAAGGGATGGGCTGTAATAGCATCCCTAATAGGCCTTAATAAAGGTTCTCAAGTCCATCCACTTGGGACAAGGGACGTTAGTGGCTAGTGGTGTCTAAAATGGCGAGATAAGAACATTTTTTTTCTTCTCAGGAAATAAATAATATCTTTTCATTTAACATTAACTAAATTGCTATAATTGTAAAGAAATAAATTTTATAACAAAGGTGAAATTATTTATTTATTTAAATAGCAGAGTGATCTTTTACAAAACAAAGTTGGTGCCAGCAATCTGAAGGTCGCGGGTTCAAATAAAATGGCATCGAACGATTAAACAACTAATTGTGCAGGGGTAGGGTGGTGGAATGCCTCAGGTCTCTATAGGTACTTTAATGAAACTTGAGGATATTCCCACGAGCTCGTTGCATCATTCACAATCATAATATTATTACATCTCCGCCAATAGACGGGGGAATAACAGAGGAGTAGTATTCACTTGATCGTACCATGCAATTCCGGGAAGTTCTCGATTTATTCAGTCCACCTGCGGGTTGAGTTTGATTTGATTTGCCCTTTTCATAAAGCTTTACATCTTTTTCAGATTTGTTGATCCTCAATTCAGAATCCAAACACTGTTTTTGATATTTAGTAAATAACAAACGGTTAATTCAATTTCCACCAGAATAAGGCTCCAAACTTCTCCCCATTTTTTATCCTTTTCCGTAACTCCTCCACATTAAGAGGGTACGATGCATTTCTGTCCCGGTGCGACCGGTAAGTCATGGGCATTGATTTGATAGGATTTGGAACAATTGCTCTGGGGATGGGAAGAAGGTTGGAGTTTAATCGACAAACATGGCAACCTAATAAACCAATATTGAAATTTAGGATAGGAACACGGAAATTGATTTTTCTTCTTCTTTTTGCCTCTTTTTGGCTCTTCCTGGCTATTTCTGGTTCTTCTTGTCTCTTTTTGATGTTTTTCCAGGTTTTTGTTTTTTCTCTTTTCTTCTTCCATTCGTTCCTTCTTCTTAGCTCTTCCGGATTCTTGTCTCTTTCAGGCTATCTCTTGGTGCTTCTTGTCTCTTCTTTATTCTTCTAGGCTCTTCCTGGTTATTTTTTGCCTCTTCTCGTCTCCTTTATTATTACGAGGACTGTCCGTAAAATAAGGTCTCCAAGGTGCTCAATTTTACGCGCAATCCGGCAACACTGGCATATAGCCTGGTTCCCTCACCCCAAATTCCCACCATGCTGCACTGTCTGCGATACTTAGTCTCGGCGTGGCAGCCGTTCGCCATTGAGCTTACACCCTTCAGGTGTTAATTACGCTCTGTAATTCGGTTTTAAACGTCGGCGGTTTTGGTGAATCTGAATGACGCCACACGAGCACGATGTGCCCAGGCAAGAACTGAGCACGAGTGCCCCAGTTCTCATCCACAGTCACAATTGAGTTTAAGAATTCCTTTCCATCGATGTCGTAGCACTCGAAGAATTCGCGGGCTGCTTCAACCCGTCGCTGTTTGTAATCTTCGGTGAGCATTTTTGGGACAAATAAATAAAAACAGACATACGTAATAAAACAAAAAAATGTGCTATCTAATAAGTCCTTCCAAATTTAAATCACTATTTCCGGCCATGGATAATATTCAAAGGTCGGTGTTGCCAACATTCTAGAAAATCTTTCCTTGTCATTAGTTGCACACATCAGCGCTTACCGGACTTGTTCACGTTAGCCCAAAGGCCTAGAGCGCCTGGGGAGTAGGAACTAGCTTTTGCTCCGTATGAATACACGCTGCTTCAACACTTGTACACGGAACAGTACTTTAGATTATTTCTGTGAAAGTGATGTGGCCGGTATGGAACGGATGAATGTTTCACTTTACTCGAGAGGGAGAGTCTATTAAGGGGTCAATTTTATTACGAATGATGACTGCGCAAAAATTCACAACATGGAAATCAAAGCTTTTACAAAGTTTTGCATTGCGTTGTTGTCTCCGTAAATAACTTATGATAAAATTTAGTGGAATAATCATGTCTTATTATGACGTAGAAGGCCTAACAGGGGAAGGGACCCTCCTTTTTGGCCTCGAAACTTATATGACTTGTAACTACCCAAGATTTTTGGGGAGGACAGCAGGCAGGGTGAGTATTTATATAAAAGAATATATAATTATATATTATTGTGTTTTCAAATTATAACAACTCTCTAGTTCATTCTGAACTATATAGCATGTGTCCCTAATGAATATTTCCGGTGAACAGTAAACTTAACGCCAGGCAAAAATAAAAAAAGGGTGCCTCAGGGCAGTATTTTGGGTCCAATCCTATTTTTAATTTACATAAATGGCCTAGGTCATTTAAGGTGAAGTCATCGTACTGTAGATCATACTGTTCTTCTAATTAATGGGAATAATTGAGCAAAAATATTTAAGAAAGTGGAAGACATACCAATTAAGCAAAATATAGCTAGCCTACCACGCACTTATACTTAATGCTAATTTCCCAATATGCGCAACAAAATTCGTCATCAAACAACAAAATCAGGATCAAACAAAAAAAAAAAATTAACCATGTAACTTAACAAGAAACTAAAATGTACTGATCACTTTAAAGAATCGAACTTTGTTTTCAAAACAATCAGAAATGTTCTTAGTAAAAAGATTTAGCACTTTAGGTACAAATCCAAAGTTTTAATAAATTAAGTTCTCGGTTATTGTTATGCTATTTGAAACGTTGGCTAAAGAAAGAAGCAAATTATGGCAAAATAACCCCAAAAGTGTATGAATTTATTTACCCCAACAACATAAATAGGAATGAGAGTTGCCTGTAACAGGTTTTCGGTTAAAATAAGGTCGGCTAGAATTCAGGGGGATTCCCGGGAAACCGTGGGAAATTCTCAGAAGACACTGTGACTGTGTCGGCCTGATTAATTTTGTTTATTTTCAAAGGTTCTTGGAAATTTTGCATGTTTGGGGGGGTAGACAAATCGTTTCGGGGAAGAATCTTAAATTTACAATAATCCCTAATATTTTACGAGTGAGTAAGATATTAAATCTTAAGTACGAAAATCAATATTTGTTTGTTTGTTTGTTCGTATTTTATGTGCTGCCATACCGTTCATCCGATTTCGATGAAACTTTGGCGATTTGTTGTGTGCACGCCGTAAGATTATAGGCTATATAAAATGGTAAGCTCTGGCGTTATAAAATTCGTGCTAATGAAATGTGTGTATTTCATGTATTTTAGCGGCAGGGAGGAAAGGCAGGAGAGGAAGGGGAACGGGGAAGGTGGGGTTCACGGGAGGAGTGACGAGGGAGGGGGATGGCGGTAAAGGTGAAAGGGGAATGCGGGAGGGGAAGGGGACTCGGGAGGTGAAAGGGGACGCACGGGAAAGGATATGCAGGAAGAATCAATTTATTTCTTTGAATGGCGTTAATATCAAATATTTAATACAAAAAAGATGAGGTTTTATGCACTGTCATTACTCATTACATTAAGAGATAATTAATTATTTCTGTGTAATTAGAATTTATGCAGTTATTGTCACCATAGATGATAGCACTTGAAATATTACGCCCACAGAGGTATAATTAAAGGTCACGGTTTGACATTTACTTTCGTAGTGTCATTTATGAATTTTATTTTTTAATTTCAACAAATGCTACAAAGCAAATACTCAACCAAAACACCCTCTATTACAATTATTTGAATAACGTATATTCCTATGTGATGTTTTTATTAGATTTGTTTGATAAACGTACTTTGTTTTACGCATACACACCTAAGCTCTTTTTTCTAGTAAATAATTTCCTTATGTCATTCCAATAAAAGGATTCCTTGACCTCCAAAATAAATGCCTAAATTACCGACGCCAAACTAAAACAAAAATACAAACAAAAAATAAAAATTTGGTAACTTGAGTTGGCGTACTTAAATAATTAGTCGACGTAGGAACATTTTTACCCCATCAATTGTTTACACAACGAAAGTTTGTTTGTTTCTTCTTATTTTCATCTATCAATAATACTATGTAACGATCATTGATTACATGAGAAGTTGTTCCCTTACTTGTGCAATGGGTGTTGACAAATCACTTAAACTTTTTTTTTATGTGAACACTCCACAAGAGTCCCAACTGCTCCCATCTGGAGCCAGTGAGACTATGGCATCCCCAATTCAGGTATGTTGTGAGGCTGAAGGTAGTGGGGAGGGGAAGGAGATGGGGGAGAGGAAGGTGAGAAAGAACCTGGCTATTCAGATCTGGTCACCAAACACGACTAAAGCCATTTCAAGCAACGTTTCGATTCTGAATGGTGGTCTTACACCAGGGCGATACTGAGAGTATCATCCACTCTGGAGCGTGCCGCAAACATACTATTTATTATTTCAAAAGATTTTATTGTGAAATAACACAAATTAAACAAATAAAATTTATTTGCCTCGCTGGGATTCGATCCCGCGAATTTCGGATTGCGAGTCAAGAGCCTTACCGCTAGGCCGCGCCGGCCGTCGACTCGTTTAAAATAGAGCAAAAATCTGGTGGGAATGTCTAAAATAGCATTTAAAGAAACACTGTGAATTTTTTACGTATAACTTGAAAAATAACTGAAAAAAAACGTCTTTATAATAGTTTTCGGAGCATACATACTTCGCGATTTTTTTCTACCGAAGGAATTTCATATAATTTACGTTTCGGCACGGGGACTGTGTAGATACTATCTTCAAGAATAACATATATTTTTTTAAGAGCTTTAAAACTTAAACTTTTTAAGGAAAATATGTAATAAATCGGTAGAAATGCAGGCTTTAAATTCATTTCACGCGTGTGGAATGGAAAATTTTCAATATCGTAGCAGATTGTACCTAGTGTGGGTTCAGTTTTCACGACCGTTTAAAAGCCCACGTTTTGTTGAACAAACCAGCGGAACTAAGCAATTAATATCCGACCATGATCATTCCGTGACAACATCATTTTTTAATGTTTAATTTGGTTTTATATTACAGAACATTAGCTTATTGATTTTGTTCCGTCGGGGTAGTTCGGTGCTTTCAAAATGCCTCACAGCTGTTAGGGGTATTAAACAAATATATTGAATAACATTTTAAATAGTTTTTTTTAAATTTATAGAAAATTAAATTTATTAACGTTATTATGGTGTATGTGAATATGTATGTAGTTTTAATGTCTCTGAAAAGATGTCGTCAATGTACAATAGAGATAAAACTGTCGCCGTTCGGGTCTAATACCCTAAGGCTACGTCCGCGTAGGCAGGTGGCTTGCTTAGCGCCGAAGTTACAAAGTTACTTACACTTACGAAGACAGCCGATGATATCCGATCGACAAGTGGGCACCTTCGGTGTCCATTTCCCTGCCGCAGATTAACTCAGAGTATCCTTTAGAACGGACGTTAAGTCCAGTTAAATCTTTATCTATACTAATATTATAAAGAGGAAGGATTTGATTGTTTGTTTGTTTGTTTGTTTGTTTGTTTGTTTGTTTGTTTGTTTGTATGTTTGCATCGAATAGGCTCCGAAACTACTGAACCGATTTGAAAATTTCTTTCACTGTTGGGAAGCTACACTATTCCCGGGTAACATAGGCTATATTATAATTTTAAAAAAATTAGCGGTCCTTACTAAAACTCCAATAATGTAACCCAAGGTGTAAAAAAATTACCTAAAATATTCTTTTCATCGCGTGCGCTGCGAAAACCATTGATGAAAGAATAAAATAATGTACTACGACTTTGCAGAACACATCATTATCTACAAAAAGTGTCGCGACAGCATATGTCTAACTATTATAGTTATGCCACAATAAGTGTTCTTTTATTTTAAAAATTTAATTGAAATGCCGCCGCTAGAAAAGACTCTTTATTTGTATCTTCGTATTAATTTTTATCAAAATAAATTATTTTATATTCGAGACTGCTTCAATGCCTTTATATTACTTTTTGAATTATTCAATTCGGACATCCCATCTGAAAGATATCACGAGTTTAAAATTGTATTATACGATGTAAGCGTCACTGGGGTACGGACCGTAAGAGAGGACACCAACAAACAATCAAATCTTTCCTATCTTATATATAAAAATTAAAATTTGTTTGTTCGTATTTTATGCGCTGCCATACCGTTCATCCGATTGCGATGAAAATTTGGTGATTTGTTGTGCGCACGCCCGCAAAGGATAAAGGCAAGTTCTTGCGTTATTAAATTTGAATTAATGAAAATGTGTTTATTACATATATTTTAGCGGCAAGGAGGAAAGGCAGGGGGGAGGGGGAGGTGGGATACGTGGGTGGGAAAACGAGGGATGGGAAGGCGGGGAAGGTAGAAGGGAAACGTGAAAGGGGAAGGGGACTCGGGAGATGAACGGGGACGCGCGGGAAAGGACATTCAAGGAGAATCAATTGATTTCTTTGCATTGCAACGCAAGCCGTGCTTTATACTTTGAGTTTTAGCTTTAAGCTTTGAACTTTAAGCCTTGAGCTTTGAACTTTATGCATTCAACGTTAAGCTTTACGTGTTGTTTAAGCTTTGAACTTTAAGATTTGATATTGAATTTTAAGTATTAAGCTGTGTGCTTTGCGATTTGTGTTTTGAGCTTTAACTTTAAGCTTTGAGCTTTGAGCTTTAAGCTTTGTGCTTTGAGATTTGTGTACTGAGCTTTAACTTTGAGCTTTGAGCTTTATTTTTAAGCTTTGTGCTTTGAGTTTTAAGCAGTTTAGAGCTTTGATATTAAGCTTAAACTTTGGCCTTTAAACTTTGAACCTTGCTTAAAGCTTGAGCTTTAAGATTGAGCTTTAAGCTTTAAGTTTAATGTTTGAGCATTATGTTTTCGGCTTTAAGCTTTGAGCTTTGCGCAAAGCACGAGGCTTAATGCTAAAAGCTTAAAGCTTAAAACTCAAAGCTTTAAGCTGAAAGCTCAAAGCTTGAAACACAAGGCTTTTATCTTAAAGTCAAAGCTAAAAGCTCAAAGCTTAAAGCACAAAGCTTGAAGCTCAAAACTTAAAGCTCAAGGCTTAAATCTCAAAGCCTTAAGCTCAAAGCTTTAAGCTCGAGGCTTTAATCACAAAACTTAAAGCTTAAAGCTCAAAACTTAAAGTAAAAGCACAGCTTAAAGCTCAAAGCTCAAAGCTTGAAGCTCAAAACTTAAAGCTTAAAACTTAAAGCTCAAAGCTTAAATCTCAAAGCTTTAAGCTCAAAACTTTAAGCTCAAGGCTTTAAGCTCAAAGCTTTAAGCTCAAATCTTTAATCACAAAACTTAAAGCTCAAAGCTTTAAGCTCAAGGCTTTAATCTCAAAGCTTAAAGCTCTAAACTTAAAGATCAAGCATAGTGGCTCAAAGCTTAAAGCTCAAAGTTTCAAGCTCAAAGCTTGAGGCTCAAGGCTTTAATCTCAATGCTTAAAGCTCAAAACTTAAATTCAAAGCTTAAAGCTCAAAGCTTAAAGCACAAAGCTTGAAGCTCAAAACTTAAAGCTCAAGGCTTAAATCTCAAAGCCTTAAGCTCAAAGCTTTAAGCTCGAGGCTTTAATCACAAAACTTAAAGCTTAAAGCTCAAAACTTAAAGTAAAAGCTCAGCTTAAAGCTCAAAGCTCAAAGCTTGAAGCTCAAAGCTTAAAGCTCAAAACTTAAAGCTCAAAGCTTAAATCTCAAAGCTTTAAGCTCAAAACTTTAAGCTCAAGGCTTTAAGCTCAAAGCTTTAAGCTCAAATCTTTAATCACAAAACTTAAAGCTCAAAGCTTTAAGCTCAAGGCTTTAATCTCAAAGCTTAAAGCTCTAAACTTAAAGATCAAGCATAGTGGCTCAAAGCTTAAAGCTCAAAGTTTCAAGCTCAAAGCTTGAGGCTCAAGGCTTTAATCTCAATGCTTAAAGCTCAAAACTTAAATTCAAAGCTTAAAGCTCAAAGCTTGAAGCTCAAAGCTTAAAGCTCAAACCTTAAAGTTCAAAACTTTAAACTCAAGGCTTTAAGCTCAAAGTTTTAAGCTCAAGGCTTTAATCACAAGACTTAAAGCTCAAAGCTTTAAGCTGAAGGCTTTGATCTCTAAGCTTAAAGCTCTAAACTTAAAGCTCAGGCATAGTGCTCTATAACTTTTGAAGGTTATTCCCATCATCGTAATATATCATTGAAGAAGAAGATAACACTTATAATCTAAATGAAAATATGAAAGAAAACAAGACACAGAAAAATAGAATAAGACAATGGTCGCAACTGGGACTCGAACCCAGAACTCTCGTCTAACCGGTACGAGTGCGTTATCCAATTTCGCTATTGCGACCTTCTGTCAAACCGTCATATTTGTCAATCTCATATTTCAAATATTAGAATCAACAGTATTATCTTTCAACTAGTTCATTTTTTTCCCCTGAATGAAGAAGGTGGCAATAGCGAAATTGGATAACGCGCACGTCCCGGTTAGACGAGAGTTCTGGGTTCGAGTCCTAGTTGCGACCATTGTCTTTTTCTATTTTTCTGTGTCTTGTTTTCTTTCATATTTTCATTTAGATTATAAGTGTTATCTTCTTCTTCAATGATAAACTAAAACAATAGTTTGAGTCTTATAATTTGCACACGACTGTACATGAAATTCCCACTGATTAAATAAAAATGAAAAAAAAATCGCTTTGTTGTGTTTCTGTTCGTGTTTTAGTGTTATTAATAAATAGAAAAAAATACAAAACATTTGCATATTGTATCGAAATAATAGATGGCGTAATTTATAATTCAAAAACTAATATCGCATGAATACATTTTTTTTCAATGAAAACGTTATTGTCGTTTATTTAATAAGAAAAATAATTATTGTACAATAATCGTGTTGAACATAAATTACTGTAAATAGCTGTCAGCTGTCATCCCACATGACGAGCAAATTTTCAATTTACGTAATTGAAATTTTAAATGCATCCATCGCTCTGAATGCAAATTATTGTGTTTTAGAGTACAATGAAGGTGAATCATAAAAAAAAATGTAAAAAAATATTTTTATTAAGCGTGTCATCCCAAAAGTCTTTCAAAACACCTTTTGGTGCCATTTTAAAGACAGCTGATATTAATCCCCTAGAGAAAGATTTTTTTTTTTAATTTGATCTGTAAAATTCCAACTTCGGACTCGATTTTCTCGAAAATTGTAAAGTTGTTATCCTCTCCAGAGATATTATGTTTTATTAGTACTGGCCAGTATCTCAGTACTATTTTGTATTGATTAAAAGACTTGCAAGTTCTTTGAGATCACAGTGACTCTTTATTGTTATTTCGTACTATACAAGTATTGTTTCAATGGACACAAACCTTGTAACTGGGAAGCTAGTTTTGGTCTGAAAGGCTATCTTCGGCACAAGTCGTAACCGATACATGAATAACGAATATAACATAAACAACTAAAAAAATGTTAGAAATGATCATAGATTGATTACCATACACTACCCGCTCCGCAGGTTTTTGCTGCTAGGCCTTGCGGTCAGGTAATGGTTCGACTTCGCCCAGTTGGTGACCATTTAATAAATCCGATAGGAACTGGTTCCAAAAATAGCCGGTTCCTCGGATCCACTGGGATCCAGTGACAGTTAGTCACCGGGACAAGTAACCGCGACAGGCAACGACGTCATATATAATGTACAGACGCGTGGTATTATTATTCACAACTGCCAGTTACAACAGTAACCATATAATCTTCAATCTCTCCACGACCGTAGAGATTCACGAAACTACAAATCCGATAGTTCCTCCTCACGCTAGCTGTTAACGTTAGTGGCGCCATCTTTTGGCATTGTTTTTATTAGGTTCTACTACAAAAGAAGATTTGTATACAAACTCCACGCAGGAAAACTGTTTTGCGGAAGGCGCGGCGTCAGAATTGTACTCTTAGTCGGATTCTTAAGTTCAACCGTACAATCGATAGGCTATTAATACTGTTTGGTGATGATGATAACAAAACCAAATTAAAAAGGTAAAACTCGCAATCGACTTCAAATATGATACAGATTCACCAGTTTCCCGCTTATTCCCCGAGTTTCCGGACACCGTGTATAAATTCTTGAATATTCGAGTTCGCTGTTTTTAACAATTATATTTGGTATTTTTGCGTCTCAGAGTAAATTTTAACATTACTTAGCTTTCTGTCAGGCAACTAAACATTACTTTAGAAGTGAAGTCCCTCTACGCAACGGTTATTTTAATTCTGGGCTGCGCCAGTGTTCTGCTGTCAACGGTTAAATAATTTCCATTTCATTTGTCTGATCCCGGATAACGTCGCTAGAACCAAGCCCCATTGTGCATTTACTAATTAAAACAACGACTGCCGAACAATGCAACAAAGTACAATATATTACTACCAGACTAACATACTAGATCAGGCATACCAATTGAATACCCAATTGAAGATTTTTAGCGATCCAAAACTAAGTTTTCAGCTTTCCATATTTTGGATTTTGGTGTCCTCGTAAATTTAAGATATGTTTTTTTTTTTTTTTTACATTAACTCCACACAGGAGGCCCTGAGGAAAACAATTTCCCTCAGGGCCTATGTCATCTGAGATGCTGTGTGGAAGGTCTTTTTGAGGATAGGAAGGAATGAACATTGGTCTTGAAGAGACCCATGATGTAGGAAGGAGGAAACACGGCAAATCGTTCCACAGCCGAGCAGTTGAACACAAAAACGAGTCAAAGAAGCGACTCGTTCTCATGTGACAAATGTCAACCGTGTACATATGTTGGGCACGCATTTGGCGTGTTTCCCGACTATGCACCGGTGCCGAAGGGATCAATGACGCTAGTTCCTCAGAGCATCTTCCATTGAAATACCGGTGTGACAAGGATAGCATTCCCACCCTAATGGACAGCTCTAAAGATTGCAATCGGTCTGTTAAGGCGACGCTATTCAGCTGAAAAAGAAGAAGATGGAGAGATGTGTAATTACGATGTGTAATATGTTGGACAGAGCGCGCTAATATTTTAAGTGATGAAATCGCAGCGAAAATGGCGAAAAAGCTTAATAAAACATGACTCGTTGAAAATAGAGCAAAAATCTCGTGGAACGTATCTTCAGTATCATTTAAAGAAACATTGTGAATTTTTTCACAAATATAACTGGTAAAATAATAGAAATAGACTTGTTTTAAGCAATTTTCGGAGCAAACTTTGCGATTTTTTTCTATCGAGGGAATTTCATATAATTTGCGTTTCGGCGTGGAACGTATCTAGATATTATCTTCAAAAATAACATATTTTTTTAAGAGCTTAAAAACTTCAAATGTTTGGGAGATATGTAAGAAATCGGTCGAAAATCGAATAGTGGACCCTTAAGATGGGAGAATCTATCAAACGGACCGCCCGTTTCTGCACAGAGTTGAGGGTATTTTTCAGGTATTTTGGAGCTCCAGACAGAGGTGGCCAAATGTATGTTACATTTTGTGAAATTAAAAATTAGACCTTTCTTGTTATTAGACTCGGACTCTCGAAGGTTTTTTTTTTAAATTTTATTAATTTATTGTTTGAAAAGTGCCAGGCGCAATGGCCGCACAAGTAATTTATTTTCACAATCAATTCCAATTTGCAATTTTTTTACGCACATTGCTCGGATGATCGAACGCAGCTGACTTGATTTTAATAAGTGCGGGCGGGTGCAAAGGACACACGCCGTCGGCTATAGTCAGTTTATGCCTTCTTGCATCGAAGGTTGTGGTTTCACAATTTTAGCAATTTTTGGATTAGCCGTTAAAAATTAACGGTAATATTCGCCAATTACCTGATTATGGACGGATCAAACGGTCAGCATTTCAGTAATGCTGTCCCCCCCCTTTTCTGGAGTTGCTCACCTAAGCTCAGGAATTTTTTTTCGGCCCACCAAATGATTTGGGTTCGGAACTCCTGTACTAGATTAACACTGCAAGAGACACTATATGGTTGTTTCCATGGATGATTATATGATGGTGGGTCAATTAAGTTGTAAAATGGTAAAACCTTCGTGAAAGAAAAAAATACCTAATTAATTTGTGTAGTGTGCAAAAGATAGAGAGTGGCGTAGAGCTGCTTTGGGGGATAATTTATTTGAAAAAAACTTTATTTTTATGTTTGCACCGCACGAGAGTCCCCACTGCTCTTAACAGTCTGGAGCCAGTAAGACTATGACATCCCTAATTGCGAGGTACATTGTGAGGCTGAAGGTAATGAGAAGGAATGGGAATCACAGCTGCTACAGGCATTCCAAGCAACGTTTCAATGCTGAAAGGTGGTTTTATGGTGGTCCTAACCAGGGCGATACTGAAAGTATTTAGAACTCTGTAACGTAACGGAAATCTTCTTATTTGTAAAGTTGATTGTTTATGGCAGGCGGCGTGGATTTGATTTGTAAGCAAATCTACGGTTATTGCAATATTGAAATTTTGAATGAAATTTTGCACACTTCACATTTTAAACAAGATCACTGTTTAATTTAGATTTCGAAAAACCACCCCATCCATTTTCTCATCCTTAAAAACAATATTTTGGTATTTATTGATGAAATTTTGGGTACTTGACGTTAAAAACATAGGATATTTACGTTTCAAAACTGATTTCGAAAAACTCTACATAAAGCCCGGGCAACGCCGGGGGCTTAAGCTATATATCTATTAACGCATATTTAAAGATGTTTCCCGGTGTGGCTTTGTTTCGTTTAAAAATCTTCAGTTTTATTTCAAAATTGATGAATTTTTGCACACATTATTTTTAAAGAAGACGAAGGACACTGTTTCACGCGAGAATCAATCAGTAATTATATAAATACATATATTTTTTTTCAATTGGGGTATGTTGTGAGACTGAAGGTAGGAGATGTAGAAGGTAGTAGACTGAGGGGAAGGAGATGGGGAAGAGGAAGTTCGGGAAAAGCCAAGCCAAGTAAAGCCATTTCAAGTAACGTCTCAATTCTGAATAGTGGTCATACACTAGGGCGATACTGAGAGTATCTTCCTCTCTGGAACGTGCCGCAAATATATAAAATATTATTTTAAATTAATGAATTGTGAAATAACACAAATTAATCAAATAAAATTTATTTGACACGCCGGGATTCGATCCCGCGTCCTTCGGATTGCGAGTTACCGCTAGACCCCGCCGGACGTCATGTAATGTCAACTAAACACATTTCTCACACTATAATAACACTAGAACTCATATCCTAGATATTCCATAAATAGACTAATGCGCTTATCCACAAAGTTGCCATATAAAACATAATCACTTAAAATATAAATAAGATTAAGTTCTTACTACGTGACGCAATAGAAAAGTATTTACATTACATGTGTCACAAATCAACTCGACTTACTTAAATCTTCCCTTGTAACAAATTGCCTTCACCCCTTCATAAGTAGTGTTTAACCTTTTGGACTGAAACTGTTCAGTAGCACAATAATAACGACACAATCATATTAAAACATAATATCGCTGCACAGAATTCGATTATTAACATATCCTAGCAACCTGGGCTTGGAGTTTAAAACTTATTGGGTGTTCCAATTTAAGCTTAAGGTAGAATTACACCTTCACAAATAGTCCGTCCTTTGTGATCAGGAATTTCCCTGCAAACAGAGTTGCAGCCGGTGGCAGGGAGTTAGCAGACGAGGGGGTGGTGTACTGCCACCCTCGTGTAGCGGGTTAAAGCGAAGCCGATTTGGACTCTCCCTCCGCAATGCCGATATCTAACAGTAGGCCTTGTTGGGAAATGTACCACCAACCACTTTGAAACACGCTTAAGTTTATTGTTTCAGTTATTCATCAAATGTACCAGACTTACAATGGGGTAAACTTAATATAAACATGCATTTCGTGTAGTACACGTAATAAACTTTATGAAAAGACTTCGAACATATATTGTTCTATTAGTATCCTTCAATAATTTCAATTATTGTACAAAGTGAAGTAACGATCTCATCAAATGATTTTGCTAACCTTTTTTGGACAGAATAACATCAAATATGATATGAAATTTTCACGGCCTAACAGTATTATGGTGATTTATTTTTGGCTTATCATACCGTTTTGCGCTACCTCCTAATCTAGGCAACGTTTTGGACAGCTTTACAGTGTCCATTATCACGGCAGATGTGTATTGGATCCATTCATTTGGAATCATATTTGATAGTAGGTTGACATTTCATACTCATATTCAGATGACTTGTAGCACTTCATTGAGAATGCTGGGCTTTGTTCTGCGTACAGCAAGTAATTTTAGAGACACCCGGGTTCTCACAATTTTATTCAATTCCTTAGTAAGGAGTAGACTTAAAAGTGGGTCGATAATTTGGAGTCCACACCGAGTAAAATATTATGTTGAAGATAGTTCAGAAGAAATTTCTGAGATTTCTATAAATGAGGGGTATGGCTATTATCCGTGGCTCTATCCTACCGACTTTCTTTTGGGTATGCTCGGAATGAACCATCTACGGGTCAGAAGGGATGTACACAATGCTACGCATTTCTTCAGATTGATCCGCGGATGGTTTGAAAACTCATGGAGAGCATTCATTTATATGTTCCTGATCGACATCGACAGCATAGACTGTTCTATCTTCCGGCCTAACTTGCCAATGGTCATCCCGGTCGGGTTTGCTGTTACAGAATTAATTCAGATATCGACATGTTTAGAGTTAGTGAAGCTGCCTTTAAAAGGCAAGCTTTCAATGTAATACTCCAACTAATGTATTTAAAAACGCATTAAAATGTAAAATTTTGTAAGGTTTTTGAAATAATAAAATTGAATTGAATTGCACATCTGTCCTAATGTTGGACACTATCCATTGAATCCATTACTGAACTATTGGACCACACTGAATCCATTACAAATCTGCCCTGACGATGGAAACTATAATGCTTCCCGAAAGGTTGGCTAAAGAAGGAGGTAGTGTAACACGGCATAGTTACCCAAAAATAAATAATGTTTATATAACATCATGTCAAAAAAAAATTCTAGCTTGACATTCGATTTCAAATAGATTCCATGATTTTAAACGCATTTTAAAATTAAATACTGTTTTTGAAAGCAGATAAAAGATTATTCCAGATTTTGAGAGATTACAAGCAGATAACTAGACACATTTCATTTTTTAAATCGCTTATCAACTATATTTAATATTTTATGCTAAACTAAAAAAAATAATATGTAATCAGGCAAAAAGATTGTCATTTCGCTTAAGGGGATCCAATAGTCCAGGGAAAAATCGACTTCGGAATTTACGCCCTTTGTGGGAGGAGTTTAAAAATATTTGAGAAAAAGCTTTTGGAATGGTTGAAAAAGGTATTTGAGAATTTTTTTTTTACAGGTTGATTTCGTAAAGGCCTAAAAAAACATTAACTCCTTTTTTACACATTGTTTATTGCAATAACAAGAAAATTTAAAATTGATTTCACGGAACCGAGCGACGTGGAGTCACACGTCTGTTCCCTGCTCCGACCAGGGCGGTTCTGAAAGAAAGTAGGGTGTGGCAAGCCAGTAGTCCTTCGGTGAACGACATAAGGGTCACTTTGAAAATCCTAATTCGTCGGCTGCCGGCCGTATTGTAAAATAACAACGCAAAAAATCATATATTATTTTATTTTGTGAATATCGGGCTTAAATATCAATTTATTTTGCGATTATCATAAAAGAAACTAAATTTGCTACAATAAACAATAAAACCATATCCGAAAAGATGTTCGTAAGTAGGAGAGTTTGCACTTGAAAGTGTTTTTTTATAGACCTATTACTTTATTTTTTTCTAGGCTTATTAAAAGACTTATTAAAAAAATGACCGATATTTTAAAGGGCCAAGATATGTTCTGCACGCAATATTTAATTGAAGCATCTATAATATTTCTAAGTGATCAAATTTTCAAAACAAAAACACATGATTTTGTGTGATTTTGCATTATTTACTATGGCTTCATCTTAATGCCAAAAATTGTCAAACCTTGACCGGGTGAACTGTTTGGCTGTTTTGGAGTTTTTTGAACAAGTACCGTAGCGTCTATGGTATTTTTTTAAAAAGCAAACAGAAAGCTTGGTGTTCTCTACTAAATCTGTTCAAAGTAGAATGTGTATATCTATAATAGAAAAGACGACAGAACGAGTTTAAGGTTAAACGGAACCTACGTTACGATCTACGAATTCACGGATGGCGCCATTTAATTATTTTAGGTTAAAACACTTTTAGCAAGTAATGCTTTAAAATATTAAGGTAAATAATTTTTTTGTATATGAATATGACATGCTTATTGAATATGAATAATAACAGTTTTGTCCATAAACAAACTCAAGCTAACAAATCCAATTTTGTATCGGTGACTCAATCCAATATTGTAGGACGTGTCATTTGGTGTCACGAGTGGTTTTAAAGGTTACATTATTATGCACTAAAAAAATTTATGCATGAAAGTTGGTGTTGTTTTATATATTATATGGGCACTTTAATAAAGCATTCATTTTTGTGGCATGCCAATATTTCATACCTAAATAATGTCGCAAGCCAAAAATAGAAATTGACGTAGAAAATTCAAACAAAAAATATCTATGTCAATTTCTATTTTTGGCTTGCGACATTATTTAGGTATGAAATATTGGCATGCCACAAAAATGAATGCTTTTGTGCAATTTTCATTACCGATCGAGGGATTTTGATGTTCCAGTAGACTGATTTTCTGCTTTGTAGTAAAGATTCGATACGTCGGAATGCACTGCAACGCCCCTTTAAGTTTCAAGCCCTCTTCCCCCAATGTAAAATTTCTTTGATCAACATAATATTTCGGGCATATCAAAATGACCTAGATAAAAACCATTATATTTATTCACACATGCGTTGTGCGTGCAGGACGTATTAATGTTTGTATTATTCGTATGATATTCACCAAAACGTAGAACCCGACATACATATTATTCCACTTCCTAAAGCTCCGTTATAAGCCCACTTTATTTCCTTCACACGAGTCGTTTATGAGAAAGAGAGAGGTTACAGGGTAACCATCAACTATTTAACTAACGTTGTTCGAGATGGTCGATGTTTCATTCCCTATTATTTGGAACCGGTTCCCTTGCTGTCACTGGAACTGTCGGTATTATTTCTCTAGGACATTTGGACATTTATACCAAATAAAAAAAAATGTATTTGTAAAAAGCATTAACTTTGTGGCTCGCCATAATGTACATTAAAAACACATAAATTTGTTGTAGACCACTTTTATTTTATTACACACTACCGGTTTCCTTCGTCAGGAGAATATTGTAACTGATCTACATAGACATAGAATATTGTCAGACATACAAATTTTAGTGGGAGTTTATTGTGGGAGTGGGAGGTAAGCTTACCTCCCACTCCCACAATGTAAAAAAATAAAAGTGGTCTACAACAAATTTATGTGTTTTTATTTGTAAAAAAAATGTATATTTGTCGAAAAATTGTAAAAAGCTGACTTTTTTGTTGTTGAAGAAATGGTTCCTCAGAATTTAGCTATAACAATAGCAGAATTTATGTATTTTAGACGAACGCGGGTGGCATTTTTTCCATACAGTCGAATTCCCCTATTTCGAATTAGAACCCTCCAAAAATCCATAAATCTGTTAATTTTAAACGTCAACAACAGACGTTCAGTTTACAAATTTGACAATGTATATTTTTAAAAGCCTAAGTACAGAAATAGAATATTTTTTCTAACACTGTTGAAAAATTATTGAAAATCGGTCAGGTTTTTGAGGAGAAAACAGGGGAATACGAAACCTCAATTTTGACGATTTTATTTAGGCGTAACCAGCCTGGTGTTACTCTAACTTCTCGGAGCCCGCGTCTGCTCTTAAAACATTACATTGTATTATGCAGTACAGCCGCTGAGAGCTCCTTTCTAACTATTCTTTCCATTGAATGCGTCGATAATGACGAAGAGAGAGAGAGATTACAGCTGGGCTTCAGCGGTATACCTATAAAATTATAAAATATGTTTCGTGCAATGCGTGCTACAAGGCACCTGCATCGGCCATAATATCAATAGGGTTGTGAATAAAATGGATTGGTTCATTCCGCGGGAGTGGAGTGGGGATGGGGGGTTATTGTGTTATTTAGTTCACAGGTCATTGTCCTCGTTGAGTATCCCTGGAACGGGGTCAGTAATGCCACCCACATTACAACAAGGCCCATGCAACGTTTTTCTTCCGGGAAATCCAGAACGCTATTTTATGCAACGGGCAGTAGGCAATATGCGAAAGATTTTTTGTACTGATCTATTTTTCTCTCCATTTTTCTATTTTCTTTGAACTTTTTCCGATTTCGTATTCATTTAATTTACAATGTGTTATTTATTTTTATTTAAAATTACTTTCACACAGGAGCCAAGCAGGCCTTTGGTTAATATCATTTTATTAATTTAATGAAACTCGGTACGTGGATACGCGATTCATTCAACAATATTTTTACCTACAAAACCCAACGACGCCGAACAATTTCATGGAATTTTTTAATGCTTCAAACTTTTAAAATTTATTATTTTTGAAGTTATTGTAAAAAAGAAAAACTATTTTAGGAAATAGATTAAGTTATCTTTTGATATTTGTATTTGAAATAATCATTGACATTTCTAAATAATAACATTTTAATATTACACATGAAATTGTTAAGAAAAAAACTCATCGAAACTTTTTGACTCGAAACGTTAATAATTTTGAAAGAATTCGTTATTTAGAAAACATATTCCTTTTGGACGAGGAATTGGTAAGAAAAACAATAAAAAAATAGATTATACTTTTACTAAAAGTTCCGCAAATTTGTAATCACATTCTTTGACAATGGATTTTATCATGAAAGATTATTTTTCTTTCTAATCAATCACATTTTCCGCATTATAGAAAAAAGATAAAAATGCTTTTATAATGTTTGGACGTCCCGGTCAGCTGTCCTTCAGAGGTTCTAATTGAATATGATGTTTGTGTCTAATAATGTCCTTCCGATGCTTGAGGGGTTAAAATGGGTTTTAATTTTGGGAGACTAGAGTTTGTTGCGAAACCCTCTATTTATTTTGTAAAACAGAAAGAAAGGAAACATTTCAACTTTTGATCACAGAAAACAAAAAATCGATTAGAGGCCACATTAGCTGATAAATATCAAATCTCACTTATGTTGGGCGACTAGCAAAAAGTATTTTGCTGTGCAGAGCAGGATCTAATATTTAAAGACGTTTACAAATTTTTCAAAATTTAATTTAATACATTAGCCACTCTTCGTCGTGTAGTAGCTCAACAAAGTCAAAACGACTCGCAAATTTGGAAATGGTTTATCCCATCAGATATTCCATGTCATGTCATAAAAGCGACTGTCGCGTTGCGATCTTCGCCGTCCTCGGACCGTCGTGGAACCCATAGCGATCCCTCTGCGGACCCCTAAAGTTCCCGAAGGAATTCAGAGCTTCAGGAAATCCTATGTTAGACTAGAGACAAAAACGCTTAGATCTCTTTTATTATACATCCGAAATCTACAAAACAATCTACAGAAAATGCAGACCTCGATCAAGTTCTTGTTAGTAAACCTTCTTTTCAAACTTTTAACATTGAATGTCAATGTCGTATATCATCACGCGGTAGACAAGTGGATTGGTGATACATAAAAGAATTCAAAATCTTCTCTTTCATAGATGGCGCGAGTTTAAATATTTTAGGGAAAAACGCTTCTTACAAGTACAGCATTAAAATATTAAGATGAATTATTGGTTTGCGCCTGTACAAAAGCAATATGAATAAATAGTTTTGCCCATAAACAAACTCAAATCTTTCCAGAAAGGAGCAAATAAAATATTGTATCGATAATTAAAACCAATATTGTATTTGTTTACCTTTCTTGTAAGATTTAAATTTGTTAATGGATAATACTATTTATTCATATTCTCATTGCGTATGTACGGGCGCAAACAATTAATTCATCTTAATATTTTAAAGAATAGCTCGTAAAGATTTTTTCTCTACAATATTTACCCTTACGCCATCTGTGAAAGGGTAGAATATTAATTCTTAAGTATCACATTAATAAATCGTTGAAAAGCCAAACCGCACTGATTTGAAATAATATTCTTTTTTCATTGTTATAAAAGTTGGGAAATCGCGAAATTATCATTTATCAATACACAACAAATTAATAATCCAAGTATTTTGTTTATTGATGATAGCTGTTACAATTTAAATTTTAAAAACATTTGACCCGTGAACAAGAGAGACGAAAGGTCACTCAGTAAACATCAATCTTGTACCGTGAATATAATATTCCTTAGCTGCAAGTCTCGAGGCTCGGTGTCCTCCGGTGCATACCAAATATGCAGTTTCCAAGAATTTACATTTAAAATGCACACTCTGCATTTGTGTGGCTAGAACGAGGAATATTACGTGCAAAGGTACTACATATATTATAGAAAAACGCTAAGGAAACACTACATAAGAAGGGATTCATTTCAACGACCTGTTAATTTGCACACATATAAAATCCACACTGCCCGCTTGTCAGCCCGCTGCCTGCTGCCTGAATTGAATCTTTGAATTCCTCGGCTTTTCTCTACTATAATATGCACGTATTATACATATAAACCTTCCTCCTATTGAATCACTCTATCTATTGGTAAAAACTGCATGAAAATCCGTTGCATAGTTTAAACGATCTAAGCCTACAGACAGCGGGAGCGACTTCATTTTGTTCTCTGTAAAGATAAAATAAGTTGATAAGGCTCGCTCAACACTATAACCCTAAAAACTCACACCTATCAGTCACGGAAGTTGACATAGTACGTTCAAAAGTCCCAACTGCCCCCGTCGGGAGCCATGTTAGGCTGTAAGGCTGTTCAATTGGGGTACGTTGTAAGGCTGAAGGGTCTACTATTCGTATTTCGACCGATTTCTTACATATCTCCCTTAAACATTTGAAGTTTTTAAGCTCTTAAAAAAATATATGTTATTTTTGAAGATAATATCTAGATACGTTCCACGCCGAAACGCAAATTATATGAAATTCCCTCGATAGAAAAAAATCGCAAAGTATGCTTCGAAAATTATTTTAAACAAGTCTATTTCTTTTATTTTACAAGCTTTATTTGTGAAAAAATCCACAATGTTTCTTTAAATGATACTTAAGATACGTTCCACGAGATTTTTGCTCTATTTTAAACGAGTCATGTTTTATTAAGCTTTTTCGCAATTTTCGCTGCTATTTTACGAATTAAAATGTTAGCGCGCTCTGTCCAACATTCGAAATTACATATCTCTCCATCTTCTTTTTCAGCGCCGTGCGTTTCAAGAGTGCCGCCTTAAGGCAGAGGGGATGGGAAGGAAATGGAGAAAATGAAGCCGCCGCTACCCGATTTCGTGCATATCTCCCTTGAACATTTGAAGTTTCTAAGCACTTAGAAAAATATATGTTATTTTTGAAAATAATATCTATACAATCTCCACGCCGAAACGCAAATCATAAAAAATTCCCTCGATAGAAAAAAATCGCAAAGCATGCTCCGAAAATTTTTAATTTCACGGCGGTCTCTATTATTTAACAAGTATGAAAAAATTGACATATCTTTGAATGTTGTTTTAGACAACCCCAACGAGAATTTTGCTCTATTCTAAACGAGTCGTGTTTTAATAAGCATTTTCACAATTTTCGCTTCAATTTCATCATTTTTAAATATTAGCGCGCTCTCTCCAACTTTCGTAATTGCATATCTCTCTATCTTCTTCTTTTCGAGAGAGGATACGGCGCCTGAAGGTGGACAAGTACCTGGTTAATAGACTGGTCACTAAACACAGCTAAAGCAATTTAAGCAACGTTTCAATTCTGAATGGTGGTCTTTCACCAGGGCAATTCTGAAACCTGCATAAATTACATAAAATGTACTTGTGCACGCCGGGACTTGAACCCGCGTCCTCGAATTTACAGTTGTTGTGACCTGATTTTTTAATGTAATTTTTGTCGATTTCATGTTTCAAACTCAGAATTAAAACAATACCTGCTTAATTTTTATCCATTAAAATTGCATTCATTGGCTTTATTTGAATATAAACCCTTTCTATACTGATATTATAAATACGTAACTGCGTGTCTTTGTTTGTTACGCTTTCACGCATAAACCAGTAAAACGATTTTTTTTAATTCTTTCACCAATAGAAAGCTACATTATATGCGAGTAACTTAGGCTGTATATAGTGGTAAGCTCTGGCGTTATGAAATTATAAATATTAATATATTATATTTATCGTACGTTTTCTGTCGCTAACAAAAGCGAGTTATTGCTAACAAATCGTTGCCGTGGAAACGATGTTGAAATATATAAATAAAAATGATTATCCTAAATGTTTGCACGAATAACGTACGAACGACTGCACCAAATTTGATTTTTTTTCTTTGAGCTCTGGTATTATGAGATTTAGGTGGCACGCGAGCTGTTTGAAAACTGAATGTACCGGGAATGAATGTATGAAATGCGGGAAGGGGGAGGGGGGTAATTGATAAGTACAAGCGCTACAGTAATTTCCCCCTAACACCATGCGAGCGAAGCCGCGGGAAAAACTAAATCTGACTGTTAACCTTTCCGTTTGTTTCAACCTTCTTTCCCTTATCTCTCTTCTACCCCAATTCCTTCAGCCTGGCAACATTCCACAAAAATGAGAATACCCTTTTGTGGTATCACATAAAATTCCATGTGTATTCTTTTGAGAATCTTCCCGTTCTTTTATATTTAGGTTAAACCAAATAATTTTTGGGTTATGTAGCCAAGAAGTCAAGTAGGTACAAATATTTCTTTGAGACCTTTATTTTTCCTTAGGTTTGTTAGTCTCCCTTTGTACATGTCTCTTGAAAACCAGTGAACACAAAGCAATGTTAAAAAATGTTCATACAATAGGCGTAATATTTAGTAGCAAGTTTATATAATAGATGTGCTTACGTAGCTATCCAATGATATGAAGGTATCATTTTTAATTCTCGATCAATTAGACATAATAATAACAAATATATCACTTGCAAACAGTCTGGTTGTTAGCTGGGTTTCGTTAATAATTCAGCAGGTAGAAAGGTAGGTACCGGAGTACTGTAGCAGCTACAAAACTGGATGAAAAACACGACAGCCGCATAATTTGTTGTATAAAAAATAATTGCGGCAAATATGGCGCCAAACCAGGCGCGGACGGCGGGAAAACCACCATCTATCGGCGGCGAACGAAAACACACTAAATTGACGAACATAGTAGAACGGTCTTTACCATTTCAAAAGTAGTTTATTTGTTTCGTTGTATTAATATTTTCCGTTTTACAAATTGTTAATCGATTTCAAGTGACCCGTGTAGATGAATATTAACAGCGGAAATTTGACGGTCGCTACGTAGCAAAAAGATATTAAATCATTCGAACGTGTATTTTATGGTTTAAGAACTTGAAATGGGGCCTTTTCATAAACTGTTGGCCTGCTTAGAGTCGTGTAACGGAAAATTTACTTATTGAGATCAATTTCAAACCAGAAAGTAACCTTTTTGATTAAATGGTTGCAAACATTATTGGTTCAATTGTAAAAAAACCTTTGAAAATGTCACCACAGTGTGAAAACAGACGGTCAGATAAAATATTCAAATAACTAATTAACCGTCACGCCGTTTCCCAAGGGGGTAGGCAGAAAGGACGGACCGCCAAATAACTCGGTCTTGGCATTAACTCCTCGCCTCATTCACTCGTACATTCTTTTCTTTTATTATGACTCTTGACATGACCCGATTCAAGTATCTGATTCACTTGGTCGTGGTATATCTTCCTCCGACGTCCCTGACTTCTTCTACCATTCACATTTGCGTCATTTATACTCCTTTTTTCATTCGTTCGTTTTACATGCCCAAAATTAATCTTACATATACGCTTAAATCAGCATTTCTCACACGACCATCTATGATTCATCCATCACACATTCGCCTGAGGAATCTCATTTCTATAGCTGCTTTTAACTTTCTACTTTTATCCTTCCTCTGCCAGTTCTATGCTTCACTGCCATACATCAGAGTAGGTACCAGCACTCCATTGTAGACTGCTAGCTTCGCTTTTTTGGACAGTTTTTTTAGGTCAGATTTCATTTTTGCTCAACAATAAAAGAATAAAATTATTTTTATAATTAGTATGTGGGTGAAAATGTCCAAAAATGACCGTCCTAAAAAATATTTAATTTATTAATTTAAATCAAGCAGATTTACATGAGATTATTCAAAATGAATACCGATTAATACGAATATTATAAACTTAAGTTTAAAAAACTTTCAAAATCGTTTTGTAACGAACGAAAATCTGTCTGTGTCTTCATTTTGTAACACTCGATCGGTGAGATCTGATGTGATTATTCTTGGAGAATAAAATTGTTAATTCCGAGTTAAAAATAATATGAGATCAATAAAAATAAGCCACAATGGACGAGATTAGGGGCGTTGTCCTGGGTTAGATCTCAAGTTGCGACCGTTAACTTTTTATTTTCTGTGTCTTGTTCTTTTTCAGGTTTCGTTTAGATTTATTGATTTTCTTCTTCAATGATTAATTATTCCACGTTTAATTTAAAACTGGCTATAGTCCCCGGCGTTGTCCTGGCTTACCATAGAATTTTTCGAAATCTAATGTAGACAATGACTTTTCTCTTGTTTCAAGGTCAAATGTGCAAAATTTTATCAGTCTCGGAATAAAACTGTAGATTGTATAAAAATCACCCCTAAATAACCAAATAACCATGCCATCCGCCCTCCAGAGACACCCTCCTTTATATAAATATATGTGTTAGCAGTTGTTTCGCGCGCGCTCTCTCTAACATTAATATCATATCTCTCCATCTTCTTTTTTTCGAGCGAGTATACGGCGCCTTAAGACCCTGGCGTTGCACGGGCTTATCACAGAGTTTTTTTAAATCTATTTTAGACAGTGATCTTCCTCTCGTTTTGAAGGTCAAATTTTTAAAATTCCATTAGTCTCGAAATAAAACAGTAGATTTGCATAAAAATCACCACTAAATAAATAAATAACCACGCCACGATCCTCCACAGACACTGTCCTTTAAATAAATAGATATGTCGCCTGTTGTCTCCTTCAAAGCATTTCCCAAAAGTGACAGTATATTATTATAGTTTTAGGTTTTGAGACACGACGTTCGGACTTCAGAGCACAATCGGTTGACCCATATACCATAATACCAGCCAGACAGCGCGGTGCCAGCTATGGAAATTTCTTTGTTACCGATGAATTACTTTGAAATTTCATGCGCGTAACGTAGGCTTAGCAGGCAAAATAACCCCGCACCTTGTATCAATCTGAAACCTTGGCTGTAGAGCGTTACAAGAGTCTCCTCAAGACCTCATGGATAAATAGATTAGATAACCGTTTTAGAAAAAAAATCCTATTTGCCTGAAGCCAGTGAGTCAAAACGCCTGCGCTCACGGAGAAACTGAAATGAAACCAGTTGTCTAAGAACCCGCACTTTTGCTTGTGTGGCAGTTGCTTTTCAGTTGCCTTGTTAACAGGTTGCCATGGTAGCGCTCACGAATTTCAAATTGCGTTGTCAACTGGTTTCATTTCAGTTTCTCCGTGTGCGAAGGCCTAAATAGTTTTTTTTTTCTCGGGTAACATTTTTACAATAATTCTTTTAGGAATGTCTGCTTCTTGAGTTCGCGTGTCGAAACGCCGTGTAAATAAACCTTTACACCATATGATTCCAAAGGTGACCGGACAACTCGGAATGATACCAACTCAAAACCATCTCAGATAAATCACTTAGAGTGATAAAAAAATATATAAAAAAATGATTAAATAGATTACGTTAGGTTAGGGTTATCGGCTATTTTTAAATTATTTTTTTCATAGCTTTTAATGACTTTTCAAGGAGGTGTTGGGTTGACTTTATTCTCAGTTGGCATGGAACCGATTCCAAAAACGTCGATGAAGAATATGCGGAAGAGAAGGAGATGGGAACATTAAAAATCAATCAAAATAAAGTTCAGTGATTTTATTTGTTCGGGTAATATTTGGCTAAAAGCATTGGGTGAAATCTGAACAACAACAAACACAACGGGACGCAACTTCCCACGGAGTGGATCAACAGGAGGCATTTAATGAGCTTCATACAATATGTCAAATTGATTTAAAAGTCCAGTAAAGCTGGATTTCTATGTAACGGTTGTTTTACGATCACTGACCTTCAATATAAGTAGCTATACGGCTAAGCTTCTTTGATAATAATTGCAAATTGAATTTGTGGCATTATGTTAATTAAATGAAAACTCTAAACTTTTTTTAATTACTAAATTATCAATATGTTTCAGAATCAAAAAGCAATATGCAAAGTTCAGTTTGTCTTTCCGTACCTAATACAATGAAAAATGAGCAAGATAAGTTTTTAGATTTTCACGGCCAAAAGTATTTTCGTTGGCTAAAGAAGGAGGTAGCGCAACACGGCGTAACACCCCAAAAACAAATAATTATCGTCATCAAACATCACAATTACACATCTGTCCTGAGGATGGACACTATAACGCTGTCCAAAACGTTGGCTAAAGAAGGAGTAAGCGCAACACGGCATAACACCCCAAAAACAAATAATGAAAATAATGAGCAATTCTCTGTCACAGTGTCCCGTCTCACTCGTTTATTCCTACGCTAATTTGAAAGAAAACTAATGAGCTGGGGCGATTAGTCAACCCCCCTCGAAATATGAATTAATTTGACATGTAAACTTTCCGCTCTGAACTTTTCGAAATTTATTTTTTTAAATATTTTTCCAGCAAATGAACCTATTAGTTTTACTACGCACAGGAAACTTAATTTTAAAGATTTTTATCGTTAATTATTAACGGGAATTCGTCAAAGTTTTTTTCGAGACTTCGTATATTCATGTGAAATACAAAATTAAGCTTGCCTCCGGATTTATAGCAATAAAGTTATTAGTTTCATTTAACAGAGTTCATCAATTATAGATTTTGTATAAAATCCGCTATAAATGAAGTCTTCCATAGAGAGAAGTAATAATTATGGTAAATAAATTACTTAGCTAACAAGTTTATATTCTGCGCATCGATGATTTTACATCATTACAATCTATATAATATTTGTTTATGTAGGTAATTGTGATTGATGTTGATATAATATTTTATTCTGATAATACACAAAATGTCGTGGGTAACATTGCTATCAAAACTTGTATTTTTAGTTATTTTTATCTTCGACTATTTTTCCATGGACCTAAAAGGCCCGGAACGGAGCTAATCGAGAATAATTTGAAGCCGCAAGGTGTGTGAAAAATGTCTAACTAACTGACTAACCATCACAGGGGTAGGCGGAGAGGACGGACCGCCAAGCAACTCGGTCTTGACACACACTATGCCTCACTCACATTCATACATCGTCTCGTACGTACTCTTCTATTATTCTGACTTTTGACATGGCCCGGCTCAAGGATCTGATTCACTTGATCGTGCCATGTCTTCCTCGGGCGTCCCCATCTTCTTCTACCATTTACATTTGCGTTGTATTTTCTTCTTCACTACTTTCTTGGTTCATTCGCTCTACATGTCCAAACCATCTGAGGGTCTCTTTCTTAAACTTACGTATTATGCTTGCATCAGCCTTGCATTCATTGCGGATCTCCACATTTCTCACACGCTCATACATGGTTTTACCACCCATACGCCTCAGGGATCTCATTTCAACACTTTCATCCTTTCTCTGCCAGTTCCAGGCCTCACTGCCAAACATCAGGGTAGGTACCAGCACTCCATTGTGGATTGTTAGCTTCGCTTCTTTAGATATTTTTTTATTAGCTCCAACGGCATTCAGTCCTCTATTAATGGATTTACCTGTATTTACCCTTCTTTCAATATCTCTTTCAGCCTTCCATCTCTCATAAGCATACTACCCAGATACACAAACCCATCCACTTGCTCCAAGAATTCATCATTCACAACTATACTACACATTGTTTTCGTACTCTATCTTTCAAGCACCGTGACTCTAAACTTACTTACATTCATCATTAACTCATTCTTCATGACTATAAATTTCATGAAAAATGTCTATACCTACTGTTCCCATTCCCTGTCTTGTCAAACTCCAAAAAATTCATCAGCCGTTATAATTGCATTCAAAATATAAAAAATAAAATAAAAATATTACCAATCATACAATTTTGGATCAAACGAAAGCTTGATGTACAAGATGGCTGCTAGACAATTTCCCTTCACCCCAGATTAGACTTCAATGTCATTCACATAAAAACGTTCTAATGCTCTGTTGAGGGCTTTTTAGGTTCATGACATTTCAGAGACATATTTTCTCATGATTTCGGGACGTGACGTCAGTATAATAATCAGGGCTGATCTCTGAGTAACGTATTCCGCGTTTCAAAGCTCCCAAACCAGCTTCTAATGCTGCGTATTCATTTGCGAACCGAGACGCGAGCCGAGCCACGAATAAGGAACTCCAGTGAAAAATATTACGGCTTTAAAAAAATATGTTCATGTAGACTGTAGACCAATAAACCCTGATCCTGAATATATAAGTTTAAATAAATAATATTAAACGTAGAGTTTTAAAAAAAATATTAAAAAGTCCATTTTAAAACGCACTGTCAAGTTGGTATTATTGGATTTTTAGTGCTGACGTCACCGCGTCCATAATTTTCCAGTCACCTGGTCATATTTGTATTGAAATGTACTACAAGCCATTCAACATTCCGTGTTATTGATTTATAGAGATTTAGGCATATAATAGTTGTTGTTTTTTATTAAAATATTATTTAGGCCTAAATAATTCAGTATCAAAAATAGAGTTATTTCCATAATATTGATTTCGATTCGTAAAGCTAAAAAATAATAATTTCAAACAATTTTTATACCTTTCCCGTAATAATATTAAAAAAATTAATAATATAATAAATAAATACAATATAATAATAATTCTACCTCAATAATGTTTTACTTATTGAACAGTTTCATAGCTTCTTCCATACAAAATGACAACCCCTGTTGAAAATAAATAAAACTTTGGTCATGATGACGTCTTACGATTCACACTAGATACGGTGGTTTACGGAGGATCTTGAAAAATCACTACTTTGACAATTATTTTAACTTTTAAACTAACTTTAACAATAAAAATAAATATGCAGTTATTTAAGTTAGAAGTTTCATTAAAAAAATGGACTGGAGTTCCTTATTATGGGAAAGGAACGAAGAAGTTTGAGTTTGCTTCGTTTCTTTCCCATAATTCGTGGTTCGGCTCGCAGATTCGGCTCGCCTTTGTATACGCAGGCATCATAGCCTAGATTCCACAGCCTTTTGTGATTGCCATTCGTGCTTTCGTAGCGGGTGAGAACACTACTAATGGGTACCGCATTGTGCGGGGCCTCACTGTTCTCGGTACTGGTTTGTTTATGGGCCTTTGTGCTGGGAGTTTGTGATACACTGTCTGTACTCTAACGTGTATTGTACACGTGTTCACTCGTACAGCCAGGATATTTCCAACTAAATAAATAGCAACGACATTATTGCGAATTCCTCGCAATATTATCAGCTATTCCAAGTGTTTTGTTATGCACGTACACGCCGTATATCGAACGAAACATCGTACAGCCGCGCGGCTAAGACGAAATACACACAATTCTTGAAATATACAGGACCGGGTAGGGGGTGGGGCTGGCATGCAACCAGGGTGGTAGAGACTTTCAGAATCACCCTAGTGAAAACTACCAATCAGTGCTGGTACCTAACCTGATTTATGTCATTAAGGCGTAGAACTGACAGAAGAAGGATAAAAGCAGACTGAATGCCATAGAAAGATCCCTAAGGTATAAAATCATGTATCGTCAAGGCGGACAATAAGTGTTTTAGAATGTCTTTTTAAAATGTCGAATGGCAGATTGGACGCCATGGATTTAACGAGCCTCATTACCCTGCGTGAACCTACGCGTAACATACGGCTAACCGCTCTTTATAAAGTTCGTAAATCTGGTAATAATCATTTCTTAAATTCGCCTGGTCGAAGGTTGCTCAGACTTGGAAATAAGTATGGTACAATCGATGTTTATCGCCACCAAACAATGTTCAAACTAAAATTCAGTCTATTAGAACGTTAGTAACATGTAGTGTAATGTAATTTTTTTTCGCGCGTACCTTTTATCTTTAATTTTGGTGTGCAATTAAATTTAGTTTACCGTAATAATTACAGTTTAACGTAAGGTGAACCATTTTAAAAAGTTTTTTTTTTTACATTCAAACTTTTATATTTCAAAAATTATGTGTTTATTTCAAAATATAAAATAATTTGGAAGCGTATTACATCACCTTTCGACAGCAGTTTTATTTAAATACTCCATTTATTGGAATTTTATTGTGAAGCCGAAGTATTTGACCTTCCAACAAAATAGGCTCGAGGCCTGAGTGGTTAATCAGCGATTCCTGATCATATTTGGGGTTAAAAATTTGGTGTAGATGTATTTTTTCTCCGATCCCTATGATATCTCGATGATACACATCGCCACTAATCACACTCTCACAAGTCGCAACGCATTACGTGATACGCGCCTTTTCAATCAGTGTACGGTGCTGCTGGAACGAGACGGAGTGCCTATCAAGTGATGAGCTGGGTTGAACCGTGTGACGACGTGTGATGGAAAATATATATTTAATTAAATGAAGACATTATGAGCGAAACTCAATCGAAAATCTGGAAACAGAAAAATCAGAAAAAGATATTGGCACCTCTGGAACTCGAACCCAGGACCTCCCTACTTTCCGGGTTGGGCGCTCTTATCCACTGAGCTAAGGTGTCGATATCCAATTCGGTCACTTTTAACTGTACCATACTTCGACTAAGAACCACCCATATTATCTTCATTTTTCTTAACGCATATTTTTATTGGCTGCCATCTTTATGAATGATTGCAAGATTCAACTCGAACTAAATGCAATCTAGATGGTGTCTGGATAAATTATTATCCATTTTATTTAATGTGCGACATCTATTGACTCTTCTGCAAGTCTGGGATGAATATTATTATTTATTATTATTATTATTTTCGATACGGTTGACCATGGGATACTACTAAAGAAGCTAGAACACCTAGGCATAGTAGGCACTCCCCTGAAGTTACTGTGTAGCTACCTCTCTAACCGACACTGTCAGACCTTTGTTGGAAAAGGGACAAGCAGCATGGGAACGATAAAATGTGGCGTGCCTCAGGGCTCCGTACTTGGACCATTACTATTTTTAATATATATAAATGATATTGCTAAATGGGGACTTAAGGGTACAATACAACTCTATGCAGATGATACAGTGATTCTTTATCACAATAATGATTTAAACGAACTTGAAAAGGAAATGGAAAGGGATATAGCTTGCCTGGCAAACTGGCTGCGACTAAACAAACTTAGCCTAAACATAAAAAAAACACATTACATACTGTTTGCAAATAAAAAAAATGTAAGTCTTAATATAAGTCTTGATAATAACCGCCTTGAAAGGGCTGATGTTACAAAATATCTTGGCCTTTTCATTGATTCACAACTCACATGGAATCACTAATTTAAACATGTTCTATCCAAAATTACTCCTATAACTGGTGTTTTATATAGACTTCGCGGGTTACTTCCTCCCTCTCTATTAAAATCGATTTACCATGCTATGATTCACTCACATCTAATATATCTCGCCGGAATTTGGGGATTTGCTACAAAAAAAATGATTTCAGAAGTCCAAGTCGTTCAAAATAGAGCCCTGCGAAATATTTTCAGTCTACCTTGGGACACACATGTCAAAGATATCTACAGAAACACCCAAATACTTCCTTTTAATACCATTCCCACTTTTGAAATAACTAAAACTATATTACAAGTAATTCAACACTCGGCACATTCCAACACTACACTCTATTACAATTGCGACGTACACCAACACAACACAAGAAATCACAACAAACTTCTTATATCAAAAATCAAATCAACAAAATATGGACTAAGATCCCTAGAATACATAGCTCACACAAAATATAATCAACTACCCAACGAGATCAAACGTGCAAGTCAATGTAAAAAGACCCAAACTAACATGCTCAAACTTCATCTTATTAATGACTATCTGAAATAATAATGTTGTGTATGTCCCCATCATTTGTCCATTTAATACATACAGCTATATGTTTCATGTAATGCGTATCATTCCCGCAATGAGTTTATTAACTCCTGGGAGTACAATGCTTTATATAATTTACTATATTCTGTATTGTATACTTTTGATAAATAAATAAATAAATAAATTATTTTAACTTTATGAGTAAAACCTCAGGTTTTACTCATAAAGTTTACTCTGAGGTTTTACTCATAAAGTTAAAATAATAAATAATAATTTTCATCCCAGACTTGCAGAAGAGTCAATAGATGTCGCACATTAAATAAAATGGATAATAATTTATCCAGACACCATCTAGATTGCATTTAGTTCGAGTTGAATCTTGCAATCATTCATAAAGATGGCAGCCAATAAAAATATGCGTTAAGAAAAATGAAGATAATATGGGTGGTTCTTAGTCGAAGTATGGTACAGTTAAAAGTGACCGAATTGGATATCGACACCTTAGCTCAGTGGATAAGAGCGCCCAACCCGGAAAGTAGGGAGGTCCTGGGTTCGAGTCCCAGAGGTGCCAATATCTTTTTCTGATTTTTCTGTTTCCAGATTTTCGATTGAGTTTCGCTCATAATGTCTTCATTTAATTAAATATTACAGTTTGAGGTTTTACTCATAAAGTTAAAATAATAAAAAATGAAAATATATATATTTTTTTGTTTTAATTGGAAAAAATGTCAATGGACAGCAAAATGACATCAACATTTTTTACTACACATAATGCTCAGGAATCGCAGAAATCCTTTTGATATGTGCTGATTCACCCTTTATTTTGTACTTTCCGCACAAAATATCGAGATTTCAGCTCCAACGCCTCCAATGAAAGTATCTTTTAATTTTCAAAGCATTAATACACGATTTGCAAGAAGTTAGTTTGAAAGTTCTCGAAATCTTTTCCAAAATGAAACCCGGCGCAAATTACCGGTGGATCTGAGGATTTAGGGCTATCGCTGTTGGCTAGTGCTGCCAGATATAAATATATGAATCTTTAATTGGAAACTGGGTGGCGGGTCTTTTAGGCAGCTGGGGCCCAAAACAGCCCTTCACCCAGTGTTACGCAACCTTTGTAAAAGTGTTTGCTCAGGAATTAATAAATATTATCAAACATAATAAGGAATACAAAGTTCTTTCAATTTTATCAGTTTAATTTTATATCGTAAAGATGCTTGTGTTAAGCGAAACCGGTCGGTAATAAAAAAATTAAATAAATAAATCGTGATTAACATATAAAGTAATTTGGATATGTTTTTAGATTTTCACGGCCAAAAGTATTTTCGTTATTTGTTTTTGGAGTATTTTGCCATGTTGCGCTACCTCCGTTTTTAACCTAAAGAAGCCTAGCCTAAAGAAGGAGGTAGCGCAGCATGACATAACACCCCACAAACGAAAACGAAAAAACAAAGTAATTGTTTTACTTTATGGGGGATATGATGTATGTTATAAATCAAATAGGCATTTAACACTGTACTGACAAGTTAATTATAACAATTTACATCGGTACCGTAATTTGTATTTACAAAATATTTGTAAGAGTGGGAGCGAAACAAGTAGCGATTTGCAAAGCTGTTACGTCATCGGCAATCTGGAACAGAATGGTTCCTTTTCAAGTCACGCCAGTCGGTGTCTGTGTGAAAACGTTGAGGGATCGCTATCGGCGTGTGAGGAGCCGATAGGAATGATTCCGCAATTCAAAATAGCTGCTTTGTTCACTACCACAACTTCATTAAAAATACTATCAATTGTAAATCCCTGAAGTTTTATCGGATAAAACGGTTGTACAATGAACAAATCTATCTTGAAAAATAATTAAATTAATTACAAACAAAAAATAAAATACAAAAGTTCTAGATGAGTTCCGACGTCATAAAATTCGTCAGGAGGGGAAAATTTCATTGATATGTAAAGCCGACTACAATACGGTACGGGTCACGTGATCATGTCAGTGTTATCGAGCAACGACAGTTTGCAAACGGCGGCGATTGTTGTTGATATTCTTGGCATTGCTCATTAGTGTTGTTTTTCCCCAATCATCAATACTAATATTATAAATGCGAAACTGCGTGTGTTTGTTTGTTATGCTTTCACGCATAAACCAATAAACCGATTTTAAAAATTCTTTCACCTAAAAAAAGCTACATTATACGCGAGTAATATAGACTGCACATAATGGTAAGCTCTGGCACTATGAAATTATTTTTATATATTATAGTTTTCTATCGCTAACAAAAGCGAGTTATGCTAACGTCAGAAATAAAATCGTTGCCGTGGAAACGATGTTGATGTATTTGCGGGAAATCGTAGTTAATATCTTTCTACCTATATAAATAAAAACGAATCTCCGAAATGTTTGTACGCGCATAACTTCCGAACGACTGCACCAAATTGGATAATTATTTTTTTAATACTGGTGAGCTCTGGCATTATGAAATTTAGGTGGCTGAGCTGTTTGAAAACTGAATGTACCGCGAATTATTGTATGGAATGCGGGAGGAAGAGAGGGGGAAATTGATAAGTGCAAGTGCTACGGTAATTTCCCCCTAATACCGTGCGAGCGAAGCCGCGGGTAAAAGCTAGTTTTAAATAAATCAGGAATGATCAGGAAAAAAACTAACTTAAAAAAAATATAACTTTTCAAAATATGTTTCACTATTAAAAAATGCTTTCAAAAGCATTCAAACCCATTCTCTTTTCAACACGCACGATAAAAATACAAATGTATTCAACAACAAAAATAAAGCCAACATTTTAAATGCTTCGAATATATTTTGCTAGGACGATCATCTGGATAAAACAAACACCAAAACAAATGATATAATTCGTTGAAACAATTGTGCAAACGTATTTTATAAATATTCGCTTGCACTGCTACAAGTATGAAACCCTTATTTTTTATCGCCATTTTTTAACTCAGCCCTAAGTCAGTTATCGTTTATTGCACCAGAATAACAGCCAAATCCTCAATATTTTGCTTTGAAGTTTGGTTGCCCATCACTACTCTAAATATTGTAACCCTAATATATTATAATAAAAACAAATATAAAACTTTTTTCCACTTTAAGTTTAATGACCGTAACCGGTTTCAGCTCGCTAGAGCCATCTTCAGACTGGTACAAAATATTCTTAATCTACGGTTTATATACATAACATTTGAGGGAGGGGAAGCGGGGTGGTCTTAAGGGTTTTAATCAATTATACTAATTACATTTGTTACTAAGTAATTTGAGACTGTTGAATTTCTAAGTATTTTGGTTATTCCAGTGGGCTAATAATAAGTCTCCACTTTTGTATCCATTGTAATTTTCATAATAATTTCGAAATTAAAATATGTATTTAGCTAATAAAATGACCATTCCTACTCCAATGTAAACATGTATCCCTTCAAAAAGCTATTAAAAAAATCCCATGCATCATAAATGTAATAACGATTTGACAATAAAATTAGGTCTTTAATAATTCATACCACTTGTAAGGTTTTTCCTAAACAATATTGAAGTGAGCTACAAACCCAAGGTAATTAGCCCACTGGAATAACCAAAATATTTAGAAATTCAACAGTCTCAAATTACTTAGTAACAAATGTAATTAGTATAATTGATTAAAACCCTTAAGACCACCCCGCTTCCCCTCCCTCAAATGTTATGTATATAAACCGTAGATTAAGAATATTTTGTACCAGTCTGAAGATGGCTCTAGCGAGCTGAAACCGGTTACGGTCATTAAACTTAAAGTGGAAAAAAGTTTTATATTTGTTTTTATTATAATATATTATAATGGAATTCCACCATGAATTATCAGTTTCAAAAATAGAAATTTTATTGTAACCCTATTTTGTCACTGGTAAAAGAATATAATAAATGAGCTTGAAATACCATCCTGACAACATTATGGTTCCGAATAGTGGCTACAAGGTCTTGTACTAACGGCTTATGTAAATTATCTTTCCAATTTAGGCATTAAACCATTTTTGAAGGTCTTATTTAGTAAAATTTAAGTAAAACGTACCTTGATAATGGACTTTCTGTTTTTATTAACTGTATCTCTATTCTATAGTGTAGCTAGGAAATATCCTTTATTTTTATTTATGTTTGTCTTAACCCTCATCTGATGAAGCGTGGGATTTAGCGGTATAAACATTACCATCATGTGGGATATATGTACAGTAGGCTAAAAATTGCAATAGATCGTAAAATATTTTAGTGTTGGTTGCCGTGTGGTTTCAACATCTTCTAATAGATGTCTTTAGTGTAGTTGTTTGTACGAAGTTAAGCGATATCCCAACAGATGTCATAATTTGTCACCGCCCCCGGAACCATTTATTGGATAACCAACACCTCTACCGTAGGTCATCCGTGGTTCGCTTCAAGGGTGCCGGTTCATGAGGTGAGGTTTATCCGGATCTTGACGGCGGATGCATCTGCCCACTATGCCCGGATGCATTTGCCCGGATCGGGAGAGAATGGTGAAGGGAGTCCCTTTGACCCCCCACACTGAGCCCCAGATTCCTTCCCACCTCTAACACCCTTGCCCTTCCCAGAACTTCCTTTCCTAACAAGACCCCCCCCCCACACAGCATCCCCAAAGATGACATAGGTCCTAAGGGGAATTATTTTTATCAGGGTCTCCTGTGCGGTGCTAATGTAAAAAAAATGTCATGTAAGTATTTTAGAAATTTATCATCCATCGTCGTTCGTGTCTGTTGAACGAACGGCGGGTTCATTGAACTGCGACAAGCACAGTCATCTTCATCTAGCATTAAAATAAAGTATACAAATAAGTTTAAAAAAAAAAATCAAATTGGCTCTCTGAAATTTTAGTAATTTGTTGTAGAAGGTATGTTGCTCGAAATTTCTGAAAAATCTATCAAACGAGAAATTGTCCGACGTTCCGCAATCTTATTGAGGATTTAAAAAATTGTCTATGACAAGGGTAAAAAACTTTCATGCATTTCTCTTAAAAGGTCAACTTTTATTAGTCAATTTTGTACGCAGCACGCTGGCCCATTTAAATTGAGCAAAATAATATATGACTAGCTTTGCCTGTTGCAGAGGCAACCAAGGGGTTAAACACTACGCGATTTGACGTGTGAACGCGGATGAAGCGAGGAGTGTGTGTTAAATAAAATAGGTGAAGAAAAAAACGATGTTTGTAATTTGTTACCTGTAACGTATAATTTACTGTTGCAAAGACTCCTACCATTGTGCCACTTTGGTCGCCGACACTTTTAAAACGTCCCAGGAGCTTACCGCTCAATTCAGTACTGAACCAATCCAGCCGCCCGACTCAGGGCGTTCAGTTTTTCATTTAATTTAAATTAGAAAAACCAATAGAGCCTAAAAGGGTCCTCGGATTTTATCGTTCAATTTTTTCAGTCAGCCCTTCGGATTGTGTAGGTCGAGACGCGTAATTTGATATCCATCTCGGGTACTGTAGGGTGTAATTTAAAAAAAAAAATTTTTGGATTTTGAAAAAAAATTTTTTAGACTCTGGAAATTTTTGAATTTTCAAAAAAAAAAATTTTGGATTTTGTAAATTTTTGAATTTTCAAAAAAAAAATTTTGAGTTTTGGAAATTTTTTAATTTTGAAAAAAAAACTTTTTTGGTTTCTGGGAATTTTTGAATTTTGAAAAAAAAAAATTTTGTTTTCTGGAAATTTTTTAAATTTGGAAAAAAAAATTTCGGATTCTGGAAATTTTTTAATTTAAAAAAAATTTTTTTTTGTTTCCGGAAATTTTTGAATTTTGAAAAAAAAAATTTTCGGTTTCTGGAAATTTTTTAATTTTGAAAAAAAATTTTTTTGGTTTCTGAAAATTTTTTCATTTTGGAAAAAAAAATTATTTGATTCTGGAAATTTTTTAATTTTGGAAAAAAAAATTGTCGGATCTCGGAAATTTTTGAACTTATAACTTAAAGTAATTTTTCAAAAAACGGCGCTATAAAAATGTATTATTCAGAAATTTTATAGACTTAAACTAAACCCAACTGGGGATGCCGTAGTCTCACTGATTCCAGACGGCAGTAGTTGACTCTAGTGCGGTATTCACATTGAAATTTTATTTAAAATGTATGAACCCATACAGTATTCAAAAGGTACCTACACCATTTGGCAAAAAAAAATTGGACCATCTTTATTTAAATTTACTCATTTTATTAGAAATGTTGAGAATAAATAGTATCCGAGTAGGACGTTGTCAAAAAAAAATTCGAGTGCAGCTTACTGTAGTTTTTCAAAAAACGGCGCTATAAAAATGTATTATTCAGAATTTTTCAGAAACTTAAACCAAACCCAACTGGGGACGCCGTAGTCGCACTGACTCCGGACGGCAGTAATTGGGACTCCTGTGCGGTTTTCACATTGAAATTTAATGTAAAATGTACGAACGATTAGTTCCCGTACAGTGTTCAAAAGGTACCTACACCATTTGGCAAAAAAAAATTGGACCATCTTTATTTAAATTTACTCTTTTTATTAGAAATGTTCAGAATAAATAGTATCCGAGAAGGACGTTGTCAAAAAAAAATTCGAGTGCAGCTTACTGTAGTTTTTCAAAAAACGGCGCTATAAAAATGTATTATTAAGAATTTTTCAGAAACTAAAACTAAACCCAACTGGGGACGCCGTAGTCGCACTGACTCCGGACGGCAGTAATTGGGACTCTTGTGCGGTTTTCACATTGAAATTTAATGTAAAATGTACGAACGATTAGTTCCCGTACAGTGTTCAAAAGGTATCTACACCATTTCGCAAAAAAAAAATTGGACCATCTTTATTTAAATTTACTCATTTTATTAGAAATGTTCAGAATGCTCATCCGACGACTGGTTCCCGGGGCGGCAGTGCCAATGCCCGTCTCTAACGTTGAATAATTATCGTAAAGAAGCAAAATACAAAAGAAAGCGTTATGTAACTTTAATATTAAATGAAATAGATCCCTTAAATATCTAGGCTAAAGACGAAGGTAGCGCAATACGGCATAACAGCTCAAAAAATTATTACAAAAGAAATTATCCTTTCAACTTCAAATAATTTCATTACAAATTTCCAAAAAAAATATATATATATTTCCCATATTATGATGCCGAGTTGTTATGTGCAGGTACCTACCTACTCAGATTCTCAGTTGGTACACCTGCACATACGTAAAAAAAAACACGCCATTAAAATGTATTTTCAGAATTTTTTTATCAAATAATCATTTCAATGAAAAATAGTTCGCAAAGTATTTATATTTATAAATAATACGAATCCTAATGCATCGGAGCCCATTTATCAGGTACCTACTTAGTTCGTCATTCGCAGACGTACAATAGTCTGCAATTATATTTTCATCGCTGGCAAGACCGAAACGAAATAATGTAGTCACCACCTCGAGCACGGCCTGAAAATCGAGTGGTTTTTAACGTTTTCCATACAAACAACGCTGTCCTGGCCCGATTGAAAAGTTTAGTTGGCGGAGAGCTCGGCTATCCGCCATTTGTAAAATTTCAGAATCCAGTGTGCCCAGGTGTGAGAAAATTTACCCAAACTGAATTTATTTGTAAGAAAATCAGGTATTCTACTGGCCAGCTAAATCATGCACCCTCGAGCAAAGTGCGATTTTGCGAAACGTCAGAAAATATCATTTTTCCGCGCGCTATCGTGTAACATTTTGAATGGTGACCGACACATTTGTCGATTTTAAAAGTTTCCTTAACTTCTATTCTTCATATTTATCGAAAGACATCTTCGCCAGAATGCGACTTTTCGACGATATCTCGTACCGCGTGTCGTACCTATAAAATGTCATTTTTTAGCAGCATCGCCATTAAAATAAAAGAGTAAATTTCTAGCAAATTCGTTTTGTATGAGAAGAGTGCTTAATTTTTCTCCGACTTTTTCGAAATGCGAACCTGTCGGCGGGAAATATAACCGGGCCGATTTCTTCGTCGATGAGAGATTCAGTCGGAGGTTCCAGTTATCGCCGCTGATTTTGCATCAGTTTTTACCGTTAATTTTTCGCGTTTCGGTTTCGTGAGTTTTTTTTAGCTTCCTGTCTAGCGATTGTGGTCTCTGCGGTCGGTCAAACTCGAAGAGCGGAGAGGTCATTTTGGCGTGGGAGGCCCTGGACTGAATCGCATTTCAAGCGAAAGCGATCCTTAGGGTGGGCGAACTTAAGGGGCGGCAAGGTCGTTTTTTGACTGTATGACCCATGTGAGTTTTTCGAAAAACGCGGCAAGGTCGTCTTTTGCCTGTATGACCCATGTGAGTTTTTCGAAAAACTGCGTATTACTATACTAAAACCAGCAATATATTCTCTTCTGTGGGATTTTCAAAGCACGTTATTTTTCTCAAACGTCATATTTTCCGTAGCGTATAGTGAAATATTTTTAATGGTTTGCGTATGTTACGACCGTTGAAAATGTTTTTTTAATCTCTCGACCTCGATAATATTCAAAAACATTACAGCCAGAATCGGTTTTAGAGCCGCAGAGGCGTTTTCAAATTGTCGACTCCGAAACAGGCTTGAAGCCGTTATTTTATACGGCTAAATCATAATTTTCTCCTAACTGACGTGTCTTGAAACTCAAGATTGTTTTTTATTATCAATTATTAGTCAATTTAATCGAATTTAAGTACCTACTCGACGACTTATTCTACTGGCCGCCAAATTTTTCACTTTCGACGGTAGTGAAATCTTAGCAAATGTCAAAAATAATGCAAGGTATTATGCAATATTGCAGAACATTTTGGATGAAATGCGTTACATGTCGCGGTTTTAAAATCTTAATAATACTCTCTACTACGAATCTGTCGTAAAACATCTCCGGCGGAAGGGTTATTTTTGACGCAATCTCGAATTCCGTGACGCACCTATAAAATGCCATTTTTCCCCAGCAACGCCGTAATATTTTTAAGAATAAATCCCTAGCAAATTGCACTTTGTATGAGAAAAAAGTCTTAAAAAATCTTAAAAATCTTAATTTCTTGGTGTACTGAAAATCAAATAAGCGAAAGCGATCCTTAGGGTGGGCGAACTTAAGGGGCGGCAAGGTCGTTTTTCGCGTAAAGGAAAAAGTGAGTTTTTCGAAAAACTGTGCAATAATATATACTAGCTTTGCCTGTTGCAGAGGCAACCAAGGGGTTTAACACTACGCGGTTTGACGTGTGAACGCGGATGAAGCGAAGAGTGTGTGTTAAATAAAATAGGTAGAGAAAAAAACGTTATTTGAATGTGGATAAAGCGAGGGGTGTCCGTCTACAAAGGGCACAGATAGTTGACAGCCCAATTGCGTATGCCTGCTCTCTGGCCGCTTCGGTCACCCGGTTCAAGGCGTTCGGTACGGGCCTTTTCTCGCAAAAGCAGGCCAAGTAGCTTCCTGCTCAAGTTTTCACTGCGCCATTTGGGTTGTGCAGATCGATACGCGTAATTTGTTATCCGAAACGTATAGTTTACTGTTGAAAAGACTCTTCCCACAGTGCCACTTTGGTCGTCGACACTTTTAAAACGGCCCAGGAGCTTACCGCTCAATTCAGTACTGAACCAATCCTACCGCCCGACTCAGGGCGTTCGGTTTTTCATTTAATTTAAATTAGAAAAAAACATTAGAGCTTTATCTCGAATAATGGTCCTAGGAGTTTTTCGCTTATTTTTTTCACTCAGCCTTTCGGATTGTTAAGATCGAGATGCGTAATTTGATACCCATCTCGGGTACTGTAAGGTGTAATTTAAAAAAAAAAAAATTGAATTTTGAAAATTTTTTAAATTTGGAAAAAAAAAATTTCGGATTCTGGAAATTTTTTAATTTTGAAAAAAAATATTTTTGGTTTCCGGAAATTTTTGAATTTTGAAAAAAAAAATTATCGGTTTCTGGAAAATTTTTTTAATTTGAAAAAAAAATTTTTTGGTTTCTGGAAATTTTTTAAATTTGGAAAAAAAAAATTCGGATTCTGGAAATTTTTTAATTTTGAAAAAAAAATTTTTTGGTTTCCGGAAATTTTTGAATTTTGAAAAAAAAAAATTTCGGTTTCTGGAAATTTTTTAATTATGAAAAAAAAATTTTTTGGTTTCTGGAAATTTTTTAATTTTGGAAAAAAAAAATTGTTGGATCTCGGAAATTTTTGAACTTATAACTGAAAGTAATTTTTCGAAAAACGGCGCTATAAAAATGTATTATTCAGAAATTTTAGAGACTTAAACTAAACCCAACTGGGGTGCCGTAGTCTCACTGACTCCAGACGTCAGTAGTTGGGACTCTTGTGCGGTATTCACATTGAAATTTAATTTAATTTAATGAACCCGTACAGTATTCAAAAGGTACCTACATCATTTGGCAAAAAAAAATTGGACCATCTTTATTTAAATTTACCCATTTTATTAGAAATGTTCAGAATAAATAGTATCCGAGAAGGACGTTGTCAAAAAAAAATTCGAGTGCAGCTTACTGTAGTTTTTCAAAAAACAGCCCTATAAAAATGTATTGTTCAGAATTTTTCAGAAACTAAAACTAAACCCAACTGGGGACGCCGTAGTCGCACTGACTCCGGACGGCAGTAATTGGGACTCTTGTGCGGTATTCACATTGATATTTAATTTAAAGTGTATGAACCCGTACAGTATTCAAAAGGTACCTACACCATTTGGCAAAAAAAAATTGGACCATCTTTATTTAAATTTACTCATTTTATTAGAAATGTTCAGAATATAAAGTGCCCGAGTAGGTACCTACGTACGTTGTCAAAAAAAATTCGAGTGCAGTTTACACGCGGTAGAAGTGAAACTTTTCCAAAACAATCTCAACTAATACTTGAAAAGTGAGGTCACAAAAACGGCCCTATAAAAATATAATTTTCAAATTTTTTGTAAACCCATTTTTATGAGGTGTTGCTCATCCAACAAATGGTTCCCGGGGCGGCAGTGCCAATGCCCGCCTCTAACGTTGAATAATTATCATAAATAAGCTAAATACAAAAAAAGCGTTATGTAACTATAGTATTTAAAAAAAATAAATCCCTTAAATATCTAGTATAAAGACGAAGGTAGCGCAACACGGCATAACAGCCCAAAAAATTATTACAAAAGAAATTATCCTTTCAACTTCAAATAATTTCAATACAAATTTCCAAAAGAAAAAACATATGGGAATTGCATATGATTCCGAGTTGTTATGTGCAGGTACCTACCTACTCAGATTCTCAGTTGGTACACCTGCACATACGTAAAAAAAAACACGCCATTAAAATGTATTTTCAGAATTTTTTTATCAAATAATCATTTCAATGAAAAATAGTTCGCAAAGTATTTATATTTATAAATAATACGAATCCTAATGCATCGGAGCCCATCTATCGGGTACCTACTTAGTTCGTCATTCGCAGACGTACAATAGTCTGCAATTATATTTTCATCGCTGGCAAGACCGATACGAAATAATGTGTTCACCACCTCGAGCACGGCCTGAAAATCGAGTTGTTTTTAACGTTTTCCATACAAACAACGCTGTCCTGGCCCGATTGAAACTTTAGTTGGCGGTTCCGCCATTTGTAAAATTTCAGAATCCAGTGTTCTCAGGTGTGAGAAAATTTACCCACCCTGAATTTATTTGTAAGAAAATTAGGTGTTCTACTGGCCAGATAAATTATGCACCCTCGAGAAAAATGCGAGTTTTGCGAAACGTCAGAAAATATCATTTTTCCGCGCGCTATCGTGTAACATTTTGAATGGTGACCGACATATTTGTCGATTTTAAAAGCTTCCTTAATTTCTATTCCTCCTATTTATTAAAAAACATCTCCACCAGAACGCGCTTTTTCGACGATATCTCGTACCGCGTGTCGTACCTATAAAATGTCATTTTTTAGCAGCATCGCCATTAAAATAAAAGAATAAATTTCTAGCAAATTCGTTTCGCGTAAAGGAAATAGTGATTAAGATTTCTTATCTTTTTTGCAAATGCGAACCTGTCGGCGGGAAATATAACCAGGCCGATTTCTTCGTCGATGAGAGATTCAGCCGGAGGTTCCAGTTATCGCCGCTGATTTTGTATCAGTTTTTTCCGTTGACTTTTGGCGTTTCTAAAATAAGAATTTCGTGTTAGTTTCCTGTCTTGCGATAGTGGTCTCTGAGGTCGGTCAAACTCGAAGAGCGGAGAGGTCATTTTGGCGTGGGAGGCCTGCACTGAAAAAAAAAGCCCTGTGTTTCGAGCGAAACTGAACCTCGAAACGGGTAAAACTTAAGGGGCGGCAAGGTCGTCTTTTGCCTAAATGACGAAAAAAAAGTGAGTTTTCGAAAACTGTGCATTAATATATACTAGCTTTGCCTGTTGCAGAGGCAACCAAGGGGTTAAACACTACGCGATTTGACGTGTGAACGCGAATGAAGCGAAGAGTGTGTGTTTAATAAAATAGGTGAAGAAAAAAACGATGTTTGTAATTTGTTACCCGTAACGTATAATAAAGTGTTGCAAAGACTCCTACCATTGTGCCACTTTGGTCGCCGACACTTTTAAAACGTCCCAGGAGCTTACCGCTCAATTCAGTACTGAAACAATCCAGCCGCCCGACTCAGGGCGTTCAGTATTTCATTTAATTTAAATTAGAAAAACCAATAGAGCCTAAAAGGGTCTTCGGAGTTTATCGTTCAATTTTTTCAGTCAGCCCTTCGGATTGTATAGGTCGAGACGCGTAATTTGATATCCATCTCGGGTACTGTAGGGTGTAATTTAAAAAAAAAAAATTTGGATTTTGAAAAAAAAAATTTTTTAGACTTTGGAAATTTTTGAATTTTCAAAAAAAAAATTTTGGATTTTGTAAATTTTTGATTTTTCAAAAAAAAATTTTTTGAGTTTTGGAAATTTTTTTATTTTGAAAAAAAACTTTTTTGGTTTCTGAAAATTTTTTAATTTTGGAAAAAAAAAATTTCGGATTCTGGAAATTTTTGAATTTTGAAAAAAAAAATTTTCAGTTTCTGGAAATTTTTTAATTTAAGAAAAAAAATTTTTTGGTTTCTGGAAATTTTTTAATTTTGGAAAAAATATTATTGGATTCTGGAAATTTTTTAATTTTAGAAAAAAAAATTGTTGGATCTCGGAAATTTTTGAACTTTTAATTGAAAGTAATTTTTCAAAAAACGGCGCTATAAAAATGTATTATTCAGAAATTTTAGAGACTTAAACTAAACCCAACTGGGGATGCCGTAGTCTCACTGACTCCAGACGGCAGTAGTTGGGACTCTTGTGCGGTATTCACATTGAATTAAATTTAAAATGTATGAACCCGCACAGTATTCAAAAGGTACCTACACCATTTGGCAAAAAAAAATTGGACCATCTTTATTTAAATTTACTCATTTTATTAGAAATGTTCAGAATAAATAGTATCCGAGTAGGACGTTGTCAAAAAAAAATTCGAGTGCAGCTTACTGTAGTTTTTCAAAAAACGGCGCTATAAAAATGTATTATTCAGAATTTTTCAGAAACTAAAACTAAACCCAACTGGGGACGCCGTAGTCGCACTGACTCCGGACGGCAGTAATTGGGACTCTTGTGCAATTTTGACATTGGACTTTTACAGCCATTGTAATTGAACGATATATTTTTCTGCGAGTTTTGTATCATTTGTTGAAATAGTTTGAAATGTGTAATGAAAACACAGTTTTTTTTTCTCCGGACGTGAAAAATTAAGAAAGCATATTGTATTAATTAATCTTATCTTTCTTTTTATTTAAATTCATAATTTTTGTCAATGAAAGGATCGCTTTAACTCGAACAATTTAATTGCAGTAAAAAATTACAGAAAAATATATTCTTTCAAAGAATGGTTGTAGGTACTTATTTAATAATGTCCAAAGCAATCGAATCCTTACTAACACAATCATAAATGAAAAGTGTTTAGCATTGTATTTGGACCCATCTTACTTAAAAACGTTCCGATTTATCTAGTACTAATTTCCTTCATAACTACAAAAGTCTACCTACCTGAAATAATGCATTTTGGCAAAAAGTGCGACCATCCCGAGTGATTTCTTTTATTTCAAATCATTAATTTTTTATTTGATATCTAAAGGAAAGGAACCGATGCGTAAGCCGGTACCTACCCGGTTCTTACGCAGACAACAATATTGATGTAGGTACCTAAGCATTTCCTTAAAAAAATCCGTTCATCTTACGAACAAATTTGCAATAATTCAACGGAAAAGTACCTACCCTGTAATTAAACGTGTTCTTTTTATATGGCCAGCAACATTTTCTCTTCTGTAGGAAAATTCAAAGCACGTTATTTTTCTCAAACGTCATATTTTCCGTAGCGTATAGTGAAATATTTTTAATGGTTTGCGTATGTTACGGCCGTTGAAAATGTTTTTTTAATCTCTCGACCTCCATAATATTCAAAAACATTACAGCCAGAATCGGTTTTCGAGCCGCAGAGGCGTTTTCAAATTGTCGACACCGAAACAGGCTTGAAGCCGTTATTTTATACGGCTAAATCATAATTTTCTCCTAACTGACGTGTCTTGAAACTCAAGATTGTTTTTTATTATCAATTATTAGTCAATTTAATCGAATTTAAGTACCTACTCGACGACTTATTCTACTGGCCGCCAAATTTTTCACTTTCGACGCTAGTGAAATCTTAGCAAATGTCAAAAATAATGCAAGGTATTATGCAATATTGCAGAACATTTTGGATGAAATGCGTTACATGTCGCGGTTTTAAAATCTTAATAATACTCTCTACTACGAATCTGTCGTAAAACATCTCCACCAGAATGCGTATTTTCGACGATATCTCGAACCGCGTGTCGTACCTATAAAATGTCATTTTTTAGCAGCATCGCCATTAAAATAAAAGAATAAATTTCTAGCAAATTGCATTTTGTATGGAAAAAAAACTCCGCGGATTCCTTCGCAGAAGTCTTGCCAAAATGGTCTCTGCGGTCGGTGAAACTGGATAGGCAGAGAGGTCGATTTTCGCTTGAGGCGGGGGGGGGGGTACTGAATCGCATTTCAAGCGAAAGCGATCCTTAGGGTGGGCGAACTTAAGGGGCGGCAAGGTCGTCTTTTGACTGTATGACCCATGTGAGTTTTTCGAAAAACTGTGCATTAATATATATACTAGCTTTGCCTGTTGCAGAGGCAACCAAGGGGTTAAACACTACGCGATTGGACGTGTGAACGCGGATGAAGCGAAGAGTGTGTGTTAAATAAAATAGGTAAAGAAAAAAACGATGTTTGTAATTTGTTACCCGTAACGTATAATTTACTGTTGCAAAGACTCCTACCATTGTGCCACTTTGGTCGCCGACACTTTTAAAACGTCCCAGGAGCTTACCGCTCAATTCAGTACTGAACCAATCCAGCCGCCCGACTCAGGGCGTTCAGTATTTCATTTAATTTAAATTAGAAAAACCAATAGAGCCTAAAAGGGTCTTCGGAGTTTATCGTTCAATTTTTTCAGTCAGCCCTTCGGTTTGTGTAGGTCGAGACGCGTAATTTGATATCCATCTCGGGTACTGTAGGGTGTAATTTAAAAAAAAAAATTTTGGATTTTGAAAAAAAAAATTTGGACTTTGGAAATTTTTTAATTTTCAAAAAAAAAATTTTTGGATTTTGTAAATTTTTGAATTTTCAAAAAAAAAATTTTTGAGATTTGGAAATTTTTTAATTTTGGAAAAAAAAAATTTGGATTTTGGAAATTTTTGAATTTTGAAAAAAAAAATTTTTAAGTTTTGGAAATTTTTTTTTATTTTGGAAAAAAAAATTTTTTGTCTTGGAAATTTTTGAACTGAAAGTAATTTTTCAAAAAACGGCGCTATAAAAATGTATTAATCAGAAATTTTAGAGACAAACTAAACCCAACTGGGGATACCGTAGTCTCACTGACTCCTGACGGCAGTAGTTGAGACTCTTGTGCGGTATTCACATTGAAATTTAATTTAAAATGTATGAACCCGTACAGTATTCAAAAGGTACCCACACCATTTGGCAAAAAAAAATTGGACCATCTTTATTTAAATTTACTCATTTTATTAGAAATGTTCAGAATATATACTATCCGAGTAGGTACCTACGTACGTTGTCAAAAAAAATTCGAGTGCAGTTTACACGCGGTAGAAGTGAAACTTTTCCAAAACAATCTCAACTAATACTTGAAAAGTGAGGTCTAAGTTGTCCAGTAAATAAATGTATTCTCTGTTAAATTTTACTCTTGCGTGTTATGTGCTCCTGGTAGATTTTCAATATTGTACCTCACCCTTTTTGTCATTTTTCACAAAAACGGCCCTATAAAAATATAATTTTCAAAATTATTGTATACCCATTTTTATGAGGTGTTGCTCATCCAACGAATGGTTCCCGGGGCGGCAGTGCCAATGCCCGCCTCTAACGTTGAATAATTATCATAAATAAGCTAAATACAAAAAGCCTTATGTAACTATAATATTTAAAAAAAATAAATCCCTTAAATATCTAGGCTAAAGACGAAGGTAGCGCAACACGGCATAACAGCTCAAAAAATAATTACAAAAGAAATTATCCTTTCAACTTCAAATAATTTCATTACAAATTTCCAAAAAAAAAAAACATATATTTCCCATATGATGATTCCGAGTTGTTATGTGCAGGTACCTACCTACTCAGATTCTCAGTTGGTACACCTGCACATACGTAAAAAAAAACACGCCATTAAAATGTATATTCAGAATTTTTTTATCAAATAATCATTTCAATGAAAAAGAGTTCGCAAAGTATTTAATAATACGAATCCTAATGCATCGGAGCCCATTTATCGGGTACCTACTTAGTTCGTCATTCGCAGACGTACAATATTCTGCAATTATATTTTCATCGCTGGCAAGACCGAAACGCAAAAATGTGTTTACCACCTCGAGCACGGCCTGAAAATCGAGTTGTTTTTAACGTTTTCCATACAAACAACGCTGTCCTGGCCTGAATGAAATGTTTAGTTGGCGGAGAGCTTTGCAATCCGCCATTTGTAAAATTTCAGAATCCAGTGTTCCAAGGTGTGAGAAAATTTACCCAACCTGAATTTGTTTGTAAGAAAATTAGGTCTTCTACTGGCCAGCTATATTATGCACCCTCGAGAAAAGAGCGAGTTTTGCGAAACGTCATAAAATATCATTTTTCCGCGCGCTATCGTGTAACATTTTGAATGGTGACCGACATATTTGTCGATTTTAAAAGCTTCCTTAACTTCTGTTCTTCGTATTTATCGAAAAACATCTCGGCCGGAATGCGACTTTTCGACGATAACTCGTACCGCGTGTCGTACCTGTAAAATGTCATTTTGTATCAGAATAGCCATTAAAATAAAAGAATAAATTTCTAGCAAATTGCATTTTGTATGGAAAAAAAACTCCGCGGATTCCTTTGCAGAAGTCTTGCCAAAATGGTCTCTGCGGTCGGTGAAACTGGATAGGCAGAGTGGTCGATTTTCGCTTGAGGCGGGGGGGGGGTACTGAATCGCATTTCAAGCGAAAGCGATCCTTAGGGTGGGCGAACTTAAGGGGCGGCAAGGTCGTCTTTTGCCTGTATGACCCATGTGAGTTTTTCGAAAAACTGCGTATTACTATACTAACTAGCTTTGCCTGTTGCAGAGGCAACCAAGGGGTTAAACACTACACGATATGACGTGTGAACGCGGATGAAGCGAAGAGTGTGTGTAAAATAAAATAGGTGAAGAAAAAACGATGTTTGAATGTGGATAAAGCAAGGAGTGTGCGCCTACAAAGGGCACAGGCAGTTGACAGCCCAATTTCGTACATCCGCTCTCGGGCTGCTTCGGTCACCCGGTTCAAGGCGTTCAGTACGGGCCTTTTCTCGCAAAAGGAGGCCAAGTAGCTGCCTGCTCAAATTTTCACTGCGCCATTTGGGTTATGCAGGTCGATACGCGTAATTTGTTACCCGAAACGTATAGTTTACTGTTGAAAAGACTCTTACCACAGTGCCACTTTGGTCACCGATACTTTTAAAACGGCCCAGGAGCTTACCGCTCAATTCAGTACTGAACCAATCCTGCCGCCCGACTCAGGGCGTTCAGTATTTCATTTAATTTAAATTAGAAAAAAACATTAGAGCTTTATCTCAAAAAATGGTCCTAGGAGTTTATCGCTTATTTTTTTCACTCAGCCCTTCGGATTGTGTAGATCGAGACGCGTAATTTGATGCCCATCTCGGGTACTGTAAGGTGTAATTTAAAAAAAACAAAAATTTTGGATTTTGAAAAAAAAATTGGATTTTGGAAATTTTTTAATTTTGGAAAAAAAAAATTGGATTTATGAAATTTTTGAATTTTGGAAAAAAAAATTGGATTTTGGAAATTTTTTAATTGTGGAAAAAAAAATTTTGGATTTGGAAATTTTTGAATTTTAAAAAAAAAAATTTAATTTTGGAAAAAAAAATGGATTTTGGATATAAAAAAAAAAATTTTGCCCTTGCACTAATTTAAAAAAATCGGCGCTATAAAAATGTATTATTCAGAATATTTTAGAAACTTTAACTAAGCACAACTGGGGATGCCGACTGAGGATGCTCACTGACTCCAGACGGCAGTAGGTGGGACTCTTGTGCGATATTCACATTGAAATTTAATTTAAAATGTATGAACCCCTACAGTATTCAAAAGGTACCTACACCATTTGGCAAAAAAAAATTGACCATTGTCGCAGGTGGAGTAATCGTCATTTCCGTTTCATCCGAAATCCAAATCACAGCAGTGCTATAGAAGTATCACTTCAAAACTCCCGTCTTCGGATGTTTCTTTTTATTTAAATTAATCATTTTTGTCAATGAAAGAATTGCCTTCCTGGTCTAGTAAATAAATGTATCGTCTGTAATATTTTACTCCTGCGTATTATGTGCTCCTGGTAGATTTTCAATATTGTTCGTCACCCTTTTTGTCATTTTTCACAAAAACGGCGCCATTAAAATGTATTTTTCAAAATTATTTCTCAAATAATTATTTTAATGCAAAATCGTTCATATAAAAAATAAATCAGGGTAGGTACTTGGGGCCCTTGTAGTATTTTTTCAAAAAACGGCGCTATAAAAATGTGTTATTCAGAATTTTTTAGAAACTTAAACTTATTTTTATTCCAGTAAAAAAATTACAGAGAAAATATTATTTCATAGTGCGCGAGTAGGTACTAAGTTTCCTTACAGTAATTAAAAAAAAAACGGCGCCATTTAAATGTATATTCAGAATTTTTTGTCAAATAATCACTTCAATGAAAAAAAGTTCGCAGAAGTATTTATTTTTATAAATAATACGAATCCTAATGTTGAGCTATATTGGAGCCCAATTTATCAGTTAAATCCGTTTATCGGGTACCTACCTAGTTCATAATTTGCAGTTTTACAATATTCTGTATTTATATTTTTTACACATGCAAGACCAACTCACAAACTTGGACTAATCCCGCTTGAATTTTAACCGCACCAAGCCGTAAAAATTGAAATCCGCCATCTTTAAAAAAAAATCTTCATACAAAAACGTATTATGGGGTGATTTCGTAAGTTCAAGAGGGTTATGGAAAAATTTTCATTTTCGGTGTTGCAATATTGGAGAAAATTTACCCAGCCTGAATTTATTTGTAAGAAAATTAGGTTTTATACTGGCTAGAAAGCCAAAAGATATTTTAGAGGAAAATGCTTTTTACGTAAAGTGTCAAAACATGTCATTGTGAAATGCACTCTTGTGTAACCTTTTGAATGGAAAGCGAACCATGTCACAGTTTTAACTGCTTGTAGTAACTCTCTACTTAAGATTAATTCAAAAACATCTTGGCCAGAATGCGTATTTTTGACGATATCTTCGACCACGCAATGTACGTTCGAAATGTGAAATTTCCGTCCCCCTCGCCATAAAATAAAAAAAGAATAAATTCGTGTGAATTTTTCTTATGAAAATAATCAGTACTTACATTCTTCACCGCTAGATGTCTCCCTGTACATATATTCTACAATTTTGTGTAGAAAATATGTACTAATCGAGTTAATTTTAGCCTTCTGTGAAAGTTCTGTTCAAATTCTATTAAAGTTCTGTAATTATTTCAGTTTTATGATGCGATTGGCCTACAACGATAAAACAACAGAACTCGAATAGAACTTACACAGAACGTGAAAATTAACTTTAAAAACATTGTTGAATTATTCAACTTTATTGAAACAACTTTACCTTAGTATTGCATTAAAACCTAATTTATTGTGAAGCTACCTATTCGTGAAAGTACCTACGCATTTCTTTTCAAATTTTTTCAATGAAGTACGTCGTCGTCAAATAAGTACCTACCCAGGAATGAAAAACTAAAAATTTCTAAGCACGTGTTTTTCGTGGAAAAATCTGATTTTGTTTAGCTTGCCCTGAAATATTTCACATGCGATGCGTATGTAATGACGATCGAATTAGTTGAGGAGACATCTAGACTATAATATTTTTCAAAAACATTTTAGCCAGGATCGATTTTTCGGCCGTAATGCCGTTTGTCGTAAAACAACAACCGAAACCGCTGAGAGGTCCGGTTTGTTGACAAAAGTTTGACATGTGAGTTCGCGACCCACCCCACTTGAACTCTATAGTGATACATCATGTGCTCCTGGTAGATTTTCAATATTGTACGTCATCTTTTTTGTCATTTTTCACAAAAATGGCGCCATAAAAATGTATTTTTCAAAATTATTTAACAAATAATAATTTTAATGCAAAATCGTTCATATAAAAAATAAATCAGGGCAGGTGCACATGAGTACCTACATATTTTTTGAATAAATATTACGAATCCTAATTTTTTAATTTTGAAATTTGGTTTTGAAATGATAGGTACCTATCGACTTTGGCAAAAAAATACGACCATCTTTGTTTGTTTCTGTTTATTTGATATCATGTTTTTTTTTATTTTTAAAAGAAAAAAGTCCCTAGGTATTTAAGTACCTACCTTGTCTAGGAAATAAGCATATTTTATTCAATATTTTACTCTTGCAAAATGTGTATTCCTGATGGAAACTCAATATTGTACAGCGCCCTCATTGTCATTTTTAGTTCGAATTTTTACTCACACAATCATAAAAGAAAAGTGTTTAGCATTGTATTTGGACCCATCTTACTTAAAAAACGTTCCGATTTATCTAGTACTAATTTCCTTCGTAACTACAAAAGTCTACCTACCTGAAATAATGCATTTTGGCAAAAAGTGCGACCATCCCGAGTAATTTCTTTTATTTCAAATCATTAATTTTTTATTTGATATCTGAAGGAAAGGAACCGATGCGTAAGCCGGTACCTACCCGGTTCTTACGCAGACAACAATATTGATGTAGGTACCTAAGCATTTCCTTAAAAAAATCCGTTCATCTTACGAACAAATTTGCAATAATTCAACGGAAAAGTACCTACCCTGTAATTAAACGTGTTCTTTTTATATGGCCAGCAACATTTTCTCTTCTGTAGGAAAATTCAAAGCACGTTATTTTTCTCAAACGTCATATTTTCCGTAGCGTATAGTGAAATATTTTTAATGGTTTGCGTATGTAACGACCGTTGAAATAGTTTTTCGAATCTCTCGACCTCGATAATATTCAAAAACATTACAGCCAGAATCGGTTTTCGAGCCGCAGAGGCGTTTTCAAATTGTCGACTCCGAAACAGGCTTGAAGCCGTTATTTTATACGGCTAAATCATAATTTTCTCCTAACTGACGTGTCTTGAAACTCAAGATTGTTTTTTATTATCAATTATTAGTCAATTTAATCGAATTTAAGTACCTACTCGACGACTTATTCTACTGGCCGCCAAATTTTTCACTTTCGACGGTAGTGAAATCTTAGCAAATGTCAAAAATAATGCAAGGTATTATGCAATATTGCAGAACATTTTGGATGAAATGCGTTACATGTCGCGGTTTTAAAATCTTAATAATACTCTCTACTACGAATCTGTCGTAAAACATCTCCGGCGGAAGGGTTATTTTTGACGCAATCTCGAATTCCGTGACGCACCTATAAAATGCCATTTTTTCCCAGCAAAGCCGTAAAATTTTTAAGAATAAATCCCTAGCAAATTGCACTTTGTATGAGAAAAAAGTCTTAAAAAGTCTTAAAATATCTTAAAAATCTTAATTTCTTGTCTCGCCAAAATGGTCTCTGCTGTCGGTGAAACTGGATAGGCAGGGTGGTCGATTTTTGCTTGAGGGGGGGGGGTGCACTGAATCGCATTTCAAGCGAAAGCGATCCTTAGGGTGGACGAACTTAAGGGGCGGCAAGGTCGTCTTTTGACTGTATGACCCATGTGAGTTTTTCGAAAAACTGTGCAATATCCCTAGCAAATTGCACTTTGTATGAGAAAAAAGTCTTAAAAAGTCTTAAAATATCTTAAAAATCTTAATTTCTTGTCTCGCCAAAATGGTCTCTGCTGTCGGTGAAACTGGATAGGCAGGGTGGTCGATTTTTGCTTGAGGGGGGGGGGTGCACTGAATCGCATTTCAAGCGAAAGCGATCCTTAGGGTGGACGAACTTAAGGGGCGGCAAGGTCGTCTTTTGACTGTATGACCCATGTGAGTTTTTCGAAAAACTGTGCAATACTATACTAATATATGAAATTGGTAAGAACTTTATTGCATGATTTGTGGACGTTTATTCGAGAAGGCTGTGGCGTAATTTAGAGTCTAGACAAGTCCCATGGCAAAGGTATTTGGCTTTTAGTCGACGGTCACGGGTTCACAACCAAAGTTAGGGGAAATAGATTTTTGGCAATCGATATGTGAATGTGTCCCATAAATCTATATTTATATATCCGCGTTTTTAATAAAAATTTCGACTGAAATGGTGTAGGCTTTGTAGATGAATTCGCTCTACAAACTCTGCTGCATTTCAGTCGCGTTAGCGATGGTTTTGTAAATACGCGACCCGTGTTGGGTACTGGTGTGGCGAGCGACCATAGATCTATGAATTTTGTAGACCGGGAATATCGGATTTCGCTCTCGTGACAGATAAATAGAGACGGTAGATATCTGAAATCTAAAATAGGCTGAAAATACATTTCAGTTTTAAATTATCTATCTCTATTTCTGTGTCGCGAGAATGACATTCGAGACGCCCGAAGTACACAACCTACACACATATGGTAAGTTAGTACTACCTAACTACGTCAAACGAAAATACCCGATCTAAGATCGGGTTTCGGGTACGACGGGTACTTTCGTATTACGGAAGGCGGCGCATCGATCTCTCTTTTCTACTGCATATTTTCCATTAGTAAAAGTACCCGATCAAAAAGCGCGTACTATCGACCCGATCACTTCTTCAGTAGGCCGTTATAGATCCAGCTCTAGTTGAGAGTTAAATTTTACCCTATTTTCACGTGGATCAACTTCTAACAAGATCAACAGTATTTTAAGAATTTTTGTTGTCATATTTTTTTTAGTTCATCGAAACTTTAACGAATAAACCGCTCCATCATTAGATAAGTACGAATCAAGCAAAATGAAATTTTCCTACCACCATGATAATATTTTTTTTTTTGTAGTGTAAAATCTAAAATTGTAATACAAGGTGTCCAGAGGTAAAGTACACAAACTTTTAGAGGTGATTCTGCATGATAGTACAAGTAAAAAAGATGCATAACAAATTTCGAAATTCCAACATTTTAAAGTAGTTTTCGGGTAAAAAAGTTGAGTTATTCGTAAGGAAAAAATAGTTTTGCACGGGAAAAAAAATTGTAATTTCGAAAAAAATTGTTTATATTTTTTTACTTTCACCATCATATACTCCTAGAATCACCTACCAAAGTTTGTGGACTTTACCCCCGGTCATTCGTATTTCATCATTAATTCTACATTATCAACTACCGTCATTTTTAACTGTATCCGACGAAGAGCTACTATTAATATTGTGTTCATCCCTTTGTTGATTGAAGATTTATCCCCACTAAATTGGTTGTAAATTAAATATAATATGCAAATAATAATTATTTTAAAAATCCATCGTCATAATTATTTCGCGATCAACCCATCAGGAACCTGTGTTACAAAATTTGTCATCCCCAAGAAAAGAAAAACCAAAAAATTAATTCTAGTTATAGTCTATTATGTATAATGTATATAATATAATGTTATGTATTATGTATATAATTTACAACTTCACAACCAATAGATTGAAATGTCACTCCTTCAAATACAGCAAATTTATTTTGTGGCACCATTTTTATTTCAAAATTAATAGAATTTCTTTGTTTTGACCACTTTTAATATCTATAAAACTGACATGTTTCGAGAGTGGTGCTCCCTTCTTCAGGGTTTACCGAAAAATAATTACAAATAAACTTAGCGGTGTCAATGGAGAGATAAGAATGGGAAGGGGGGTAATTGAGGGCACAATTTACAAAGGTAACAGGTTCAATAGACAAAATAATATTTTCTGATTATTTATAACATTTAGATTTGAATTCACGCTTTTTCTAATCTCCAATATTTCCAATTATCCAACTGAATGCCATTAAAAATACAATGTAAAAATTCGATTCCACTATTGAAATCAAAGGTATGACTAGTTTCCAACAAATGGTGAGATAACTCCGATAAACTATTATTGTTTCAACTTTTCATACGTTTTTTTATTCTTATTTCAAAGTTTCTCGCAGTTTTACCGATATAAAAGAAACCACAATCATTACACTTCAATTTATAGATTCCAGATTGAAATGTTCTTAAAACGTGATTTACATAACTATTTCGTAAAAGGTGTTTACTTTTCCATTTCCATTCAAGGTTTTCACACAGCCTTCGTAAACATCCCTTATTTTAATGTTCCTTATTTTAATGTTGCCTTCGGAAACATCACTTATTTTAATATTCCTTATTTTAATGTTGCCCATATTTTAATGTTGTCATCCCTTATTTCAATGTTGCCTTCGGAAACACCCCTTATTTTAATGTTCATTCCAGAATGAAATGTACTTAAAACGTGATTTACATAACTATTTCGTAAAAGGTGTTTACTTTTTCAATTCCATTCAAGGTTTTCACAAAGCCTTCGGAAAAATCCCTTATTTTACGTACCCGGTAAAATAAGATCCTAACAAACGTACCTACAATGTTTTAAAAACCTCGATATACCTTGAAAAATTAACACACAAAATGTACTCGCCGCACATTGAGCCCATCAAGTTTGTAGATATTTTCGGGTCCTCAATTTAAGGTTTCGAGAGACATAAATATTACATACCCCGTGCGCGATGGGGGGGTGACTTGGGGAGGGTTTGCGGTTTGGCGGGGGTAGAGAACGGGGCAGGAGGGGGTGCGGATAGGTGGCGCCGCCTCCGGTCAATGTCTTAACCTAAGTCCTCCGAGGAAACTTAGTATTGAATTTAAAATTGCAATGCATTCGCACAGAGTCAGCGAGACGGGTTATTTTCGCGGAGTATATTTCTGTCAAAGTGTAAAATGTGTAAAAACAGAAAGTGTTTTTTGGGTTTTACAAGAATCGATTTAACTTCAAAATGTGACTAGGTTTTATAAACATATTTAATCTGAACTAACGACATTGTTCAATTGTTTGCCATATAATAGCTTTGTAGAATATATATTTGAGTGGAAAATCGTAACTTTGTATCGTAACGTAAGAGTTGCCGCTAACACCACAAGGGTTGTGTGTAATTTATTCATATGTGTGCACTTCCGACAGTGATATCCTTGAAAAGCATCACAAAGAAACATTTTAAAAGAAAATCTTCGGCCTCGTGTGGTAATTTTAAGTTTTCAATGAAAAAAAAAAATTTAAATTACAGTCTAAAATTAATCACACATCCAATATATTGTATATAAAATACCCAGGGTAAATAATTCTTAACCGTCTAAAAAAATAAATACATTATTATATTACATAAACATCGACACACTGAATAGACAATACAAGCTAGAAGTGCCTTCCGTGTCGTTGTAGCAACGACTTAGAACTGTCCCAGTCCATTTAGCACAAGCCCTGTCTCCCTTACACTGCCTGATATCGTTTGGATGGCGGGTATGGGTACCGCCGCCCCTGGAACCATTTATTGGATAGCCAACACTCTGCCATAGGTAACCCCAACTGGTTCACTTCATTTGGTGACTTAGCAGGAGTGCCCGGGTTCATGGAGTGATGTTTGTCCGAATATTGGCGGAAACAGGCGGAACGGACTGTTGCGCTGCCCACCAACTGCGTTGGCAGACCGGATCGGGAGATTCTGGTTGAGGAAGACCTTTCACCTCTCCGGCAGGACTCCCTCCGACCATCGCCTTTTACCGCAGTGGGATGTGGGATTCCATATGTCCGTCACTCCTGGATACAGTGACCCACCCAACCCTCATACCTTTTTGCTTCCATATCTCCTTCCTTCTGACCTACTGTGTGAAGCTAATGTGAAAAAAAATAATCGAAGTGAAAATTTCATAAATGATTATGAAAAGAATTTCTTCATTTGAAATTTAAACAAAAAAATAGTCAGATTCATCACGAAACACGCCCACATCGCATTTCTTGTGTTCTTCTTTATTCTGTGTATAGGTACGTAAGATCAACAATTATTCAGTATTCTTACTATTTCAATTCCCAAAGTAATTTTCCCTCTGCTATATCTTGAACTTCCGCTCACAGAGTTGATCGCTCTTGGTACCCTGTGGTATTCTTATGTGATTCGATTATTTATGGAGGCCAGTTCTGGTTTATCCCATGAGCTGTATTACCTAGAACCGGGTTACGACTGTTTCCTAGAAATCAACTCGAACGATGAAAAGCAAAATAATCGAAAACATTCCGGCTTTGTCTTAGTAATATTATAGTTACACCGTTTCTTTATTAACACAGTAATTTACCGTATTCTATGCTCATTCCGCGCTGTAGGGCAGCGTGGGAATGGTTATGTATGATATTATAAGAATTTTCAATTTTGTAGGCGGGAATGGGTACCGCCGCCTCGGGAACCTTTATTGGATAACCAACACCTCTGCCATAGGTCACCCCAAGTGGTTCGCTACGTTTGGTGATTTAGCAGGGGTGCCCGAGTTCATGGGGTGAGGTTTATCTAGGTCTTGGAGGCGGATGACCAGGACACACTGAACCCCAGATTCCTACCCACCCCTTAAACCCTTTTCCTTACCAGAACTCCCCTCTCCTCCTTTTCTTTAAAAAAAAACCTCAAAACAGCATCCCCAAGGATGACATAAGCCCTGAGGAAAATTATTTTCCTCAAGGCCTCCTGTGTAGCCCACATGTAAAAAAAAATGTAAAATATTGCATCAAGTAAATAAAAAATAAAAAATTAAATTGTAATAAAATTTAACGAAAGGACTTACTGCGCTTCTGTCCTGGCTGGGTTTATTGTGCACTTATATGACTATATTAGTCGCGGTATGCGGGATTCGGTTTGCGGTATATGAGCGGTATGCAGAGATGTTTAGGCGGCGAGGGTCGATTTATGACTGATGTGGGTAAACCAAAATGGCAGGTATGTAGGGATGGGTAGGAAGGAATATGTGATAATACTAACTACAAGCACAGGGTCTATGATGTATGTAGGTACGTGTAGCTGTGTATCGTGTAAATTTCCAACCACTATTTTATTTGGGAACTAACGAATTTAAGAAATATATATTTTAAATAATCATCCCCTAAAGTTTCGAGGCATTTACGTGGAACACGGTGTATTTCTTTACTAAAAACAAAACGTTCAATTTCATCGAGTTTCTAAGTTGCCATTTTCTTCACAAATGTGTAATATTCGATTATTCAATTCCGTAGTTCAATGAACCCGCGGGAAATTGTCTACTTTTGAATTTGCAAATATCCGAATAAACTATTGCTTTTTACGATTATATGCTTACAATTGTAGTCCAAATTTAATACACAATATGGATAACTTCGAAATCAAGTTAAGCCGCCGCTACCCGAATTTCTACCGATTTCTTGCATGTCTCCCTTGAACATTTGAAGTTTTTAAGCTCTTAAAAAATATATGTTATTTTTGAAGATACTATCTATAAATTCCTCACGCCGAAACGCAAATTTTATGAAATTCCTTCGATAGAAATTTTATTTTTATTTTTACGTCTGTTTCCATTATTTAACAAGTTATACGTATGAAAAAATTCACAGTGTTTCTTTGAATGTTGTTTTAGACAACCCCCACCAGAGTTTTGCTCTATTCTAAACGAGTCGTGTTTTATTGAACAATTTCACAATTTTCGCTTCAATTTTATCGTTTTAAATATTAGCGCACTCTCTCCAACATTCGTAATTACATATCTATCCTTCTTTTTCTTTTCGAGCGAGGATACGGCGCCTTAATTTAAAGCAATACGTTTTCGAATTTCAATTTACTTGGTCCTAATGATTTACAGTTTAGGTATTATTTAACTCGAGAAAAAACATATTAATTTTTCATAAAACCTCTAATCTAAAATGATTTGTTCATAAATCTTTCAAGAAAAGTTGGCCGATTTCAAGAAAACGCAAGCTCTTGTTGTGATAGTTTCCTTTTCGGAATGATTAACCTTTTTATAAGAAATAAAGGCCTCTAAGAAACTTCGGTGAAACTAAGAAGGTTGTATTATCAAACACGCTATCCTCGCCTGGTGTTGCTACGTCAAAACATTTAAAATCAATTCAGCTGCCTTTAAAAGGGTACACTTGCATATCATAACGTTCAAGGATTCAAGAGAACCTTGGAAATATCTACGCAAAGGAAATCTAACGGTAGACCTTGCGTCCGAAGAAATGGGTCTCTAATTTTCTTATAAATAAAACATTTCTTCTGAAATCACAGCATTTCTTGGTAGAACTCAAATGCCCATCTACTTAATTATATACCATATATTTTGTGTAGCCTTTTTTAAAATTTTTAAGAGGAGTTTTAAATTTATTTAAAAAGGAGTTGAACAATTTATCCAAAGAAAAATTACTATCTCAATGACGATTCTTTCTTTCAAACATTCTTCAGGCAGAAAGGTACCATAAATTAAAAAAAAAAAGTTCAATTAAACACAATTTGACATTTGAATAAATAAATCTGTACTGAACCATTAAAACGGCCACCATCTTGAACCCGGAACAAATGTAAACTGCTATACGGTGAAGAGAAAACTTTACTTTGCCATGCTTAGTCAATCTAACAATATAGAGTGCAACAAATCGGAACATCTTTCGTTATTTATATGATTTTTGTTTAAATTTGACATGGGACGATCAAGTGAATCAGATACTTGAGATGGGCTATGTCAAGAGTCAGAATAATAGAAGAGTATGTAAGAGACGATTTATGAATGTGAATGAGGCAAAGAGTGGGTGCTAAGATCGAGTTGTTTGGCGGTCCGTCCTCTCCGCCTACCCCTGCGGGGAAACGGCGTGATGTTTAGTTAGTTAGTTTAGTAAAAATTCACTACAAGGGCGTTAGTTATGAAATGAATACACAAAAAATATAAAAAATCTTCACAAATAAAACAAAACTTTTATTTCATCTCACTTTCAAATTTATTGAAAAAAACAAGCTAAAAACTATTTATTTTTATAACTATTGACCCAACCCAAAAAATAAACATTTGAAAATAACGTAAATAATTTGAATTGAGTTTTGACTATTGAGTTTGAATATTGCGTTGTAATATGAAAAATAATAATGCTAATTACTTAAAATTATGGTATTTTTTAAACAAAATCGACGACAAAATTCTCCATACAATAAAGAAACCTTTTTTTTGGATACGTATTTCTTTGTTTTGCTTTTGATCTTCAGTTTCCCCAAAAAAGTGCGTTTTGTTATTAGGACCGAGAATCGTAGGTCAGATTATAGATACTGTAGACACAAATAAACTACACCTGTAGGTCGGCATGTTACTTTTGACACGTATTTTTAAAACATTATTATCGAGCGAAGACTTTATTTTCGCGGTAGTATTTTAGTAAAACGAACGTTTTCTCAATTTTATTTTCCGGTCAGCGCTCGTAATAATTATTATTTGAAAATGGTCAGAATTATCCCAACAGAAACTTCCATGGCAGAACATTGAAGTTAATGCTATCTTTTGAAGTAAGCGCCTGATTCCTGCCGTGTAAAAGTTTTAGCCTTTGAACAGAACAAACGCTTTCTTGTTAGTATTCTGGGCGTTATTAAGAAAAATTAGAGTGTTTCCGCTGTCGGTTTATAAAGAGGAAAACAGTTTCATCAAGTCGAATGGGATTTCGACTTAGAATACAATGAAACGAAAAATAATATAAAAACTGACTAAACGAATTAAAGTATTAAAAAAATACATAAAAAAGCGTACGTGTGTCAAATAAGTGTAGAAAACATAGGAGGGCGCCACTGTTGATCAAATGGCAATACTAAACATTTACCTTATGGTGTTAATGTAAAGCTATGTTACGTACATTTTTATATAGAATTAAAGAGTCGTAAAAGTGAAAAAAAATATTTTTTCATTCCAATGTATATACCCACTGATCTCAAAATTAGAATTGCATATAGGTATACAATTAATATACCTTTGCAATTTTCTGTTAATATAATGAAGAATAACGATGTTGTAACAAAACATAAAGCACAGTTTAGAAATTGCTCACATTTATTTAATACTAGCTTATGTACCTAGCGTTGCCCGGGCTTTAGATCATGTCTCTAATTTTGGATCTGACTATATTAAACTCATTCAGATCTATAAGTAGTGTAACTAAATTCACCGTTAGTGATTCTTCGTTTTTATCTACGGTCAAATTCAAATTTATATTAAATTAAATGAAAGCAAATCGCTTTGTAAAACACCGTTAAATCAAATTTATGTCATTAATTAGGTACTTTAACAACAGTGCTTCTTCGATTTAATTTTTTTTTCTTTAAGAACAAAAAATGTTTTTTAAAATATGGTTTAATGTGTTCTGTACAATCGGTGATATTGCACCTTAACAGAATATTTGACAGTTAATAGCCAGCCTACAATTTTTTTAGTTCCACTTTTAACATTTTCTACTCTAATTTGACAGAATACATAGGTTGGCTTGGCTTTGCTTTTTTAAAATCTATTTTTTTATTCCGAAATTGATGAAACTTTGCATATATGACCATCAAAACAAGAGAAAGGTCACTGTTTATATAAGATTTTGAAAAACCACTCCCTTTTCTCGTCCCATAAGCACAATTTTAGAATTTTTCGTTGAAATTTTGGACATATGAGATTCAAAATAAGAGGAAAATTCATTACTGTCTACCTCCAATTTCATAAAATTCTGTAAATCCCAGAAATGTCGTGGATTTCGATTTTTTGTTATCGAGTTTAATTTATAGAACTTCATTTTAATTTCAGATGTTTTTTTATACATAAGCTAAATTATATGCGAAGTATGGCTGTATATGATGGTAAGCTCTGGCGTTATGAAATTATAAATTTTAATATATTGCCTATATTTGTTATACGTTTTCTGTCGCTAATAAAAGCGAGTTTTTGCTAACGTCAGAAAAAAAATCTTATTACAAAAAAATCTTATCACAAATATATCAACATCGTTTCCATGGAAACGATGTTGATATATTTGTGGGCTCTATGCTGGTAGTTACTCAGCCTCCTACCTACTGGTCGGCTACTGCTCCAGAAAATTCAAATATTAGAATATGTTTTGCTTTTTTTGGACAAGCTTATGTTTTGGAATAAATATATCAGTTGAGAGTTCCTACATTAAAAATATAATTCGTAACGATTATAAAGACTGAATAATAAAAAGTGTAATTTTTTAAATTATATTTACAAACTTCCAAATATTTAAATAAAAATAAACATTCGAAATGTTTGTAAGCGTATGAATTCCGAACGAATGAATAAAATTGGATAATTATTTTTTTCTTTGAGCTAAAGCATTATGAAATTTAGGTGGCAGGCGAGATGTTTGAAAACTGAATGTAAGGGAATGAATGTATGGAATGCGGGAGGGCGTGAGGGTGGGGTGAGGGGGGATAATTGGTAAGTGAAAGCGCTACAGTAATTTCCCGTAATACCATGGGAGCGAAGCCGCGGGGAAAAGCTAGTTATATAATAAATATAAACAATAAACTTTAATAATTTTAATAAATTTTTGATAATAAGTTTTTCATTCTTTAAAAACAGTTTACTTATTAACAAGTTCTGCTTTGTAATTATGATTATGCGTGACAGCTCTTTCGCCTGTTATTATCGATCTGTTATCATTATCAGACAGTTTGATAGTGCCTAAATTAGATAAAGGTGAAATAGTTGTCACGAATAGTAATATTTAAACAGCGGATATAAATTTAACAATAATATTATTGAAAACCCATACAAAAGAATAACTTTAAAAAATGTACAAGTAACCTTCCCTTAATTATCGTCATTTAACATTGTTTTATTTTTCTATTTCCAGATTTTCTCCCTTAGTTTCCAGTCGGCTAGCTAGAGGGCCCCAGCAGCCGGCCCCTCGGCGCCAGGCCCCGCGACACGGCCCCCGAGAAGCCCGAGCGCCCCCGGCCCCCGGAGCCCGAGGAGCCGCCGCCCCTGAGATGAGCGTCCGCCCTCCAGCGGACCCCGCGCTCCCTTCCCTCTGATTAACTCAACTAACTTCATGCATTTCAAGTGAGTTACATAACCTTCAAATTATTGTTTTGATTATCTCATGAAACAAACAGCGATTGATTTTAAAAATTATGATTACGCAAATTACACCGAAACATAGAGAAAAAACAACTTATTTAAGCCAGTTTATATATTTTACAAACTTAGGATACGTACTTGATTTACTTTTTTATTTGTTGTTTTATTACTACTTGAGCTCCACACAGGAGGCCCTGAGGAAAATAATTTCCCTCAGGGCCTATGTCATCTTTGGGGGTGCTGTGTGGAGGGTTTTTTTTAAGGAAAAGGAGGAGAGGAGAGTTCTGCGAAGGAAAAGGGTTTAAGGGGTGTGTAGGAATCTGGGGTTCAGTAGATCCTGGTCATCCGCCTCCAATGCCTAGACAAACCTCACCCCATGAACCCGGGCACCCCTGCTAAATCACCAAACGTAGCGAACAATTTGGGGTGACTTATGGCAGAGGTGTTGGTTATCCAATAAAGGTTCCCGGGGCGGCGGTACCCATTCCCGCCTCCCAAATTAAAAGCTTTAGCTATTCCTGACATTAGTAAAAAATGTAAACGAAATTGTGGTCTCCGATGACATTTTTTATGGTTTTTTTTAACAGAAACTTAAAAAATTAACACTTATGGAGATTTACGGTGTGACGAGAGTTAGGGCCGTTACTCGGCTGAGTGACCAGTGACGACATAAGGAAGATAAAAAAATGACCCGAGACCACAATTTTATTCAGATTTTTTACACCAAATAATGTCAGAAATTTCTATGTAAAGTAAATAAGGTACCCTTACCACCCTGTGTATTAACAAAAGCGATTCGCTATGAATAATCATATATTTCCGATATAAAATCGCTGATTTGGACGCGTGTATTGATTACACGGCACCGTAACGCGCGGATTTTTTTAGCACAGTAAGGGAAAGGTTAAAGCAGTTTTAAACCTTTTTCCTTTTTTTTATCTGACCGTTACCGGTTTCATCCTATTAAGGCCGTCTTCAGACTATTTCAATGATTCCTTAAAATATGGTTTATATATTTTTTTACATTAGCTCCACACAAGAAGCCGTGAGGAAAATAATTTCCCTCAGGGCCTATGTCATCTAAGGGGATGCTGTGGGGAGGGTTTTTTAAGGAAAGGAAGGAGATGAAGTTCTGGGAAGGAAATAGGTATTAGAGGTGGGTAGGAAACTGAGGGTCAGTGTATCCAGGAGCTCCAACCGCGGTCCAAGGCGATGGGTCGAGAAATTCCGGCTGGAGAGGATAAAAGACCTCCCTCAATCAGTTTCTCTCCACGCGGCAGGTGGGCAGACCCATCGGCCTCCAAAGCCTGGACAAACCTCACCCGTGAACCCGGGCACCCCTGCTACATTTACACATAAAATTATGTCGTATATCACGACTGATTACAGTTATCTCTTTATTACCAGTAGGCACAATTACTAATTTGTTAATTACAAGCATGCTTTCACAGAAAACTTATTAAATACCAAAAGCAAGCAAAACAATGTTCCAAAGAGGACCTTATTACATGGCCATTAAAGTGTATAATAACCTTTTTTTGTTATTGTTTTTGGGGTGTTATGCCGTGTTTCGCTACCTCCTTCTTTAGCCAACGTTTCGGACAGGGGTATAGTGTCCATCATCAGGGCAGATGAGCAAATGATATTTTTTTTTTTTTTGTTTTAGGCAATTCACCCTGGAGAGAGTGCTTTGTGCCGGTAATATTTAAAATGGATAAGAAATTTCGGTTAATCTAATGGGAAAATAATAAAACAAATTAAATATTGGACTCATTTAGATCACTAAAACAAATTAAATATTGAATTCATTCAGGTTAATAAACTTACATAAAGCTGTATGAACACGAGAATTGTTAAGAGATAAAAGGTATGAAATGTTAAGGGGGGACTGGTGTGTGATTTTAATAAGCCGGCGGTATATGTTCTTGAAAGATGAATGGTTTTTACAGTTAAAGAAAACGTGGTCGAGGGTTTCCTCTTCCACACCGCACTGGCAGAACGGATCATCTAAAACTCTAATTCTAGACAAGTGAGATGCAATTGAACAGTGGCCAATTCTCATTCTCGAGATACATGAAATGAATCGTTTTGAAAGTTTTTTACCGTGAAACCATGGCTTAGCAGGGATATGGTTTTGAATTCCCGCATAGAAAGATCCAGTTCTTATTTTGGAGACTGCCCAATTTTCTTCCCAGGCACGAGTCATATTGGATTTAAGAATCGGAAAGACATCGGATATAGGAATTCTAAAATTTAGTGGAATAGTTCCGGAATCTGAACCAGATTTGGCGAGAAAATCGGCCATCTCATTACCCTCGATACCCAAATGGGCAGGGACCCAGGCCAATATCGTCTCAAACCCAGATTCACTAAGAGAATTGAGAAGATTTTTTATTTTACATATAATATTGTCTTCCGGATAACGTAAAATATTTGACCTAATTTTAGTTAGAGCACTTAGCGAATCAGTACATAGTAAGGCTCGATGAATGTTGAGAACCTGAATTTGATTTAGCGCTTGTTCAATTGCAAAACATTCGGCTGTAAATATGGAAGCTTCTTTCGGTAATTTATAAGTGAGATTGATGTTGAATTCTGGACTATATATAGATGCTCCACATCTTTTATTTTCAAATTTGGAACCATCCGTGAAAAGGATGGAAAATCCAGGGAATTTCGAAGCCACTATGCTTTTAAAGCAATCATCCACATTTTGAAATTTATTTGGGGAAGATAAAATATTCTTCCGAAAGACTGATGTTATTGTGTTCGGCATAAAAGTGATTGCCTTAAATGGAATATTGTATATAGGAAGATTGGGAACTTCTTGAAGATATTGGAGGGAAGATGATAGAGAATTATAGAGATGAAAACTTTTAATTAAGAGAGGAAAACATTGTTTTTCTCTCAATCTTTTGTTAGAATTCAAATTAACACTTAACCTATTAAGACTTTGTTTAATAGGATGATGTGATACCGATAAAGCCTTGAAAATATATTTATTGGCAAGGAATTGCCTTCTGAAATATAATGGAGGCTCCACACATTCCACCTGAAGCGCATTAATTGGAGAAGACTTCATAGCTCCAATAATCATTCTGAGGGCTTTTGATTGAATTCTTTCCATTTTCTTATCTAGATATTTAGGGAGTGGGTCAAAAAGAAATGAGCCATAATCCAAGTGGCTCCGAACTAGGGAATTATACATTAATTTAAGAGTGGTAGGATGAGATCCCCACCATACTCTGGAAACTGCTCGCATCATATTAAGTCCCTTTTCACACTTTGTAGAAATTATCTGAATGTGTGGAAGCCAGGAAAGTTTATGGTTCAAAAGAAGACCAAGGAATTTGATTTGAGTAGCGGTTTGTAGAGGCACATTATCAAAAGAAATTGAGAATTGGGGAATTTTTCTTTTGCGCGTGAAAGCCACGACCCTTGTTTTAGATGCCGCCAGATTCATCCCATTTAATGACAACCAGCTTTTAATATATTGTAAAGCCAAATTCATTTCCTTAGCTGCAAAAATAATATTTTTATGTAACAAATATATAAGGATATCATCCGCAAAGTAAAGACGCTTGATAGAATAAGGAATTACTGAGTCTAGGTCGCTTATATAAATATTAAACAACAGAGGACTAATAACAGAACCCTGGGGCAAACCTCTCCATAGTTTGCGCCTTAAGCATTTAGAGGAAGACTCAATAATAATGGACCTATCTGAGAGCAAATTAATAATAAATTGGACTAATTTCGGGGGGATTTGTTTTTTAATTAGCTTTTCTTTCAAAACATTCAGTAAAACATCATCGTAAGCTGATGAAAGGTCAAGGAATGTGGCCAATGTATAAGAATTTAGGGATTGGGAAACTCGGATATCAGTTGTGAACAAACTTAAATTATCCATTGTAGATTTTTTTTTCCGAAAACCATACTGATTTGGTGAGATAATATCTTGACTTTCAACAAACCACTCTAATCTGTTCTTCATCAACCGCTCCGCTACTTTCATCAAACATGATGAAAGAGCAATAGGCCGATAAGACGAAATTTCAGATGGATTTTTTCCAGGTTTTAAAATGGGAATGATTTTTTGAGTTTTCCAATCATCCGGAATTAGTCCTGTTTCAAACATATTATTAATAAGAGATAAGAAATATTCAACCGCCATATCAGAAAATGATTTAATGAAACTATTAAGTATTCCATCGGGACCCGGAGCAGAGTCAGAAAGGGTTCTTATTACTAGTTTCATCTCATCAATGGAGAAAGGAGCATCTAGCCAGTTAGAGTGAGATGGATATGGCTTAATAGAAGGCATTTCTTCACATCCGGCCACTGATGGGGGGGCTATTTTATCCGCAAATCCTATAAGAATTTCTTCTGATATATGCTTGGTTCTCGGCGGAGAATACGATGATCCGAATTTTTTTAAGCTAGACCAAACTGAAGATTGGGGAGTTTCCGGAGACAGGTTCTCACAGAACTTCCGCCATCCAGCGCGTTTTTTATTTTTCAAAATTCGTTTGGTTTCTGCCTGGGCTTTTTTAACTGATAAAAAATTTTCTAGTGACATACACTTACGAAAAGAGGAAATTGCTTTTTTACGAGAGTTGACGGAGCGAGTGCATTCCTCGTCCCACCACGGAGTAGAGTGTTTTATTTTAATGTTCGCATTGCGTTTCGGGATGGATTTTTCTGCTGCATTTATAACCATAGAGGGAAACGTCTCACATTGCAATCTGATGTCTCCCGGGGACGATTTTTTTTTTAAATTAATAAGGTTATCTAGTTCAGAAGAGAAAGTGCTCCAATTCGCATCATTTATTCTAAATTTGAGATTATTTTTAACTGGTGGAGGATAAGTGTTAGATTGATGTTGGAATCGGATTATAATTGGAAAATGATCACTAGAGAGGGGATCGTTTAGGATGTCCCAAGAGCATTTAGATGCTAACGAATATGAACAAAGAGATAAATCAACAGCACTTTTCCGTTGATGAGGGGGGGTGAATCTGGTTGGAGATCCGTCATTTAAAAAACATAGGTTATGGGTATCAATAAAATCTAAAAGATTGCGGCCAGAACGATTTGTTATTTTGCTACCCCAAGAAGGGGAATGTGCATTAAAATCTCCAAGGATCATAAAAGGGGAACAAATCTGGGTTAAGATTGGTGCCCATTCATTTTCAATAAAAGTGGTAGAGGGAGGAATATATATTGATAATATTGTGATATCAGATAAGACAGCTGCTATTATCTGGATATCGTCGGAGGGAGTATGTATATTAATTTGTTTAAACGGGATAGAATTATGGATTATCAGAGCCGTGCCGCCTTTACCATCCGGTCTGTCGTGTCTGAGACAATAATAACCCGGAATTCTTAAGTGAAAGGAGGGTTTTAACCACGTTTCAGAAATGGCGGCCACTGAAACGTCGTGTTCGTCGAGTAACTGAATTAGGTCAGATTTGTTAGCGAAGAGGCTTCTACTGTTCCACTGAAGAATTTTGTTCAGTTTCGAAGTCATTGGGGAGGCAAGATAATAAAGATTTAATGTAATCGGCAGCGTTGGACGGTACAGTATTGTTGTTTGTAAGGATAGAAATTAAAAGGGTAATTAAAGTTTGTATAAAAGAATTATTATTCAATATTTCGGGGAGAGCAGGAGGGGATGTATTACTATTAATGGCACACCCATTGGGGGTCCGAGATTTGGCATTCCCATTCGGGCTGGTCAAAATATTATTCAATTGTTTTTTATCAAGGTAAGGAGTATATTTTGGGTTGGGTTTGACTGGCTTGAGAATGGTTTCTCTGTGAGAAGATGACGTTGAATTTAAAAAGGTGGTTGATTGGAAAGGAGCTGAGGACGATGTCATCTCTGCGAAAGATTTTTTCGCAGGAGAGAATAACTTTGAGGCCTGGAAGTACGAAATGTTGTCGGTAGCCATTTTATGTTTTATGTTCCTCTGTCTTGTCAATTCCGGACAGGCTAGACTGACCGCGGTATGTGCACCCGAACAGTTAATGCAAATGGGATTATTGGAAGATTTTGGACATTGATCAAATGGGTGACCTTCTCCGCAAAAGTAACAACGTGGAGGGGAGCGGCATACGGATTTTGTATGTCCAAACCGGCAGCAATTGAAGCATTGAACAGTTGGAAATTTATAAACTTCGACGGGAAGCGAGGTATAATAAATAAACACACGAGACGGAAGGGATTGTCCCTCAAATGTAACAACAACAGATTGGGAAGGTTTCCAGATCGTGTTCCCATCAGTAGAATCCTTGTAGTTCAGTCGACGTGCTTTTATTACTTTCGGGGTTCCTTGGGAATTATTCAAAGCATCAACAATTTCAGCCTCTGGGATCTCCGTGGGTATTCCTCGAACAAGACCCATTCTCGTAAGGTTAAATGACGGGATGAACGATTTATATTTATGGTTTGAGAGCGAGTCAATTTTTTTTACAAATCCATTTGCGGAGGCGGCAGTATTAAACTCGATAGATAATTTATATCGCCCTTCCGGTTTAATTGAACCGTTAACAATACCAAGGTTATTATTTTTTGAGTCAAATAAGAATTTTCCAAAATCTAAAGGATGAATAAGTTTTCCTTGTTCAGTTCTCTGAACAATTACGATAAAAGGACCGGAAGCGGAAGCAGGATAAAGTAAGTCAGTACTTTTTGTATTATCGCTAGCTAAAGTACTTGTCTGGGTGTTACTATTGGGGTTAAGGTCGTTAGAGGTCGAGGTTTGTTGAATCGGCGGTATAGTTTTAACTTTCGATGGGATGAAAAGGCTATGCGATGGTCGTCGTTTACGAGATGGAAGCGTAATAGAAGCCTGGCTAGTGGTAGATTCCGAATCAGAAAAATCTAATATCGATCCTGGGTCGGGAGGTCTATCTTCGTCTTCCTCCATTGTATAAAAAAAAAACTTAACTTTTAAAAATTAAACTGAAAAAATAATACGCAGTCTATTTCATTGACTGTACAAACAAAGACGGATAAGCCGTAAGTAGGAATGCAAACAAATAAGTATACGATAAACAGAATTAAATAAAATGTAACAATAATCTCTTATCTGTATGAGGCACGGGAACGGGCGAACGGCACTAAGCAATAGGTAAGGTACACACAACCACTGTTGACCGCGGCTCGAATCGGACTAGGCAGCAAATGATATTGGTGAGAGTGTTTACTTATGTGTGTCAAAGCGATACCGTGCTGCCAGCTCCATTTCTCTACGAGCTGGTGTTAGAAACAATTCAGCATGGTTTTTTGCGTTTAGCTTTGGTGTAGCCGTCAATTACTGGATACCAAGAACTATTGAGCTTAGCTCCGTCGTCTCTGTTAATATTGATGGGGTTTTTATGGATTTCAATTGCCTCTGTAATTAGGCGTGCTCTGTAAGTTTTGGGTCTTCCCAGGAACATATCCAAAGTAATGGCCGGTTTCGATTAAGTGCTCGGCGATTGCCGATTTGTCAGGGTGGCCAAGTTTACAAGCACGAAAGTGTTCCGAAATCCTTTTGGAGATCGTCCGCTCTGTCTGGCCTACATAGAACTTGTCACATCCGGAACAGCTGAGTTTATATACTCCATCTGTTTCCAGAGGAAACTTAGTCTTTGCCGACCTCAGTAGGTCTTGGATTTTAGTTGTCGTTCCGAAGACCGTCTTGATGTTCTCTTTTCTCAACAGCCTGGCAATTCTGTCTGTTACATTATGGACGAAAGGCAAGAAAGCGCAGCCTTTTGACTCTTGTTCACCCCTGTCTTCGTTTCGTGCTGATTTGGCTCTTATGATTTGCCTTTTCTGCCTTGCTGGGTAGCCGTTACGCTCCAGTGCATCGGTGAGTTTGGTCAGTTCTAATCCGAGTTTATTAGTTTATTAGCGAAACACGGCATAACACCCCAAAAACAATAACAAAAATACTTTTTGGCCGTGAAAACCTAAAAACATACCTGTATAATAACCCTCCACAAAACATTAAAACGACTGTACCAGGTTGATCCCGCGCAATATATATATTTTTAACAATTTTTTCATTATTAATCATTATTGATTCAATTTGTATTATCCCAAAAACATACTAAAATAATAAAGTAACGCTAGATACTCAAAATTACTAACTGTGCGCTCAGGGCTTAAAAAGATTACAAAGCGGAATAATCTGATGGATAATTACATTTGTTAGGGAAGTTGAGCAAATCAGTTCATAATACGTTTTTTTTCAATTAAGATCATTATAATCATAGTAGTGACCTTTAACACAGTTATATAATTCCATGACCTATCACAATGTAGATCCCTTTATCCTTGCGAGTTGCGAGTATATCCCACTAAGCAGTACTCATTTCTCAGTTTGTATCATTTTGCATTTAAAAAATGCAATGACTGTTATCTTTCAAATGTGGTCCACAAGACCGTCTTAGATCATCTTATGACGTACGTCTTGAATACTTGAACATTAATATGCTTTAAAATTAATTTGATTAATTGTTTGGTCTAATATCTAAAATGTTTACATAAAATAATTCACGGTCAACAATTACACCGTCTTAGCAATATTGAAATAAATGTTCCGAATTCCTATTGTTTAAGACGCCATAACACATTTTATTTTAATATATATTTAAAAATAATATCGCCCTTTTCAACATTTTGACTCATATGTGTCGACTACATATATATACATTAAGACAGATTGTGCTGAAGTAGACATTTAGAGAAAGAGAAGACAAAAATATGTAACAATTGTTGAGCTAATTATGTATTTCTTTATGTTTTTAGTATTCCAATTCGGGAGGCGGGTATTGGTACCGCCGCCCCTGTAATTTTTTTGGATAACCAACACACCTGCCATAGGCCACACCACGAGATTAGGTTTGATAACTTAGCAGGGGTGCCCCGGTTTATGGGGTGAGGTTTGTCTAGGACTTGGTGGCGGATGTGTTTGCCCACGTACTACGTGGCGTGCCGGATCGGGAGAGACTATTAGAGAGACCATGAGGGAAACTTTTTTTCTTAAGGCCCCGTAACCGCTCTCGAAAAGAAAAAGATGGATAGATATGTAATTACGAATGTTGGAGAAAGCGCGCTAATATTTAAATCGATAAAATTGAAGCGAAAATTACGAAAAAGCTTAATAAAACATGACTCGTTTAAAATAGAGCAAAAATCTCGTAGAACGTATCTTAAGTATCATTTAAAGAAACATTGTGATTTTTTTCACAAATATAACTAGTAAAATAATAGAAATAGACTGGTTTTAAATAATTTTCGGAGCATACTTTGCGATTTTTTTCTATCGAGGGAATTTCATATAATTTGCGTTTTGGCGTGGAACGTATCTAGATATTATCTTCAAAAATAACATATATTTTTTTAAGAGCTTAAAAACTTCGGTAATTTTTTGATATTGGTGGCCACGGCTATTACGAATAATTTTTAGAAAAAAACTTTAGATTTGCCTTAATCACTATAAAAGGAAACTTATTGAATCACGGCTGGCGGAAAATAATGCATTTTAATTTTCAATATCGTTAAATAAAATTTCACTTCGCGAATCGATCTACGACAGCCCGCCCGCTGCCGCTCGCCATTCTGTCAACTGTTGTGTTGTTGGTATCCTTGACTTCACACAAACGATTGTAGTCGACTTCGCGGGATAAATAATAAGGCGAGTAGGTACTGGAAGCGCGTAGGTACTGGAATGGAGACAAACCATTCAAATCCTGGGATGTTTTTTAAAATAAAGATAATATACACAAGCCCGCTACACAAACCCTGCGTAGCCAAATAAACCATTTAAAAACGTAGGCTGTTTTTTAAAGTAAAGATAACATACACAAGCCCGCTACACAAACTTTGCGTAGCCAAACAAACCATTCAAAAACGTAGGCTGTTTTTTAAAGTAAAGATAACATACACAAGCCCGCTACACAAACCCTGCGTAGCCAAACAAACCATTCAAAAACGTAGGCTGTTTTTTAAAGTAAAGATAACATACACAAGCCCGCTACACAAACCCTGCGTAGCCAAACAAACCATTCAAAAACGTAGGCTGTTTTTTAAAGTAAAGATAACATACACAAGCCCGCTACACAAACCCTGCGTAGCCAAACAAACCATTCAAAAACGTAGGCTGTTTTTTAAAGTAAAGATAACATACACAAGCCCGCTACACAATATTTATTACAATTATTATTATACACATTTTTCATAACTACGCGCCCATCATGTATCACGCGAAGTTGCCTACAATCGTATTTAGTTGTGAGGTCAGGGATACCAACAATGACAAAATGGCGGGCGGCAACCGGCAGCGGGCGGGCTGTCGTAGATCGATTGGCGAAGTGAAATTTTATTTAACGATATTGAAAATTAAAATTCATTATTTTCCGCCAGCCGTGATGCAATAAGTTTCCTTTTATAGTGATTAAGGCAAATCTAAAGTTTTTTTCTAAAAATTATTCGTAATAGCCGTGGCCACCAATATCAAAAATTTACCAAAACTTCAAATGTTTAAGGGAGATATGTAAAAAATCGGTCGAAATTCGAATAGCGACGGCTTAAGGCTTGTTGCTTTATGTGAATAACTCAAAGAGTCAATGGATGAGTGGGCATCGCGTTTAGGTCCCACCCGGGCGTCGCCTTCTGCGTGTTCGACTTCTCGGCTGGCTAAGTCCTACATCACGACACAAGCAACATTTTCCGCTTAGTGTGGTGATAGTAGGAGATTTTCAAATATTGTTGGGTTATTCGTAACCCGGGAATGTTTGTCTTTCTTTTTAAAAAAAGAAAAAAAATGTATGACATGTCAGTAAAAAATATTTGTACTTGTGTCAAAAACAAGACAGGAAATAAGGGATTTCGTTTGTATGGACAAAACGCCGACCGTGTTTCCTCTTACCTGAGTTTTTATAAATCGCATCTATCTGCAACTATTACAAAAACAACATTTTTACTACATTATTGTTTTTCATACGTCATTTGGTATTACCGTTATGACAGTGACACGAGTAAACTGCAAAACAATACATTTAAATTATCTATTCCACTTAACGAGAAGTAAATATTTTGTTTGGCGGGTAATGGCAATCAGTTCTTACTTCAGAAAGATTCTTGGAATCGTGTCTTGGTGACCCCAGACCTTGTTTTTGGATTGAAAACTGAGAAATATCTACAGTTTTGATAACGATGTATACAGAAGAGGTTATCAAATCCTTGACTTGCTAATCTCACAGACGAAGCAGAAACTACATAATTTACTGCTGTTTTTTTAGTGGGTCGTTCAAAGTAGTAAAAAGTCATTTTAAAGGTGAAATATTCCAGAATAATGGAAGATTAAAAAATGTGTAGAAGTTCTGCTTAGGTTAATTTGAGGGTTTGAACTAAGGGTTAATAGAATTCAATAAAAGATAAACAGTATTTAATTAGATTTAAATAATTATTGGCAAAAAAAGCAGTAATGTAATAATGGCCGCCACCACAATTCCATCAGACATACCGCATAGTTTCAAAAAACATTTGTTTTATATTAACCTCACACATTTTGACAGCCTCCGTGGTCGAGGGGCAAGGCTCTGGACTAGCGATCCGGAGGTGGTGAGATCAAATCCTGGCGTGCGCAAATAAATGTTATTTGGTTGATTTGTGTTTTCACTACTGAATCATTTAAAATAACTAGTGGTCGCCCAATGGTCAAAATTAATTGTTTAATGTGTAATGTTTTTTTTATTGATTTAATGTATTTTTTATGCATAATTTAAAAAAAATATTAGCATTCTGCACTCCTTCTCTATATAAACTATAAGTCTGCAAAATTTCATACTCCTCCGTCTGCGCGATTTCCGTAAAAAGGGGTACAAAGTTTTTACTTCACGTATTACTATATTGATGATGATGATGATGATGATTGATGATTGATGATTGATGATTGATGATTGATGATGATGATATAAGGTATATTTGAGGCATGTTCCGGCAATGGAAGATACCCTAAGTTTGCCCTGGTGAAAGACCACCATTCAGAACTGAAACGTTGCTTGAAACGGCTTTAGCCGAGCCTCAACAGATCTGAATAGCCAGGTATTTCATTCCTCTTCCCCATCTCTTTCCACTCCCCACTTCAGCCTCACAACATACCCCGTTTGGGGATTCCAAAGTCTCACTGACTCCAGACGGGAGCGGTTGGGACTCTTTGATTTATTCACATAAAACAAACAAGCCTTAAGGAAAATAATTTCCCTCATGGTCTGTCATCTTAGGGGATGCTGTTTGGATGGTATTTTAAGGAAATGAAGGAGAGAAAGTTCTGGGAAGGAAAAATTATGAGGAGTGGGTAGGAATCTAGTGGTTTGTGTGACCAGAAGTGACTTTGAGGTTACCTGGAATGCACAATCTCTATGCTACCATCATAGCTAAGCGTTTAAGTTTTTTTGCAATTATTATTGTATAATAAATTGTAAATTACTAAAAAAATATTTTTCTTTGAAAATGTTTGAAAGCACAGTAGAAAAAAGATTTTTGAAATACATTGTTATGATTAAAATTATCTAAGTCATTTTCCATTCATTAACTTTTTTCTCAGAAAAACTCATTGCAAATCGAACCACCTCTGTCAGTGTCTTCCAGGAATGGAAATTATTATTCGTCTCATGTGTATATAATTTTAATATGATAATACTGCAGTTTAATTACTCGAAGCGAAGCAATCAGTCCTCATTCGTGTCCTAAATATTCGAAAGATTAACGTCTATTATTTACACATTTTATTCGATCTGCAGTGCAAATACTTGGCCAATCACGAAATTAAAAGTGTGCAAAAAAAAGTTTGCTTTTTTGCCAAATTTTAAGTTGATATTACAAAGTTTATCAATTTTGCTACAAAAAGTTTGTTTTGCTTAGCATTTTTCTATTAGTGAAATTAAGCCAGAATTTTCTCCAATGGTTCAAGGTACGAATGTTTTAATTATACCAATATATACATTCATTTTTTTTTCTAATGAACGTTTCAATAATTGATCTTGATGGAAATTTGCTGAAGGGAGTGTTATATGGCGTTTTACAACTTAATAATTGTAGTGAATTAAAACAATTATTAACTAAATTACACGCAACATATACAAATTTTAATTGAATTTTTTATATATCTATTCTAAAAATCACGCGATAAAGGTTTTTCAGGGGTTATTTCAACTAATCGACAAGCTGTTGTTAATGGAAGTACTTGACTAACTTTTTCCAGTGATTCCTGACAATAGGTGGAGTAAAAAAATTGAATGAAGTTTTGGTGACAATTTTGATGTTTTTTGTTGTAGTTCATCAAATTAAACCAAAAAATAATCCAATGTTATAATAATAATAACAATAATCTTTTTAGACTAATCTTTTTTTTACATGAGTTCCACACAGGAGGCCCTGAAGAAAATAATTTCCCAAAGCGCCTATGTTATCTTTGGGGGTGCTGTGTGGAGGGTTTTTTTTAGGAAAGGAAGGGGAAGAGAGTTCTGGGAAGGAAAAGGGTTTAAGGGGTGGGTAGGAATCTGGGGTTCAGTCCTGGTCATCCACCTCCAAGATCTAGACAAACCTCACCCCATGAACCCGGGCACCTCTGCTAAATCACCAAACGTAGCGAACCACTTGGGGTGACCTATGGCAGAGGTGTTGGTTATCCAAAAAAGGTTCCCGGGGCGGCGGTACCCATTCCCGCCTTCCAAATTGAATCTTTACCATAACTGCGCAATATCTACTGAATTTTTAATGTTTTTAATTTAAAAAAAAAAACACGAAATATGTCACCGGAAACATGCTTAATATGAATATTTTTTATGTTTCCCTTACTACTGTAAAAGATTGCGTTTTGCGTTCGGGGCGATGGAAAATGCTACATTGAAAATTTTAAAAGAAAATACTCGGTTATAATGATGAAATTATTTTTATAACAGTCCTGATGTACGGTGAGTGATGGTACGGAGGTACTGAAACCAGTAGACAGTATATCAATAAAGTAACTTAAAACAAAGTATTGTCGATAATTTATTTAAAATGTCAAGTCACAATGTGTTCGCTTCTTTTGAAAAAAAAAATCTAAATTTACTTTCGTTGTATGAGATCACGGCCCCGAATGGACATATTTGACTTTTATGATCATTAAGGTGAATCAAAAGATTTTTCTAAAATATATTCATGTTAATCGTGTCCAGTGATTTTGAAAGTTTACCATATTTTATACTTAACAAAATATTTTTTACTTTATATCAAATATTTTACAACTGCTTGTACTTTGTACTTTTAAAGTATGTCAAGAACGTCCCTTACAGATTTTTGTCGATATCAACATTGTATACATAACATCATGATTATTGATGAAATGAATGCGATAACGAAATGAACATGAATCAACGGAATTAAACATTTTCTTTATCTAGAAAAGGCAGATACAAATTATGTTTTAAATATAGCAGGAGAGACCGCAGATTGTACTTATTTAGAAGAAACAAGACAAATAATAATAACAAAATAACACGGTTCGTAAAGTACCAACACATTAAATGTGAAGCAAAATGTCATATCTGGACTACGTTATAACGTTATAACAGAAATATTTGTATCACGTTATAACAGAAATATTTGTTTCTTGAACAAAGTAAGGGCATCCGACCTTTTGAGAAGGCCTCGTTAAATATTTTCGTAGGATAACAAAAAACCTCACATGTGACGAAAAAACTCCATTTGTAAAACAAGACGTAAGACAAAGGCCTTTTACATGGATTACAGATGTATTTGTCATCAAACAAGCAAAATATAACATTTAGGTATCTAAAGAAAATATTTTTAAAAAACTTGTCGAAATAGAATAACGAATGACCATTTTCATAGATAAAAGAGACAAAGTAGATGGGCCATGATCCGTTATTAATCCGTCGCCAACATCGCTCAATCTTCTACTCTACGCAGTAGCGGTTTTTTCATGGCTCGGCGATGATAGTCGGCAGGTTTCCATAAAATTTCTCCCTTTACTTTTATTTTCTATGTCTATTTGGTGCATTTGTTGATAGTTGATTGATGATTCCATTGATTGTTGTTATATTGATTGACGTTTCCATGGATTGTTGATTTCGTTGAATGTTGCATATTGATTGATGATTCGATTGATTGTTGAATTCATTGAAAGCTGTTAAGTTGATTGATATTACATCGATTGCTGTTATGTGTATTGATTATTATTAAATTGATTGATAATTCCATTGGTTGTTGTTAAATTGAATGTTGTTTACATTGAATGTTGTTACATTGATTGAAGATATCTTTAGTTGATATGATTCCATCGATTGTTCTATGATTCCGTCGATTATTGCCATATTGATTGTTGATTCATTGTTATATTGCTGAATGATATCATCGATTATTGTTGATTATTGTTACATTGATTGAGGAGTCATTGGTTATTATTACATTGATTGACGACTCCATTGATTATTTTTATATTGATTAATGGATTCTATTGGTTTTTGTTATATTGATTGATATTTAATGTATGTTTCAGGTCGGTCATGAGAGATCTCGCGCTGCCACTGATAGTCCCCTATAACGATCACGTTATCATAACGACTACGCTCATCATTTCGACAATCCTTCTTCATTTTTGTACGAAAGGTAAGACAATTTAATGATTCATTAAATCATATCCTTGAATTAAAAAGAACCTCGAAAAAGAAATAAGCGCTTATTATAGTCAGATAGGAAAAACGCAAACTAGGGGGAGACGAAAACCTATTGGGTGAACGCATAATATTACCTGCAAGTCATTACAAGCTCAACAAATATAAACTTTAGTATCTTTAACGCACTCAAGATATATTTTGGCACCCAAAATTTGAAACTTATTTTTTTAACATTAGCTCCACACGGGAGGCCCTGAGGGAAAAAAATACGTCTATGTCACTTTGGGGATGCTATGTGGAGGACCTTTTTAGGGAAAGGAAGTAGAGGACGTTCTGGGAATGAAAAAGGTATGAGGGGTGGTTAGGAATCTGAATTAAAATGTGTCCAGGAGTGACGGACGTGTGAAACCATCCCTCCCACTGCAGTTAAAGACGATAGGTGAAGAGAGTCCGGTTAGAAAGGTCAAAAGGTCTCTCTGAACTAGCCTTTCCCGGTCCGGCCCGCAACAGTAGGTGGGGAAATGCATCCGCCGCGAAGACCTAGGCAAACCTCACCCTATGAACCTGGGCACCAGTGGCGGTCCGTGAGTTTTCAACGAGCTAGAGTGCTAAGATAGAAAAATACGACCTTATATGTTGTTGTAGCTGAAAATGAATTTTTTTTTTTTTAAATTTCGATATATGTATGAAAATTTTCAGGATGTACTGAAATTTGCATGCGCCGCATCCACATTTCAGTATATCTTCATACAAAAAGATAAGATAACCTTTGCCTTTTGCGTGCAAATGTCAGTGGTTCAAGAAATTTACAAAAGATTAAAATGTTTCTTTCTGCTGTTTGATCGAGGCTCAGTGAGTTGTTAGAATTGCGGAAGATTATTCTATAAATCCCAGCAAACTAAATAATAAATAGATATTTTATACATCTGCTAATGCATCCAATCGAATACCCCTAGAAAATTTACTTTTTTGTTTGGTGTTTTTTGAAGTCATGTGCCAATAAGCCACAAACAATTATTAGTGAGGAAACCGGGCTGAGTTTAGTCCATACAAGCGTATTCCTCAATTTCCCCCTCTGCATTTTGACAGTACTGCAAATATTTTTTAATCCATACTTAATATTATAAATGCGAAACTGCTCGAGTTTGTTTGCTACGCTTTCACGCATTAACCAATAAAAATTCTTTCACCAATATAAAGCCAAATTATATGCGAAGATTATAGGCTGTATATGATGGTAAGCTCTGGCGTTATGAAATTATAAATATTATGTTTTGGAATAAATGTCAGATTCCTAAATTAAAAATATAATTCGTAACGATTATAAATACTGAATAACAAATAGTGTAATTTTTCCAAATATTTAAATAAAAATAAACATCCGAAATGTTTGTAAGCGTATAAATTCCGAACGAATGAACAAAATTGGATAATTCTTTTTTTCTTTGAGCTATATAGCATTATGAAATTTAGGTGGCAGGCGAAATGTTTGAAAACTGAATGTAAGAGAATGAATGTATGGAATGCGGGAGGGGTGGGGTGGGGTTGGGGGGGAAGGGGGGATAATTGATAAGTGCAAGCACTACAGTAATTTCCCGTAATACCATGCGAGTGATGCCGCGGGGAAAAGCTAGTATAATATATATATTGACGACTACCGTGTCGGTACGTTTTGCCTTTTTTGATAAGTTACTTCTTAGAGAAGTTAGAACCCTCCAAACATTTTTAAAATTGCCTGGTTTGAAGAACATTATTAGACGTTCAGTATACAAACTAGACAACGTGTTTTTTAAAATAGCAAAACGTAAAGACGTACAGAATGTTTTTTTTTATATAGTTAGTAAAAAAATCTTAAGAATTGGTTCAGTTTTAGAGGAGAAAAAAGGGAACATAAAACCTCGATTTTGATGATTTTAAGCATTATCAGCCTGAGGTGCAATTGTCCTTTTCACTCAATATTCGGGTAAGTAAGTAAGGGTGACAGTGATAGCAACAGATTGGTAAAATAAATATTGTTCAACTTTCTCGGCGACCGGGTTTTCTCTTAAGGCGCATATCCAACGTATCTTCACCACAACCGAATCACAATAAATTATGCAACGTTGCCATCAAATTTCATCAAAGGAGCAAGAGTTTGAAAGGATAGTCGCGGTGCGCCTTTATCTGACATTTTATTTCATGCATAATCGATTATTTCAGTTGGGATATTTTTTTTAATGATTTTTCCGATAAATAATGTGATTATTACAAAAAAACTAGATCCGGCGCTCTTATTGGAACACCTTGTATAACTAACCGGATGTAAAGTGTGAAGGCTAGCCCAATAATAGCGGAAAAAATAAATTATTTAATTTTTGTCTGGTTTTTCCGTTGCTTCGTTTAGTAGTCACGGAATGCTACACGAAGTAAAGCATACGTTATTGTTGGGAAAACTTATTGAAATATTATGTTTGTGTTCCAAATGCGTGTGTATGTAATGCTATTTGTGTTGTGTTTTTTAGGCAGTGTAGAGCGCTCTGCTGAGTGGTCCCTCAGCGCGAGGTTGGGGCGCTCCGCGCGCGGCCCCCCGGCCCCCCTCGCCGGACCGCCCCCCCGCTGTTAGCAGGTACTTCATAACCTTACCTCACCGACGTAACCTCACGTCACGTTCAGACTAACCTAACACAACCTCAGCCAACCATAACTCTTAGCTGCTCATAACATTGACCTCACCCTACTCTAACTTAACTTCTCATCAACCCAAAATAAACTCACTAATAATTAACTTCTTACCGACCCAACACAACCTTAACCAACCTTACTTAACTTATCACTTACTTAATATTATAACCTCACCGAACTTTAACTTCTCACCGACCTAACACGACTTCATCCAATTGTATCTCTTCTCACCGACATAACCTCAACTAATTTTCAGACTAACCTAGCATAACCTCGCCCAATTTTAACTTAACTTTGACATAACTTATTCTTACCTGTCCTTCTCATCTAACTCACAACCCCACTTCACATCACCCTTATCTCACTGACGTAGTCACCTCACTTTCAGACTAACCTAACCTAACCCAACTCTTACTTAATTTAACCTAAACTGTCATTTTTATATGAATACCATATATTAGTAGCGTCTGCCCGGAATCAGGGAGAATAATATGGCATCTTATGTGAACTCACCCTGAACTAATCGAACCTTCGCAAACTACAATAAAATAACCTAAGTCCTTTTCTACTACATAACGGATTAATTTATCTTAATCCAAGATTAAACCAAAAATGCCGTGCAAAAATGTGAATGTATTATATAAAACCTCCTCAAGCTGAATAAAAATTTTGTGCTGTCGATTATGCGCGAAAATATCAAAGTGGTTTTTCGAAATCACCTATTTTTCGTTTTCGATGCAATTTAAAAAAAATGCTAAGAATCATAAAAATATTGAATTTTTCATTTGTGTTTTGGCTCGGAAACCTTTAGTTCTTAATGATTTAACTATGTATTGAAAAACCTTGACTGCATTTTTCACAGGATAAAATTTAAAAGGTACTTCATACACAGTTGCATAGTATGTATAAAGTGACCTTTTGATATGCACGTGAAGGATGAAAACTTGCGTGCCAACTTTCACATGAAAATCCTTCACTTGATTCTATCGTAAGTGTCTCTTTCCACTCAACGGATTTATACTAAACATTCAAACTAACCAGAATTATTTGATTTATTGATGTTTTTTTAATGGGGATAAAGAGAATACCTTTAGACTTTGTGGCATTCAATCATGTGTAGTTTTGAGGATAACTAGAAAATAATACTACAAAAAATTGTCACTTGTGACAGTTCAATATCCTCTTTCAGAGGCAAATGTCAATGCGGCCTTTTGAATTTCAGGAAGACTCCTACCCGGACTAGTCCTGTCCCTTTCCCTCATTCTCTCCCTCCCCTTACAACCTCCATACATCTTCCGCACATCCTCCATACAACTTCCTTCTACTGTAGACATTCAGCCAATTGTCAGCCCTCGTATGAATGAACGCACGAAAATGAAAGGAGACATTTCATTTGAAGTCGAGGGGTGGAATTAAAGGCTGAATAAAGGACAAGAAGTTTGCTGAGGCTAGAAATCTGAGTGAATAATGTTAATATGATACACACAATAATATTACTTTGTAATGTAGCAGTATAAATAATATCTCATTATATCGAGGGGAGCTTAATATGTCACGAAAGCTTTTATTGCGTCGACATTTCAAATTACGCTTTCCAGCTCAACAACCCGACATACCGGGAGGTAGAGTCATATTAACAAATATTTAAAATAGTCAGAAGATAAATTTTGTTTTCCAGCATTAAGAGAATGTTTTAAATTCATTTCCTTAACAGTTACGACAGACATTAACATAGGAACGCTAGTTACTGGTTAAGCACCACGATACATTTTATTAATTTATTTTTGTTTTGGATAAATTACTTGACATTTTTTAATTTCTTTGTCCAAAGGCAATGCCAACCATTGAATAAATGCAACGCCATCAATTTTGCATTTTAGCAAACACTAAACAGTTTAGTGGTCTTCAAATACACAAGAGGAATAAAACACAATCCTTGAGGAATTAAAAAATGTATGGACTGTAATATTTATATTGGGGCTATTTACACACTGATCCGGCTCGAAGGACCAAAAAACATAAAACTTCCTTCAAGCCAGATTTTGATGTAATTTATAAATAACAATCAAAATAAATAATATTATGTAAACGGTGCTTAACCAGATGCGCCGATTAAATTAACAATCTGGAACTGCTCGTGACACGGCATGATCAAAGACTGACAAGTATCAGTAATATTTTGATCAAGGCTTTAAACTTTAACCTATGATGTCTATTAATTTTGAAATATGCTTTTGGCTGAGAATATACTGACTGTAACAGTTGATATTGACAGTTACAAGCGGTTCACGAATTTCTAAGGGTTTTTTTTTATGAGAACTGCAGATTTATGCAGAGATACACAGATTTACAGCATCTACTGACTACAAAATAGTGTTGAATGAATTGTTATAGTATAAATCTGAAGACAGAGAGTGGAAACTGGGCTACGGTTGTGCGTTTAATAAGAGGATGAATTATTTGGAAATCTTATTACAGTAGAATTCCATTGTAATATGACGTTCTTATGGATTAAAACTCCTTTAAAAGTTTCATAGACTCTTTTACCAATGATCGGACTGGTTTCAGTTTATGACAGACATCATCAGACTGGTACTGGTACAATTTGAATTAAATTAACATGCGGAATGAGTTTAATTGGCTCGATACAATACCATATTGAACATTTACGACTTATTTCGTTTTATTGTTGGCGGAACGGTTTTATTACACTGGAATATCCCATCGGCTTTTTTTTGTGTACCTACAATAAAGATAATACAATTAAACAAGTTTAAACTTTTTTCCACTCAATCTATTTCTGACCGTAACCGGTTTCAGCCTATTGAGGCCATCTTCAGACTGGTACAAATATTTATTAAACAATGGTTTGTATACGTAAAATTTGGGGGAGGGGGATTGGCAGGGGTGGTGTATGAGGATTTTATTCATTATTAACAGTAAAATGGGTTAATAATTCATGTAAAGTACTCCTCAATTTTATTTTTTTTTACATGAGCTCCACACAGGAGGCCCTGAGAAAAATAATTTCCCTCAGGGCCTATGTCATCTTTGGGGATGCCGTGTGGAGGTTTTTTTGGAAAGGAAGGAGAGGAGAGTTCTGGGAAGGAAAAGGGTTTAAGGGGTGGGTTGAAATCTGGGGTTCAGTGTCCTGGTCATCCACCTAGACAAACCTCCCCCCATGAACCCGGGCACCCCTGCTAAATCACCAAACGTAGCGGACCATTTGGGGTGACCTTCGGCAGAGGTGTTGGTTATCCAATAAAAGTTCCCGGGGCGGCGGTACCCATTCCCGCCTCCCAAATTGAAAATAAATAAATATTAAAGTGATGTGTAAACCCGAGGAATCCTAAAGTGATGCCTAATAATCAAATAACTGTAATAAACTCGACGTAGCAACAAATATGGAAAAAATCCATCGTTTATGAAATTTGAATGAAATCCTTGAATACCCCCCCTGTTAACCCCCTTACCCCAAATTTTAGGTATGTCAACCAAAGTTCAAATATTTGCCAATCTGAAGATGGCCTTAAAATTCTGAAACCGGTTACGGTCAGAAATAAATTAAGTGGAAAAAGTTTGAAATTGTTTTAACAAATTATTTTAATGGAATTCCACCAGGGAGGTATTAGTATCAAAAATGGAAATATTACAATAAAGGTGTTTTAATTCATGAAGGATATTCATCGTAATAATTATGTACTAACAGTATTTCCCAATGATGATGCAGGCTGTCTGCTGGCTAGGAGTCCATTAGACAATGTCCGAGTGCTCATCGATAAGCGAGGAAGAAAGGTGCGCGTTCCGTCCTTTCACCCGAGAGTCACTCGCCGCCATCGAGATCCGGATTGCAGAAGAGGAAGCCAAGCAGAAGGAACTCGACAAAAAAAGAGCAGAGGGAGAGGTAACCGTCACTTTTACACTTACTTGTTTATATATAGATATGTAATATTTATAGTTAAAGTTAATTAAAATTCTTAGAACTAATTTTAATTAAAAAACAAATCTAATGAAAACAAATAACTTTGTGTACACCACTATTTAATTAACAATATCAACATGTTTCGAAAACTATGTTTTCTTCGTCAGGATAATAAGTTAAGACGATTTTGTGCACTTGTTATCCTGACGAAGAAAACATGGTTTTCGAAACATGTTGATATTGTTAATTAAATAGTGGTGTACACAGAGTTATTTGTTTTCATTAAATTAATAATGACGCCACAAAGTGAATTTGCGAATTTTGAAGATAAAACAAATCAATTAAATAAAGTTACTACGCTAGTCTCACACGAACACTATACTCTCATAATATATGTGGGCGTGGCCTGTTTGAGAGTAGAGCGCTCGTGTGAGACTGGCGTAATGAGATTATTAAATTTGATTTGCTTTGAATAAAAAAAATTGTGTGTAGATCAACGAATACCTTAAATATATTATGGTATAACACATATTTGCTAAAAATTACAGACTTTGGCGTAATAACTGTATAAAATGTTATCTCTCTTTGAAATATGCTAAAAAATTACTGTTTCATGAGATCATGAGAATATGCAATTAAGTGTAATCCGACGTACCAAAAGGTTGCAATGTTTTTTAAATACCTCTAAAGAGTTGAAAATATTGTTAATATTTTACTGTGACTTTTGTGAAAGTTTTACAAATGTTCTAATTAAAGCGAATACAAATTCCCATCGAATGAAAATAATAACATACAAATGGAATAAATACGAAAAAATGATTGTCAACATCATCACATTTCTAAGATTTTTAAATTTATTGAATTTAAACCCTATTTTACTAAATTGAATAAAGTATTTTAGTCTTTTTTGTATTTCTTGGGTATTAACTATTTAACAATTTCTAGACATTTAATGAGTTTTAATTATCAATGTATATTTGTTACTTAAATTAAAATTCAAACTTAAAGTAAAAAGAAAATATTTTAAAGTCTTTGAGATTAGTACTTCTACATGGGATTGTATTGGTTAAACCTTTAACAGTTACGAGAATCTCTAAAACTAAGTGAATAATGCTAAATACAAGTATTTTCAGATAAGCAATAAATTGAAAACTTCACCAGGCACCAAGTAAAATTATTTAAAAACTATGTAAAGTGTAAACTATCTCACCAGAGTTTCAGTTGTCTGGAACAATTTACACGAATCTTTCACCACTGTACAAAAGATTCCCGAAACCCATAAGCATGTTTTTTTAAACCTCTCACACCGATTGCACCGATCTCCAAGGGATGGACACTTAGTGGAATGTGCGCAAGGCACAGTCCAGCCATACAAACATGAACAACAACTACTGTAATATATGTGAATTCCAGCAACACTTTATTGAGCACAGTGGGCAGCAAACTCATTCACAAATTGGTAACAAATGCAACAATATTTTAATGTAACGGAAGCCAATGCCCTAATAATTCTTTGATTTAGGTTGAATTGATGATATTCCAATATAAATATCAAGCCTTTTCGACCTATATCCTTTGTGTGATCTTTTAATTAACCAATTTGTGTCTTTCTTGCTGATATTATTTTTTTTTCTGTAGTTTTTATACTGTTTCTTCTTTCCAGCAATTTATTTTTTACTATACGTAGTTGTTTTCTTTCTTTCTTCTTCTGTCTATATTTTATGTAAACCTTTCGTATTTCCACCAATTGCAGACCGGTTTTGGGCGGAAGAAAAAGAAAAAAGAAGTAAGAACTGTTCGTTTGTCCCAAGTATCCCATTATCTCCTCAAGTTCGTTTTTTCTTAGATTTTGTTAAAAGCCGCCGATATGAGTAATCGCAGTTATCGCCAATTAGTTAGTGCTCCAAATCCATTGAAACATTTCAAATTTAGTAAAAGATTTATCTTATTTCATTGGCTATCTTTCCATGGACTTAATTGACCTCTAGAAAACAATTAGCGATAGCTTCCTCTGATGCTTAGAATTAAGCATTGCATTCCTAGTAAGTATGACACGCTTTTCTGCCATTTACGCTACTTAAGTTTAGCTGGAGTTACTTCTGTACAATATAGTTATTGTATCGCCCCTGTTGTTTCTTTTAATATTCAAAAGTCCTCTTCCAAGTATCTATTCAAAATTTCTTACAGTTTCAACACAGAACACAGCTAAACTTGAGGCATGGCGACAGGCCAAAGCCACGAGCTTTCAAACAAATATCTCATCTAGTTCCCATCTCCTCGGAGGTGAAATTGATTTTGCATTTTATCTTAAGTCGGAGCCAAGAATAGCAGAATGGTACAATAGTGGAACTACTGCAGTATTTTAAGATTTTTACCTATCATTTAGAACTTAATACGATGCTGAAAATGGAATCATAGATGTATCATTATCTTAGAACATCATTCATATAAAACTAGCATCTCAATATCAAGTCTCTTCCAAATGCTTTTTTTATATGACGTTAATAACCCAACTAAATGCAGTTCATTTAAAAGAGAATAAAAATATTTAAAAATAAATAAATAAAGTTACTCTTCCTTCCCATTATTTTGATATTATTTAAACTACACAAGACTCTATACTTTGCTTTAAAACAGATGCAAATTCTATTAACTCAAAAACAATTTGATGGATTAATTTTATTAATTTGCCGTATTATTATTGAACTGGTTACCAATTGTTTGTGTAATACATTATATCACATTGCATTGTATTGATCAGATAACATACTTGCAAGCACAGATCAACCGTTACGAGAACACTTCACCTGTCCATTAATTCATGCCATCAAACTGCACATAGAGAAGTCTGTAGATCGAGTAGAGTTACTTTGATAGAAGGAAGGTAAAGTTTGCTGATACATGCACGATCACATAGATACTTGATTCAACCTACAGTAGGTGGTAGGTGTGTGCCATTCCATCTATTTGCATTCAAATAAGCCGCATTGTACATCTTTTCTAAATTGAAAAACGTGAGACTAATCTAAACCAAACGTTCAAACTTAATGAATATCTATTATTCTAATTTTCAGTATTGAAACCAGATAAACATCTAAGGTTTTCCACTTATCGACTGACACAGTATTCAAATTATTGATTCTGATCACTGCGATAAGAAACGCCTTTATTTATTTTCAGTAGATGGCACGAAAAAACAACATCTTATTATTTCATTTGGACCAACAACTAATATATCTACAGTAATGATTGCACTAATTCAAATAACATATACCACTATAGCATGACATTTTTAAACACATTTTGCAGAGGATTCTTTTCAGGAGTAATTATTTATAAACACAATTTTTTTTAAATACTGATTAATATGAACGAATTTTAGATCTAAGTAAGTACAAACTCTTTTTATATTATTTATGATGAACTGCCTACCTGCCGAGGTACAAAGTTTGTGCACTTTTTGCTTAGTTTGATAAACTTTTCCGAAACTTTTATTCAAGAATTCAAGCACTTGTGTAAACTTTTGTACTTGCTTTCTAAACCTCTACCAAAATATTCAATTATGCCGGAAATCGCTGCCACATTTTCCAATATAATAAAAGATTTACATTGCTTTATGCTTTTATTTTACATTAGCCATAGAACCATTCTAAGAATTTTGATACTTTAAGATTTTTTATAATTCGGACATTTAGAAATAAAACTGACATCTTCACTTTCAGACCACAAAACATAACCAAAACCCTTTCATGAGTTTCACTAGCTTGCCACCTAGATCTTTAAAACGACTGTTTTGAGAACAAATTAACGTTTTGTGGAATTTGGGAAGCGAAACTGCAATTGCGGAATTGATTACAGAGGTATGGAGAAAACCTAGGTGATGAATTCAACATTTCAGATAACACTAATTGTGTCCAAGATGCACCGTATAACGAGTTTGATCTCAAAATGATGTCTTGGTTTTGATGGCGAACCCTTGAAAGATGACGATAGATAAGTGATAAATTTTCTTCTTTAAAGTTAATGCTTTCTTGATTGTGTTGAATCATTAAAAAATGTGATTTCTTTATAAAATTTCCAGTGATTTGAAATCATTTTGTTTGTTTTTATGTGAGATCTTCTGATAAATAGCCGAAAACATTATTATTAAGAACAATGAATGAAATTGTGAAAGTATAAAACAATTATTGTTGCAGATCATATCAACCAAAGAAAATATATGAAGTAGTATGAAGAATTTGTTTATTCGATGGACAATTCTCTATGAAAGAACTTTATCGAAAATATTGATGATTTTGTTTGTTTTTTTAGAGAGGTCTTTTGATAAATATTAGGAACGGATAAAAGTATGCAAAATGATATTTTAAATTGCTGTGAAAGGAGTATAATAAAACAATTACTTTTGCAGATCTACCATAACAACCAAAGAAAACTATATGAAGTAGTGTATGCAGAATTTGTTTGTTTAATGGACATCTGTGAAAGAACTGTACCAAAATAATTAAAATAACTCTTGATGAGACTGAGACCATACAAATATATGGAAGATATGATTTGAAAGAATGTGTCTACACGTTTGTATGTTTTAAAAGTACAAGTCATTGATTTTCGGTGACCTTAATTTGGAAGGTGATTTTTGGACCTTAATTCAAAAGTTGATTTTGAACTGACGAAGTTGTTTCAGATTAAAACTCATGAATCAATAAGGTGGTACCTAATCTTTTTTCAATGTAACTTCAATTCACACTTGGGTTGATTGCCAAAGAATCCAATTGTTTGCTGATCAAGTAGGTAATATATTGATTCCTTTTCAGTTTTTTAATCAATTCACTATGATAATTGATCTATTCGTATGATTCGATGGTCAAATATCATCAATAAATGCACGTGATTTTTTATCAATTTTAAGCAATTGGATCACGAATGCTTTTTGGCTAGTGAGACGGAATTATCATTTGACTTTTGATGATCAGACTTCATCACTTCACTTGAGTTGATCAGATTTCATCACCTCATTGAGTTGATGATAAGATTTCATCATTAAACTTAAGTTGATGATGATATTAAGTCATTTTATATGAGGTGATGATAAAATTTTATCAATTTATTAGGATTACTTAGTCAATGATTGGATTTCGCCAATCCATGTGAATTGTTAATCAGATTTTATCACACTTCCCTTGAGGTGGTGATCAAATTTCACCACTCCTATTAAATTTGATCACACTTCAGACTTTAGATGATCAGACTTCATCACTTCGTATAAGGTGGCGATAAGATTCCGTCGCTTAGATGAGTTGATGAATTGCCGTCAAAATAGTTGAGGTGATGTTCAGATTTCATCACTTCACTTGGGGTGATGATCAAATTTCACCGGTTCACTTGAATTGATGATTTAGTATCACGAGGGGCATCATCCTTCCCCACCAGATAGTGCAGATAGGAGCTAACCCGCCCCGGCTGTCGCTTGGTTGCAGGTCCGCTATGAAGATGAAGACGAGGACGAGGGCCCGCAGCCGGACCCGACGCTGGAGCAGGGCGTGCCGGTGCCGGTGCGCATGCAAGGGGGGTTCCCCTCCGAGCTCTCCTCCACGCCTCTCGAGGACATCGATTCCTACTACCACAATCAGAAGGTAACAAACCAACCACCACTTATCACTCTTCAAATATATTATTTTAATCGTTGTTCATCGCACTGAAAAGTTTCCGGGGTTCTGTCAGCGGGTTCTGGTAAATCTTGGATAATGGACAATGCTAAACTGCCTCCTCAATTGGATGGTCAGATTTCAGCAGACTTTCCTTGAAGATCAAATTTTATCATTTCCAAGTGCGCTTGATCAGATTTCATCACACTTGGGTGATGAAATCTGATCAAGAGTGAACACTTGGGTACAATTTAAGCTGGAACGTGTAAATAGCTCCAAACAGAGCGGTTTTTCTTTCCCTAGAAGTAATTTTACCTCACAAAATGCGATTAGAAATTGCCTAAATTTATGTAGAAACTAGCTAACCTTAAAGTGATACCTTCCTGCAAATAGTAAGGCTCGTAAACGACTATGTAGGAGGCAGACCAATCCATCAAAACAGTGGGCACCTTAACAATGGTCAAGTAAATCCGGATCTCAAAAAATTAATCACTGAAATATTCCAAGATTTCGTTTGTTTACGGTTCAGACAAATTTAATTTTTCGTTTCAGGCGCAAATGTGAAAATGATGTTTTTAATATTTTTCTTTAGTCGATCAAAAAAGTTACAAGAGAGGCTGTTCCATTTTGTAAGGTAAAGTAAAATAAAAATTGGTTGCATTGTGACATTAAATGACCTTGTAGTCTTTTTTTCATATTAACAAAAAGACTTAGTCGACATTTTTTTGTAAGTACTGCACAAGAGTTCCAATTGCTCATGACAATGGGATGGAGATAGGTAGAAGGAATAGAGGAAGGTGGGGGAAAGTACCTGCCTATTCAGATCTGTTCACCAAACACAGCTAAAGCCATTTCAAACATCATTTCAATTCTGAATGTCGGTTTTTACCAGCGTGGTTCTAAGAGTTCTAAGAGTATCTTCCTTAGAGCCTCTCCTCGCCATGGCATCGACAATAGGTAAAAGTCGTGAGGCTGAAATTAAAGAGACGGGGAAGACGAAGGTGGGGGTTATTCAGATATGGTCACCAAACACAGCTAAAGCCGTTGTAAGCTATTTTTCAATTCTGAATACTGGTCTTTCACCAGAGTGTTACTGAGAGAATCTCCTTTAGAGTCTTATCCCTCGTCAGCGAGACTATGGCATCCCTAGTAGGAGTATTATGTGAAATTGAATGTAATGGGGAGGGGAAGGAGATGGTGGAGAGGAAGGATAGTAGTGCGATATCTTTAATTTATTTATACATACTTATTCTTTGTCACGTAAGGTTTGGTACTTGTGTGGAAATTATAGGATTTGCACACCAAACTTATTTTTTTAAATTATACCAACTAATTTAATCGTATTTTCTGTTTCAGACATTCATAGTAGTGAGCAAAGGAAAGGACATCTTCCGATTTTCGGCCACCGATGCCATGTGGATCCTTGACCCCTTCAATCCCATCCGAAGGGTCGCCATCTACATTCTAGTACACCCTCTCTTCTCCTTATTCATTATCACCACCATCCTTGTCAACTGTATTCTCATGATAATGCCGACGTCACCAACGGTAGAAAGCACAGAGTAAGTACCTTTATAATATACTTAAACCATTTACATAAATTGTACAAAGTTTTTGAATATTTTGCAATCGAGATTATTATAAAAATCATTACATTCAATTTGATCCCCATTGAACTAATTTCCTTTAGGTTTAGTTGATTGAGACCGTATTTCAATAGTTTATTAAACATTTCGTTTGTAAATAACCATTTTGTTTCAAAATTAATTAAATTTGCATAGATCTTAGCGATTCTATGATAAATAATAATCAATGTTACATTCATTTTTTTATTATTAATTTCTGGTTTTTACAAATAATATTAGATTTTTTTATTGGTCTATATAAATAGTTAGGTATAAGGAATATTGAAATCTTTTTTGTAAGGCTTTCAAGGTAGTCAAAATGCGCATTCAAAAACTTTTATCCATAAAATATGTTGTTGATTTTGATAAATAATTTGTATTTTTTACGTTACACTTTATTTTATTTGTAAATAATGTTACTTTCAGATGAAAATTATGTATTTATCTTGTCCAAGGCGTTCTCTACATTACTCAACAGATTATTAAATATATGATAATACATTTCACTATAATATACACAATAATAAGGAATTGTAGTGAGAAATATTTTATATTAAAAAATTAACATTATTGTATAACGAAACGACGATTTTAAAGTTTTATTGTGAATGATATAAAATCGATTTGAAAAATTATTTAAAAAAGCAACAGATGTAAACGGAGAGGCTCTAACATCATTGGACTGAGCATAGTGAGCATAGCGAAGTCCCATTTTAACTCAACTGTTTTGCATTTTATTCGTCTGTAACTTTTCCGTTTTCGAATATTGCTGCTTCCACTATATTATCCAAGAAAGTCTTGCTTTGACTATTGTACAGTTAAGATTCTTTTTTGAAATGTGAAATCATCGTGTTTATTTTTTGGACTATATCATTCGCATTTTTTTTTTAAATATTGTGTCACCTATCTGACTGAAAAAAGTGTGAAAAAATGATTGCCTTCGAGATAGTGACATTCCTTTGGAAAAATTGTAAAATTCCTTGTTTGAAATAATAAAATATAAGAAGAAGAAGATAAAAATAATAAACTTAACGAAAATATGAAAGAGAACAAGACAGAAAAAGATAATTAAAAGGGTAATGAAGTACCTACTACTTCAAATCTTTCGATTTCCGAGGAAATTTTGGTTTCGATTTATTATATAAGAGAAAATTAAATCGATACCTTTTTGGACGTGAGGTCTAATTTGTTCACAGCAGATCTATCTGATAGTATTAATACCCTAGCGTCTGAACGGTTGAAATTTAAGAAGTCAACTTTGAGTAAATCTCCGACGCCGCACTTAATTCCTTAAGCTCCCTTTTTTTAAAATCTAATTATGAGAAAATTTAATAATATTATTATTTAGTTCTGTAAGTAATTTAGTTTTTTATTGTTGCGACAGCTGTTTCGGCCAGTTGCAAACTGTGTACAAATAAAAAAAGATCTACTATTAAGATTCTAGATTCGTCTTTAAATTGAAACGTCTTGGACAAGATGTTGAATATGATTTGTTATAACAATATACTAATAGTCCCCTAGAGGAATTGTGAAACCTTAATATGTATTGTTGAACTTTCCAGAGTAATATTTACTGGGATCTACACATTTGAATCGGCTGTTAAAGTAATGGCGAGAGGTTTTATCCTTCAGCCATTCACTTACCTTAGAGACGCATGGAATTGGCTCGACTTCGTAGTTATAGCTCTAGCGTGAGTAGTAGACTTAGATAGACAAATTACTAAATAGAAAATAATAGACAACAAATACTGTAGCACAACTAATACTGGAAGCTTCTACAACCAATCATTAAAGGGGAAATAATGTATATTTACAAGTCTCAAGCTCATGATACCCTGTTAATTAATATCTCTAATAAACAAAAACTCTCAAAAGGATCTCAGAACACTTTCGAGCATCATTGTGTTTTTTCGTTTCATAATTTCGAACATCATTGGGTCTCAGAACACTTTGGAGCATCATTGCGTTTTTTCGTTTCATCATTTCAAACATTATTTGATCTCAGAATACTTTCGATCATCATTTGTGTTTTTTCGTTTCATAATTTCGATCATCATTGGATTTCAGAACACTTTCGAGCACCATTGTGTTTTTTCGTTTCGTCATTTCGAAAATCATTGGACCTCAGAATACTTTCGAGCCTCATTGTGTTTATTCGTTTCATCATTTCAAACATTATTGACGTAATAACACGATAAGTATCAAGTTTATTTGGAAGCTTTCCGTGTTAGATTTGCTACTGTTTTTGTGAATAGAATATTGAACTGTTTGAATTATTTTCATATGTTTTTATGTTGCTCCAATAATTTTATAAAGTAAAAAAACACATTAATGTTGACCTTTGTTCTGTTTATGATCCAGACCAGTCTGAAGATGCCCGTAACAGGGTGATACCAGTCTGGTCCCAAGTTAATAAGTGCAACCATTAACTGTAATATTCAATGGATTTTTTATAAGTCAAGTTCTCCATTTCGTTTTGATATAAAAATAAAACTTCGAAGTACAATCTTTTAGACAAATTAATATAAAATCTGTTATTGGTTTTTGAGAAATCAAATGTTGCCACTTTGTTTAAATAATACATACGTATTCAACAATTTAATTTTTTTTAATTCAAGGATTTTGGTTATTTTTAAAGACATGTTCCTCATTAATTCATTTGTTTTAAGATGAATTCGGCGGTGCAGCCTTTTTCATACAAAATTAAATTTGGATTTGAGGCCATAATACCCTTCCAAACTAAATGATTATTTTTTTTAATCAAAAGGTATACCAAGTATACGGAAATGTGCATTATAATGTTTGAGTTTTAAATTATGATATATCGGCTATAAAAGAATTCAAATGTGGACGATTTGAGCGGCAATTTTTGTAAGATAAATGAATTATTAAAAAAATAAATTGCAATACCGACTATTTTTATATAATGAAAAATAAAAATTATTAGAAAAAAGTTTCTTCAAATCGGTTGTTTGTGATATGAATTTATGTCCACCAAAATGCTTTTTTAATAATTAAATATTTTATATTTCATCATATTTGTACAGTTAATAGATAATTATTTTTAAACAATCGTCACTCGTAAATAATCGCTAAAGTTGCCTCTAAAATCATCCACATTTGAATTCTTTAATGGTCTATTTAAAATAATTTAAAACACAAATAAATAAAGAAGCACATATCCATACCAGAAATTTGATAAATAAAATAACATTGTTCGATTTAATTTGATATTTTGACCACAAATCCGAATTTAAGTTTTTGATGAAAAAGGCAGCGCAGCCAATCCTTTTTGCATTAACATATTTAATTTTTTGAAATTAGCTACCATTCTTAATTTTAGAAAAAAATATTACTAATTACATTGTATGTAGTGAATTAATTAAAGATTATATTACTGATAAAAGTTCTTAGATACTCAAACAATTAAATAAATAAATAAAAATACTTATTTTTAATTAGTTTGATCCCGGAATAGATTGACATAGATTTGATTGTATATAATTTAAATCTTTAAACTAGTCTAGATCATACAAAATTAAATTGTTCTGTCTTATTAACACTTAAAAATAGATTTATATTTGCAAAAAAATAATAGTAAAATTGACAGATTGTACAGTAAAAATTAATTCATTAAAATCCAAACTTATTGGATAAAAAAATGTTTTCTAGATTATCATTAGTGTATCAAATAAATTGTTTATAAAAAAGATTATATATTTTTAAACATTCTTACTAATCTAAAGGGAAATTTTGTTTGTGTCTCGTTTTTAAAACGTGGTTTGTTTGATCCATTTTTTTGGGTTAATTTGGAATGTTTAAAATATAATCTCTTTTGATTGTTGTAACCCAATATTTAAACGTTGTTCACTTGCAGTTATGTAACAATGGGAATAGACTTGGGAAATCTAGCCGCCCTCAGAACATTCCGAGTGTTGCGAGCCTTGAAAACTGTCGCTATTATTCCGGGTAATTATATTTTGTGCATGTTTGTAGAATTATATTCATAATCTAGTGTCTTAGGCAACATTACTAATCATTCTTAATAATTGACGTCATTATGTCTTTCAAATTTAGGGCCAAATGTTTTTTAGAAATTCAAATGTAATATTGTCGTTAAATCTGCTCATAGGTCACCTCAAGTCGTTCGCTACGTTTGGTGACTTAGCAAGGGTACCCGGGTTCTTGGGGTGAGGTTTGTCCGGGTCTTGGTGGCGGATGCGTCTGCCCACCAGCTGCATGGCAGGCCGGATCGGGAGAGAATGGTTAAGAGAGTCCCTTTGATTTCTCCAGCCGTACTCTCTTGAAACATCGCCTTGCACCGCAGTGGGAGGGCTGGATTCATAAGTCCATCACTCCTAAGCACACCGACCCCCAGATTCCTACCCACTCCTAATACTCGTTTCCCCCAGAACTTCCTCTCCTTTTTTTTCCTAAAATAGGGGCCACCCAAAAATTACGTCACACGAATTTCATGATTTTTGACACCCCCCGTTCCTGTCACACATCGTCACATCTGTGAAACCCCCTCCCCCCTAGTGTGACGTCACATATTTTGCAATTTTGGTAATATTTTTAAGTTTTTCGTTTACTTTTTGCGTTTTAATAATTTAGATTTTTACGTGTGACGTCACAGAGCTGATGACCCTCCCCCCATATCCCTTGTCTCACAATGTCACTTCTTCTCTGCTCCCCTCCCCCCACCCTTAAAGTGTGACGCCATTTATGGAAGGCCCCAAAGACCCTCCACGTATCCCTGAAGACGATACAAGCCCTGAGGGGAATTATTTTCCTCAGGGCCTCCTGTGTGGAGCTAATATTAAAAAAATGGCCAATCAGCGCCAATTTGTTTTTTTTTTCATTTGCAAGGCCCCCGTTATACGCCGATTCTAATAAGCTGAAAAACTTAACAATGTGATACTTGTATTCTGCTGATCATAACTTCTTCACACGGACTTAGAATCGGCTTTTATCGGAGACCATGGCCGTTTGATAACAATGTTACATTTGAAATGCATAAATTCTGGGTCTGACTACCATAATACGAGTGTGTACCTACTACTTATTGACAAGAATTCTAATAAAGGGAATAAAATGGATTCGTCAGATGATATCTTTAATTTATTACTTAAAAAATGCAAAAAAATGTTGCAGGGATAGTTCACAAAAGATTATTCACAAAAAATTTTTTAAAAACTGTTTACATGTAAACTGTATATAATTTTACTCACTATTTCCATGTAAAACGTCTAAAAACGGTGTTAAAAATATACCCATGTTCACGTAATGGAGCTAACGGATTCTGTACCCGAAATATAGCCTGATTTTTTACAATGTTTTTTCTACTTAAGATACCACAAAATCAATCTTATGTACTTAAATTTAATTTAGAATTCACTCTTGGTTTCATTGAATGTAAAAATGGGACATGGTTACAACACACTTTTTTGATCTAAATAATTATATAAAAATATATACAGATTTGACTGATGTATTAAACTGACTAAATGAAGTAAATTAATAAAATTTCAAGATAAAAGTATATAACTCTCCAATTTTCTGTTCTATTCCAAACATAACTATGAAAAATCCAATCAAAGTCGTGGGACTTGACAAAAAATGCAATGTAAAAACTTGGGTGAAAACGCCAATCTACATTAATCTGTAACACTTTTAGGTTTGAAGACCATCGTAGGCGCTGTGATAGAGTCGGTGAAAAATCTGCGGGACGTGATCATCCTGACCATGTTCTCGCTGAGTGTGTTCGCACTGATGGGCTTGCAAATCTACATGGGCGTGCTCACGCAGAAGTGTATCAAGGTGTTCCCCTCGGACGGCTCGTGGGGGGAGCTAGGCCACGAAACGTGGGATAGGTTTAACAAAAATGATTGTAAGTGTACTCACTGCTTTAAAACTACGTTTTTTACAACTAAGTTTGTCATTAAAAACAGTGTCATAAACGTAAGTCCAAAGTTTAAAAAAAAAATTACATAACATCCAATTCAAATATTTTTTGTTTCTTGATCAAGCCGTTTCTATTGATGAAGCACATGATTCAAAACCCCTTCCATTTAGTAATATTAATTATAATTGTGGTTTCATTGAATGCGCGCAGTGACTCGACCATTTTTTAATTTCATCTGTCTGGAAATTTGTTTGTAATATTCCGGTTCCGGTTCAAGATGGTGGCCTTGTTGGATACTATATTTTTATGTCAGAGTTGCGCCAGAGTTATACAACACTCTACCAGAAACTTTAAAGGCCGCGCCAATTGGAAAGTTCAAAATGTATTGTAGGAGATACATAAAACAAGAAAAAATATAGTTTGAAATGATATAATTAATTAGGAAATTGTTAACTTAAATGTACACTTTACTAAAATAAAACTAATAAATAAATAAATAAAAAGTTTGCGTGATCGTTGTTCCTGCTACGAACTGTCAAATCGTAATAATCTAATGACTAAACAAATAATTAAGCGAAGGGCTTGGCATACCGATCGAAATCCATACAGAACATTCTGTCCAAACGGTTATATAAAAATGGCATAGCATTCAAATTTTTCATGATTGTTATTCAGTTTATATTATAATAATAAATTTTTGTTCATCTTGGCCGCCATTTTTGTTTAACCATTTGGCAGAATGTTTTATTGGTATGCCAAGACATCTCTTAGGGTATTTTATTCAGTCATTGGAATAATGAAATTTACGGTACCCAGCAGCCTGAATAGGGTTTGTCACATTTCTTTGGACAAATTGTATAATTCGTCAATTGAAAAATCTTAAATATTATATACCTACCTAGTTTATAATTAAGTAGGTGGGTATTTAAGTACATAATTATAAATCATTTTCAGGGGAAATTTTGGTTTTGATTTATTAAATCAGAGAAAATTAGAAAAATACATTTGTTTACGCGAAATCTACTATTCACAGATGTCAAGCATTGCATAAACTAAATAGCTGGGTTGACATTTTCTTTTTGAATACAGAATACGTACTTAGATGTTGAATAACGCATTGTAAACTTACTATTTGGGTGAAAATGCAATGAAAAATAAAAATAATTTTAAAGATCCAGGGATATCACTATTAATTGCGATATACCAATTATTAACAAAAAAAAATATTATTTTTATTTTTCTTAACATTATTTATTTAATTTTCAGCAAATTGGTACACGAACGAAGCCGGCGATATGCCGCTTTGTGGGAATTCATCTGGTGCTGGGTAAGAGATATTCATTTTTTAAAATTTATATATTAGAAACTATCGCCTTAAAATGTCAAATTAAAATCTACACTGTATTTGATAAACGTAGGTTTGTCCATAAAATTAACCTGAAATCCTCCAAACAAGCCTAACATTGGCATGTTTGGTGTAACTCGACCAGCTCGGGGACAGGGGTCTCTCAGAAGTTGGGCGTCCTGTAGCAGATTCTGCAGATAATGCACAACTGCTAATTCTGTATAAATCACAAGGGTATTTATTTCCCTAATAGGGACACGCTCAATATGCACTTTTTATTACAAAAACACTTAACATCAGTTAGATAATAATGGGAAGTAAGTATTTCAGTTTCCGGAATTGAAAAATAATGAATTTTAATAGTTATTTCGTTAAAATTAAAAACGAATATTCGCTCGGCGACCATTGTCATTGATGTCAAAGTTTTGAGGTTAGTTTTTTTTCTTCTCTTTTTCAATCCAAAATATTAATATATGACCCTAAAATAGGTTCTTAGTTTGGGTAATTAAAAAAAGGAAAAAAAAACTAGCCTAAAAAGCTATTTTAATATTATTATATCAAAACATGGCGTGAAGAAAAGATGTGTAATTGTCTGTTTTTTAATGAAATATCTACTAAAATGCATTATTTTCCAATTTCGGAAAGTGAAATACTTACTTTTAGTTATTATTTAACTGATATTAAGTGTTTCTGAAATAAAAAGTGAATATTAAGCGTGTCCCTATTAGGGAAATATTTACTAAAACGGCAGGCATTCGATAGATTCTCCTACTTCAACAAGTGGATTGAAATCTTTAGAGCACCGCGGCCTCTAGTGAGAATGCTGTGTTCTATAGGAATTTCGTTGGAATATCCCACCAGTCACATAATTCATGTCACTGTTGTGTTACACCACTATTAATCAATAGTTACTAACTTTATTGTGTTGTGTGTTGCAGAATGTGTGCCCCAGGCTACCACTGCCTGCAAGGGTATGGATCCAACCCGAACTACGGATATACCAGCTTCGACTCCTTCGGTTGGGCCTTCCTGTCTGCCTTTCGACTCATGACGCAAGACTACTGGGAAAACTTATATCAATTGGTAATTACCATCTGCTCTCTTTAATTATTCTGATTACTTACCATTTCAAGAAATTGTTATTTTGGTGCAATGAAAGCAGAATTGATTTAAATATGTCAAATAGTTTTTGAATAAAATATCCAGTGATCTATCAAGGGCTAACAAACTTTGGGATTTATAAAAAAGGTTTCTAGAAATGATCAACATTATAAAATGTATTAAACTCGTGTTATATTTGGCTTTGCTAGAACAATAACATTCTCTCGTCTGGAACCCACATTACATATTCATGAACAAGCTATTGGAAGGATACAAAATATTTTTTTACGCTTTCTATGTATGAAAATGGATTTTACAGCAACTTTGTTGAAATATAATATTCTTTGAAATGATTTGAAAACGTTTAAATTTTCAGACTGGGAGATTTTCACTGACTTGGTAATTCTATATAAAATATTATAAATGATGCATTTAATATTCCAGTTTTACTATTTAAAAGCTTTCTCTCATCTGTGTAATGGTAATAAAATTGTAGAATTTTATTAACTATTCCTATTTAAAAGCCTAAAAATGTGGTTGATTGTGATATCAGCACTAATTCGGTTTTGTATGTTCTTAGGTTCTCAGATCAGCGGGTCCGTGGCACATGTTGTTCTTCATAGTTATTATATTTCTGGGATCATTCTACCTCGTGAACTTGATCTTGGCCATCGTCGCCATGTCCTACGACGAGCTGCAGAAGAAGGCAGAAGAAGAAGAGGCGGCCGAAGAAGAAGCTCTAAGGGTCAGTTCTATATCATAAACTATTTTTTTAGACCTGAAAATATATCTCCACCTTGCACAGATTCTGTGGTTTTGTTACTAATTAATAATCCCATCATTTCTGAGAAGTTTGGCTACTATCCGTGGCTCCAGCCTACTGACTTTCTCTTGTATGGTCGAAATGTACCGGGACCGGTTTGGAAGCGATGTGTACATAGCTCCACAATTCTTTGAACTAATTCGTGGATGATATTCGAAAACTAAAATAATAGTTTCTCGATGGTTACCTCCGTCACCGATGGCATAGACTGTTTTATCTCCCGACCTGTGGGACTAACTCGCCAATGGTAATGCCGATGGAAAGAGCTAACCTGTTTTTAATAGAATCACTTCGGTTATTGATATATTTAACATCAACGAAGCAGAATTGAGGCGACAAGCTTTGTTACTGGACAACTGCAATGTTTGCTGTCCTACTAATGGGGGTATTTTGGATTTTGATAAACAGCCATTTCCGATACCTTAATGGTTGTTTATAAATTGTGTAGGGCTTAAAACATGTTTATTAGTAAGACCCTTATTGTTTTTCATGTGTATCTTTTAAAAAAGAATAGACGTATTATGTTGTATTGTTCTTAAGAATAAAGTGATTGAATTATAATGAAATTACGTCATCATTTCAAGGCCGGATTCAGTCCAATTTCGTCTTTTCTCTCACAGTTCCATACCTCACTGCATACACCAGTGATGGTATCAGAACAATGTACTGCTAGCTTCGCTCCTTTGACATTTTTTTTCAATATTATACTGAATTTAGTCCCCTTTAAAGATATGTTTGTGCATTCACCCATCTTTCAATGATCTTATTATTAAATTTCATATATCTCGCGAATGTACTATCCAAATACAAAACTCATCCTTTTGCTTCACTGTCCATACTGTGATCAATGTTTTTGGTATTTTTCCGTCCTAATCAGTTGTTTTAAACCTTTCCAACTTTCAATGACTTTTATAACTTTCCTGTTTCTCGTAAATCTACTTCTCAAATACACAATTTCAACACTTGCTTTAGGTAATATCGATCGTCCAGTTGATTAGACAGACATCACCGATCAATTGTAATTTGTGTTGAGTACACAGTTATATGTAAAAGTGTACCCTCTATCTGGAACAATCAGATTACTCTTGATCATCACCAAATCATTTATAATCCAGAAAAACTTGAAGTGAGTTAAACATAAAATTGATGTTTTCTGGGTTACTAGTCGGAAATTTCAAAATGTAAAACTAAGTACCGGACCGTTATGTTTCTCGGTTTTATTTTGTAGCATATTTAATATGTAAAACACTAATACGATTAAATAATATTTGATTTATGACACTGCTGAAAAGCAGCTACATTCCAGGAGAATAAATGTATGTCTGGACAGTGACCTTTTTGTCAATAGAATCAATGATAAATGAACAAAATGTTTAAAATTGTAAAAGTCTATTACTATTAATTTTTTCCTCGACTTTATGTCCGTGTTAAATCTTCCCCGCAGGAAAAACTAAACCCTTCCACTCACTTTTCCATAAATTATCATCTAGTCAATCCACGCTATGCAAGTGTATTATATAAGTATAATAAATACAAAACAATACAAGTATGTTTTTAGGTTTTCACGGCCAAAAAGTATTTTTGTTATTGTTTTTGGGGTGTTATGCCGTGTTTCGCTACCTCCTTCTTTAGCCAACGTTTCGGACAGCGTTACAGTGTCCATCATCAGGGCAGATGAGGACATCTGATGACTCATCTGCCCTGATGATGGACACTGTAACGCTGTCCGAAACGTTGGCTAAAGAAGGAGGTAGCGAAACACGGCATAACACCCCAAAAACAATAAAAAAAAATAAAAAAATAAAAAAAACAATACAAGATCAACATGTTAACCTACGAGACCAAATGGGAAAATAATTCACCGACTCCAGATATTTTCACATCACGGTAGAACTCCTAACTGGACCGATTAATCCTACAGATCCCTCAAAATTTAAAAAATCTTTCATAAATAAATGTTTTTATTATTTTGTTATTATTACTATGGTGAATCATCTGAACCTTCGATTTGTGTATTCTCCCGATGCTAATTAGACGACACATGTTTCAGTTTTGTTTATTAATGTGTACGTTTGTTGCAGGAAGCCGAGGAAGCCGCGTTAGCGCGCGCAGCCAAGCTGGAAGCGCACGCAGCCAACGCAGCCGCCGCGGCTGCCGCGCTTGCCAACCCGCCGGACGAGACCATGGCCAAGTCGCCGTCAGACTTCTCGTGCCACAGCTACGAGCTGTTCGTGGGCCAGGAGAAGGGCAACGCTGACGACAACAACAGGGAGAAGATGTCCGTGCGCAGCGAGTCGGTGAGCGAACACCACAACCAACAGCAACAAATGATGCTGATGATGCAGCAACAGCAGGGCAAGCCGCCTCTCCCGAGGAAGGTCAGCGCGGTAAGTACGCATGCTTGCCGCACGCCGCACGCAGCACGCAGCACGCAGTACACCCCATGCGCGAATATGCTTGCTCTCTGCGTACGGCCCGCAAGCGCAGTGCTCACGTCTTCTCTGCTCAACGAGGTTATTGGAGCTGTGGTGGCCACTATTCGCGCCCATAATACGTGCCCGCTCTGCTTCAAATAATTACGCTGCCACTGGATTGCAAAGTAGTATCTCGGGCCCACGGTGACCTACTCGCACTCGTTCGCCGACCGATAAAATCCGGCCGTTCCAGAAAGGTCCCGACTCAACTCACGCCTCGCAACTCGGCGGCAATCGATGTAATATGCCGACAGCCGGTAGATACAAACTTTTTTAACAATGTTGTTCGTAATGCAGTTTCACTGGTTTATTAATGAACGGAGGGACACTAACGAAGCTCTTATATAAGAAAAATGTCGTACACGCGATGAATTGAATCTGTTCGAGCTTAGAGAAACTGAATTCAGAAAGTTGTTCAGAATATCTCGAGTTTCGGCTAAAGAGTTTATAGACCAACTGCCTCCTTTTTTAGAGTAAAAAAGTGCATGCCAATGTATATGATACTGATTTCAAATCAACGTTGTATCATAGTTCGAATTCTTATTTATTTTGCTGTCAATATCGGTTTGGTTATCGATACGCCTACCCGTGCTACAATCGATATAAAATCGTCGTCGGGTAAGCATATCCATCCAATAAAGTTAAGTTAGTGATTTTACCGTGTTGGACCCCCTGAATGCTTTCTTTTGTTTTTCCAAGCTATCTTTCCGGTAAGTTGAAAATTGCTGAATTTTCCGTCTAATGACCTTGAAATGTAGCAAAACGTGTCACTTATGTAATCGAAGATTTAAAACAATAAATAAATTCAACACGTACCACATTTTTTTTTAAATTGTGACCCAAGTAGAGATTCTTTCTTATTGATTCTTGAAACCCATACAGGTAATATAGTATTCGCCCTTTCCTGGTATAATTCCAATTGCTTTTATTTGTAACTTCATTTTTAAAAAACCCTCGATATTGAACCTTAGCGTTGATTTCAGTATTGTACCTATTTAAAAGCAATCACTTAGAGTCTGGAACCTCGATCCAATAATTTATCTGAGCACTGACCCCGTGTATGCAGTTTTACTGGCCCCAAGAGAGCATTTCCGTTATGTTCCCGCGTTGCGCCAGTGTGCAGCTTTGTTTAATTCAAACAATATATTTAGAACAAATCAATAAACAGATCCACAAGCTTTTCTGTCCAGGCGGCCAAAGGGTTTTTTGCACTGATGCAACTAATGTCCACAGAAATGAGTTATCCTCGACTGCTTAGTTTGTCGATCTGTATATCCTGTGCGTATTGTGCGTATTGTGCGTGTCGTGCTGCTTTTGTTGTATTTCATCCTTACCTTAACAAAACTTTAACAAAAAATTGGAAATGCTCCGTTCTTTTCTACTTATCTCTCACCCTCTTCAAATTGTGAAGCCTTGATTCCTCAAGGTCTTCAAAGAGATATTTTATTGTGTATTTTACTAAACCCTTTTGCTAGGTTCATAGTTCGGATGTTCTTATGAGAGGCATTATTCAAAATCATATGAACAATACATGATTTTGCAATTTTTTTATTACTTTGTAGGAATATATGTTTGTCATTTGAACTATCTGAACTCTGAAATTTAATTACAAAAGGTATACTAACTGTAATATTAGTACTAACTATGGGAAAATCTAAAAAAAATATAACTTTACAGCATATTGTTTTAGGTAATATCTTAAAAGAAAAATTTCATTACCAACGTTACCAATCAAAAAAATATAATATTTTGTAACAATGGAGGAAATTTAAGGTTTACTGCAATTTTAAATTGCTAAACAAGATTATAAAAAAATAATATTTTTGTCAGAGTTGGAAAAAATTCAGAAAAAATGTATTTTCTAATTGTTCAATAGCGTTCATACGAATAATAATATGAACGTTTATATGTATGGCAGAGTGTCTGCTTTATTTGTTAGAATAAGACTGTCTTTCTTTCCTTCTATCCTATTTTTAGATCAATTGTCCAGTATTGTCCTTCTTTGGAACCGTCCGCCACTCATAGAAATATTCATAAAGTATTTTAAAATATATACGGGATCGTTACCGTAAAACGAAGGAATCCATTGCCGGGGTGCTTTAATCGATGTTCTTCTTTAAAACTGAATAACTTTTTTATAAAAAAAAATTGTCAGAATATTTTACATCATATTTTATGGCACATATTTAAACTATCGAAATATACAAGTGTCCTGGGGTAAAGTACAAACTTTGAGAGGTGATTCTACATGATAGTAGAAGTAAAAAAGATAAATAACTTTTTTCGAAATTCCAACATTTTTAAATTTCTTTTGCATATCTGATAATTGTTAACGTATTTGATGGCAAAATATAGCTTTAGAAATCATTAAGCTCTGCTGTCAACAGATCTGATTCTATTTCGACTAATTTATTTGTGACATATTTTAATCACTAACAGAGACGCCAGTTTTTTTAATGTGTGAATGCCTCACAAGAGTCCCAGCTGTTCCCGTTTGGAGCCAGTGAGACTATGACATCCCCAGATGTGGTGTGTTGTGAGGCTGAAGGTAGTGGTGAGGGGAAGAAGACGAGGAAGAGGAAGGTGGGAAGTACCTGGCTATTCAGATCTGGTAACCAAACACGGTTAAAGCCATTTCAAGCAACATTTCAATTCTGAATGGTGGTCTTACACGAAAACGATACTGAGAGTACCTTCCACTGGAACGTGACGCAAATATACTATTTATTAATTTAAATGAATTAATTGTGATAAAACACTAATTGATGAAAAAAAATTATTTACCCACGCCGGGATTCGATCCCGTGACCTTTAGATTGCGAGTCAAGAGCTTTACTCCTCGACCACGCCGGCCGTTCTGAAGTAGATATATTATTTTTAATTAAACAACTTAATAACAGTTGATTCCCCGACAGTTGACCCCCCAGGTATACTTACGTACAAAACGCAGTCAGTTTAGGGAAAATACGGTATACCAACTTACACAAATTTCACCGTTTCAAAATTTCAAGTGTTCCCGAGTCAATGTGCAGAGAGGATGTATGGCAGAAAAACAAAATTATAGAAAATATTTTCAATCAAATGCGTCAAGGATTTGACTACTTGTCTGTATGCACTATTTATCAGCGTGTATAACAAATTGATTCTTCAAATATAAAAAATAAATTTGTTTGATTTTTCAAACAAATTTATGTACCGTATGGATTACCATATCAACTTTGATTGAAACTAGTTGAAATTAGGTTTGAGATTATTGGTAAATAAAGCAAAAATATATAAAATTTTATAATAATTATGATCTCATTTGGGTCAACTATCGGATCACCGGACATACATAATAACATTTCGAGATAACTTTTTACGTAAACGTACGTAATTTGCAAAAGAGTATATCGGCATGGTTTTACTAATACAATTATGATTCGTATTTTTTACTATGTTTTGATTGACAATATTTCTGTGAGTGCTGGATGTATTTCTTATTCCAGTTATTTATTATTTATAAAAATAAAAATAACTATCTTTCTGAGCTCTACGTAAAAAACCTTCCATCTTTGCTTTTCGGCGTAGCAATTGAATTTGAGTGTTGCCACTAGATGTTGTTACATTAGAATACATCAATGTACTAATTACAAATTATACATTTAACAAATTAATTTATCAACATTAATTATTTAGTACTCCGCAAGAGGGACATTTAAAACAAAAAAAAAATCATTTTTGATGGCTACATAGTTTGGGAATTTTTCGAGCACCATGCTAGTGCCACACGCCTGTGTTATGGTGGTCAAAATTCATTAATTCAGTCATTGATGAATGAATACTAATTAGAATCGGAGGCGAGTATGAATACCGCCGCCCCGGAACCATTTATTGGATAACCAACACCCCTGCCATAGGTCGCCCCAAGTGGTTCACTACGTTTGTATTTGATCGGGTCGTTGTTTGTACTTTGTTCGGGTCTCGGGTCACCATTTGCGTGACGGGCCGGATTGGGAGAGACTGGTTGAGGGATATCTTTTGACCTCTCCAGCAGGACTCTCTCGGCCCATCGCCTTGCAACGCGGCGGGAGAAATGGATTCATACGTTTGTCACTCCTGACCACGTTGAGATTCCCAGATTACTGCCCACCCCTCGTACATTTTTTCTTTCCCAGAACTTCCTCTCCATCCTCTCCCTTAAAAGATACTCCACACAGCATCCCCTAAGATGACGTTAGGGCTTTCTGAGGAAAATAATTTCCTTCAGGGCCTGTCATCTTTGGAAATGCTGTGCGGATGGTTTTTTTTAAGTGGCGGAAGGAGAGAAAGTTCTGGTAAGGAAAAATGTATGAGGGTTGGGTAGGAATCTGTGTCCTGGAGTGATAGATGTATGAATCCATCACTCTCACTGCGACGCAAGGCATTGGGGTCGAGAGTCGAGAGAGTCCGGCTGTGAGATCATAGAGTATCCCTCATCCGGCCTCTCCTGATCCAGTCAGCTGGTGGGCAGATGCAAACGTGACCAAGACCATGGACTAACCTCACCGTGAACCTGAATATCCCTGTTAAGTAACAAATGTGACAAACCACTTGGAGTGACCTATGGCAGAGGTGTTGGTAATCCAATAAATGATTCCCGGGGGGCGGTTACCCAAATTAAAAAGCAAAAAATATTAATTTCAGTTGGGGATCAGTTCTACATAACTCTGGAACTAGGAATTGCTTTGAATTTAAGTGTCTTTTTAAAAATTGTAAATCTTTGTTTGAAGAATTCAGACAAGCGGTACAGTACCTGCCTGTAATATAATATTTTGAAAAGAAAATTATTTGAATTGTTATTTTTAAAATTGAAACTGTTTTTTCGAAAACTCAGACTATCCCGTGATTTTCAGGGGTCTGTGATTAGTTAATAAGAATAATAAAAGATCGATCTTTAATTTGCTTATGCACTGAACGTCTTCCACAGTGTTAGATATATTATAATCTAGAAATAAATTTGTTGCATATTTTATGTTAGTGTGCATCTTTAATAACATAGGAACAAGGGTAAATATTGTACACCTTTCATGAATATATTATTTAATATATATATATAATAACAAATATTACTTTCAATCTTTTGCCTCTTTAAATACTATAATAAAGTATTTATTTGAAATTTTTTCAGCTTTTGAAATTTTTCGCTAATTTATCACAATAAAATTGCTTCTTATTATACAAATCGTAATACTTGAACCTTTATTGCAAAACTTATAGGTATATTATAATCTACTAATTTATCGGGTTTATTTTCACATTTAATAAAATAATTATTTGTAATTTAAAATTCCACACAGCTTCTCCTTCACTAAGAAAACCTTAAAGATCATTAAATTTTTCATTGTAGAAGTTTTTTTTTTTTAATATTAATATTATTTATGTACACAGGGTATAACAGTTTGTACACGAAGGATTTTAACGAGTGATTCCTGAGCACATTTGGAGTAAAAAACGTTGAAGTCATTTTTTTCAAATAAAAACAATGAAAATATTTTTTCATCACACGTCGTTATTGAGTAGTCGGGTATGGGTCACTTGATAAGCACTCCATCTCTTTCTAGCACCTCGGTAACACACGAAACAGCGCACGTATCACGCAATCCCATTGTGACGTGTAGGAGTGTGTTCAGTGGCGATGCGTGATTGAAAAATATATTTTTTGTTTTTCATAGAAAAAAATTGGTTGTCTGAAAAGTCGGTTTACGGACGATAATGTCACGTGATAACGTCATATAATAACGATGGGAGTGGAAGAGAGATAGATGCATCACAAGCGGAACGCTTAGGCCGAACGCTTGTTCCGCGCTCTCGATTGCACTCTCGGCTCAGGCGAAACGTGATAACGTGACAATGAGTCATGCTTTTTCGTGAGTGCAGCCGGCGTTCATCGATTTATAAGATGTTATCACTTCAAAAATATATCATCGGACGGCAAAATGATATCTACTTTTTTAACTCCAAATATTGCCAGAAATCTCTGGTTAAAATTTTTTGGGTACGTGGTGTTTTGCGCTGTGTTTATTAAATTTGACAATATTTCTAACATTTACCGAGGGCACCAATCTTCACAAGAATAACACTATTTGAAATAAAATACTAACATTAAATTTATTGCAATTTTTTTTACTGAAGGCTTCCACTTTTCTTATTACTCTTCTAACTTTACTTCTTTAAGGTAAAATATTTAAAATTGTAATATTTTTACAGATCAACTATTTTCCCCTTGACATCAAATGATAATATTTTTGAAATCATTATTGAGGGCAACCATTTTCCAAATATATTCCCAATGATAAATTTTAGTGAGAACCCATAATTTGAAACAAAAATTTTGTAGCTTGAGAAATAGTTCATTGAGGCAAATAATTTTCCTATAACAAATTCAATATTCACAATACAAGTTCAGCAATCTAAACACCCGCTGCTAAATTCATAATATTTTAATTTATTTGGATTAACAATTTATTGTATAAACCTCATTGTAATATTTAATCATCGAAGAAGATATTACCAACAACTCTCAATAAATATATGAAAGGGACAAAGTTACAGAAAATGAAAGGTAACGGTCGCAAATGGGTCTCGAACCTAAATCTTTCCAGGACTGGCGTCTCTACAAATTGAACTTTTAACTACGTTCTGTCATTTTTATCCGGAAAAACTTTGTAATTACACCAAAAAGATGGCAGCCAATAAAATAATAGAATAATTGAAAAAAATCTTCGCAATGAAAGTAAAAATGAATAATTGAGTAAAAATTAAAGTATGAAGGTTTTATTCACGATGTACATTTGTTAATTAACAATTTTATTTATTTGCTACCGGTTACGACACATTGTGTCATGATAGCAGCAATAATTCAAAAAAAAAAATCAAAAATTAATTTAGTTACCCAAAATATAGCACCCTGTAAGTCACCTTTGTTGACCATGTTTCCTTGTTATTTTGACTCCTGTCACCATTCTCCACCCTTTGCCAAATCACCACTACCCTCATCAAACAATAATATAGTTAATGCCCAAGAAATTCAAAAGAATAATCAGAAGAGCTATTCTCTATCTTTTGTGAGATTGAGATAGATCTCAGGCAAGATCTCCTGTCAGATTTGTGTGATTTTCTACGGCTGTTATTTGCTCTTTCTATGGGCCGATGTCAGAATTTCAGCTGTGAGCTGTCACATGTTTTAGTTTAGATCGTTTCAAACACGAATTTGTGCAAGTATGCATGATTATTTATTCATTTAACAGCCGTAGAAAATCACACAAATCTGACAGGAGATCTCGCCTGAGATCGATCTCGATCTCACAAAAGGTAGAGAATAGCTCTTCAGGTTGACAAAAATGACAGATTGTAACTAGGTGACATTAACCACCACCGTATACCGAGGGTGACTCACTAGCTCGATCGATAGAGTCCCAGTTGCGACCGTTACGTTTTTATTTTCTGTGTCTTTGTCTCTTTCATATTGTCATCGAGGAGTTGTAGATAATTTCTTCTTCAATAATTTATAATATTTTGATGAAGTCACTTCCGAAACAACAACAGGTTCCTGTACATAAAAAAATCAAGATTTTATTGCTAGGGGAAAATTCACATCTATCATAATAATATGTTTTTGAAACAATAAATGCCTTCTTATAAAAACGTATTTCAGAAGATATACTAATTTCACAGATAAAGTGAATAATAAAAAGGCGTTTATTAAAATCATTTGTTTTCATCCAACTACATTTATATTTTAAAGTTGCATTCTTATTGTTGATCATAGTAGTTCTAATGTTAGCGCAAACTTTAGCATGCCTCAATTTAACCCTCTTTCTATTCTCTCATAAAACCATGGTGTATTCCTTATTATTAGTTTCTCTACGGTTCCCAGAAGAAAAATTTCAACCATTCTAATCCGGCATACCTGAAATCATTGTCAATGGTTATCATCAAAATTCCTGAAATATCTTCTGGAGCCACTTTCCACTTCTCATTAATTTAGTCCTGGTATTATCATAGACGATCTTTATCATCGTTAAAGGTAGGTAATGGCTGAACGATTTATTTATTAATACTCTTCAACAAAGGTTTTGTGGAAGAACTTTTATAATGTACAGAAAGTAATCGATAGACTGGACAACATGACAACAGACTGCCTATAAGAAGTATTGACTCGTACATATTGATATCTAGACATTTTGGTAAGACATAATTAGATGATTTATTGATATAATTACATACTTTATACTGTGCACGAATTTGAATCAAAATCTCCCAAATGCACGAAGGTTTTACACGGTCCGTGAAATAGTCTGTAGTTCTGAAATCAGGACGACAAACACTTGTACAAAAAGGCTTGTGACTAAACAGGTGGTTTGTTGCTTCAATAGAATGGTAATGTTACTGAACAACTCTCGAAGCTGCTCGATTCCTCGAGAGTTAGTCAGATCTGAAGTTGGTCCCCTTGCAAGTAAGTAAGCAGTGATCAGTGAGCACAGTGTTGAATAGTATAACCTACGTCCCTTAGCTCTCAGTCCTCATTAGACTGTTGTAGGTGTGACGGTGTAGAATGGTGCATCACACGGTAATGGCATATTATGGTTTGCGCATGCAGAATGTGTACTTGTACTGTGGCTCGAGCCACTCTTCTTTGTTCGGTGTTTCTTCCCTTGGGCGATGTTTATCTGTCGATGTTGTCTCTACCTGTAATCTGTATGGCACTCAGGTAAATCTGTAGCCGCTTGCTTAACACTCGGTGTTCTGTTGATCTGATTATTGATTAATAATATATAACATTGATCTATATGCTTATTTGCTATTGGACTTGTGGTAAATTACCATGTTTGATGTGTAATTGTATCACGTTTTTATCTCTTAATTGAAGGTCCCCCACCCAGACCGAGTTAAATTCGGAACTAAAAGCCAGATTTGTTATCCGTCCTACCGAGAAGGCTCACAGGTATGTGGTGAAATGATCTACCTCATACATTGGTGTTGTTCTATTCTATGCTCAGTTCTAATACTAATTACTAATGTTACCCTCTTGGTTCAAGCTACAGACCCTTCCAAACAAACGGTTTTATACAAAACTGTTGTTGCTTTCAATATGATACTATGTTTTGCACCATTCTGCATGTATATTAAAAAAGTTACTCAAGAAAACTATCTACTATTTCTTACCTCGATAGTTCAATATATAGTATTATCATTATTATATGTAGAATATATTCTCTTCTACCTTTTTATTTCTTTATTATTTTTAATCTATTCCAATATATATTTTTATTCTTTAAACCTTTCTATTCCAACTTTATGGTTTGATAACTGCCTCCTGACATGCACCTCCATACTGTAATACCCTTTCTATTGAAGTAACAACGTCCATTTGTTTAATTTTACAGGATTATTAGGTCACAAGCTTCAATGATTTACATTATAGCCTTTATACAAAATATTTCATTTTCAATCTTGTCAAAAGTACGTTAATACAAGCGCTATCTTGTCATCTTCTTAAATTTTAGTTGAAATTAATTCTGTGTGCGAAAAGAAACAAAATAAGGAATAACGGAGGTTGAAATTTATGGAAAATTAGGCAGAAATTTTTCATTTTTAACGGTTGGTTGTCCTAACTTGTGTCCCAAAGGCAGGTGGTGGTAGCTATCGAATAAAAAACTGAACGTTCTACAAAAAATTAATTAGACGGTCGAGCGGTCCAAAGTGTCGGGTTTCCACCGTAGTGTCGCGGGTTCAATTATATGCCTGTTTCAAGTTCAAGTAGTAAAAAGAAATAAAATTATAATGTTTATCTTTCTTATTTTTTTTTTAAATAATTGAGCCTAGGCAGCGACTTCGAATTGATACTATTTAAGAGCAATGGCTACGCGGCCTTTTTCATACAAAAAAATATTTTATTTTGGATTTGAGGCCAAAATACCCAGCCAAACTGATTGATCCGTCTTAAAATCAAAAGGTATAGCAAATATCATTGAAAAAGAAGATTACAATAATAATCTAAATGAAAATATGAAAGAGAACAAGACACAGAAAAATGGAAAAGGATAATGGTCGCAACTGGGACTCAAACCCAGAACCTCTCGTCTAACCGGGACGTGCGCGTTTAACGGTTCGACAAAATGGCGGAATCGTGTAAACGCGCACGTGCCAGGCGAGAGGTTCGGGATTCAAGTCCAGGTTACATTATCTTTTTCTATTTTACTATGTACCTTTATCTTTTTCTATTTTACTGTGACTTGTTCTCTTTCATATTTTCGTTTAGATTATTAGTGTTGACTCCTTCTTCAATGATATATTACATTGATGGGAATAACCTTTAAAAGTTATAAAAGAGAGTTTTTCTTATAAAAGAATTTTTCTTGTAAAAGAATTTTTTTATAAGAGAGTTTTTCTATAAAAGAATGGGTTTAGCAAATATTTAGTACTGCTCAAAAGTATTAATTTATTTTTCTTTTTTTTATAAAACGAATAATATAATTTTTTTTTATTATTTTGTGATTAAATAAACTGGTTTTTCATGTTTTTAGAGGCAATTTGGAAAGTATTTAAAAAAATATATATTTTCTCCCATCTATTATGTAAATTTCGGGTGGATGTTTTAAATAATATACGACAAATTTGTGTTCAAACTTAAATTAGTCGTTTTAACTTTAATGTAATCCAATTTATGTACATGTATTATTGGTATATTTTATAAAAGTCAAAAAAATACTTGTGGGCAGTCCTAGATATTAGTTATGCCTTTTGATTTAAAAAAAATCCTTCAGTTTGTTTGGGTATTTCAATCTAAATCCAAAATGAAGTTTTGTAATCAAAACTCTATTTTTCAACACTCTTTCCTTTCGCACACAGAATACAATCTAAATAATGGTCAGTGAGTTGTATAATGCTACCCTTTTGATCGAACTAAGACTGAGTTGATTGCCTTAAGATCTATTATAAAGATTTGCTTGTAGAAGCGTGTATTGGCATCAGAAGCCTGTTTGTCCGTTTCAGGCGAGCCTGTCTCTCCCGGGGTCACCATTCAACCTGCGTCGAGGCTCGCGGGGCTCGCACCAGCTGACCCTGCGCAACGGGCGGGGGCGACTCGTACCCCCGGGTGCGGACCGCAAGCCGCTGGTTCTCTCCACCTACCTGGATGCCCAGGAACACCTGCCCTACGCTGATGACTCCAACGCTGTCACTCCCATGTCGGAAGAGAACGGTGCCATCATTGTTCCTGTGTATTATGCTAATTTAGGTTAGTTTGCACGCGGTACTGACAAAGGGTTATGGGGTTTACCAAATCAGCGACACACAAAACAAAAAAAAATCGTCTACGGAAGCTTTTAAAATTGTGATAAAAAAGTAAGCTTTTGGTTCAATTTGTACTATTGCCGTGCCGTAACCGTTGGAATTTTAAAAGCACCCATTGTAAAGAAAACAAAACAAAAACAAAGGATTGCAAGAGGCTTCAATAGCTTCCTGTAAATCTCCGCGTTAGTTCAATGTTATACTATCTTAAGGCGATGCAATGCGAAGTAATGCAAAATCGGGTATTTCAAAACCTTTTATAAGCCTAGAAAAAATAAAGTATTAGGCACTGGTGCACTATGGGGAAACACGCTAAACGCGGGTCTAATATTTGTACTAATTGACATTGTCATACGAGAAAGTGAGGCTTCAATGAGTTTTCTTGAGATCAACAGTTAAACTGTGGAATGGTTTGTTGGCCTCTGTGTTTCCTACCTCCTACAGCATGGGTCTCTTCAAGACCGAGGTTCACTCCCGCCTTTCCACAAAAATATCCTTCAAACAGATATCCATATCCTCAAAAACGACATACCCTTAGGGAAATTATTTTCCTCAGGGCTTCCAATGTGACGTTAATGTAAAAAAGGTAAAAAAAAGTTCAAATCGGATTGAACCCGGGTAATAACTCCTATTTTTTTTACATGAGTGAAACGTTCATATTTTTGGATAATTGAAACTGGAATATGTATTTATTATCAGATATAATTTGAGATTTTCAGGGCCAAAAGTATTAACTTGATTTATTTTTGGTTTATTATACCGTGTTGCGCTACCCCTTTCTTTAGTTAACGTTATCTAACATCTGCGTAAGGAATTCGTGATTTTACCCGATGCCTAATGTTACATCGCCATAATAGGTGTGCTAACAATTTAAGAAATTTAGCCGAAGGCTGGCCAGAAACTGATTTTTGGTTTGCTACCAGCTAGATTTAGTGATGACTTGCATCAGTTTGGTGCATTTTAAAGCATGCAAACACGTGTTGCTGATTTGGTAAACGCCTAGCTTTATGGAATTCACTTTGTTTCAATGTAAACACATTACTATAAGCTTCTTCGATAGGTAATAAGTAAAAATTATTTGATGCTTAACATAAAATTCTGACAAGCCACAAAACCTCTTTGCCTTTAAACAACCCCTAACACAATTAAATTAACTTAAAACAACCTCTAACATAATTTCCATAATAATATTCATATTTATCTACAATATATTTAACTTATCAAAATATTTACTTCTAAATGCTCCTCTGCAGAGGTTAATAACTAACACATTTTCATAACTATTAATTTCTCATCTCCAACCCAAATTTATGCAAATTGTTTTTGTGGCCACTGTAAGTAATATTTTTGAAAACATATTGGCAGGATATATTGTTGTAAAGCTTTGTTTTATTGAGACATTACTAGGGATTAGATTTGACAGGTAAAATACTGTTTAATTAATAAAATTTAAATTAGTTGTAAGTAATTAAAATTGATTAGGGTAATGAATTTCTACATAGAAAGATAGTATGTAATCAGTAATATTAAATCAAAATATTTTCGCTGAATCTGCTTACATTTAATAATGTCTAGGGCCACATTAATACACAACAATGATTTTTTCACTGTTACAGTATCACACAAGCATGAGTCTAACAATACATAATATATGTACCATATAGAATCACAAGCTTTACTAACACACCAACTAACAATAATGTAAACTGTAGGTATTCTAAAAGATGGGAATATTGCTTACTAATGCTAGAAATAACGAATCGAAGAGTATTTAATTATATTATAAACTGAATTGTACACTTGATTTTTGCATGAACGATTTGCGTATTTAAAATGCTTCGTGTGATTTAGTAAATTGGTTTTACCAGTAAATAACACTGCACTGTAAGGTATTTAAAGATAAACTATGTTTATTTTACTAAATGGGAGACTGCGGACGTAATTCTTCAAGCGATTCATTCCCTAACAACTAATTTGATGTACAAACCAACTAATTTAATGTTTAAAGTCCTATTTTGTTTACAGAATATATTTTGTATAAATAATTACGTAAAGCTATTATTGTTTGTGTCAATTCAATTGTACATTATTTGTGTTCAGCGCCACATGTATAAAATTATATAAAATATAGTGGCTCCTGTGAAAAAAAAACTAGGCAATTTTGCTAGCATATTTTACGACTTTATGTTCTTCTTTGCTTACGAAGAAAGTCCTTCAATATGTTACGATTTTATGAGAAATCGGTCACAATTAAGAAATTTAAAAACTTGTCTGTTTTTTAAAAAAACACAATTCTTTTCAATTAGTCATTTTGATAAAATGATTTGACAACTTATTTTAAAGGGGTTAAGATACAATATATTTAATATCTACACAAAACTGCGAATTATTGTCAAGAGAAGAGAATTACAATCGGTTTTTCAGACTTCTCAGAAATCTTAGTGTCAGATTGGTTTGTTGGTAATCCTTTCCTGTACCTTATAAGCCTGACTGAAAACTTTACGAATGTAAATATGTCTTCAGCCGAGCGCGAAAAGCAACAGAGATACCGGCCTGTGAGACACAAATTCTCGATGTGAAATTTCCCAACTTTAAAATACTCGAGGTTAAAATTTCTGAAGTGGAAATACCTGAGGTTAAAATTTCAAAGTGGAAACATTCAAAATGAAAATGTCGTACCAACTTGCATAAAATCTCATGTCGTTCCTATGTTTTTTTGTACATTAACTCCACACAGAAGGCCCGGAGGAAAATAATTTCTCTCATTATATATATATCATCTTTCGAGATGCCACGTGGAGGTTATATTTAAGGAAATTAAGGAGAATAAGTTCTGGGAAGGAAAAGGGCATGAGAGGTGGGTAAGAACCTGGGGTTCAGTGTGTCCAGGAGTGACGGACGAACGAATCCCTCTCTCTCACTGCGCTGCAATGCGATGGGTCATGAGGGTCCGGCTGGAGAGGTGAAAGAGTATCAATTGGTCTCTCCCGATCCGGCCCACCACGCAGCTGGACAAATCTCACACCTCATCCCAAAAACCCGGACCTCTGCATGGAGTTTGCCACTTGGGGTGACCTATGGCAGAGGTGATGGTTTTCCAATGAATGGTCAATGTGGAATCCAAATTAAACATGATATGTAAATGTGCAGGATCTCGACATTCGTCCTACACCTCCCATCAGTCCCGCATCTCGTATACCTCCCACGGCGATCTGCTGGGCGGGCTGGGGGGCAAGCAGGCTCCGCAGACCAAGGAGTCCCGCTTACGGGGCCGCTGTTCGCGCAACCAGAGCCTCAGCGGTCACCCCAATGGGAACCCTTATCAGGACACCAATCACAAGCCACCCTTGAGAGAATATCTTAGCGTGAGTATATTCTAATATATTTCTTTGATTTGTCGTTGCAAAAAAAATGGAGGTATTTTATCTTATTGAAATTGATTACTTACATGATTATATCATTCAATTACAGCACTACGCTTTTTTTCTGGCAATGCTTTTATAGAGAATCAAAATGTACATGTTTTATTGATGAAATTGAATAAACAATAATTTGATGGGTGGAATAATATAAAATATTCAAATATACTAATTTCGCGTGTCTTTGTAACTCTGGTTCAATGACCTAGAATTTATTTTGAATTTAATTTTCATTTTCGAAATTTTATTTTTTTTATTTTTTTATTTATTGAATATAAATGGTACAGAGGTTACATGTTTTTATAAATTAAATAAAGTTTTTCTTTTAAAAATACATTAATTAATAAGTATTACACCTTTTTTTAGAGCAGAGCTCGAGTAAAAAAGGCAGAGAAAACGAATGTAAAGCACAATTTAACAAAGAAAAAAATAGTAATTTTTTTTATGTGTAAAACAAAAGATAGGAATTTAACAGTGAAATAAGAAAAAAGGTCATATATGTAAGTATACACATACACACACGTAGATATACACACATACCTACATATATACACATATACAAAATAAACCAGTTAAATTGGAACCGATGTATCAAGAAATCAGACAAGCAAGCTACTTTTAAAAAAAGTATCATAAAATTATTTTAATCCTGTATTTGAAATCTGTTTTTCTCTTGTTTAAACGTCTTACTGTTCTTACTACAGTAATGTCAGATTTCGTGATTTTTCAAAGATCTGCGTTTTTTAACTAAAATACTACAATTATCATTGATCCTACAATTTATTGAAAATATGCATGTTAACTTAGTTTGTTTAATTTATTGTGGGTCAATCGTTTATTTATCAGAAATGCTTTGATGTAAACATGTTTCTTTTTTTTTGTAATAACATAATTTGTGAAACCTCAAATTGTAATATTTAATCATTTTTTTAAATCTTCATTTTAAGCACCCGCTAAACTGCCAAGCAGTTTGTTAGCAGGGCTATTTAACAAAATTAATATAACACTAAAGCACAAAATTTGTGCTTATATTTAATATAACAAGAAACCACAATATGCAAAATAGAAATAGAAGAATAACTTTTAAGTAAGTACAATAAAAAGAAATAAAATATACAGACAGTGACGCATTTAGGAAATGAACCCATGTGGCTGAACCTTTTACTGATTTTTCTGCCTTCATATTATTTGTGAAACATTTTAAGATCCTACTAAACTCGTAATTCCGCCTATATTCACGTTTTTTCTATTCGCTGGTTTAAAATTCAAGTTCTTATCAATCCGATAAATTTCATTGTGGCCATGAAACGAGAACCATGGATAATATCAAGTTCTTTGGGTAACCTACTTTAAACAAATAACGTATTTTCTATCAAGAAAAAAAAATCAACCATACCAACAACTATTCTGAGTTTTCGCTGAGTAACAATGAAAAATGAATGTAACATTGCAGGAGATGAGTTCGGAGTGCACAGACGAAGCAGGGAAGGTGTTGAAGCACTCCACTGACAACCCATTCATCGAACAGCCTCAACAGCAGACAGTCGTCGACATGAAAGGTATGGAACTCACCGATACAAGCACTCTCGTGAGTGACTCTTGCAGTGTTTTTCAGATGCACACAAGCTTATTCGATTCTCGTGGTTCAAATAGAAAATAATAATTCCACCAAAAGAACATGATGGATTCTTTTATTTGTAATAAAATCTTTTATTAATTTAATCAGAAACCAGCATGTAGGACAGCCTGTGGCCCGAGGTCCTCTCTAGTATACTCTCAAAATCTCAAAAAAATGGAGGAGTGACCCAATATACTACCTAAATCTGTCGGATAACTCTATACGATATATCTGCATTAGAGCAACGTCTCGTAGCTTGAAAAAAATCATAGGGTGAATTGACAATCAACCGTGTAAAAATCCCAAAAATTGTAAATCAATCTATAAACAGTCACAATTTTTTTTATATTGTTCAAGTTCAAATCAAATCCGCTACAGAAATGGCAAAAATAAACATCATTTTCAGTCAACGAAACTACCTCACTAATCATTGAATCGAGACAAATGTATGAAAACTACAAATCAAAAAATGGTTCCTATTTGTATTTTAGCAGGACTGAGTTAAAAATTGACATTTAATTGTCTATATTCGATTTTATTTTCTTAGGTTACGATTTTTTTCTTTTAAAGAAAGACGAACATTCCCGGATTACAAATAACCTGACAATATTTGAAAATCTCCAACTACCACCACAGTAAGCGCAAAATATTGCTTGTGTCGTGATAGAGAACTTAATCAGCCGAGAACTCACGACGAGGTGGGACCCAAACTAGATGCCAACTCGGTCATTGACCGAACAGTGATATCTGAGTTATTTTTTTATCAATAAAACGGAGACGGTTTAGACAGTTCTCGTGAGCATTCAAGCTATGGGCGCATTATGGTATATCTCATTTTACCTAATTCGTTTGACAGTAACGGGATCCCTTTGGGAAAGTTCACCAGATTTGTCATTCGATATAATATGTATCCTAATTACCAGGAATCTTCCCAGGTATCTGAGCCTTGTTCCCAGTAGGTGAATTGAGGCTCTTCATCCTCTTTAGATTTCCTGCATCTATTGGTGTTTTCCCCTCCCAACAGTTGCAAATATCTCCCGAGAAGACAGTGTCCCATTAGTAGGCCCATCAATTCCCTGTCCATATTGGGATAGATGCCTGATTCGTCTTGGTTGCGATAGATTCATGCGTTATTTGCATTGTCTCACTCCGGGTGTCCTCTCCAAACCAACTCAAATAAGTTTTGGAGAGAAAGTATTGCCCTTTACCACATAATGTAATACTTACTTGTTCTGATTGTTTTTTTCCTTTGTTTATTTGTTTGGACATCGCACAAAGAACGTTGGTTGTTGGGTTTCAGATGTTATGGTGCTCAACGACATCATCGAGCAGGCTGCGGGTAGGCAGAGCCGTGCCAGCGACCAAGGAGGTAAATTCTCACTTCATCCTACCTCACATGTCATTAATCACAGTCTCAAGGCCGACTAAAATACAGAAGTTGGCGCCCGACAGATTTTGAAGTATCACGAGATCAAATCAGTGCCATTGAGCAACGATAATAATTAGCAAATGGCGGCGATTGTTGTTGATACTCGTTGTTCTCTAGTCGGCCTTTTCATACTCATTAACCTCTCCCGCCGACATTAGGCCCGAATCATTGACCAATTTCATAATACGTTACTTGTTGATTTAGTCATGTTCTACCATAATAATACCCTAGAAAAGTGTAGTCAAAATTTATGTTTATATTTTATTAATTTTGTAGAAATAGTTTTTAAAATGTCATGTGTGTCGATTACATAAATAAATTATTGTTTTTGTTTATAGTGAACATTTTTATGTTAATTTGTTTATTGACTGATATGCCACATTTTTTAAATATTTTTGCTTTGGGACATGAAATTTTTATTTGTGTGTAATATTGTTTAATGTGGTGGATTCAATGCAAACAATCGCTGTTAAAATTAACCTATGTCAAAATTCCTTACATCAAAACGCAGGTAAACTTAAAACAAATTCAAAACCTGCTCTTTCATAGATGGCGCTGAATTTATTATTTTGGGTAACACTTTTCGCAAGTTATGCTTTAAAATATTAAGACAGAGAAAAGAAAAGAGAAGAGAAAAAAAATTGTTTTTAACCAATATATCTTTGAAAATAATATGTAAATTTGAATGAAGTTTTTCACGCCCAAACTATAAAAGTATTGTCCAAAATTATAGTCTATTTTGTTCAGGACTTCATAAACAAAATTTAGAGTCAATGTTGTGCCATTTAGTGATGTTTTATGTGTAAAAAGATGCATGTATTTTATTACATTACAAACAAAATTGGTTTTCACATTGGTACAAATCATTACAAAAAACAAAAAATTTGCTCATCACAGTGCCAAAGTGTGAGTTCACGTCAATTACAATATACGAAAGAAATGAGAATGACACAGGTCTCAAGCGAGGAATATTTCAGGGGAATCCCCAACCGAGTAATAGTAAGAGCTAGGAACGAAAATATAAATAACAGACCGTATTCATGTGTAAAATATTTTTGTGACAATATTCTTCTTAATTTTTTTCCACGGTCGGGTGTCACCCCCTCATCGGGTGGTACCCGGGGCGCCCCCCCCCCCCCCCCCTAGCTATGCCTTTGGTAGGGGGTACCCTTTCGAAGAGATTGGTGTACAATATTCATGTAAAACTATTTGACAATTTGGCATTCAAGTAGGACCAGTGTAAAAGCTAGAACCACCCTTCCTGCCCTAAGTGTGTTAATATTGTAAAGCATAACTTATAAAAGTGTTTTTCTAAAATAATTAATTTGGCGCCATCTGTGAATGCTAAGTGAATATTGCTGAGGTACAAATTCTGTTGATGAATATTACCGTGATGAAAATTTTCATTAAAAACTGTTACAGACGCGTTTCATTGGATTAACCTCACAAAATGAATGTTTTTCACTTATGTATAAATGTGTAATAAACAATTCACGCAATACAATATTATGATTTTGTTCTTATATCAAATAAAAATGATCCCAAACTGCATATTACATAAAGTAAGAAAATTGATTACAGTTTAAATTAAAGAAACTATAAATGCCTTTATTGTATATGATTTCAATAGATTAAATTAGATATCATTATTTCACTGTCATCTTTTGCATAAAATACATTTTAGTTGTTCAAAATTCATCAAAATTATGTTAGCATACATAGATCTTATGTATGTTTGTGTATTTATAATGCCATGTTCTTCTGTTTAGTATTGGTTTGATAAAAAGTGTTACTTTACCAGAAAATCATCAATTAATTAACTGATTGGTTTCTCTCAGGGGGAATGAGATCTGAATCTCTCATCCAATGGTGAAATTTAATTTGCAAAGCTAAAATATAAATTGACAAGTATTACTCTCTACAAGTTTAATATTGCAATTGCATGGTACTTTCATTTTCGTCACGCTTTTGATAAAAACGCATCCAATTTTTGCATGAATATTGTTTTTTAAAATACTTTAATTATTTACCACTGAAGTGAAACACGTTTTTCAGATTTCTCTGCACACATTTTTAATCACAGTTGTTTTTACACAAAATTAATATATGTATATAATCATTTTAAACATTCGTCATAACTTTTAAAATAACATTAAATGTACAAAGCACAAATTTAAATGAATGTTTTACAATTTTATCGTACTTTATTTTGAGTGCCGTGCTGCGCTACCCCCTTCTTTTGCCAACGTTTCGGACAACATTACAGTGTCCATCCTCATGGCAGATGTTGATCGTCCAGTTGATTAGTCAGACACCTCCAAATACTAATTTTGAGGTAATGAGGAAAGCAATTTTCGAATGCTCACCGTAAATGAAATATTATTTGCAAGTGTCCGTGTTTTACGCATTTTTTTTTTACATTAACTCCACACAGGAGCCCCCGAGGAAAATAATTTCCCTCAGGGCCTACGTCATCTGAGATGCTGTGTGGAGGGTCTTTTTGAGGATAGAAAGGAATGAACATTGGTCTTGAAGAGACCCATGTTGTAGGAAAGAGAAAACACAGAGGCCGGCAAATCGTTCCACAGCCGAGCTGTTGAACACAAGAACAAGTCGAAGAAGTGACCCGTTCTCATGTGACAAATGTCATCCGTGTACATATGTTGGGCAAGCATTTAGCGTGTTTCCCGACTATGCACCGGTGCCGAAGGGATTATTAAAGGATATTAAATATGCTAAAAAATAACACCGGTAGGCCTAAGGGTCCGGTACATTAGTTTGATATTTTGAAATACGATTAGAAATCATAATTTTTTTTTTATTTACTACAATTTTTCTGTATTATTTGGAGATATTTACGAGTAATCTGAGTATTGTACCAGAGAGTCGGTATACTTTCACATGTAACTGCACATTCAACCCAAATTTCGATTTTTCGAAGATGTCTGACTAACCTGGACAATCGATGTGATCTGCACAGTATTACACAACAGCCCTGATGATGAACACTGTACTGCTGTCCGAAACGTTGGCTAAAGAGGGAGGTAGCCCAAATGGTATAATAACCCAAAATAAATCACAATAATACTATTGGCCGTCCAAACCACTGTAGATACAATTCGTATAAATATATACATTTTCATATTATCAATCAAAAATCACATAAAAAGACATCCACATTTTTCCAAAATCAAATAACGCTAATCAAGATTAATTAAAGTTCAACCGATTTTATTTCAATGTGTAAAAAGAAAAGGGAAATGACTAAAAAACGAATTTAGGTGAATAAAAAGTTGTCCCTTATTAAAGGGTGATTATACCTCTCTTAGGGGTATTTTTTTCCTTCTAAGAAAAAAATATGTTGCTAAGAATGTAAACATTACGTGGTGAAATGGTTGAGAGAACTCATTTTATATTTCACTCAATCCCCACTTTTTTTCGCACATGCAATTACAGATTTCAAAACATCCGAACGTTTTTTTTTTAATAGATTTACTCACTGCATGCATTATTTTATTGCTTTGTATATTATTTGTATTATGAACCTTTCACTTTGATCATAAATATTGTAATTATTGAGAACTGCTTGGTTTTGTCACGTTATTAAAATTACGTAGAAATTTTTAAAATACTTTTTTCTGACTCCCGAAAAAAATCATCTGTAATTTTACAAGTTCGTGCGTTACTTATAAAATTAAGCACGACAAGGGTGCCGAAAACTAAAAAAGTTCAAAAAGGTTACCTCTTTAAAGAAATACTTTTTTGAACAGGTTTTCAAAGTGCCAAAAAATAAGTTGTCGATACTTAATTTTTATTTTGATTATATTCCATCCAAGGGTAGAATTCGAAGATATTCTCCCCGGCTTGAACTTTGTTCTAATGTGTCCAAAAAATTTGTCAAAAATACGTAAATAATCTTAACGAAATATCTATAAAACCGTGTACAAATTGTTTGTTTTAGAATGTTTATCAAGAAATTCTTTTAACTAGTAAACTACCACTTTTTGAAACCTAATTTTAAATTATCATTATAATTTGATAATTTAGAGAGTTTTCTTATTCAGCTTTCAACATATTTATATATTATACCTACATGAATAATTGATTTTGTGTTTTCAGAATGTTTAATTTTTTATAATCTTTTGTCAATAATTTAATTTTCACTTCAAAATTAGTATTTTTTTCGTCAATAAATTAATCCAACTAACTCGGTCAGTCAATATTAAAAAAACATATTCAGCTTTTTTGCTAAAGATTTCAACAAATTTTATCGCTTTAAATAACTAAGAAAAATGTAATTTTGCACATGAGTTTTGGTAAAATTCTAACATTTTGCATGCACCAGTAAGTATAATTGATCTTAATCGTTATTATTATTGGCTTTTGGTTATAAAGAATAAAACTATAGATTTGTGTAGATTGTCAGAGATTGACTGGTGTCCGAGTGTCCAATTGATTTCAGACACGTGCATTAGGTGTGTTTTATCCAACTAACAAATTATTGGATTTCTATCTTTGCACAAATGTTTTTAACAGCTGTGAGTAAAAATACAACAAACCAAATGATTATTTCTCTGAAAAATTCCTCGCGTTTATCTAGTATTTAAAATGCCTTCTTTGCGATATCAATCTTTTTTAAACTCGATGGTATTTTTGCTCACAAGTTTACCAAAATTTTAATTAGGACGAATTATTATAGCAACTGAAGGATCAATTTATTATTGCCTTTCTTTTGGGTGGCACATTTTAACTTTGGATTTGATTAAAACATTCACCAAAATTTGAACTACAGCAACACTAACAACATTCCATTAACGAGACATTTTTTCAGCTTTTTAGCGGGCTTTCATCTACTTAAGCGAAATCTCTTTCCCCTTGTAACTGATTCCTTTAGACTCTCGTAACAATGTAAAGTATGAAGAACCAATACTAATCCTTGGGAATTGGCAGTGTCCATATACTACTTCCCTCCGACAGAGGACGACGAGGATGGACCCACGCTCAAGGATCGGGCCCTGGAAGCGTTGACTAAAGGGATCGATGTGTTCTGCGTGTGGGATTGCTGCTGGTTCTGGTTGAAGCTTCAGGAGTATGTGGCTCTCATCGTGTTCGATCCCTTCGTGGAGCTCTTCATCACGCTCTGCATCGTCGTCAACACCCTGTTCATGGCGCTCGATCACTACGACATGAACAAGGACATGGAGAAGGCTCTCAAGAGCGGAAACTACGTGAGTTTTAATAATTGTATCCCTTTCATGTGTGTTGTTTGATAAAGAGACGTGTAAAATGATAATGGAATTTGTCCAGGTAAGTTGTAGATGGAAGGAGCAAGGTTGTTTGTCATTGCTAAGGCTAAAAGTGATTTTCTTTTAATATGATTAAGTGCCTACTGATCTTTAATCTGAAAGTATATTGCGTTGTGTGCTGATGACACAGTGCTGATTTCTAACAGTGTGGAAGATCTGTAGTCCCTCGTATCTAGAATGAATACAGTATGATGAACGTAAGTAAATCTAAAGGCATGGCGTTTGATTGAGAATAAAACAGTGGGCAACATTATTTCATGCTAATCTGTAATCTAAAAGTATATTGCTTGTTGTATGCTGATGATGCGGAGGTGATTACCAAAGGTATGGAAGATCTAGTCTCTCATGTCTAGGATGAACGAAGTATGTATGAAGAATAAATTAAAGATGAATTTATCTAAGTCTAAAAACAACATGTTTTCAGTGTGCCACATAATTGTAAATGATAAATACTTGGAGCAGGTTGATGAGTTTGTGTATTTGGGAAGTATGTTTACGAGAGATAGAAGGACCGGTAGGGACATTGAAAAAAGGGTAAATCCAGAAAAAACCATTAATGAAGGACTGAACGCAATTGACGCTAACAAAAAAAATGTCCAAAGAGGGGAAGCTACCAGCCTACAATGGTATGCTGATGTATGGTAGAGGAAAAAAGTAGTCCTAATGCAACAAATGGAAGTATGAAAGCAGACCTAATGATAACAAGAGATCTTCAAAAAATGCAAAGCTGATGTAAGGATTAAAATAAGGAGCCCTTAGATGATTTTGGAATGCAGAATGGAAGAATAAAACAAAGGAGTGTAAGCAGAATGTGTGATGCAAATGGGAATGGCAGAAGTGTCGGGGACATCTGAGGAAGACACGGCACGATCAAGTGAACCAAATGTTTGATTTGGGTATGTATGGACCATCTATGAATATAACTGAAGCTAGACTGACCTCTCTTCCTACCCCTGTGGAGAAACGACGTAATGGTTATTATTTAGGTAGTTATTGAGCTTACTAAAGGTAATTGTTGTACCATTGGCGCAGCCGATAGGATTCACAGTTCGTCAAATGTGGAAATGTACCTACGTATTTCTTTTGCAGTTCTTCACGGCAACCTTTGCGATTGAAGCAACCATGAAACTCATAGCCATGAGCCCCAAATACTACTTCCAAGAAGGCTGGAACATCTTCGACTTCATCATTGTGGCCTTATCACTCCTTGAGCTCGGTTTGGAGGGGGTTCAGGGATTGTCCGTGTTGAGATCGTTCCGATTGGTAAGTTCGTTTATTGTCATCTTAGATCTTTTTCCAAAAAATATACGAATTTTACCATAACGACTCTATGAAATTTGATCTTTGTGTGTTTCTTTTTAGCACTTCCTTCAGTTATTACATTACATTAATTTATTTTAATACCCTTTCAGAAAAAGAAATTAGAATAATTAGTTGTAGGTACCTAATTGAACAATTATTGTATTTCATTATGTGTCTAGCAAACCGCAAATCACCACTTGCCATGGATTTGACTTTACGAAAAACTTTAGTTTTTGAACAAATTACGAAATTATTCCCTGGACAGATTGCTTTAGAATAGTTCTACGAAAAAAATTACATCGAAGACTGCTATGATTTGAAATAAATTACGATAAATTGTAGGTAGGCATTGCAATAAATTCGTAATAATGAAAAAATGTATAGCAAAGACTTTATTGTTGTGCAATTGAAACAATTTCATGGCATAGTGTGGATGAAGGACTGTGCCCGTCTCGCTGGGAAATCCTGAATTGAGAGCAGAGCAGGCACAGTTTACAACACAATCGCAGTATATAATATATTTCAATAAAAAAAATAAAAGCCAATCAAAATCGTACCACTGGTAATACATACATGTAAATGGGTTTAAAAAATCGTTGATGTTCGACCTGTCTTGGCTGGTGATCATCTCGTGATCCAAGAATGGTGTTCAATTTATACTTAGAATAAATTTGTGTCCCGTCTAATAATTTTCAGTGGAATTGCAATGTATTGTATAGCTATGTTGCAAAGTATCTATATTTGGTATTTATTTATTTTATAAATGCCGTTTTTAGTGGCTTTCACATAGGAAATGGTATTGATTACACAGTTTCACACATAACTTAACTGCCTCAGTAACAATTTTTTGTGTCTATTTAGTGGTAAATTGAAGATGTCCACTGACTCGGTGCAATTATTTCCCTCCACAAGTATTCTGGTCAATAAGGATTACTTCATGGTAGTTAGTTCCAGAATTTCTGCACTGATAATCCTGACTTCTAGTATTACATGGTGGAATGCGAAAGCTTATCAATGCAAGCAATTCTGGACTATCAAATGCATCATTTAGAATTTTATACAGAAATACCAAGTCAGTGATAATTCTTCTGTCCAACAATTTAAGCATATTCATATCATGAGAGTGTTGCAGTTCAACAAAATGCTGGAATATACATTTTTAAACTCAGAAAATGTAAGAATTTATTTTGTATTTTTCAATGGTTTGTACATGAATTTTTCAATGTGGATTTAATGATAATCTTTCTGCAAAATAATGTAGACAAAAATTTTGTTAGGATTGTTATGGATTTCTCCCAAAAAATGGTATTATCATAAAAACTCTGCACAAAAGATTGAATCGCTCCAGTTTTTTTAAATTATGGATTAATTATATATTTTTTTTTAATTATTATGGAAAATCTTTAGCAAAAAGCAAACAGAAAAGTTGATGTAATTGGAGGTCAGTAATTTGACACAAGTGCATGTGTTTGCAGTTGCGCGTATTCAAGCTGGCCAAGTCCTGGCCTACGCTCAACCTGCTGATCTCCATCATGGGGCGCACGGTGGGCGCTCTGGGAAACCTCACCATCGTCCTTTGCATTATCATATTCATATTCGCCGTCATGGGCATGCAGCTCTTCGGCAAGAATTACGCAGGTGTGGCCACTCCCGCTGCTGCCGCTGTCATCAACCAACCAACTACTCTTACTTCTTTCTCTCTACGCCTTTTCAATTATGCTGTCGTTGAGGCTTGCTTGTATGCTGACTACTGGTTTTAATAAACCTCCTGCAGGATTTTTTTTCAGGGATTGTGATTTTGGTGCTGTCGTATTATGTTTTAAAATAAGGTGGGATGCGAATATTGCCAGAATTATCGACACTGTATAATTTATTTATAAGCTACACACCAATATATTTATTATTTGTACAAAATTATTATTTGAGCTAAAGGTTCTTGTGGATAATTTTAATGGGAAAAATCAGTCAACGTGATTCCATTGTAAAAGGCGGTTACATTGTGAGCTGTCATAAATACATGGATTAAATTGAACAAGGCTTTGTTTTACCTCTTGTTTAAACTGTCGACTGATTTCGGAAAAGGTAACTGAGCAAAAGTTAAAGGAACGATACTTAAGAGAGAAGCTGCGTTAGAGTGACTGCGCAAGATATCGGATGTCCTGATGAAGGAAAGGCTCTTCGGAAACTAGTCAACAGTTAAACTAAATTTAGTGGTCAAAGCAAAGCATTTGTTTCATAAATAACAACCTTCCTGGTTATTGGTTTCCTATATTCCCCTTAAAATTTTCTCATCTGCATTGTACGAGCATTTGGTAGGTAATGTCTTATACTCCACACGCATATTACTCAGTTAGAAATGGCATTGAACAGTTCCCCAACCATCCCTTATACTGAAGCAGTCATTATTGAAACACCTGTCAGAAAATCCACCATTTTGGCAGGAAAAATTAGAAGAATTTTCCTGAAATTCTATGACAGTGTACTCAAAATTTTAACTATTGAATGCCAAATTAACGAATTTCTCACTTTCCTCTTACTCTTGCTTAAATTTGCTTGTTTAGTCAGTGAATAAATCCAGCAAGATTATTAATGCAGTTGGCGAAATCAAACAGGTAACACACTGCCTTCTACGCCTTTCCGAGTCAGACACTATCAATTCACAATCACCCAAAAATATTATGACACAGTTTAAAAACAAAAACAGATAAACAAATCATCAAAAACATCAAAATTCATCACTGATTCTTGATAATGTCTTCCTCACTAATGTAACAGTATTAAGGTCGCCGCTTAACAACACCTTCGTATGTAAGTTTGATCAATCTTTGATGATCTTTTGCCATTGGTCTATAGCACAAAGTATCTTGCTTTTGCAGCTTCGTGTATTCAAATTGGCAAAGTCCTGGCCAACTCTGAACTTGCTTATCTCCATCATGGGTCGGACGATGGGTGCGCTGGGTAACCTGACCTTCGTGTTGTGTATTATCATCTTCATCTTCGCCGTGATGGGGATGCAACTGTTCGGCAAAAACTACGTCGGTAAGTATCTGAGCCATTCCACTTCCACCAGGTAATGTGACTTACTCTCTTTTCCACTTATTTCTTTAACTTTTCTCTCTCACGATTTCCATTTTGCCTCTGTTATTATCTTAGAGGATATGTATATATTTCCTCCTAGATTTTTAGGTAGGTAGGTATTCTTTTTTCTTTTATAATATTACACAAAACTACTTAATATTCTCATAAATATTCGGACCAGGTCAATTGTCTCTCCTGAAATAATTGATGGCAAGAACTAAAAACAAACATTGTCACTGTTCAGGATCTGCTATGCTACAATTAACACTATCATTTAGATATCCCATAAAAGATCGGAGGCCTCAGCAAGGGTAACCACCCAGTGAGGCCAACATTATTGGATTGTAATGAAAAAAGGTTGTATAAAAAAAAGAGAGAACAAAGCTTTTTCAGGGTGGTGTTTTTTATTCAGTGTACCAGAATCATGAAAAGACGCGTGCTTTATTTTCTACCAGCTTTTATCCGCGGCTTTACTCTTGGTATATTAGGGAGAAATTACTGTACAAATAATTTTCCAACAGGAATGAAATGTTTTTCCGAGATAAAAAGTAACCTAAGTCACTTTTCTTTAAACCATCTTTAAACAAAAAAAATCTATTAATCGGTTGCTCCATTGCGACGTGAAAGAAAGACAAACAAACTTATACTTTTGCACTATAATATTCGACAGTCCCGAAGAACAGTGACAATGTGCGATTTTGTAGTTTTGCAGTAGAGCTTTATAAAGTGTCGTTTCTGCATTTTTACTGATTGATATCAAGGAATATAGCATATAACCGAAATACGTGTATTTCATTAAAAATTTAGAAAGTACTGGCTTTTAAATCAATAAAATAAGCCAATATAACGAATTTCAATTTTTAGCAGGTCCCAGTAGCTAGTATTTTATTTAAAAGATACATCGGAGGTATCAATAATATGTCTCTATTTAAAACAAAGAAGGATAAAATCAAGAATCCATGATTTTCAATCAAATAATTAAATTAAAAAGAGCCAAAATAAATCTAATCACAGCTGAACTGACTGTCTTTGTAAACTTTATTGATTAAAAAAATTTCTTTAAATTGTGCAAGATATATTGAACATATTTATTTGCCAGATAACGTGGACCGGTTTCCTGACGGCGATCTGCCTCGGTGGAACTTTACAGACTTCATGCACAGCTTCATGATCGTGTTTCGGGTGCTCTGCGGGGAGTGGATAGAGTCCATGTGGGACTGCATGCTGGTGGGAGACGTGTCCTGTATACCCTTCTTCTTGGCCACTGTGGTCATCGGCAATTTGGTGGTACGTATCACTTTCTGTGAATACCAATTTAATTGTGGATACGCTGCATCTGGCATGCCTCAAGGGTGAAGTCGAGACCCTGCCTTGTCTTTACTTTGTGGAAATTTATTAACATTTTTATAATATAAACGTTTTATTCCTGAAAATTTTTGAAGAGTTTGAGTGTTCAGAGTGTAACATATACCTACTTAACTTTCCGGTCGATTTTTTAAACTAAAATATATTCTTTAATTAGTCGAAAATCAGTGGTTCTAAATTTGAACTTTTTTAGATAGTTTGAAAACGCTGCATCTGGCATGCCTCAAGGATCAGGTATAGACCCTGCCTTATTTTTACTTTATGGAAATATATTAACACTAGCTGGGTTACCCAGCTTCGCTCGCGACAACATTCGAGAGTGTTCTGGAATGTTCTACAATTTATTTTATTTATTTATAGCGGACCCGACAGACGTTGTCCTGTACACAACTGTCGGGACAAACTAAAATTAAAATAGAATAATATTGAATATTCGATGCCGGATCCAATGTAAAACATTCCAAAATCAACAACTCCTTAGAAATAAAAAAAATAATTAAAAGAACATTTTCCAGTGGACCAAATTGTGAACGTAAACCATTCTCGATTCCCCTTGAACCCACACAAATTTTTTTATCAAAATCGGTCCAGCCGTTTAGGAGGAGCTCAGTGACATACACACGGACAGAAGAAATATATATATTAAGATTTTTTCAATAAAAGCATATTATTCGTGGAATGTTTTTACGAGAAATTATCATGTATTTAACCCCCAGGTTTCTAGTCGATTTTTAGAATAAAAAAATGTTTGGCTTTAATAACTGAAAAGCAGTGGTTTTAAATTTCAGCTTCTTTTAGATAAATAGTACCAAGATCACATTTTATCAGTGTTTTCAACAAAACTTTCAAAATCTTTATGGGTTCTTCCACATTCCAAATACCCTGGCAATCTATTTTAATTGGTTTGGAATTTTACCGAGAGTACTGTTCTGTTTTAATTTTAAAAAATAAATAAAAAGGAATTGGACTCAATGATAAAGTTCATGAAAAAAATGACGATATTTTGCAGGTTCTTAACCTCTTCTTGGCCTTGCTCCTGTCCAATTTCGGCTCTTCGAGTCTTTCGGCGCCCACGGCCGACCAGGAGACCAACAAGATCGCGGAGGCCTTCAACCGAATATCGCGCTTCAACGCCTGGGTCAAAAGCGGCATCGTGGCCGTCTTCAAGTTCCTCAAGAACAAGCTGACGAGCCAGATTGCTGACCATGCCCCAGGTGAGCCGTGCTACAGTTGGAAACAAGGTTCATACTCATCACAACTAGACGATAGCTTTGATTTTTTGTTCGACACGCGCGTTAACACTTTTGATTTTACTTAACACTGGTTTAATAGAATAGGAGTTTCAGCTTGGTCCAATTAAATACAGTACCTATATACTTGAAGTGCTTTACATCTAGGTAAACATGGCTTCTTTAAAATGCCTCTTTGATTGTAATGCATTGTAAGTAGGTACTCATAAGAATGCCTCCATTACGTCAATCTTAAATAATATCATGTTGAACAAAGATTTAAACAAAAAAGACATTTATATGCAAACCGATTGAAACAAAATTATTAACATTGTTCAATTATATACGAAGCACTGTAACTAATTTACTTGTTCTAAAACACTGGAAGATAATCTGAATTCATTTACAGTAGGTTTCATGGAAATACTTTAACATTTCTGTTTACTTTAAAATGCTGGCTCATCCGCAAAAATAATATGGTTCCACACAAAACACGTGTTTAGAAATATCGTGTTCAGTCACTTAGCTTTGAGTTCATATAAAACTGACAATATCATGATAGCTTGTATGGAAGATGTGTACATTGTACAAGGCTACATCGAAAACAATATAAATGTACCTTTTTTAATGATCTGTGTATACAAACCCTTGTGGTTATCTTTCTTGCAACGCAGTATATAAAGTATACACCATTAGCCAATAGGTTTACATGAACGGATATTTTGCTATCATAACAAGTTCACAATTTGCATTGGGCATCAAATGTCCAATAGACTTTAACACAGGGAAACACAGGAATTAGAGAGACCAAAAATAATTACATATCGTACATACAAGATAATACGTGCATGCACTTTTACATATAAACTTTCTTGCTGATGAATTGAGTTTGACAACCAACTGTGTTTGAAATAATTATTAATGTATGTCTTTTTAATATTTCATTGTTGTTCTGCAACTTGTACTTTTGAACATAAATGTTTCTTTTTGATAATTTGCCATTTTCAATGGTTTATCGCTTGGTGTTTCAATGTTCAGTAGCCCTGCGGTTGATTTTAAACTTTAAACGAAAATTTTCACATCACACATGTATTAAATTTAGATTATTTAAAAGTTTGTGAATCAATCGCAGAGAAATTGGACCCCACTGCACGCTTTCTGTAAAATATATTTTTTTGCTTCTTTCGTGTTTTCTACCTTTTTCAATGTGTATATGTATATCGTTGTACTACTGAATATGTGTAAAGAATGTTTTTTAAATCAAAATATCAAGTATTCAAAGAAAGTTTTGATAATTTTCTTACTAATTCAAATATCAGGTTTATTGTAGACATCTTGTAAACATCTTGGGATTATTAACACACATAAAACACTTAAGGCGGAATTTTTTACTGAATTTGAACAAATCATCAAATTTCAAATTCAAGTTCTGTTATTATTTCATTGTGGGCAGTAGGTACTTGTATAATAACAGAACTTGAATATTAACTGTGAAATTTGATGAATTGTTAAAATTCTGTGAAACAACCCATCCAATCAGTAATGTAACATTAAAAATAAAATCTACTGTACGAGACAAGTTTGTGGAACCCGCACAAATACTATAAATTCAACAGGGCACCATCACTCCAATAGGGTTCAGATAGAAATCTAATTTGTAAAAGTAGCGAGAGATTTGCAAGAGTAGTAGGAATAAAACAACTTATTATTTATTCCCGAATACATACTGATTGTACCAGTTACTTCTTTATTTATTGAGCAAAAATTTCCAATTTAAATTTCCGCACGTGTTCAATAGGGTTATTAATTTAATACCATCCTTTTCTCCTAATGGAGTTGAACAAAGAACATTATTTTTAAATGTCTGACAAGAGGAAAATCGCACAATTAATATTAATTAATTGCGCCAATCTCACATTTCAGGATGCGTGATAAGGAATGATAGTGTAATTTGATTTTATAATATCGTACACAGATGTGATAATGATTTTATCAAAGAGTATTAATGTCGTAAAAATTTTAGATATTTTACCTCTTACAAAGCACATCTGATTAAGCACGTCCGATACAAAACCGCTACAAACGTAAAAATTCTTTGACATTTTTTTTTAATTTGACAGAAAACCAAACCACACATTTTATAAATTTTAAATTTATTTTCGATAGAATGTACAAATTTGGGGAACACACATTGAACAACAATATATCGATGGATACATCGATACTAATTTACAACACTTCCATAAAAGTGCAGAATTCAAACAATGTATTTAAAAAATTAGCATGCTAAAATAAATTAAACCTGTATTTAAAATTTATCATTGAATTTTCCAATACAAAATCCTAAAAGTAGGAAATTTACAAATATGCATAAAAAAACCCTAACGTAAATAATGATTATGAATTTGCGGAAGCACAAGAATGATACAGACATTAAAAAGACAATTTTTCTAATACTTGTAAAATAATTCCCTTCACTTTTTTAATCATTCTTGGGACTTTGATTAATTCTCAATCATTATAATATAATATAATATGTTTTCCTATTAATACTTATTGATTGTTTAAGCCGTCTTTCATTTGTACATAGAATGAATCCAATTTTAGACACCAGGAGACTGGATGTTCATAACTACTCCATTTTGTTTGTCGGTAAATTTTTTTCTTTTTCTGCGGTTAAATCATTTTAATTCAATAAGAAGTGATCCCTCTTCATGTAAGGCTTTCAAATTACACGAGAAAGGGATTATTATTAGGCTGAGATTGAACGCTAGTTTTGATAGAATACTCTTTTGATAACCGGGAGACTGCATGCACCACGAAATAATTTATTTTGCAAAAAAAAAATAACATAAAATCTGTTCAAGTACCTTTTTTTTTAACTGACTGATTTCTGGATTAGACAAACAATTATTTGTCTTAGTTTAAATCTATCGAATTTCAATATGGTAAGTCAAGCCAGAATGAATGGACCTTCTCCTAAAAGGATCGCAACACTTTTGAGCATGTAAAATCGGCCGTCCGGACAAATCGGTAATTGTCAAGCACTTTTTTTTTTATGATTACCGCACAAGAGTCCCAACTGCTCCCGTCTGGAGCCAGTGAGACTATGGCATCCCCAATCAGGGTATGTTGTGAGGCTGAGGGTAGTGGGGAGGGGAAGGAGATGGGAAGAGGAAGGTGGGAAGTACCTGGCTATTCAGATCTGGTCACCAAACACGGCTAAAGCCATCTTTCAACTTAATTAAAACCATCAAGCAACTTAATTAAAACCGTCCATAAATTTGGATTTGTACTTGAAATCTTGGGAAGACCTAAAACGCATTGAGCGATTGAATTTCGAAAGCAATCAAAATTCACAAAATCTCAATTTATATTATTAGGGACAGTGGGGCTTAGCTTAATTGTTCTTGGTGTCTGGTGCTTGATGGCTACACCAAAACTAAACGTCGAAAACTGCATTAATTTCACTTAATTATAATATTGAAATATCAGCCACGCGCTACTTTGTATCGCTTCCTCATACATAAACACACACTTCACCACATTCTACACGTCTGCCCTGATGATGGACATTGTAACGCTGCCCGAAGCATTAGCTAAAAAAGAAGGAAGCGCAACACAGCATAATAACCCAAAAATTAATCACGATAATACTTTTGGATATTAAAATCTCAAATCATATTTAGCAACTTTACTTGCTGTAATGATAATTTCTAATGTTTTGGATTCCACTATGTTCATTTTAGAGACGGTACGTCGATCGTCCAGTTGACTAGTCAGACATCTCCAAAAAATCTAAATTTGAGTTGAGTAAGCAGTTATATGTAAAAGTATACCCTTCATCTGGTACAATACTCAGACTACTCATAAACACCACCCGATCAATTATAAAGCAGAAAAACTGTAACGAATTAAACAAAATGTTGTTGTTTTCTGGGACACTAGTAGTTTTTCAAAATGTACAGGATCGTTATGCCCCAAAATGCTATGGAATATTAAATATATATTTAAAATAATATTCGATTTATGGTGAATATTGTTTTCCCCAATATCTCAAAACATAGCATTTGGAGAAGTCTGATTAATCAACTGGACAATTGATATTGTTGATAGATGTTGTGGATTATTTTCTGTTGTGTATAAAGTGAAATCACGCCCCTCCCGTTTGATTGTTATTTGTTTAGTTGTTCCCGTGACTGTACTATTCTGTTCCTGTAACTTGTTGTGTAACACCCCGTTGATTGTGCACGTGTGTTACTGTTGGTTCATGTTTTGTAAATTATAATTGTTAGTTCGTGTTGTAAAAATATTATATAAAGGAGGTCATGCACGAATTTTAAGGTTAATTGCGAACACTTGTTATATCATGAAGCATCAACGACACTGAACGAAGACATGGACGAGAGATGTTAAGTGCTTCGTTGCTTTGCAAACCCTTTTCAGAGTAATAAGTACCTACCTCGGAAGAAAACATTACTATTTGTTTTTTTAATTGCAATCAGCAATGCTTAGATTATTATACCGAGTTACATTAACCCTTCAAGCTAATTTGTTCGCATTTGAAACAGCTCGTACAGGTTTCATAAAAATCGTTGCGTCTCCCTTATTATCATTGTGGAAAATATGATCTAAACAGTATTAGAAAGAGAAAACAGCATGCTTTGTAATCAGTTTAGTTAAAAAATAGTAAGGTGAGCCATTTTTAAAACTTTTTTATGTTTGCATTAAAAAATTTTATATTTTGAAAATTATATGTTAATTTCTAATAATCAAATTCGGAGGCATATTTTATCACCTTTCGAAAACAGTCTTTACTTTTCGGATAAGTTCAAAAATATTTCTGGACTTAATTGCAAAGTGGAAATATTTTGAACTTCTGAGAGTATGTGCCCGAGGCCTGACGGGTTACTAAAACACTTATAAAATTAATTTAAATTCATAAAGGAAATAGTTGCCTTTAAGGCCCTGTTGTTTCATGTGCTATTTAATGTTTGTCGTGTACATGCCTACGGCTAAAACTTAAATTTTTGAACTCCATTCTATCATTTTTAACCCTTTTATATATTTTATTTGCACACATTTCAAAAAATTTAAAAATTTTGATATGTGGTAAAATTTGATATTTTAACTAAGCCACGTTTTTAGTAAAAGACTAATTTTATAATTTCAGTTTTTAAAAACATCGTTATAGGTAGGTACCTACTTTATCAGCTCGATTTTTTTTTTGAAAAAGATATTTAGATTCAAATCAAAAATTTGAGTTCTAAACCAGATTTCATGGCGACAGTTTTTTTTTTTATTTTTTTATAAAAGGCGGAGACGGCTTACAAGTATATGTTCCCGTGAGCACTTAGGCCATAGGCCCATTGTGCTATCTCCCATTTTACCTCAATCATTTAGTAACAACCCAGTCCCTTTAATAAAGTTCACCAGAGTTGTCACCGGATATGTGGCTATGTCTTCTGGTTCTACTGTGTGTCTCCCCAGGTATCTGAGCCTAGTTCCCACCAAGGCAGGACATTGGCACCATAAGTGAATTGGAGTTTCTTCGTCCTCTTCACATTTCCTGCATCTATTGGTGTTTTCCACTCCCAATATCTGCATGTGTCTCCTGAGATGGCAGTGTCCCGTTAGTAGTCCTACCAGTTCCCTCAGCGAGTTTCTGTCCATATTGAGTAGTTTCCTGGTTCGTCTAGGGTCTGGTCCTTTTATGAGTACTTTAGATTGTCTCATTCCAGGCGACAGTCTTAATTAGTATGAGATACACAGACAATCTACAATTAGTATGAGACACACAGACAGTCTACAATTAGTATGAGACACACAGACAGTCTACAATTAGTATGATTGATGATACTACAAATGAAACAACTTGGCTTTAGAGTAGACTTTAAAATGCCTTCAAAGTCATTATTGCTATGTAAATAACTGTATTTAAATCATGGCTTTTCACCCGAGCTTATAATAATATACATCACATCAGTAATAAATAAAATACTCTATTTTTTCCTAAACTTTAACAACAAAGTTGAAATATGTATGTTGATGCACACATTAAACAATAGCCTATTAAATAAATAGATTTGTCTTGATAAATTAACACACAATTTAAAGAAATGCATCAACTCAGATAAAACGCAAGCAAAACCTTAAAGTTCGTTCTGCCCCTCGTTTCGTTGCCTCAAAAAAAATCGGTATAAATTCTAAGACGGCGGTGTTGTGGCGTGATTCCTTTTTTCCCGGCGCGGCCCAGGTCTAAAGGCCGCGCTATGTGGCCGCTGTGTTTCCGCAGAGCGCGGAGTGGACGGCGAAATGGAGATGGGCGGTGACCTGGACGACGCCGTCATCTACCGCGACAAGAAGCACAAGGACCAGCTCGAGGTGGCCATTGGAGACGGCATGGAGTTCACCATCCACGGTAATTTCAAATAACCCCTTTTTGCTTTGTGCTGGGTTTTTAGGAAGCACCGCACCCACACACCGTTTATATTTTATATCGTCTTTATCACATTCTGTCCTGTCCTATTATTTTAATTGTTTATAAATAATGTTAATTGATAAATTTATGCAGTCATTTGAATTTAAAGCATTGTCACTACAACTGACTTTCTCCCATTGTGTCTGCTAGGTCTGTTTCCTAAACTGCGAATTAACATTAGTCCTTTGACAAAATAAGGAACTCCAGTGAAAAATATTATGGCTTTAAAAAAATATGTTCATATAGACCAATATACGCTGATTCTGAATATATAAGTTTTATTACATAATATTTAACGTAGAGATTTAAAAAAATTATTAAAAAGTCCATTTTAAAACGTGTCATTAAAACACCCTGTCAAGATGGTATTGCTGGATTTTGGCGGCGTGACGTCACCGCGCCGTGTCACCTGGGTAGAAATCAATAGAAATGTAAGACGCAAGCCGTCCGACATTCCGTGTTATTGGTTTATAGAGATTTGGACGTATAATAGTTTTTGTTTTTATTGAAACATTATTTAGGCCTAAATAATTCAGTATCAAAAATAAAGTATCTCTATTAGTTTATCTATATTATTTAAAATATTCAAAAACTCTAACTGTACAAAAAACGATCATAATGCTCAGTAAAACGCTCCAATGCTGAAATTCAAAATGGCGGGAGTCGAACAGCTGATTCCAGTTCCCTACAAAATTCATATTTCGGTTGGTCATGATGACGTCACACTAGATTCGGTGGTTTTCGGGGGATCTTGAAAAATTAAAACTTTGACATTTATTTTAACTATTAAAACTAACTATAAAAATAAAAATGCAGTTATTTAAGTTAGAAGGTCATTATTCATTTAAAAAAATAAAAAAAAATTGGACTGGAGTTCCTTATTATAATCATAATGAAAATTCTTATATTTCTGACTCTGAACAAAAATACTTTTTTTAAATGAGGTTTAAAGGAGGCGAAAATAATTTCTCTCTGACCCATAGGAATGAGGAAACACAGAGGCCGAACACAGCCGAGCTGTTGAACTCAAAAATATTTCTTCTCATTTGATAAATGTCAACCGTGCACAATGTTGAGCGTACATTTGATGTGTTTCCCAACTATGCACCGGTGCCAAAGAGATCAACTACGCTAATTCCTTGGAGAATCTTCCTTTAATATCGGTAGAACAAGGACAGCATTCGCACCTGATGCCTGTGCTCTAAAGATTGCAATTTGTTTGTTAACTATCAAACAGACCGCATGTTTCTGCACAGTCAAGGGTTTTTTTCAAGTATTTTAGGGCTCCAGACAAGAAATTCAATAGTGGGACTCACTTGTATATCGTCAGCAGTTGCGTACTGATAAAATATCTGCGGGCCATCTTCTGAGAGGTTAACTTGACTCTGGCTTTAACGGAGCCCCCAATCCTGAACTGGTCACTTAGAGTTGCACCAAGCATATCAAAGGAAGGCACGTTAGGTTAGGTTACAAACTCCAGTCATTCTTTACAGATAATCAAAATACATAATTTGATTGAGATATCTTGTTTACCCTCGTGATTGTTTTATTAATTGAGTCCGTGGTATTCAATTTTCCAGGTGATTTGAACAACAAGATGAAGAAAGGGAAGATGTTAATGAACAATATTAATGCCATTAGCGGCAACCACCAAGACAATAGGTTAGAACATGAACTTATGAATCACCGAGGACTTCCCTTACAGGTATGTCGTACTTCTCACATAACAATTGTGAACATCATCACTCGCCCAATTACTCAACAATTATGTAATTTTTGTATACCACGATTATTTACATCTTTATTGACTATACTTTTCCATTTATTCTTCTTTTGTCCAAAGCCAAATAATGGAATCAATCGTTGATAAGTTTGAATTAATTATTTAGTTGAAATTGCAGGATGACGATACAATTAGTCAAAAATCTTACGGCAGCCATAAAAATCGGCCGTTCAAAGACGAGAGTCACAAAGGTTCAGCGGAAACGATGGACGGAGAAGAGAAGAGAGACGCCAGTAAAGAAGATCTTGGATTAGAAGATGGTAAGTTATTTTGTGGATCTCTACTTTCTATTATCGTAAATCAATAGTAGGACAACATTCAGAACTAAGAACTGTATTTTAACCGACATAGCAACTTGTGTTTCTCAGCGAAATATGAGAATGCTGTTCAACCGAAGATCATGCAATTTTCAATTCGATTTTACCCACACGACAAGAACAATAATTTAGAGAATGCAAAAAAGTACTTTTAAGTGCCTGTTGAGATCTTCAGATGCTGTTTCTTTGTGAAATTCCTCTTCTGTCAAAGCCCTATTATGAATTCTGCGTGGGTGTTCATTGAGGTTTCTGCGAGTTGTCTATTTAATCGGAAACAGGAATCACCCCCGTTTTATATTTCAAAGTAGAAAAAAAGTAAAATTAAAATTTTTTTTTTTTTTTCGAAGAAAACTTCTAAAAGGTTGTTACTTTTGTTACAACATCGCAAATCAATAATTTAGAAATTTTAGAAATAAGAAAAAATGTTAATTCAAAAGCTGACATAATTAATAAGCAAAAAATTTTTGTTAACCCTGTTTTAAATATCTTCCCACTTAACCGGCCTTTTTCTTCTAATAGCTTGGTAATCCCCAATTCTTCGAAGCTCCCACCATTGTCAACCCTCCCCCCTCCTTCAATTTCTTCTCTCCATATGTAATCTATAATTAATTTTTTAACTTTAGTATACTTTTATTCCTGAAGAAGTGAACACAGTTCACGAAACATGTTGATAGTATAAAATAAAGAAAGTGATGGAAACTAAGTTATTTTCTTTTAATAAATAAAATTTAAATCATCACCTTATTTTTTTTTTATTGAAAGTTTTTGATACATGGGATAGTTTTATTACAAAAATAAATAGACAAGGTAATATGCAATATGTAACAAAAAAATTCTACAAAGGCAAATTCTGTGCATAAATTGATCACATTTCTACGATTAAAAGAACTAAGAATTAAATGTGTGAAAAAGATATTAATTTTCTATACTATATGTGTAAAATTAAACTTATTACTTACCTGGTGATTCCAGATCTAGAAGAAGACGGCGCAGAAGACGGTGGCCTCGACGGCATTCGGCCGGCAGTAGTGGCCGCCAATGACGACGAGGTCATCGAGGACTCTCCGGCCGACTGCTTCCCAGAACCGTGCTACCTCCGCTTCCCATTCCTGGCAGGAGACGACGATGCGCCCTTCTGGCAGGGCTGGGCCAACCTCAGACTTAAGACCTTCCAGCTCATCGAGAACAAGTACTTTGAGACGGCTGTCATCACCATGATCTTGCTCAGCAGTTTGGCCTTGGTAAGTTGCACTTAAACTTCATTTTCTTTAACATACCAAAGAATTCTTTAACATAGCAAAGAATTAAATTCCCTTTGGGGTTGTTTTATTACAAAAACGTCCAACACTCTGGCTGACAATTTGCTAAGGCAGTGGCAACATAGATTGTTCAGGTTTCTGATTTGCAGGAACATTCAGTCATTGGTCATGCTAGTTGCAAGAGCCATCTCTTCTGAACTAAATTTCCTTGGACGTTGATCCAATATCCCTACGTTATCAAGGATAAGAAGTTCAAAAAGATAAACTTTCTATTGAATAGCAGTTTAAAAACTTAAATATACCTCACAAAAGTTTTGAAACTATGTTCAAAAAATGGGAGGAAGAAAATTAAAAAAAGAACACCTGTGGAAGAAAATTACAAGCTAAGGGAGGGAGAATGTTGCAATAAGAAAAAAAAAGAACAATGTTCAAAATCTTGAGAGTGGTAGGTACCGCTGAAGAGACTCATTACCACCTCCTCAAATCAAATGCAGATTGTTATTCTACTCGCAATTTTGTTATTCTATGAACTAATTGCAATATCTCATCTATTCTAGGCTCTTGAAGATGTCCACCTTCCCCAGAGACCCATTCTTCAAGATGTCCTCTACTACATGGACAGAATCTTCACTGTCATCTTCTTCCTGGAGATGTTGATCAAGTGGTTGGCCCTCGGCTTCAAGGTGTACTTCACCAACGCCTGGTGTTGGCTCGACTTCGTCATTGTCATGGTATGAAAGACATTTCACTTAGAACAACCTAGAAAAATTCCTTCAGAATCTAGAGATATTGAATGAAAAATGTCAATTAAAAATCGAAGAATTTTACCAAATTCCAGTTGAAGTGAACTATTTTCTTAAAGTAATGGAAACTTTGTTAAAACAGTTACTTTATTACTTTCTTCAAAAATTAACTTTGAATAAAGTTTTTCATAATATCTTTGGCATACCCCAACAGAACAAACTTGAAACAACATTAATGATTTTTAGAGCATCATGTGTACTGAAAAAACACAGCAGGTCCGAAGGTTGTTGCTATAGCTCAATGGTTAGAACAAACTACCAGAAAATGGAGGCTCTTATTATGTCAATGTATAAATAATGTCTTTGATTTGATAATTATTATTGATTGTGTTTCAACATCCAAAATTTAAAAAAAAAAAAGATTTTTTAGTATTGAAAATTAAGTTCGTTGCTTCTGAGTATAGTGACCAGCTCTGATCAAAACAAAGCTAATGTTGTAATAATGATCGATGTATAAGGATTTCAAATTTACAATCAGTTTTATATAGCAGAACTGATGTGTTTGTTCAAGAATATTAAAATCAGTTAAACTTCTAAGAATCATGATGAACACACTGGGAAAAAATAAATAGTAACAAGCACTTTGCGTTCTGTAAAGTATTCTAGATGTGTGATAATGTTAAGGAAATGTGCTTTGATGATTTGGAATGATGAATCTATTATCTGAATTAACCGGCTGGTTTGCGGATATAGTTGTCTCTGATAAACCTGGCAGCCGTGTGGACGGGTGCGGATGACATTCCGGCGTTCCGTTCCATGAGAACCCTTCGTGCCCTGAGACCCCTCCGCGCCGTGTCCCGCTGGGAGGGCATGCGAGTGAGTGAAGCGTGCAGTCAGGGCGATCAGCATACCGACTAACCAATTGCCAACTAACCCCATTAACTCGCTGCGATGATCTGTGTATTCCGACTGCCCATATATATACTACCGCTTCATTGAGTGCTTTGCTTTGGGCTTCTCTATCAAACCATCGAGGATCAGACCAAATTCCCATCTACGTGGAATCCCACGACCATTGGCTAGTTGATTCCGTTTGATATACAAGCCTCCCATGTTTGTATGTTGTCTCAGATGAAGCTATTCTTTTCTTACGTGTCGTGTGTCAGTGTGTGTGCGTGTGCTCTAATACATATAACCAATTGTCTATTCTATCGCTCTCTCCTTCTAACCGAACATGTTTTGCACTCGTCTTATCATTTCTTACTACTTTTAATCACTCATTTTCAATCATGTAACATTTTTAAAACGACTCATTTATAAATATTTTCCAGCATGTTCACTTTTAAAAAGTTGGACAGAATTTGTTATTTAGTTTTCAGTAGCCTTTTTAAAAATGATACATTGAGAGCTCATTGATGTTCTATGTGTATCGCACATTTGTTTAATGTAAATAAGCAACAAGCCCATCTGTGACCTGTTTACTGGACAAGTGGACAGTGGACATGGTGCGTGCTTATGTTTGTATCTTAGTACTGAGATGGTCGATGGTCAATACTAGGATTACTAAAGCTTCCATAATAATATTTTATATGTTGTTGGTTATTTCTATTCATCTCTTGACATCCCTTCATCATATTTTATACTTTAAACATCTTCACTCTTTTCTCCTATCATCTACGATCCATTCGGCTTTCAGGTAAATAGACATTATGAAGCGCGTACTGAAGTACGTACAAGTTTAACATTGGTTGGCTCACAACATAACTGAAACGGACGCTTTAGGTTTTCCTTCACCAAATAACCTGTTTTCTAGGAGCATCGGGGCCGTTTCCACACCAAGAGGTATTCTTTTGTTAGCAGATAGCCCGATGTTATATTTTGCTTTTGTGATTTGTGAATCCGACAGGTGTCGCTAATTAACTTCGTGGCCGCGCTTTGCGGAGCGGGAGGTATTCAGGCGTTCAAAACCATGCGGACCCTCCGTGCCCTTCGCCCGCTAAGGGCTATGAGCCGTATGCAGGGCATGCGGGTACGTAGCCAGACACTGGCCTCTTTGTCTATGACCAAACTGTTTTTAGTCTTTTGTTTCAGCCAAGTTCTTCTAAAGCCTGCAAGTAACGTTTGAAGAGCTCCGCTGCTGACATCTGTAGATACGTCGGTTGTTGAGCAATGATTTAAACGCTACCAAAAGATTTTAGAATTGTTTAGCCTGTATCCATAAACACACGAGTCTTACCTTGTGTTCTTTATTATTTGTTTCTATTGTCATTGATACGCATTAAAAAAGATAGTTTTAATTTAAATTTAATTGTTTTGAGATGAATTTCAAAAACAACATGATTAAATTACTAGTTTCAGTAAAACCCTCTTATAAGGTTCCCACATAGGAAGATTTCCCCCTTAAGAAGTTTTGTTTTTCGGTCCCTTGAAAACTGAATTTTTGAAGAACCTTCTAAGAGAGTTTCACTGTATTTCCATCACTGACAATGAAACCAGCAATAGAGTTCGACGTAGTGTTTTCTTATTTATTTAGTAATATTTTTACAATAGAACATTGTAAGCTGACGAACCCTCAATTAAACTGCTTCTCTGCACTGAACGTGAACTGTAGCTGGTTCCGACACGAGCTAACTTACTTCCCCGATGACTAGCATCAACCAACTGAACTGTAATCAGTACTCGTGCACCCACCAAATTGCTTTTCGTACCCGTGACTAAATAACGGCTGATAATTCAAACATTATACTGAAATCAAAACTCATTTTGACTTGTTGATAAAAACCTCAACTTCTTACCTGAATGCATTATTTTATTTCTTATTTTCCTATCAGTAGATTTTAATTTATAAGTATTTATTGTTAGGTGAATTTGGCATGTTAACCTGTTATTAATTTTACGTTGTTATTAAGAAAAACTCCAAAAAAGAAAATGGTAAGCATTATTATTTTGTATAAATATTCACATTGAAATCCTGTAATAAATTTTAAAATTTTTAAGTTATCAAACATCATGCAAAGCCAGAGATTTAACAGCTCAATCACATTTTAACACTACGATTTTATAACAGGATCAATGCGTTTATATATTGTTGCATGACTTTATGCTTCGATGTTGTTTTCTAAAATGATTTTACAAACATAAACAAAATGACACTAAATAAATCACGATATATACTAATTATGTCCTTGGGAATCTCAAATCAAATCCAAAAAGGCACCGGTTTGCACTTTTGCACAGAAATTGTATTATAACAACTACTAGTAACATGGGACCCATATTCACAAACCATTACTGGATTAATTGTTACTATTTACATACCATACTAATTGTCACAACAAATCTCTAACATACTATGCACCTACCACCAAATTATTTACATTATTTGGTAAAATTTCTGTATTCCGCTATTTCTCAATATGCACAAATGATTTAAAAAAAAAACCCTTTGGTTTAACTTATTTACTATAAGAAACCACTATTTATGTTGGGAGAGATGGTAAAAAAGCAATGATGTTTCAACTTTTACCACCACCCCTGCCCCCAAAACCATTTATTTGATAACTAATACCCCTGCCATAGGTTATCCCAAGTGTTTTGCCACGTTTGGTGACTTAGCAGGGATGCTTAGGTTCATATTTTGACGGCGAATGCGTTACAACACTTACCGCATGGCGGACCGGATTGGAAGAGACTGGTTGAGGGAGTCCTTTTGACCTCCAGCCGAATTCTCTTGACCCATTGCCTTGTACCGCAGTGGGAGGGATGGATTCATACGTCCCTACTCCTGACCGGAAACTAAAAACCTAATAACCTTTTTGTGCATGTTTTCTAACTTCCCAATGTAAATAGTTATTTTTTGTACTAATACTAATTAAATTGAAACAATTATATTTTTTCTGTAATGTACCCAAATTTAATTAAGGAGAGTATGGAAATTTTACCTTATATTTTTGCATGGCACAAAATTGTTTCAAAAATCCATGTTTCTAATATTGTAAATTATGCTCTTGTTTAATATCAATTAAAAATACTTATGTTAGTTTTTTTTCATTTAATAATTTTTCTTTTATAAGAGATGCTTCTGTAGATTAAACAAACAAACAAAAATGTTTTAAAAAACTACTTATGAACTGAACAATAAAATCAGTTTGTAAAAAAAACTTTAAATCTAAAATTATCACAAATCATATAAAATTTTTCACAAACAGCAAATATTATTATTATGTAGTTTTCCCCACTAACTTTTTTCACAATTAAGAGCTTACTTATTTCATTCAATCTCAAGTAATTTTTGATAAATTTTAAATAGTAGAAGCAATATTGTTTACTGTGTAATGTTTGATGGTGTCCTAATGTTTTGTTGGGAATGATTGTAGGTCGTGGTGAACGCGCTGGTGCAAGCCATTCCTTCCATCTTCAATGTGCTCCTCGTGTGTCTTATCTTCTGGCTTATATTCGCCATTATGGGAGTGCAGCTGTTTGCTGGCAAATATCACAAGGTACGTATTGTCTGTGGCATGCACAGAATGGTACACATGGCAGAATTTTTAATCAGGTTAGGCAGTGGGTAAAACAGCAAATTAATCGATTTTTAAAACCTTACCACAGATATGGTAAGTTTCCGCAAAGAATGGTCAAGCTTTAGTCAATGTTGGTTTGGATTACCTCAGTCATCAAATTTCCAAATAACTGCTTCATGTTACAAGCCAATTACTGGAAATACAAAGTTTCGTATTTGTCAACTGCACAATTGCATGAATGAAAGCCAACATAACATGACAATTATTTAGTTAGTAAATTGTACTAATTAATAGAGGTAGCAACAGATGGCATTGATTGCTACATTTGCAGTTTGTATCGAAAGGCACAGCCTTTTTCGACAATTCACAAATGAATCGTCTTTTGAATGAGCATCGCACACATTTATGTGTTGATTAAAGACAATATTTGAATATGTATGTGCACTGTAATGGGGAGTTCATTTTGCCTTATTAGTTCGATCGGTACGTCGATTCTTAGTTCGTGCATATCGATTTCTTGCAATAATTTCATTTAAGATTTAATATTATTTACACTTTTATATGGACAGTGCTATATGGATCCTCCTGCGTATTGTCAATGCGGACTTAAAAATCCAAACAGTACTGGAGGCTGTAATCATAAATATGGGTGCGGGTTCAATCCTCTGTTAGTAAAGTCCTGCATCATTGCACAAACAACAATTCAATGGGACGAGGGAGAATTCAGATAAAGTTAGTTAATTCGTAATCTCGAAAAGAAGCATTCGAAAAGGAGCATTATAGTTATTTATGAAATATGGCAGACTGGGATTGCACACCCCTCCCAGCCCTGCTGGAGTAAAATCTTAAATAAATAAATAATAAATTATATAAATGCTTACATTTCAAAAATAAAGATGGGGAAACAATTTAACAGACTATTTTCCAAAAACAGTCCATCTCGTACAAACTATTCATTACAGTGAAAGAAAGAAGACAGAAAGAAACACTTGTTTGTATATCGGTTTGTTAGTGTATTACAATGTATATGATTTGTTATTTATTATGATTCCAGTGTGTGGATGCCAACAAAACCACACTGAGTTACGAGATCATTCCGGACAAGAACGCCTGCATAGCGGAGAACTACACGTGGGAGAACTCTCCCATGAACTTCGACCACGTGGGCAAGGCATATCTGTGCCTCTTCCAAGTGGCCACCTTCAAAGGATGGATACAGATCATGAACGATGCCATCGACTCCAGAGAGGTATGGTGGTTAATCAATTGAGTCAATCATTTGAGACCAAAGCAGACACTTTAAGGGATATCAAATACATCTTTAACCACTCAAGCGATACAGATTTCCGGGGGTTCGGTTTTGAATTCGGCCACACAATTAATTCACTGTAGAAAACATCTCATAGAATATTTAAAAATGAACACCAGTGACACCTTTGGTATTTGATAAAAGCTTATTCAAGCTAGTGACTAAACAAATTAGACACCAGTGACACCTTTGGTATTTGATAGAAACTTAGTCAAGCTAGTGACTAAACATATTAGCTGATAGTTCAAAAGTGTGAGGGAAGTTCAAAATAAATTTATTTTAATTCATCAAAATCACCTATCTATCGTTTGAGTGGTAAAAAAAAACTAGAATTTACCATTATTAAGTGGGTACTGTCTCATTTTGGAGAGGTTTAATTCTCTCAGTTGATGGACAACGTCGGAAGACGCCATCAGTAAGAATATATTTTGGCCATGTAGTTTTCACTTTGACACATTGAATGGAAATTATGGCATTGGGTGTTCTTAAATAGCCATAATCGAACGATACTTAATTGCTTCTTTATGAAATTCCAGATCAACAAGCAGCCTATCCGGGAAACAAACATTTACATGTATCTCTACTTTGTGTTCTTCATTATATTTGGCTCATTCTTTACTCTCAACCTGTTTATCGGAGTCATCATCGATAATTTCAACGAGCAGAAGAAGAAAGCCGGCGGCAGTTTGGAGATGTTCATGACAGAGGATCAGAAGAAGTACTATAATGCCATGAAAAAGATGGGATCCAAAAAACCACTGAAGGCAATTCCACGCCCAAGGGTAATAACGCTAAATGTTTCCCATCGTTTCCAAGATATTATGTATTATCCATGATTCGATCAAGGACTTTAATATCCTTTTATTGAGCCCGGGCTATTTAATCATTCATCTTGATAAGAATCCTCTTTTCATATCTCTCATTGCATGACTAGTCATAGTCCAATTGCAAGTGACAACAGAATGTTACTTTGTTAATATTGTTCTTTGCAGTGCCTTTCTGTATAGTTATTAGTTATTCAGAGAATCCACAATATAACATAGCACCACTATGTGTGCAGGAGAAGAGTGAGTGGTTTCATAGTGATGCATTTTATTGGCACCTCATTGGCAAAAAGCACTGATCATCAATTTTTATTTAGTAGAAAAAATTAGACATAAGATAACTGCTTGTTTATGAAACAAACATTTATCTTCCTTACATTTTCCCCCAAAATTAGAGACTGACCTGCGGTGCGGACTTGGACTAGTTCCCATCCCACAGGAGCAGTGTGGCCAGGGTTATCTGTTGTTGTACCACTGTTGTAATGTCGTATTGTTTGTTCCCAATGCTCTGCAGTGTACTAATGAATGTGTTTGTTTGTTTCCAGTGGCGACCTCAAGCCATAGTGTTTGAGATAGTGACCAATAAGAAGTTTGACATGATCATCATGTTGTTCATAGGACTGAACATGTTGACCATGACCCTAGATCACTACCAGCAGAAGAAAGCGTTTAGTGACGTTCTAGATTACCTAAACATGATATTCATTGTGATATTTAGCTCCGAATGTTTGATGAAAATATTCGCTTTAAGATACCATTACTTTGTTGAACCGTGGAATCTTTTTGACTTTGTCGTTGTTATTTTATCCATATTAGGTAAGTGGTTTTTACTATAGTTTACAGCAACCTCTTTTTAACAATTGGTTTAGTTTGTCTTCCAATCAATTTACCCTCAATATTAGTCCCACACTCTTCAAAATATTCCCTGCTTTTACTTAACTCCAACATGATTTATACATTTTAAAAGAGATTTTACCAATTGGGTATAATCGGCTAAATTCATTTGTTGACACGTTGCTGAGTGGCCCACCCATCAGCTTTTACGAGTCAATCCTATTTTCCTTCTGAAAATATGCAAAAGTTTAAATGTTTGTTAAATCGAGCATTTGAGAGAAGTAAACTAAAATAATAAATCATTAAGTGAAAGACAGAAGAAGAATAAAAAGAAGATTGGTTGCTGTAAATGTTATTAACAATAACTCATTCAATATGGAGGAAATAACAACATCGCCAAAGATCTTCTATGGACTGATTTTTATTTGCAGGTCTGGTCCTCAGCGACCTTATAGAAAAATATTTTGTGTCTCCAACATTGCTCAGGGTGGTGCGGGTGGCCAAGGTGGGGCGAGTGCTTCGCCTGGTGAAGGGCGCCAAGGGCATACGAACCCTGCTCTTTGCCCTTGCCATGTCGCTACCCGCACTCTTCAACATCTGCCTACTTCTGTTCTTGGTCATGTTTATCTTCGCAATCTTTGGAATGTCATTTTTCATGCACGTCAAAGACAAGAGTGGTCTGGACGACGTCTACAACTTCAAGACCTTCGGGCAGAGCATGATCCTCCTGTTCCAAGTGAGTACCAATGTCTGCTTCTGTCACTCCTCATCCATTGGTGTCTGTTGTTACATGTTCCCCTGTAGTCGTGAGTAGGTACTCGAGGCATAGCTGATTTCAAGTCGCTCTTGAGATCTAGGTAATTTTACATTTGATGATTTCTTATTACGATTAAGCACCCTTGGAATGAAACTGCACTCTAAATACAAACTTAAAGTTGTCATTAGTTGGCATTCAATAGAATCTTACCAAAACCTCTTGGAAGGACCATTAATCATTAGATAGTACAAACTCCGCTCCTTTATCATCCCACCTATCATCCTCTCCATCTTACTTCAATCACCACCCCCTAAGAACTCTTCACAAGTCAAATGCACGCACTATTGTAACTCGGTAGAGTAGCACCACTGAGGCATGAATTTTGAGGTCTGTTGCGCAGAAACTTATTTTCAAGGGGGAATATTCTCACTATAAAATACTATAAAAAAATAAATTACCCAAACATGTATAGCGGATATTCCTTCTCTGTTCTGCTACCATTGATCGGTTTCCACGCAGCCCCCTTCCGACCTCATGAATCAGTAATGCTCCTATAACTTGTTAAAATATAGAAATCTAATCATAGCTATGAAAGGACTATCCTTTTGTAAATATATTTTTGCATGTGCCATAATCATTAATACGGTATTCCTTTATAATTAAAAAAAATCTTTTTATTCTACAACTATTTATACATAAATTTATATTTTACTAAAGCACGGTAGTTGACCAATGCTCTAAGAAAGCTGAATGGCAGTCACTTTAAACAAAACAACGTAGAAACAAATAATATTGCAATACTGACCAACAAAATGAATTATTGGTACTTTTACTATAGAATTTCATGATGTACAATATTACTAAAAGTTCACCACCAGTTATACTAGTAGGACATAAAGGCTTTAAGTGCACTTTACCATTTGCCAATTATTCAGTCCGCAGCGGGCTTTAAAGACATCCTAGACAACTAGATTTACCATCATTCTGCATGTTTCTTTGGCAGGCTCACTAGTAGAAACCATATGGCCACTTGAGGGAGACTAATGGATTGTTTTATTCGTCAGATGTCCACGTCGGCAGGGTGGGACGGAGTATTGGATGGAATAATCAACGAAGAAAACTGTTCCCTGCCGGACAACGAGCGCGGGATCGCAGGCGACTGCGGTTCCGCTACCATCGGCATCACCTACCTGCTGTCTTACCTCGTTATCAGCTTCCTCATTGTCATCAACATGTACATCGCCGTCATCCTGGAGAACTACTCGCAGGCCACGGAGGACGTGCAAGAGGGGTTGACAGACGACGACTACGACATGTACTATGAGATCTGGCAGCAGTTTGACCCTGACGGCACGCAGTACATCCGCTTCGACCAGCTGTCGGACTTCCTGGACGTGCTGGAGCCACCTCTGCAGATACACAAGCCCAACAAGTATAAGATTGTGTCCATGGACATCCCCATCTGCAAGGGAGACATGATGTTCTGCGTGGACATCCTGGATGCGCTGACCAAGGACTTCTTTGCGCGCAAGGGCAGCCCGATCGAGGAGACGGGCGAGCTAGCCGAGGTGAATACGCGGCCGGATGAGGTCGGCTACGAGCCCGTTAGCTCGACGCTGTGGCGCCAACGCGAGGAGTACTGCGCGCGCCTGATTCAGCATGCGTGGAGGCGACACAAACGGCGCGAGGAGGGCGAGACGGAAGAGTCCGGGGAGGGTGAGGGAGAGGACGGAGCGGAAGGAGGCGAGGCCACGGGGCCGGGGGAAGCTCGAGGGGACAGGGAGCCAGGGGGGGCACGCGACACGACGGTGGTGGCGGCGGGAGCAGCGGGCCACCGGGTGGTGCTGCAGGCCGACCAGCACCAGCTGTGACCCCCCCTCCCCTGTCCCCCAGCCGAGCAACTCCTCCCCACGCAGCCCCCGCTATAGCCGCCGCCGCCCAGCTAACAGCCCGAGTGCTGTTCCACTACTGATATTGTATCTGCATATGATACGCGACCGCATGTCTTCAACGTGCGGCGTGACTTTGTCGCAGAGGTCAGCGTCCATTGTGCACTCCGTATGTTGGGATATTATGAGTTCGTTTACTTGAAAACAATTAATTTGAGAGTTGGACGGAAAGCGCCGCTCCGCCGATTGAAGTTTTAGATACGTCAACCTAAGTGCTGCTTACTGCCTTCCCCGAGTCACGCATTTAGGATGGACGCACCGTGTTATTATTATTAATGTGCGAACATTCTTCTTTTCAATTTTTACAATTAAAATATGTATTTCGCTCCGAGTCAAATTGCGAATATATCGTCAAGGTGTTGATTTTTGTACAAACTGCAGCGGACTGCCGTGGCCGGTTAGACTCCCGTGTGTCCGTGTGTCCGGGTGACCGCGCGACTGGACCCGCTAACATTGTATCGCAATAACCAAAGCACAATTCAGGTGGTACTCAAGTAGTGCCCAGACGTTGGGTTACCCCGGTTTAGCTAATTGCTAGGTTTTATATTGAACAAACAAACAAATCACTGAAAGCTTGTATTATAATGTTACCTATTGTTTAATGGTTAACCATTCTTTACTGCCCTTGTACCAGTACCTTGAAACTGAAACTGTTTCATCTTTTGGACAAGTTTTACAAAGGAGTTCAGTTCGCAGTCGCAGTTCACTAAGCAATAATTTACATACTCGAGTAAACGTAATAATTGTAACCAATCAAGTAAACATCTGTTTGTGGGATTATTCGTGGCCCGCCTGACTTGCGCTCACCTTCCCCTGAGCGTCGAGTGCCGAGGGCGGGTTCAGGAATATAATAACCGCTCCCACACATATCACCGCATAACTTCATTGAGCTTGTTTTGTTAAGTTAGTATGTATGGTATTATTGAATTATTGTATTGATTGGTGAAGCCAGCAAATTGTGATCTGTGTTAAAACTTTACAAACATTTAATTATGAACTATGCAAATTTTATATTGCGGTTTTTCAAGCACTCGAAAACCAGTCTGCTAGAATTGTGAATTATTTAGTCAACTATATTTTTATAAAAAAAAAAGAATAATTCTACGGAAAGACAGCTGTAAGCTTCTAAGTGAGACGCCCAAGCAGGCGGACCTTTGGCCATTTCTGTGAGGCTTCATTATTTGTGGGTGAAATGTTTACGTATACATATGAAATTCTTTGAGAGTATCTTTTTAAATTTTCCAACATGCAATGTAGGTTATTTATGGATAATTGATTATGAACAATCTGCGTATAATAAAGCTTTGTGTGCAAACCATGAGCTCGCCTCCAACCTTTGATGGATTTAATGTCATTTATTATCTCGGCTGCATCCACTGTATTAACTTAATTGTCAGCAGGTACGCTAGATGTTTGTCCATTCGTTTCAGTCATCTGTATACTATTACTTACTTTACTTTACCTGTTGGTGTGGTCAGTCGCGAGCAGCTAGCCAGGGGGGAGTGGGCACAAGAGACAGAGTCTTCTATATGCAGGGGCAGATGTCCGCTCCCCGGATCTTCACTAGAAACTAATTTACAAACACTCCCATAGATTATTCAGGCACTGTGTTCCATCACAAACCTTTGTCATTTTACACACCATCTTAATCGCTTGCTTTTGTGATGGTTGAAATATATCCTAATTATTATATTAAGTCGTCCCACCTCTCTCAGTCGGCTTGTCTCGCTCGGTCGGTGCGTGTGGGGGCGCGGGCCCCTCTTCCCCACGGGGCCCCGCCCGGAGACTGCACCTGATAGCCTCCAGCCATGACAACCACCACGGATGGTCTTAACAAACGTACATTATGTTTAGTATGTTTTGCACAAAATATTCTTTTTAGACAATAATTATTTGGAAAATTGATAAATTATTACGATTTCGTTAGATCTGATTGGTTATTGCCATTGTAAATTTTATTTGGAGATGTTTTAAGGTAAAGCGTTACTTCACTGTAACAGACAGACGCCTTATTATTTCACTTTTATTATAAAAATATAACAGATTATAGAGTATTTAATTAAATTACTATTATTATTATTATATATTGTTGAAGTTTGTACAAAATAAACTAAGTAACCATAAATATAGAACTTGACTGCTTTAAACGAGCTTTTATTTCCTCCTTTCCACTTCCACTCGTTAACCAGAAAATGATCCATACAGTGAAACTCTCTTATTAGGTTTTATTTCCTCCTTTCCACTTTTATAAGAAAATGATTCATGCAGTGAAACTCTGTCTTGTTAGGTTTTATTTCCTCCTTTCCAATTGTTACAAGAACATGATTCACACAGTGAAACTCTCTTATTAGGTTTTATTTCCTCCTTTCCACTTGTTACAAGAACATGATTCATGTAGTGAAACTGTCTTATTAGGTTTTATTTCCTCCTTTCCACTTGTTACAAGAACACGATTCACACAGTGAAACTCTCTTATTAGGTTTTATTTCCTCCTTTCCACTTGTTACAAGAACATGACACATGCAGTGAAACTCTCTTATTAGGTTTTATTTCATCCTTTCCACTTGTTTCAAGAACATGATTCATGCAGTGAAACTGTCTTATTAGGTTTTATTTCCTCCTTTCCACTTGTTACAAGAACATGACACATGCAGTGAAACTCTCTTATTAGGTTTTATTTCATCCTTTCCACTTGTTTCAAGAACATGATTCATGCAGTGAAACTGTCTTATTAGGTTTTATTTCCTCCTTTCCACTTGTTACAAGAACATGATACGTGCAGTGAAACTATATTTTTAGGTTTTATTTCTTCCTTTTCTCTTGTTATAAGAACATGACACATACAGTGAAACTCTCCTTTTAGGTTTTATTTCTTCCTTTTCTCTTGTTATAAGAACATGACACATACAGTGAAACTCTCCTATTAGGTTTTCAAGGGTACTGCTCTCAAGGGGACCGGTTCAGCTCCTGTGGCCGACGGAGTTGTGGAACAATGGCCTATGACTTCAACTGTATCCAATTTAATTTTTTTATATATTTATTATCAATTTTTACAAGGTAAGTTTATGTATGTACAAAATAATGTAGTGTTTCAAATCTTTGTACATGAAAATGATTTTTATTTATTTGTCACTTATGTGTTCCCAAACCAATCATCCAATTACCATAAAACTTTGGGGATTTGATGTGAGCATGCATGCCTGCGATGGTTTCTCTATAATAGTGAGCTATGGCGTTATGAAATTATTTCTTATATTATTCATCTGATTGTGATGAAACTTTGGTGAGTTGTTGTGCACACATCCATGAAGGTTTCTGTATATGCTGGTGAGTTCTGGAGTTATTAAATTTTCATAAAAAATTGCAATAGGTGGCGCGCAAGTAGATTGAAGAATGTGCGTATTTCATGCAGTTTAACCCTTTGGCTATTTGGCTTCTAAAGGGGCCAACTCATATAGGTTTCATAGAAATTAGAAAGAGAAAAGATCGCGCTTCATATTCAAATACAAAAACTAACCACAAAAGTAAAATGTACACCTTTATATGAAACCAAAGTTTCGATTCACATTTTGAAATAAATTTATGAAACTTTGGGAATTTTTATAAATTATTTTTACATGGAACGACAAAAAAGTGAGGAGAAACAACGTTTTTAACACATTTTTATTATTCTAATAAAACATGTGTTTTTTTTTTACGTTATCAATAATTTTAGTTAGAAAAACGTGACGTAAAATTTTTGTACTTCAAAAATTTTACGTTTATTTCGATTTATAAAATTTGAAAGCGTATTTTATCACCTTTCTAAAATAGTTTTTAGTTTTCGGATTCGTTAAGAAATATTGCAATTATTTGGATTTTATTGCAAGGCGGAAATATTTTGACCCACTGAAAAACACGGCCGAGGCCTGAATAGTTAACGACAGGGTAGGAAGGTGGGAAGGCAGCACGGGAGGGGGGGGAGCGGATTCGTGGGATGGGGGAAAGTGGGAGAGGGTAGGGGTGAAGGCGGGGAAGGTGGAGGAAGAACGGGGGAGGGGAAGCAGCTGGGACTCTTGTATTGAGGTGTTCACATAAAAAATAAAAAGGGGAAGGGTAACGGGGACAAATGGGAAAGGACACACAGGGAGAAACAATTTATTTATTTAAATGGCATTGCAACGCTTACCGGGAACTCGCTAGTTATAAATAAAAATAATTACCTTTATGAGAGTGTGACCACTCATGTGCAAAGGGGGATTACTTCATCTATTTAATTCAGTGTGGGTTTCTTCTTGTTGATAAACTTTTCCCTCTTTAATTTGTTTTAAACTAAGAAAACTACATTTATAATAATGATTGTCTGTTAACTTCAGAGAAATAAAATCACAAATTGCCAATGAAAATGTTGTCATTTATTTACAATGAAATTGGAAGACCATTCTTGCGTGTCGTACGTCTAATGCTGGATTTATCAAATATATTTTCTGAAATATACCACATCTAGTCTACTATCTACTACATCTATCTGCAAAATAACAATAATAAAAACAGAGGTTCAGACTTTATAATAAAACAAATGTTGACCAATTAGTTGTCAGTTAACAATTACATATTATTTATTATATTTGACGCCCACGCATCTCAGCATTTCATATTATAAAGAATTAATTAATCAACTAAAGGGAAATTAGAAAATGTCAGTAATTTCATACAATCGTTAGCAATTTATTTGGAAGCAGTGGTGCATACGGGATCTTGGCATATTGTGATTGACAATAGAATGGGAACAAAAAATAGGGTAAGAACTTGTGTTTAATTTTTTACCACGAGAAGTAAGAAAATGCCTGACTCTATCTTTCTCTCTGGTCTCCTCTGCCAAGGAATGCTTTAGTAAATTGTCTATGTTTGCAATGACCAAACAAATAATACTTTAACCCCCTACCAGAATTACAAAGAAAAACTATGCATAATGAGCCCTGTAACAAAAGGGAATTATTAAAGATGTCAAAAGTTTGCGCAGTTTTCACATATACACATAATTTAAACCAAAATTTATTTATGTACAAATTAAAGAATTTGAGAAAAGTTATACCTCGTATTTATTCATATGTAGTATGGTTACCTCTTTGAGGAATGCTATTCGAAAGAAGTAAAGGTGATTTGAATAAGAAATAATATAATTTTTATAAAAATCAGCATTTATTCACATATTGTTCGATTCGCAATCTCTCCCAAGTCCTTGTTAAAGAATAGACGGCTCTCTCGGATTGAAGAGCTCGGGTGTAATTGGTCTAGACTTTACATTCAAACCAAATATTAGAAAATTTCCATATACCATCAATAACGATAACTGCCTTTAGAGAATTAACAATTCAAATAATCTAAACATATTTGGCATCGACAGACATGTCTACTTTAGACAATTCTCTGCTAATTATCAATTAAAAAAAAACCAACACTTCACCTTATAGATGGGTTTTTGCAATAACTTATCCAATCGAGCGATAACTTCCCAAATTTGTAAGGTGACTTTAAAAATATTTTTTACAAAACCTCAAAATATGAGATAAACAATGAAGTCTAAGTAGATCCATTGGCTTTAAGCAACTGTATTAATATTTGGAGGTATGATTTTTGTAATGAGCGTGGCCGAATCAAAAACTGAACATCGGGAAATTTCTATCGCTCGAATGGTTGTACAACAATCCCAGTTTGGATGTACATATTAGTTTTCTTTAAGAAGTTGAATTTCATTAAGGTTAAACGCAACGTACGTTATAATCTACGCATTCACAGATGGCGCCAATAAAATTATTTTAGGTTTTAGACACTTTTGCAAGTTATGCTTTAAGATATTAATAATAATTAATTGTTCGCGCCCGTACATACGCAAAATGAATATGAATAAATAGTTTTGTCAATAAAAAAACTCAAATCTTTCAAGAGAGGCTGACAAACACAATATTGGATTGAATCACCGATGTAATTTTGTATTTGTCAGCCTCTCTTGAAAGATTTGAGTTTTTTTATTGACAAAACTATTTATTCATATTCATTTTGCGTATGTACGGGCGCGAACAATTAATTATTATTAATATCTTAAAGCATAACTTGCAAAAGTGTCTAAAACCTAAAATAATTTTATTGGCGCCATCTGTGAATACGTAGATTATAACGTACGTTGCGTTTAACCTTAAACAAAGATAATAATGGTACAAGAGGCGCCATTTGTTTAAAACTCCATAAAGATAAAACAAGATGATCCAACATTGGACACACGCCACTATTTTAGCAACACATCTAAATAATATCACTTGGATTACAGGAAACGAAATTCCCTTCAATTTTGACTAAATACGACAGATACATGTTCAATGAATCTTCCTAACAATTTATTTAGATCAAGGGTGCACTAAATTGTAGAAGAGGCGGATTTGGTCAGTGTTCAATGCTAGTCGCTGCATTGAGCAACATAAGTACAGCTTCTAAATAATTAAACCTATCAATAGACAAACAAACCCACAAACATTCAATTCCATCCACTAATTGCTCAAACCAGCGCAATGCACATCACACTACAGTCAAATTATCAAATGCTGAAGGAGGAACTAATCCGAAACTGAATTAATAGTTCATTATAATAAAAACAGCAGTTATACCTTTATTATACAAATTAAAGAGACTCCGATGATGTACCGAATTTCATGAAAATGGTGAAATAAAACTATGTTATCTATTTTCAAATTTGGAATTCTATGCTTTAAATATTTATTTATCTATAAATAAAATTTGTTTCAAAAAAGGAATTAGAGATTACGTAATTGAAAATATAGTTAGATTTATTTTAAAAATCTGTGTTGGTTTGGATTATCAGCGGGTCTAGCACGGTCAATTGATAAAACTATATCAATAGGATATTGACTAAATCTATCATCTATGGTTATTAGGCGGTGCTAGCATGGTCAAAAATTGATATAAAATATTCCGACAACCTGTAGACAAAGCCCGCCTAATTTCGGTTAGCTGTCAATTTACACAAATTTTTAAGTTATGTTGTTTTTATGCGTAATTACTAATTTACAGAGACAGACTAAGGAAGCTCATGGAATTGAAAGATGTCATATATGCAATCTGAATACTTTGTTTGGAGCTTGGAGAAACCAAATTCAGAAAGTAGTTCAGAAGATCACGAGTTACGGTTCCCTCATTGACCAATATTAATACCCACTTTAGTCTCAAAAAATGCCAATGGACTGCCAATGTTTATTAGTGAGTGTATTTCGATTCAACATTGTCAATATTGTATTTGTACATTGACCTTTAGGAATGCTGATCCATAGACAATTTCCACCAGTGTTGCTATTGTAGGGTGATTTCTTATTTATATCATGGTCAATATAAAATCATTGTCAGTTAAACCAATCGATCCAATAAATATCGATTTGACCGTGCTTAACACTCAGGTTGTAATAAATGAGTAAAAATATATGCAATGGATATTATTTATAAAATTTTATATTTACAAAGAAATATGTAATAAGACAGGGCAAAACCACTACAATACTGATTAATCTCTATCAAGTGGGTCAATCTACATTCATTCTGCGAAATAGATGCCTTGAGAATTGAGGTTTCTTAATAAATAATAAATCGTAACAAAAATATTTCACTATCGGTTAGTTTTGCGGCTGGCAAGAGATATTTGGTGATTGAAGTATTTTCATTGGCGTTTCCACTTTACTCTATTTATGCGTTTTAATATCTGATTATTTGGTGTTGTCTTTTATAAGATGTGTTATAAAATATTGTTTTAAGGATTTGGCAAACTATAAAAAATATTTTATAAAAACAAAATTTAAAAATTTGTTAGGGTTTATGTAAAATATAAAAATAGATAATAATATATGAAGAGTAAATATTTTACTGAAAATATAATGTCACTTATACTTTATTATGCAATTGGTTAAGGAAGAAATAGTTCACAATAATTGTTTTTTTCTTTCACTTATATTGCACAAATTTTGGTTACAGTCAAACTTGCTCCTATTGGGGAATGCATCCTGCAAATCTAGTCACTCATTCCTGCTGCAAGTTATGCAAATATTCTACGTTAAATAATAATTAAAAAATAGTGCAACATAGTAAAAAACAACATGGTCATAAACTAGTAATGCTAGCACAATCATTAAAAATAATGCAAGTCACATAATATTTGAAATGTCTAAAGATACATCAGTATACAATTTCATAATAATTTGTTCCTAATCGAAGAGTGTACCCTTGGTCTAAATGTACATAACATTATATAACGTTACAGCGATGAGAGTGTTGGCAGTGTTGCTTGGATTTACAATACCCCGCAACCGGGAAATTTAACATTATCCAAGGCCCTTTTCACAGGGATAAGCAAGCTCCCGATACTCACGTTGTGAAACAACTTGTCGCACTCAGATGAAATCACAAGACCCGCAACACCAATCACTGAATTCTTGAAATGTCAAAACTAGAATGCTTTCATAACCTCACTTTGTTAACTGTTTTGTTAACTTTAACCCCATTTTTAGATGGCTTTTTGTTTCTAGCATTGTTACAAATGTCTGACATAAGTGATGCTTTGTTAGCTTTAACTCATTATTAATTGACTGTTTTGTTTCTAGCATTGTTACAAATGTTTGACATAAGTGATGCTTTGTTAATTTTAACCTCATTCTTAGAAGGCTGTTTTGTTTCTAGCATTGTTACAAAATGTCTGACATAAGTGGCTTTGTTAACATTCACCTCATTCTTAGTTGGCTTTTTTGTTTCTAGCATTGTTACAAAATGTCTGACATAAGTGGCTTTGTTAACTTTCACCTCATTCTTAGTTGGCTTTTTTGTTTCTAGCATTGTTACAAAATGTCCGACATAAGTGATGCTTTGTTAATTTTAATCTCATTCTTAGAAGGCTGTTTTGTTTCTAGCATTGTTACAAAATGTCTGACATAAGTGGCTTTGTTAACATTCACCTCATTCTTAGTTGGCTTTTTTGTTTCTAGCATTGTTACAAAATGTCTGACATAAGTGGCTTTGTTAACTTTCACCTCATTCTTAGTTGGCTTTTTTGTTTCTAGCATTGTTACAAAATGTCTGACATAAGTGATGCTTTGTTAACTTTAACCTCATTCTTAGTTGGCTGTTTTGTTTCTAGCATTGTTACAAAATGTCTGACACAAGTGAGGCCATGTTTAAAGTCTCGACGATGTTAGTCGCAACAACTTTACACGTCGGTCACGAGAGAGTGGTTTCACCGAAGAGTTTACAAAATGTCGTCAGCAAAATGTGTCTGTGTATGAATCTCCACGCAGATGTATGGCAGTAGCCACCAAGATGCTTAAATTGTAGAGTATCGGATACTTGCATATCCCTGTGGAAGGGTGACCTAAGGGAGAAAATCTGATAAAATTATTTACTCTCAAACCTAATTATCTTGTTTGGCTTTTGGAGTATGAAACTGTGTTGAATTTTCTCCTCCATTTTGAGCTCACTTTTCACTATTATGTAGAAAAGTATCACCATTATCAGATTCTTTACTAATACAGAGGCCGAGTCTTAAACCCTCATGTGCGAGTGTCTGTTTGAGGCACATCATTGGCTGAACAATAGCAGCAAACGCATTCAAATCTTGTCAATCGGCAACATTTTGACCAACTGCAGGAAGTTTACAAAGTTATATTTTTTTTGTTAATTATCACAGCAAAACTTGGACATGATATCATTCGCAATGACAAACCAAATAAGATATTTATTTTCCAATATGATGGAACATTTCAAAAACTTACACCTGATTAAAATTAAAATTTCTGTTCAGACGAATGTGATGAGAAAATTTTATTTAACAATTCATACAACTTCATGAAGTGAAAAATATTCTGACCACTCTCGAGGGAGGATATTTATCATTACCACAGCCGTTCTGCCATCTGGAATGCTATGGCTTTACTCATTATTTGAAACCCTCAAATAAATTAATGTATTTTGAGCGAGGTTAACCTCTTAAATGCCACTGGAGGAAACTCGAAAATTTCACAATGTTTTGACTTTGACGTGATATTTTCTGGTTTTATATTATGCTATCTTATGTAATATTTACCCAAACACATTCCTTGAACAACAAAGTATCCTGAATAATGCGCTTATCTGCCGAATTCGTATGTTTACAATCTTTCTTTCAAGAATGATGCAACCAAACTGACAGATGAAATGCTCCAAAAAAAACTTTGCCAGAAATCTATAAAGAATTCATAGAAATAATTTGGGTTCCATAGATGTGTTCAAAGCATTCTATACCTTAAGAACAAGAATGCCCCAAGTGATTCTGACCTTATCCTTCATACGTTTTCTTTATGATTAAGGTTTAAAATCGCATTTCAAAAAATATTTTTAGAGGTTAATTTTGCGCGCTGACCGGCATGCAATCTGTAAGCAACCGGTTAGTATGAACCATCCTACACCCGAAAGGATTGTATAACGGTGAAACTACTCTACTTTTCTGCAAACAAACACTGCAGGGTGGCCGAAAGTTGGCTCAATGAGAAGGAATTGCAACACACCTTAACACCCTAAAAGTTAAAGTTAAACCACATAATACCAATAGCCGTGAGAATCGGAAATTTCATCATTCAGTCCCAATGTTTTGTCTGTGAGTCGAGGGTTTTTCATTATATGCACAGTGCTTATTCTAGATTTCGTTTCAAGAGTCTCTTCGTAATTTAGCTCCAAACAAAATTAATAAAACAAAGAAAGATAGTTTTGAGATTCAATAAAAACTTGTTAAAGATTTCGCATTCTGCACAGACAGAATTCAAATATGTATAGAGGAGTTTGGACCACGAGAGAACGGACGAAACAGCTGTTAAATATAATATAAACGAGCTGAAACGGCCGTTTGCGAAGGAATAATGAAATAATAAATGTAATTAATTTAGTATTGCGAATGCTATGTGAGGCGCCATCTACAGTCGGTTGTAGTTCTGTTGTTTGAAGAGAATTTATTGTAGGTGCTATTATTATTGATATTGTAGTAACAATAGGGGATTTTATATGCATACATATATACACATTGGACATAGGATGCTAACATCACATGAATTAGGTGAGTTATTCGGTGTAGTCCCAGCATTCCTTCTCGTACCCTTCGTAAACGTGCTCCAGCAGGACCTTGCGGCGATTTTCACAGTATCTGCGGACAAAACACATATCACATTATTATTACATTATCACAACATTAATTCCGTACAGGACAAAGAGAAGAAAAAAATCCCTCACGGCCTGTGTTAAAGGAATGAATATAATATTGGGTCTTGAGTAGAAATATTGTAGGTGGGAGGAAACACGGAGGCCGAACTGTTAATCAGTATTCCCACCTATGCTCTAAAGATTGCAATCCGTTTGCTAAGATAGGGGAATCTATCAAACGGACCGCCCATTTCTAGAGCCCAGAGTCAAGAGTTTTTTCAACTATTTTGTGCTCCTGACCAGAGGTGGTTGTTAGAAACTTTCTTTAGGAAGGGAAGATAGGATGGTAAAAAACTCACAGTAGTAGTAGCTGGGTGGGTTGATATGCACATACGAAATTCACATAAAATGTTCCTTAATGCAGTTATTTGAAGTCTTTGCACACACATGTAAATACAATGTTTCCAAAGGTTATCTTTGCACTTTGAAAATATGAACTTCATAACACACTGCGGATTGTTCGAAGGTTTAAACTGCACTGAAGGTGAAGTGGGAGGGAAGTGGGTAGGAATTTCAAAAGGACAATAATAATTCCTAACATACCGCCCACCAATTTTACGAAGGAAAATTTAACTAATTAAGTAGAAAGTAATTAAAAAACGAAGAAAGTAGTTTGCTTAAAATTAAAAGATAAACGTACATATGCAGAAAAAAAAAATAACTTAATTTGAAGTAAGGCCTTCTATGCCTTTTATTATCCTTTTAATTTTGGCTTTAAATTACGTAACCGCTAGAATTGAAGTTGTAGAAACCATTAAGCTCAGGTGCTTTGGATTTCACTATAAAGGGAACTACATAACTACCATCACCGTGTTGATGATGTTTACGTTTGAAGATTTCTTCACATTTGACGCCGTCAGGTTGTATCAATTCTGTAGTTGGTGTTTCTTTAGAAGTCCAAAATCTTTTTATAAGCTGATCAAGTGAAACATGATAAGATGTTGAAGTAGTAATTTCATTCGGAATATTTCCTATTAGTACCAAACCAAATATTGTTGACAATCCAGATATATTGCTGTTATTTCCAAAAGAAGTCCGCCCACCGTCAAGAATTGAAGGGAAGAGATTAGCTCCGAGCAGGAAATCTATTTTTGAAGGAGTATCGAAGGTGTCGTCCGCTAATTCTCTTCTAGAAACGTTCAGAAGGCAAGTCTAACTTGATCCTTGATGGTGGCATCTCACTTGTAAAATTAGAAATAACAACAGCGCTTGTTTTGAATTTTGGACCGTTCTGGCTTTTAGGTTTGATTATACAATGCACTTCACCAATTATATGTACTGAGTATTGAGCGATTCCCTTGAGTTTCCCTTTGTAAGGCATGATTTTTAGTCCTAAATGTTTTGCGCATGATGCACTCATGATAGATACCTGGGAACCGCTGTCTAATAGCATTCGAATTGTATTGTAAGATCCGGTAGCTGTTTCACACTCTGCCAAAGCTGTGCCTAAAAGAGCTACGTTACAGTGTGATGACACTTGATTTGGACTTCACTAAAGGCTTATCATTTTTATGAAGTAAAGAATGATGACGCCTTTTACATTTTATGCATGTAAATTTAGAAAGACAATTTTTTATCTTGTGCGCCTTTAAGCAATTAAAACAAAGTTTTAATGTCTTGATGATTTCATATCGGTTTTCTATTGAAGTATTTAAGAACTGCGGGCAATGCATTATATTATGTTCATCACTTTGGCAGAGTTTGCATAACTTTATTGAAACGAAATTATTCTTTGTAACAGTAAGTACACGTTTAACATTTGAATTTGAACTCTTGTTAGAAGTGGTAGACGGAAAAGAAGAAGTAGACATATGTAACACTCGTTGATGATTGTGAAGAAATTCTAAAACTTTTCCTGAAGTAGGTATTTCATCTTTTTTTAATTGTAGTTCAAATTGTCGCTTTGTATTAAAATCCAAGTTTCTAATGATGATATGAGCAATAAACATTTCAAAGATTTCCGTCTTATCGTAAGTCTGTAGTGCACAAAGATTATCTTGAAACTTCGCAATATAATTAGACAACCCTTCTGCAGATTCTGTAGTCATTGGTTTTACATTTAGAAGTTGTTCTGAATAATGGTTAAATAAAATTCTCGAGTTTTGGTAGTGTTGCCTTAATGTATCCCAAACAATTACATAATTTTCATCGATTATCGGAAAACCCTTTATCATACTTAATGCCGAACCACTTAAACACGACATGAGATAGTGATGTTTCTCAATGTTTGTATAGTCCTCTTTATCGTGGACCAGACTTGTATATAAAGCGTAAAACTCAGCCCATTCTTCGATTTTACCACTGAATTTTGGCAAACTTATTGCGGGAGGCCTGACACACGAAGAACGAATTTCTTGTTTAAGTACCTTCTGAGTAGATTCGACTATATTCATGCTACTTTCTGTTGCCTTGATTGAATAATATAATTCTTCGAAATAAGAATCAGAAATTTCTACGTCGTCATGGATGTTATCATCTTCCAATTCTAAAAGTAATTCCTGGATATCCGCTTGTAAACGCTGAAAGTTGTCGTAATATTCACTTAACCTTTCCAGCCTAGCCCTAAACAATGGAATATTAACTTCATTATCAAGTTGTGAAATTAATTTCGACGTAACAGTCAAATTTGAAATTATTCTACTACGTTTTCTTTTTAGTGTAGTAATTTTTTTAATTATGGTATCCATGATGATTTGAAATAACTCTACAGGCGTAGAAAACAACGAAATATATTTATATACGTAATAAAGTACCAATTAAGTTGGAAGGCTCTTTGTAAACAAAACTATTATTGAGTGCAGTACGAACTGTAAACAGTAATATACGCATGCGTTGGAGAAGGAAGACTATATTTTAAAATATTTCAACGCAAGGTATGAACAAACACCTGTAAAGGAACCAGACAGCTGTATATTATGAAGTACCGCCTTGATATTGTATTTGAAATGCTCACTACTCTGAACTCTAGGTAACTGAAATGCAACAACACGATTAATGTGTAACTTATATTGAATTTTGTACTTTGTAATATGTAGGTATGTAATTCTAGAAGCATATCACGAAATTAATGTTTTTACGCATCCTGATTTCAAGCAAACTATTTTCTCTTTTAAATGGTTCATTATATCCGGCTCGAAATGATCAAAAAATGGAGTATGTTAGAAACTTTCTTTAGGAAGGGAAGATAGGATGGTAAAAAACTCACAGTAGTAGTAGCTGGGTGGGTTGATATGCACATACGAAATTCACATAAAATGTTCCTTAATGCAGTTATTTGAAGTCTTTGCACACACATGTAAATACAATGTTTCCAAAGGTTATCTTTGCACTTTGAAAATATGAACTTCATAACACACTGCGGATTGTTCGAAGGTTTAAACTGCACTGAAGGTGAAGTGGGAGGGAAGTGGGTAGGAATTTCAAAAGGACAATAATAATTCCTAACAGTGGTTACCAATTACAATAGTGGGGTACACTTGGGATTTGTACAAGGTCAAGTTGTGTACTATTGAAAAAACTGATTTAAAAAAGTTGGAAACTTCTGATCTAAACAGTATTGGAAAGAGAAAACACGCTGTATATTACAATCTAAAAGTCAACCACAAAATAATTATAATGTACTTCTTTATGAAGCCAAAGTTTCCAATTGCAATTTGAAAAAATGATGAAACTTTGTGAATTTTTTAAGAATTATTTTTACATGAAATGACATATTTTTTTCATTATCAGTAATTTTAATTAGAAAAAAATATAAGGTGAGGCATTTTTAATAACTTTTAAATTCTCATTCAAAATTTTTATATTTAAAAAATTACATGGTTATTTCACCTTTCAAAAACAATTTTTAATTTTTGGATACATTTAGAAATATTTGGATTTTATTGCAAAGCCGAAATATTTTTATGTTCTGACAAAACACACCCATTTTTTGAAGGGATAAATAAAAAAAAAGGAAAGAGAGTACAAATTTCTATAAATGATGGTCTCTCACCTATATTTGTCTTGCACTTTCTGCTTGATATCGGCTAGGTTTTCAGACGTTATATCTCTCTCGAGGTATTCGGACAGCGTCTCGGTGGCGCTCTCCAGGTCACGCTGGTTGTCCTCGAAGATGACGGACTGGTTGTTCTTGCGCAGGTAGTACGCAAACACATATGTGTACATCAGCGTCTGGCGGCACTGGCACAGGATGTCCACCGCCTTCTTCAGGAACTGCACCTCGATCCAGCTCATGTTGTGCTGCTGCATCTCTTCCATCTTTTCCTTCACCGAGGCGTACAGCTTGGACTCGAAGCGCAGACTCTGCATGTGGTTCATGTAGCGGTTGCAGTAGAACAGGTATCTCTGCAGCGCCGAGCGGGAACGCTCCTGGGCGTCACGGGCCGCTTTGGCCTCATCCTCGTCATACCTGGAATGTTTATAATATACATTATTTAATACCACTAAACTAGTGCTTAGTTTCCTGCACTGTCTCCTGGCCCCCCTGACGTAGTGAAAAGGAAGGTTCCCTTTGACCCTGATCTCCAGTTTTCTTGGGGTCCTGTCGACTGGCGTGAGTTACCTAGTCCCCAGGGTTCTCCAAAAGTCTTTTCTTCACTATCTCGTTATCTTCATAGGGGTCGTATCTGGCCACTGCACTGCCGGGGATGAAGGACTACCACTGCTCAATGTCTCTCGTCGGGATTGCACGTGGCTTGCCAGAAGCTGTAGCTGCTGTTCTTGTGTTGTACGCTGCTATGGGAATGTGTTTGAATTTACGTTTGTTCCTCTAATGTGTGTTCTTCTTTATAAATGTTGTCTCTAAACTAGGTTCAAGAACAAGAGCCAAATATCTCGGATAAGAACACTTAAATGTTTTTGGTTTTTATAAATTTATGTTGTGCAGTGAAGGGATAGTCGGGGCTTTTAGAATCATGCAGAAGCTTCATTGAAAAAAAAAAAAATAGAGTCTCGACATGAAAACTGATAGAGGGACCCATCTGAAGAGCTATTGTCTATCTTTGTGAGATCGAGATAGATCCCAGACGAGATCTCCTGTCAGATGTGTGTGATTTTCTATGGTTGTTATTTGCTTTTTCTATGGGCCGACGTCAGAATTTCAGCTGTGAGCTGTCACGTATTTTAGTTTGGATGGCTTTAAACACGAATTCCTGCAAGTATGCATGATTATTTATTCATTTAACAGTCTTAGAAAATCACACAAATCTGACAGGAGATCGCGCCTGAGATCCATCTCGATCTCACAAAAGATAGAGAATAGCTCTTCTGGTCCTTAAAATGGTTCAGGAAAGTGGTGGATGCCCTCAACCACTAACATATCCATTCTGCAGTATTTTGCTTATATATATACGCTTATAATTGTTCTGTCTCACCTGTTGCAATTGTACCACGAGCTGCCGTGGGGCTCCCAGGGGCCCAGGCACACCCAGCAGAAGTCGGCCTTGCAGTTTTGGTTCTTGCAGACCATGTGGTTACAGCCTCCATCCTTCTCGATGGTCACATTGCACTTGGGGCACTCCTTGGTGTTGGCCGCGATCCAGTTAGACGTCTCCGAGTCATCGTCGCACTTCTGTAACAAACAGACAGAGACATTGTGGCGGAGTTGATTGATTATAATAAATGCAAAATGAAAGATACATCTGTGAATCATCATGTTCCACCTGACAACAACAAGCCTAAAGCATTACATATAGAAAGAATTTTAGATTAAATTCTAGAACAATTAGAAATCAATAAACGAATGAATGACCCTAATATATTTACACTAATTAACAAAGTAAGGAAAATTATTTATTCCCCACTTCTCAGTATGTTTACAACAAACAATATAAAATATTCAAATAAGTCAATAGCAGTCACATCATTCATTATTAAACAATTAAGACCACATTAACATTTAACAAGTGGAAAACAGATTTCAAAGTACCACACAAAATAGAGAATCTATTGTCACAATTATTTTCTCAGTAAAGCGGTTTAATCAGTAATAAATCAATTTAGGCATCTTCAAAATTAAAATTTAGAATCATGTAAATAATTTGTCTCAAAGCGGTCTAACCACGGTTCGAAAATGGCCTTGCAAGCCGAAACAGCTGTTACAATAATAAAAACTAAAATTCTTGCAGAACTTAATATTAACATTGTTAAATTTAAATTAAATCTTTCAAAAACTAAATAGAGTTCTACGAATTACAAAAATGCTGGGTTTTGTCATACACAATTCAAAGGAGTTGACAAACCTTGCAGTTTACTTTAGCTTAGAACGTAGCATTCTCAAAAGTGGATCTCAGCTATGGAGGCCTGAGGCAAATACTGAAGAATTATAATACCTCCAACTTCTGACATTTCCCATACATTCTGGTGGCAGTACGCTACACTAGCGTCTCCTAACAGCGGGAGTTGGTTTTCTTTCAAACATTTTAATGAATTTTACACCATACTACACAAGCTCCTCTAGCGGCCAGAGTTGCCAGCCAATACAAGTAAATACTGCCAATATTTTACTCTAGTTGGGCAAATTATTAATTTTCTACGATATGTATTTCCCTGAGGATATTAGCGCCCTTCAGACGGAGAGTTTGGCCTGCGAGTCTCACCACACTTCGCTCCGAATCGTTGGCGGAAACGTGCGTGTGAAGGCGATCGACTCGCAGGCGAAACGCTCAGGTCACTCGCCAGTTCCCCTCCGGTTCGCATCAGCGTTTAGCCCGTTGAGCCTTTACACGTAAGGGTTGGAGCGGCCGCCGCGCGAGATGTCTCTGACTTTTTTTTATTTGTTTATGGCTTTTTGCCGACTGATTTTATTCAAGAATTAATTTATCTACCATTCAGTGTTACCAGATGTATGGTTCTTTGGATCGTTTTTAGCTCCATGGTTTTCTAAAACAAACATGTCTAACAAGGCATAGTTTTTTAACGGTCGCCAAATGATGTACTTTTGAGTGGATATGATTTTTTTGCATGGGTCGCGTGAGTGAAATCCCGAATTCACGAACGTAGTTCTTGAACTTTAGTAGGAGACTGCGTGTTCACAACGTCTTTTTTATCTAATAATTGTCTTTATCAATAAATAATATGAAAATATTAATAAAATGATATGAATATGAACACGTAAATAACTTTAATTAGGCAACTATTCTAGGTACCGTTAATTTTTTATTATTATTGTTATTTTATTTTAATATTATTTAATTGAAAATACAATTCTGTAAATTAAGTTTGATAACAGAAAAAATAAAAGTTTTATTTGTATGGTGTTTTTTTAATAAGCATTTTCCTATTTAAATTTTCAATAAAATCTTTCAAAATATGTCTTTTATGTGTCCTCATCAAACACATAGTAAAACGTCGTTTGCTTAACTCTGAAATATTTTTTTTTTACTTTTGGGAAATGTCGTCACATTACATACACCAATAAACAAAAAAATGGCATACATACAATCAATATGTATATTATGAAAGAGAGTGTACAATGTGCTTGCCGCTAAAATTAAAAAAACGAGTCCCTGTACGATCAAAGGAGTAATGTGGTATGGTGCCCCCTATCCCCCATCCAAGAAGAAGGTTCTCGTTTTTACCCTTACAATCTGAGTTTTTACCCGAAGGGCGTGCTTTTGAAGATATAAGGGCTGGAAGTTTCACCCTCTAGAAATTTCTAGAACAGTCCAGAACATTCGAGAGCATTCCACAACATTCCAGAACATTCTGGAATATTGTGGAATAGTCTTTATGAATTCGGGAAAAATCTGGAACGTTCGAGAACATCCAGGAACATCCCAGATCGAACGTTCCGGTTCAAATTTCAGTTCAATCTCATATTAACTCCCTGAGCGAGGACGGGTAACCAGCTAGTTATATATAACTCCCTGAGCGAGGCCGGGTACCCAAGCTAGTTATATATAATGAGCTGGTGGAGTTCTGTGAAATAATTGTTTTTTCATCTTTTTGAAGTAACTTTACGCACGCTTGACTTGGGGAGTAAGCAGATGAATGCGTGACGAGAGCGTTACGAAAAGTGTCGGGCGAAGCGAACGGAAGTTGAGAGGGAGATATAAATTAGTGACGATAGAAAGTGAGAGAATTACGTTTTGTATATTACTATAAGGGCAAGAGAGAGAGGTGCGAGCACGTAAGTAAATAAAGTGTGCAAACAAATATACGCCCGCGGCCCGGCTTATTGGACGAACCTGCGGTCGAATTCGCCATGGCGGGCCTGGAGATTCGACCTTTCCGCCGCATTCATTTTAATTAATTCTGAAGAACGTGTTACTAATATTTAAGATGTTTCTAAATGAATACCTCCCGAAGTTATTAATTCATCGTCTAGAAAAATAAAATCTGGTGCTTACCGCTAACTTTAAAGTTTAAAAACGGGTTATAAAGTTTTAAAATAGTTGTACATAAAACATATTAATGGTAAGGTGTTGTTTTTATTAATCTTAAATATAAAAAAACTTACATCCCCAGGTGTCGTTTGAATAAAAAATTTATTATAGTTACGAATTTTCCTGAAATTATTAAAATGTGAGTTTTGAGCAAACAAAAATTATTTGGGTTGTGTACCGCCTTAAAAAATAATATTTACATAATTGTGAGAATGTTACATAATTTCGTAACAAATTTTCAAAAAAAAAATCTATTTCTAAAGTCTGAACAACAGAGAAAATCCGAAAATGATTAGATAATAATATGTAACAGATATTTTCAAAAGCACCGAAAGAACTTACAAAAAAGGATATCACTAAACATTTTCATTTCATTAAAAAATACAAGTGTGCAATTCACACGCGGTAGAAGTGAAACCTTTACAAAACTAAAATAGATAAGAGTGGCTAGGGGCCATCCATAAATTACGTCACACGAATTTCATGATTTTTTTGACCCCCCCCCCCCCTTGTCACATTTGTGAGACCCCCTCCCACCTAGAATTTCATGATTTTTTTAACCCCCCCCCCTCGTCACACTTCTCTACTCCCCCCCCCCCCCTGACGTAATTTATGAATGGCCCCCTACGAAGCACCGCACAAAAAGGAGACCGATTATTTACGAAGCACCACTCTCGCAGGCTAAATCCTACAGATGCATGTGTTTATCTCTTTTTAGTATCGCTTTTTCGTTTTCTCGATTTTCAAATCACTGGGCTAAAGAAATTTCACTTCGAAAAGGCAGTTAGTTATTAGTTTACATTTTGTTTCCAAAATTGTGAATTTTAATAATTTATATCAAATGTTTATATTGTATAATGGTTTTGCAATCCATTTTTATGTAAAAATTTGTACAGTAAATGTAATAAATAAATAATTAAATGCCAATTTCAAGTGATTTTTGTTTCGTTTTGGTGATAAAGGAACATGCGGGGAAATTGAACTTCTAAATTGGGTATTTTAGAACACATGCATTGGCAACATTACGGCTTTCCTTCCAAATTTATTTGTCTATGGGAAACATGCATGTCAACTGTCATCACAAGGTTTTTATATCATTACTTTTTTTTGTTAGAAAAATGTACACACTTATAAGCAAAATATAATTAAAGCGAAAATATATGATATGTCCCAGAGTATTTTATTACGTGGTTTCGAAACAACACTGGTCGTCAGAGGATATCAAATTTCAAATCTGGACAGTTCAAAAATTAAAAATATTTTTTCGACTATATCTCCCGATAATATAATTAATAATTATCCATTACTATGTGTTTTGGCGAGAAGTTCTTCTAACGTTAACCGTAGGACAAACATTTGTCTGTATTTTATACATTTTATTTATTTTCAGATAATTGTTTGCAGAAAATGTCTCGTACATGGTGGAATATAATTAACTCTGCAGCTGATCTCTGACAACGAGTTGAAAGACGAAAATGAAGAACATTAGAAATAATTCTGAATTGCGAGACCATGACGCCGCCGACGGGGAATGGGTGGAGGATTTGTTGAAGAAAGACCTGCTGCCGATAACGGTATGCAAAATTATTAATTTTTGTACATCACTTTTAGTATGCTTAGACACATTTTTCCCAATTGATATACAGCTATACTAACTATATTTAAATACTTTGGGCGGGAAGGGTAGTTCTACCTTTTACGTCGGTTCTACTTGAATGCCTGGAAAGGCAATGGTGTCAAGTACTTTTATATGAATATGTACACCAAACTCTTTGTAAGGGTTCCAACTAGATGTATATGTACATGTGATACAAGATGGGGAAATCTTCTTATCTCCTTGTCTTTTGTGTGGAATAATATTTCATCAAAAGGAAACTTACACTTTGGCACTAGAGATGTGCAAATTGTTCATTTTTTGTAATAATTGGTACCAAAGTGAAAAGAAATTTTTTTGTAAAGTAGTAAAATACAAACATCTTTTATACATAAAAGGTCACCAAATGGCCCAACAGTGACTTCAACTTCTGTTTTTGGAGCCCTATTACAAATTAGGCTATAATTTTGGACAAAACTTGTATAGCTCATATAATGAAATCGAACAAACTCTAAACCTTGCTCCTTTAGAAGACCGTCGGGAAAAATCTGATCTCATTTGTTTCTTCAAAATCATCAACTATATTATTGACTCACCTACATTATTACAACTCATCTCATTCAATATACCCTCTCGTAGACTCAGAAATAAAGAACTGCTCTTCCTCAGTCAACACTCGACTAATTATGGTTATAATTCACCACTATCCAGAATGTGTAGAATGGTCAACTCACGTCAAGACCTTGATTTTTTTGGCATAAGCCCAAATGATTTTTGTCGCTCACTAAACAATTGAAGATATTTTATATTTTATTTATAATCTATTTTTAGCAAAGTCTTGACTTGACATGACACTTCTATTTTCTTATGTTTTATCTGTTTGTCTTTGCTTTCATATACCATCCTTTATTCTTGTAATGTACATTTCCAAAATTTCGTGTTACTTGATTGTAAATTGGAAGTTAGTCCGTTAATAAATAATAAATAAATAGCTGGGGTGTGGCGAGTATTACAGAAAAAAAAAAATCATTCAAGTGTAAATGTAAGCGAAGCTAGCAGTCCACAATGGAGTTCTGGTACCTACCCTGATGTGAGGCAGTGAGGCATGGAACTGGCAGAGAAAGGATGAAAGTAAACTGAATGCTGTTGAAATGAGATCCCTGAGAGGCCTATGTGTGGTAAAACCATGTATGAGAAATGTGGAGATCCACAAAGATAAGGCTGATGTAAGCATAATGAGTAAGATTAAGAAAGGGACCCTCAGATGGTTAGGGCATGTATTCAATTTATTCACTTTAAAAATGTAACAAAATTAAAATTTCAAATCATTTTTAAAATAGAGAAAATATTAAGATTAAAGCTTATTTAAGCAATTTAAATAATTTAAACAAATGAAACAATTTAAACATCAATGAACAATTTGAAAATCAATGAAGCACATTAAGTCTAACAGCAATAAAGCTTGCTGTCTAAATTGTGCTTCGTATATGCTAAACAAGTCGATATTCAAAGTGATTCTATTTAACAACAAGACTGCTCTCCCGACTGGCATAACCATTGGCAAGTTAGTTTTGCAAGCCCGGAGATAAAACAGTCTATGCTGTCGGTGACGGAGATAACCATCGGGAACATAGAAACTAATGCTCTCCATAATAGCTGAGTTTTCGAACCGTCAACGAATCAGTCTGAAGAAATGTGTTATAATGAGAACATCCCTTCTGACCCGTAGACACGTAGAGCGAATGAACGAAGAAAATAGTGTAAGAAAAATATATGACGCAAATGTGAATGGTAGAAGAAGTCGGGGACGCCCGAGGAAGACATGGCACGATCAAGTGAATCAGATACTTGAGTCGGGCCATGTTAAAAGTCAGAATAATAGAAGAGTATGTATGAGACGATGTATGAATGTGAGTGAAGCAAAGAGTGTGTGCCAGGACCGAGTTGTTTGGCGGTCGAATGGTTAGTTAGTTAATGAGAAATTGTGAAATAACACAAATTAATCAAATATAATTTATTTGCCACGCCAGAATTCGATCCTGCTACCTTCGGATTGCGAGTCAAAGGCCTTACCGCTAGACTACGCCAGCCGACTAGCGTCTATAATCTGTGTATAAGTTATTAATCAGGGATCACCCTCTATTTCAGAATGTACGAGCTGTACCAGCAAGGGGCGAAGAGTTGTCAGTAGACCCCCACTGATGAACGTTCGCATCCGTCCGCCAAGGGCCATGACGGACCAAGAATCTATATGATGGGTATTATGAAACTAGCACAGGTGCATCTCATTGGTAGGAATACTTGAATATTCCTTACATAAGCAACGTTATGTCAAAAAACAGGTTCCTCAAATCCCGAGCCAACCTGCATCAAATAATAATGCAAATGTGATACCTCATGGTGGACCTGGTCGTGCTAAAGTTTTCAACTGGTAGATGCCTTCCACTGCAATTTTGCGAAAGATCGACAACATGGATGAATTTATGATCCCTTGCAAAGGGCAAATGAAACTTAAAAGAATTCAAAAAATTTTCTTTCACAACAATAGATGGCGCTAGTTTCAATATATTTTAGGAAAAACACTTTTTGCAACATGGCCCGTTTCAATTATCTGATGCACTTGATCGTGCCGTATCTTCGTAGGGAAATAAAAACTATAGAAAAAAATATTAAAGGGAGAGGTGATTAATTACTTAAAAATATCAAAAACAATAATTTTTAATATTTATATAATAACTTTTTTGTTATTTTTATCAATAATCCCTGACAAAGAAAACTTTGTTTTCGAAACATGTTTTTAATTTTGATTAAAGAGTGGTGTTTAACAAAGTGTTTTCAATTAATTAAATATTATGCCCAAAGTGTATTTGCGAAGATTGATAAAGTATTTTCGTTATTTATTTCTTGGGTATTATGCCATGTTGCGGTACTTCCTTCTTTAGCCAACGTTTCGGACAGCGTTACAGTGTTATTCATCAGCGTTACAGTGTTATTCATGTGTCACACATCTGCCCTGATAATGATATGAACGTATTAATGTTTTTGTAGCCGGAAAGTGGTTTTCCCACTTAATAGGAAATAAACGGCTGTGCAGCCTTTTTCAAACAAATTTTAAATTTGTATTCGAGGCCAAAATACTCAAACAAACTGAATATTATTTTTCTATCTAAAGGTGTATTAAATATCAAGAACAGATACTGATCGTCCAGTTGATTAAGTCAGTCATCTCCAAATACTAAGTTTTGAGATAATGAAGAAAGGAACGTTGGAATGTTCACTATAAATCAAATATTATTTACACTTGTCTGTGTTTTACATACTAATAATGATATAAAATAACACCGGGAGGCATAACGGTCCAGTAAATTAGTATGAAATTTTGAAGTATCCTACTAGTGACCCAGAAAACATCAACATTTTGTTTAATTCCAAGTTTTTCTGCAATATAATTGATTTAGTGGTGTTCATGAGTAATCTGAGTATTCTACCCTATAGGGGGTACAGTTTTATACATAATAACTGCATACTCAACTCAAATATCGATTTTTCGGAGATGTCAGACTAATCAACTGGACGATCGATATGTATTTTATATTAGGACATTATAGGCCACTAGAGAAGTAAATCTTTTCAAGATTTTAGAGGCTTTAAAATACACATTTTGTGTATTTTAAAGCCTCCCGCCATAGTAAAAGATTATAATTTTTATATGGAAGGTGTCGATCATCACAGTGTGCCAGTTGAGTTGTATGCATCATCAACATATGTTCCCGCGACCAGTCAGTGACTGAGTTGGCTTGGAGTCTTGAAGAGACCCAAGTTGTAGGAGGGAGGAAACACAGAGGCTGGCAAATCTTTCCACCGCCGAGCTGTCGTAGAAATGACCCGTTCTCATGTGACAAATGTCATGACCGGTCAGTGGCTGAGTTGGCATTGCGAAAAGAAAGACAAACATTCCCGGGTTACGAATAACCTGACAATGTTTGAAAATCTTCAACTACCACCACAGTAAGCGGAAAATGTTGCTTGTGTTGTGATGGAGGACTTAGCAGGCCGAGGAATCAAACACGCGACGCCCAGGTGGGACCCAAACGCGATACCAACTGACTGACCGGTCATGACAGTCACTTACCACATGAGAACGGTTCATTTTTACGACTCGTTCTTGAGTTCAACAGCTCAGTTGGAACGATTTGCCAGCATCTGTGTTTCCTCCCTCCTACAACTTGACAACCCATGTTCACTCCTTCCTCTCCTCAAAAAGACCCTCCACGCAGCATCTTTTAGAAATTATTTTCCTCAGGGCCTCCTGTATGGAGTCAGCATAAAAAAATTAACATATGATCCGTTTTTTCAAATCCTAGCGTAACCAAGACAACATTTAATTTTATAAGTAATAAAAGCTATATTTTAAGTGAAATTTATATTTTTTTATATCTAAGTTCCTATGTAAAATTGTTATTTCCTCCCACCTATGAATTGTATGTTCCTCCTGTCCTAAAATGAGTTCTGTAACTCATCGGGATTGCCCCAGGAAGAAATAAAAATAAAAAAAGCTATAGCTTATTTGTTCTGTTTTTTAATGTAGTATGCAAATAAAATATATTTTATAAGGTGTAATGTAAATAACTCTTTATATTAATAAACGCCCGGGTTACCGGCACCTTTAAAAAAAAAAAAAGGTAACAAAAGTGTTTCATTTATCTTTGTACTAATAAATTACACACCTCTACCAAAGTTGTTAAAACAAATCTGAATAATGCCAGTACACATATAAACTGTTAAATATTTCTTTAATTCTAAGGAAATGAATTCGGATGAGAATTGTAATTGAATTAATACAACTACTGTAAAATAAATACACACGATAAGTTCTACAATTTATTGTAAATTCACTTCGTGACATCATTCTAATTATGAAAATAATCAACTTCATCCTTTTAAAATTAAAAATAATTATAATTTGCATGTAGCGTCATCGATATTTTTTATTAAAGTACTGGTTTACAATTTCATTCATATAAATCAATTGCGGCCGCCGCTTAAACTGTCAAAAGATGATGGGTGACAGCTGACAGGCATATGACAGGTATCATCGCCATGGCCAAAACTGCACCAAAACTTTTAAACCGCCCAACATGTCCCGCGGCACACCACACTTCGCTCCGAACGCTTAAAAATCACCCTACACGTCCACTTCCGCCCGAAGGCCGCTCAAGGTCGCCCATTCAACAATTCCGCCTGCCCGCGGAAGTGTGGTGACGTTTTTACCCAAATTAGTGTACCTGTTTGGCCGGCAGGCGAACCCGGCGTTTCGGCGGGCTGCTCGGCGGACACCATAGACATCCACCTTCGTGAGGGCACATTTGTATGGAGCTTCTATTATCTATGGTCAAAACTGACGCTTCGGCCTGCCCGCGGAAGTGGGGTGACTTTTTAGCGTAAGGGGTTGGCCTGCAGGCGGACACGGCGTGTCGGCGGGATGGTCGCATGCCGCTTTAGCCTGGGGGTCTAGGCACGCGGTCGGAACTGTACGTGTGGGGCTACCTATTGTCTTTGTACTAATGGTCTAGAAAATTCAAAATAAATTTTTAGCATACTTACACAAGAGAGTTCAGTTTTTAAAAAAGCAACAATTTCACTTTTTTTCAACAGCCTTTATCTCGAGAATGCTGGATATCTGCAGCCTTAGTTCTAGAAGGGATATTGCATACTGCTGATGGCTTAAGATTCTGAGTGATTTCTTATCTATACCAGACATCCTGACTGAAATAGGATTCCATGTCCCGGATAATTTAACACAGACTTCTGATTCTTCCCAGGAACAAAACCATCTTACCAATGGTGATGCCCCTGGGAAGACTTACTAGGTTTTAGCTGCCTAGCAGGAATTCAGGATTCCAGAAGAATTATTCCATGGGCTGCCACATTTATTTCTCTTTTGTGTTATGTTAATGTGAGTACTTGCATTCTGCTTACTAACCCCATATGCATGCAGTGCCGGATTAGCCCAAAAGCAAATTAAGCAATTGCTTAGGGCATCACGTCTTGGGGGGCACCAGAAACAGGACCAAAAAAGTTTTTATGGCGTCATTGATAAATTAAATGTAGATATGCGAATAAGGGGAGAGATGTACAAAGAAATAGCAGACAAATTTTCAGTCTTGACTAAAATACCCGATGTCAATAAAATTGCCCCGATCAAACTTCAGAATACAGTCAGCATTGTAAAAGTTTATTAAACTCATATATCCACAAGACCTTAATACCGATTTAAGAACTGAAATTCAACAGTTTCATTCATACGTCATTAAAAAAATAAATTTCAGTGATTTGCCTTAAAATACGCAGGGCTGTGTCCTAATGTGGACAGCCCCACGTATATGCCCCACGCTATGCCTGATAATATCAAACTGCACAGCGGAACGATCTTTTTCAAAATTGAAAATAATTAAAAAAATAAAAAAGAACTATGATGCTTCAGGAAAGGCTCGATGCATTGTCAATATTATATATAGATTCAGATATGCTAAAAACATTGGACTTAAAAACTATTTTCCGCGAATTTAATGCCCGAAAAAGTTGGAAGTCGCATTTCAATAAATAAATAAAAAATGCTTTGGTTTTTTTTTGTATTTAACACCTCATCCACGTATCTCTTTCGTCCGTCATAAATATTTTAAGGTATGTAATGATCTATCTGTATGTATTAAATACGTAATTATTTTTAAAGACCGATACTAGTTTATTTGTGGATAGGGGGCCCACAGGCGTGGATTGCTTAGGGCATCAAGTAGTCTTAATCCGGCAATGTATGCATGGACATTGGAGGCTCTAGAGTCGTTCAAATAAATGTAGCTTCGTTCAATAAAAAAATAGAGTAGTGATGTGTGTGGTGAAAGAGGAAACCGTAGGTTCCTTATAATGCCATTGGGAAAGCGTCCCTCCAATGCCTAGCAGGAAATGTGGATATTATAGATTGGACCATTTTTCAAATTAGTCTTCAAGGGGCCGAAAAAACCAATTATGAAACTTAGTGTGTTTCAGTGTATACAGACCTTGATCCACTTCTTGAGGAGGTGGCACTTGACAGGGTCGTGCCAGTTTTCCCCGCAGGAGAAGCAGAAGGAGTGGCCGCACTTGCACTTGACGGGCTGCTGTTCCACGTACTGCACCTTGATGGCGTTGTTGCAGTCGGGCGAGGGACACCAGCGGAGCAGGCGATTACACTACACACAAACAAATACGTTGTATTATTTAAATAAAAGATGGAGTAACCTGAATATCATTCAAATGGGAAAAGGCAAGGTAGAGGCTAAAGGTTTACCAGCAGTATGCAGTACTTCCTATTGGGAACTTTATTTTATCATTTAATTTCGTGGAAATCATGGATGTAATCTGAAATGTATCTTTTAAGGCGAAGCATTACGCAGTACTGCTAAAATCACGCGTTGTTGGTTTGAAGATTTGTTCGCTTAGAGATAATTTTGATGTTTTAATTAAATACTGTGGTAGAATGGATCTTGGCATTTGAAATAATCGAACATTTTTTTGTTAGGTCTTTTTATAAGTCCAGAAAAAACAAACCATCAAGCCCATAAAAACTTTTAGGTTAAACTTATAACTCATAAAACTTTAAAGTTCAAAATTTCCTACTTATGAACTTCATTTTGATAATGGTTTTATTGTATGTATAATGTGGCAAATTAAGTTCTTAGAAAATGAACAAAAAACATTTAAATATTTGTGCATGAATTTCGCAAAATAAAAACACTTTTTGGCGATGTTTTATTCTTGGACAATTCTAAACACACGGCTAGTGTTAAGCAGAAATTTAAATACATTTTAATTTAATAAAAACAATCTGACCCCTGACCTATTTAAACAATTATTTCTTTTTTTATCACTAGTTAAGTTAGCCTCTCAAAAACTGGGCGTACTGTACAAGACTCGCAGATACTTTAACAGTACACAACTGCTAACCCTGTATAAATCACAAGTGCGCCCCACGGTTGAATTTGGCAGCCACCTCTGGTCTGGAGCCCCAAAATACCTGAAAAAACCTTCGACTCTGAGCCGAAACGGGCGGCCCGTTTGATAGATTCTCCCAACTTAACAAACGGATTGCAATCTTTAGAGCACAGGCGTCGGGTGGGAATGCTATCCTTGTTCTACCGGTATTTCAATGGAAGATGCTCCGAGAAACTAGCGTCATTGATCCCTTCGGCACCGGTGCAGTCGGGAAACACGCCAAACATGCGCCCAACATTTGTACACGGTTGACATTAGTCACATGAGAATGGGTCGTTTCTAAAATTTAAAAAAGAATTGTAGAATTTGATTTTAATCCTTATGTATAAAGAAAATGTATGAAGAACAAGGTTAGAATGGCTTGGGGCATTCTTGTTCTTGACATAACAGATATTCAAATCACACCTAGCCACTCGGAATAAATTTTATTAAATTTATCCACGACTTATAGCCTTCTTTTTGCCTGCGATTCGGCTGTCAAACTGTGAGCGTCGCAGATCACAAAAAAATCAACAAACCTATCAATTTGTCAAATAAACGCAAGTAATGTTATTTTTATGCATAGTTTATTGTTCAAGGAGTGTGTTTCGGTAAATATAATATACTATAGCATAAAATAAACCCACAAAATATTACGTCAAAATCAAAACTTTGCGAAATTTTCGGGTTTCCTCCTGTGGCATTTGAAAGGTTAACACGATGTTGACCTTCCCCAGGGACAGGGAAGTGATATAATATACATGGATGAGTTGCACATGATGTAGGAAATGTGGACATACTTACTTCTACAAAGCTATTGGTGATGAGATGCTGATATTTGAGCTTAACTTTGGAATCCCGGACCAGCCTCATAACGCTGGCATCGTCAACTAGAATATCACAGGCGTGCGCCGCACAGGCTATTGTCTGACCCTGGAACAAACACACAACACCTACCGTAATGTACCATCTACATTAACAATAAATAATATGTGGGCCTAAAGCCTAGTACACATTCGTTCTTACTCCATCTGTAAAAACTGACGAGTAAGAACCGAGACTTAAGGCAATGTCCACACATACAGTTTTACTTGAAGAGATTGGCTCCACATTTTTGAAGAAACTGCAACATTGTTTAGCGATTCTCGTATTGCATTAGTGTTGTGTAGTTTTTTAAACACATCTATTCAAATTTCGATTCATGAATGAATGAATGAATGCAAATCTTGGATGTAGAAATTGAACCATTTCCCGACATCTGATAGTGCTGAAACTCGGCAGATAGACTCATTGTCGATGACAATGCATTCTAGCAACTTTTGCCCACCAATGCGATTCTCTGAAATTGACTACTGGCAAGAGATGGCGAAATTAGGTAGTGCTGTCCATTTTATGAAAATCAAAAATAGATGTGTTATGGTAAAATAACTTTGTTTTTTACGGGTTGATTTTTTTGTTGTAAATATAATAACTTTAATAATAACATGTTTGATAGTTCCAGAATCCTAAAAAGCCAATTTACAAATTGACTAAAAAATTAATATGACCAATTTTTTTTTTTGGTTTTTATGTGAATACAGCACAAGAGTCCCAACTGTTCCCAACCGTCTGGAGCCAGTGAGATTATGACATCCCCAATTGGGGTATGTTGCGAGGCTGAGGGGAAGGAGATGGGGAAAAGGAAGGTTGTAAAATACTTGAACTATTCAGGTCAGGTCACCAAATACGGCTAAAAGCCAATTCAAGCAATGTTTCAATTCTGATTGGTGGTTTTCCACCAGGGCGATACTGAGAGCATCTTCCACACTTTAATGTGAGGCAAATATACCTTAAATTATATTTAATTCAAATAAAATTTACTTGCGCATACTAGGATTTGAACCCATGACCTTCGGAATACTAGTTGAGAGCCTTACCTTTCGACGGCGGAGGCTGTCATGGTTGCCTGATAATTGGATCGTGTTAAACCACAGTGAACTAACTCGCTTTGCAATTTTTGAGTTTAGCTACGATTAGTCAAGAGAGTATTTCTCTGACTGGTTCTCTCTGACAGAGCTAGATTATGATTTTGAGCCCTAATTTCAAGTTCTAACTCAGAAACTGCAAAAAGTGAGTTAGTTCACTATGGTTTAAGATGATCCAATTGCCCTGAATTAATGTTGAAAATTTTCTTACCAATCCTTCTTCCATTATTTTAGTTGTTAAATATTCCCCCCAACAAAGGGTACAGAATCTGTGGCTACATTCCAGGCTGGTCATCATCTGAAATACAAGTAAACAATATCAGACAGAAGGTTCTAGTAAATCCTGAGATTACAGGAAAACGTGTAGGTTTTTCAAGGAATATGTGTAGGTTTTTCAAGGGGTCGGAACAAAATACTTCTTATGTGGAAAACATAGAAATATTTTATGCAAGGTGTCCGGGGGTAGAGCGCTACAACGCTTACAACTTCGGGAGGTGATTCTGCATGATAGTACAAGTAAAAAAGATAACCTTGCATCCTTCTTCCATGTGAATACGCAAGTATCCGATATTTGACGATTCAAGTATCATGGCGACTACGGCCAGGATCGAACACAGGCACCATAGCCGACATTATGTAAAACCGTCAGCGATGTCACTCCCGAAACTAGCTGGTCAAGCTGTTATTAATCATGTCGTCGAGACTTTAGGCATGGCGGAGCAAATAATAAATACGATGGTCTAGCAAAATTGATACTCTTATCCTCACAGTGGTGAGTTTAGTTACACCACTTTTAGATCTGAAAGGCTTTTCCCTAAAATTTGTGATAAGAGATCGTTCTCCCGCGAGAAGTGCTGTCAGATTTGTGTGATTTTCTATGGCTGTTATTTGTTTTTTCTATCGGCCAATGTCAAAATTTCAGCTGTGAGCTGTCACGTATTTGAGTTTGGGTCGTTTCAATTATGAATTCCAGCAAGTGTGCATGATTATTTATTCATTTAACAGCTGTAGAAAATCACACAAATCTGACAGGACATCTCGCGGGAGAACGATCTCTCATCACAAATTTTAGGGAATAGCCTTTCTGAATGAGTTATATATATTCATATCTAAAATTAGAGACATGATCTAAAGCCCGGGCAAAGCTAGGTACTTAAGCTAGTATTAAATAAATGTGAGCAATTTCTAAACAGTGCTTTATATTTTATTACAATATTGTTATTCTTCATTATTTTAACACAAAATTGCAAAGGTGTAATATACCTACAAGCAATTCTAATTTTGAGATCGCGTAGTGGGGGGTATTGCAATAAAAAAAATTTTTTTTTCACTTTTATGCCTTTTTAATTTTTTACAAAAATGTAAGTCAGATAGCTTTTACATTTCCACCACGATTTACATTTTCAGTATTGCCATTTAAACAACAGTGGCGCCATTCTATATTTTCTACTCTTATGTGACAAACTGTAATTCAATCATGAAAACACTGTAAAACAAACACTTTCACCATTTTAACAAGTACGAAAACAAACTTTGTTATTTTTTAACTTAAAAACAAACAATATTGAATTTTGGACGCTTCGAGAAGCACCTATAGTAACCTATTGTTAAACTGAGACACCTATTGGTAAAATGGGAAAGTATTCTATTAGCTTCCAAATAACAGACTGCAGAACGCGGGAAGATTTGAAAAAAAAATTTAAATGTTTTACGAAAGTTAGGTAAATTTGGCATGTTGTGGCAACGAATCGCTCAAGACGTTTTGCAAAAATGTCAATGCCAAAAATCTCGAGTGGTTCGATCTGTTAAGATGTGCATAGAATATACTGCTTAACATGTAAGTCAGCTTACAAGGAATAAATAGAAGTATATTTACCGAAGACGGCAGCACCATAAAGCAGATTTCACACTCTTCTGTGCCGGATGCGGAGGTTCGTCTCGGCAACTGAAATGAACGAGACTAAATCACATTTATTAGACAGAGTTAGTAAAGCAGATTAAACACAACACACATATTATTGACAGGCTTCGTAAGAAAAGGGTTTCTTTAGAATTTTAAAATTTAGTTCATATTAGTGATTAAACACGCTTCTTAACCCTTATTTACCCGGTAGGTCCCTGGGACTCCATTGAAAACTTTCAGCGCTCATAAAACCGTTAGTTTTTGGAATTACAAATTCTGCGTTGCAATACCTTCACGCAGTGACGCGCTAAACGTGGGGGAGAGTGGACGTCGATGTGCGAGGCTCCGATTGGTAAGTAATCACGCTAAAGGAGTCCGTGGGACTCCACCTGGGTATTAATGTTATAGTTTTAGCCTATTGACGGTATTGAACAAAAAAAGCAAAAAAAGAATCTTGTTCTTTTTTTTGCTTTTTACAAGAATTGATTTTGTTTTTGTTATTTTTCTTCAAAAATTACTTTGTTTTGTTTTTGAAATGTTGAGACTAGAAGTTGGTCTCATAATTTTGTTACAAAAAGTGCCATATTCTAGAAGTTCCTTAATAAAAGGCTGTGATTCTATAATTTTAAATAAAAATCTATGCCATTGTAAAACCAAATATATAATAAATAAATATAACAAGCATTTCATTAAAAAAAGTGTTTATTTCGTGTTAAATTTTGGATTTTATTTCCGGGAGTCCTGGGGACTCCACCGGGTAAATTGTGTATGTATGAAGTCACCGGGTGAATCAAGGGTTAAGGCCTGTTCGGACCTGGCCAATAGTTTAGTCGAGCAGCAAGTAATTTAGTAACTAAAAATGTCTTAACATCCCAAATTTAGTAGAGTAGTTTAGTCAATGGTCTAGTAGAGTCAATTCATTTTGTTCTATTTTGGTTCACTGGTTCAACCATTAAACAAGCCCAAACCCATTGTTTTAGTAGTTGCAGAAATGTCGTCTTGTTGGAGTAAAGATGATACACTAAATTATTATTTTTTTTTGCTTTTAATCCATTTTCGTATCCATAGTCTCTTTACTTACATCTCACTAATTTCTTCTTCCACCTCTTCTAAAATATCCATTACAATCAGCTTAATTAGTCTATTTACTTTGTTGGGTTCCAGCCTGTTCATCTTTCAATGTGCCATTCACTAATGTACTCTACTCGACCGTAACGTGAATGAGTTACTCGCCCACTAAACTAAACTAGCCTAGTCCAAGCAAGTCTTCATGGATTGCATATTTGAGTGAATTAAAAATAACAATAATTGACATTCGGTAGATTCTAATCTATGATGAATTGAATTCTTATAGTTTCATTACCATAAGGAATTCCAGTTTTTTATTTTTTTTTAACGAGTGAACCTTCTAACTAATACCAGTTTTTTTTTTTAAGAAATGTCAGATTCATAGTTAAAATGATTTTAAAAGTATCCATTTTTCAAAGCCTGCCAAAACGATTGAAATCTGACGGGGTATGCGTAACGTCATAAGTACCTCGGTTTTATCGGTTAACAGTGAGACCAATCCCACTCAAGTTGGTATGAAATCAACAAATTCCAATTTAAGTTTTTAGCAAGATTTCCAAAAACTTTAATTCTTTTGAAATAATTTGTGTACTGCAGTGGTTTTCTGTGTGCAAGTCTATGCGGCGCTGCTTAGCACAAAATTGTCTGCGTTCTTAATGGACGTGGCCACCCGACCCTTGAGGTCAGAATCCGCCGACCAAAAACAGAACTATGATTTTAGATTTTCATGACCAAAAGTATTATCGTTATTTATTTTTGGGGTGTTATGTCGTGTTGCGCTACCTCCTTCTTTAGCCAAAGTTTTCGACAGCATTACAGTGTCTATCATCAAAGCAGATGTTTTTTTTTTTTATTATGAATACCGCACAAGAGTCCCAACTGCACCCCTTTGGAGCCAGTGAGACTATGGCATCCCCAATTAGTAATATCGGAAGGTAGTGGGGAGGGGAAGGAGATGGGGAAGAGGAAGATGGGAAGTACCTGGCTATTCAGATCTGGTTACCAAACACGGCTAAAGCCATTTCAAGCAACGTTTCAATTCTGAACGGTGGTATTACACCAGGGCGATACTGAGAGTATCTTCACTGATGTGCCACACATCTTTGGGAAAGGCGAACAAATAAATCTGGGGAGTTGATAAATTTGTGGTTTAATATGTATTTACCTTTGGCCGAGCTATAACGGCTTTCCTAAAGGGATTGATAACTCTAGCTTCGGAGAATAATTGCTCCTGGTCCCCGTCGTAGAATCTCTCCATTAATTTCTCTTTATCCCATTTAAAGTGGTTTAGTAGTATACGTGTTGTGGTGGCTGGTATCTGGAATTACAAAAATACTCATTTATTATCAAAATTAATACAATTAATTAACACATTGGGTGTGGAATTGTTTAGCAATATTTTTAGCCTTGAGGACTGATTTTATTTAATACAGAAAGTGAAAAATTCTGTAATCGTTCGGTAAAAGTAAAGAAACCAATGAGATTACAATAGATCTAGACCCGTTATTGACTCACAAAATTAAGACAAAATGTGGCTAGTAAGAAACTCGTAAGGTTGCAGTAAATTCTTCATTCAAATGTGGTTCATGTATGACAAAGGTAAACATTCAAAGAATATGTGTGTATGGACGAAATAGGTACAAGACCGGGTATCTTTTTTTTTTTAATGTGAATACCTCACAAGAGTCCCAGCTGCTCCTGTCTGGAGCTAATGAGACTATGGCATCCCCAATTGGGGTAGCTTGTGAGGCTGAAGGTAGAAAGGAGGGGAAGGAGATGGGGAGAGGAAGTTAGGGAAATACCTGGCTTTCAGATCTGGACACCAAACAAGGTTAAAGTAATTTCAAACAACGCTTCAAATCTGAATGGTGGTCTTACACCAAGGCGATACGAAGAGTATCTTCCACTTAGGAACACGCCGCAAAAATACTATACATTATTTTTAATGAATTAATTGTGAAATAACACAAATTAACCAAATAAAATTTATTTACCGGGTTTCGATCCCGCGACCTTTGGATTTAGTTTGGATACAATTTAGTTAGAGATAGTACACAACCTCCACAACGCGTGTCAGTTTAGTACTAAAGCGATTAAATCAATAGTACGACAATTAGCGAGTTTTTCGCTTGCCACTTTTGAGATTTCTAAAACATGTCTATGGTTTTAATGTCATTGAAAGTAACGTTAATAGTAAAACAAATTATAAAATTAAACAAAAAAAATGACGAAACACAGATTCATTTAATATATGGTTCCAATGCCCCACCTTGATGGGAAGAATGAGATACTTGGTGAGGCACATTATGGAACCAGGAGACTTCTCTGGTGAACATCAACCAAAGGAACTGGGCTATGGGAGGGAATAAGTTGAAACAAGAGAGATAACAGTGTGCCTGTGGCCTGAGTAAATATTGTCAACATGTTGGGCAGGAAGGGTAGTTCTATCTTTTACGCTGGTATCTTGAATGCCTGGAACAGCGTTGCTATCAAATATTTTATCTGAATATTGTACATCAATCTCTTCGTTAGGGTCTCAACTATATTTACGTGTATAATATATGTGTATAAATATACATGTACATGTGATACAAGTCTTCCCCATATTCTTATCTCTTTGTCTTTTGTGTGGAAGAATATTTTATCAAAAGGAAACTAACACTTTGGCACTAGAGTTGTGCAAATTGATATATATTTTTTTAATGATTTGTATCAAAGTGAAAAACAATTTTTTTGTAATATAACAAAAGACATACATTTTTTAGACATAAACCGTCATCAAGTGGCCCAAGACTGATTTTAAGTTTTGTTTATGGAGTACTATAACAAAATAGGCTATAATTTTGGATAATACTTTAATAGTTAGGGTGTGGTGAGTACCATATGAAAAAATTCATTATTTACAGTTTCTTAAGTATAAAGAAACTGTACGAAGGACAAGGTCAGAATCGCTAGCTCCAATATCATTCTTGACGTAACCGATGGTTTCATTTATCTAACTACTCTAGAATATTTTAAAATGAATTTGTCAGGTCATTTTTGCCAACTGGCAAAGGCAAAAAAATCGAAGTTTTACGTTTTCAAATGCGTATAAAAGTCCTTTATTTTTTTGCAAACTCCTTTGAATTAAAGATAGTATATAGCTTACAAAAATTAAAGATAGTATATAGCTTACAAAAAAATATATTATTTCAAAGCTGATTTCAAAACGTGGTCACCCTACTTGTTTACATTTAAAATATTAGTTCCTACAGCTTAGTAGAGGCCTATATTCTGCGAGAAATATTATTGTAACAATATTATCTTTCAATACTTGTATTATTTTGTGTATTTTTATAAAATTGTTAACCTACATCCAAGTGAGGTTAAAAATTTTAATTTTAGTATTTTGCTTTTTCAACTGTTTGTTTATGACCAATATTTATGTGTTATTTTGAATAACTTGTAAAATTATTAACCCCGATACAGGCGAACCCTAGTGGGGTTAATAATTATATGCTTAAATGAATAAATTTGTGAAGAAGCTATAAAATAATAAAAAATAAAAATTGTGTCTTTTCATGTTGGGTATGTAATATTCAGATTTGTGTAGAAATAATAAAATCAGTTTATATTTGTGTGATTTTATTTTTTGACAATTATTTCCAAAATGGGAGATTTTTTAATCTTTTTTTTTATAGTTAGTTAGTAGTTAGCTATTCTGGAAAAACCTCTTACGATATTATCACGCAATACACGTGACTAATGTATTATCTGGTAAACAGAAAACAACTGCAAAAAAAGTAATTTCTTTGTTTTTGTATGGATATTTGACCAGAAAGCAACAAGGTAAAATCCGCGCAGTTTTGCAAAATACGCCCGACTTTCAACAGGTTAAGTGGGTTAATAATTAATTAATACAGTATTAACCCCTAGGGGCCGGAGCCCTGCAATTGCAGGGTTGAAGAAACGTGCCCAGGCACGGTGCGAAGCACTGCAATTGCAGTGTCGGCCTTACATATTCATTTTGACTTCGGATGTTACCTCTACTATACTAGTTAAAGATAAATATAAAGATGTCACTATCAAGTATTGTATTGTCTACGTGTTGGCTTTAACAAAAAAATCTTCTTATTTATTGAAATTTTTTCCCTCTAGGGGTTAAGTAAATTAGAAACATCAATAATGTCGTCTTTTCTAAACTAAGATCACTGAAAAGTCACAGACTACCACTCATCTCAACAGATTAGTTGTATTACTGCAGCAACGTATCTAGTTATTCCAATGCGAAAACATATATCATGTATAAATAAAATACTTTAATGAGTCACATTACGAGGAAAATCTTTACATTAATTCATTGAATAAATAGCATAAAAACGACAGCCATTTTGTAAAAGGTACATAATATTATAATCAATCAATAATCAACAAGTAAATATAAGAGGCGTAATGGTGTATAACAATTAATTTCAATAAGTGACTTCACTTAACAATTTATAGATTACACAATTAATTACCTAATGAAGACGACCATTTGATTATATTATTGATCATAAAAAGAATCTTGGGAATGTATTTCTAGAATTTCTATTGTTTTCCTTCATTAATTAAATTTAATTTAATTCTGGCTTAGTTTTGGTGAGGTAATAATTAAATTAAATTAAGTGACGTGAGGTAATAATTAAAATAATTAAATTTAATACTGGCTTAGTTTTGGTGAGGTTAAAAATTAATTTAACTAACTAATCATCATGCTGTTTTCCGCAGGGGTAGGCAGAGGACAAACCGCCAAACAACTCGGTCTTGGCACCCACTCCTTGCCTCATTCGCATTCATACCTTTTTTTAATTATCTCCACACAGGAGGCCAAGAGGGAATTTTTTAATTTATTTTGTCATCTTTGGGGATGCCGTGTGGAGGGTTTTTTAGGGAAAGGAAGGAGAGGTTCTGGGAAAGAAAAAGGTATGAGGGGGTGGCTAGGAATCTGGGGGTCAATATGTTCAGGAGTGACGAACGTATGAATCTATCCCTCGCACTGCGATGCGAGGGGATAGTGGAGAGAAACCGGCTGGAGAGGTCAATCAATTCCATCAATCAGTCTCAAGACCTGGCACGCCACGCAGTAGGTGGACAAAAGCATTCGCCGCCAAGACCTAGAAAAAACCTCACCCCTTGAACCTGGGCACCCCTGCTAAGTCACCAAATGTAGCGAACCACTTGAGGTGACCTACGGTAGGGTGTGATACCCACCCACTTGCTTAATTGTAAAATACACATTGCCTCATATATACTATTCTGTAATTCTGATTCTTGACACGGCCAGACTGAAATACTTGGTTCACTTGACTTCTTTGCATTGTACATCCTTTGATGAAAGGATACATGGATACATAGTTTTACCTGATACAAATAATTTTTTTTTATTGATGTGATAACGTCTTATAAATCAATGAACGCCGGCTGTATACACGAAAAAGCATGACTCATTGTCATGTTCCGCCTGAGCCGAGCGAACAAGCGATAGAGAGGCACGATCGGCCTAAGTAAGCGTTCGGCTTGCGACGCATCTATCTCTCTTCCACTCCATCGTTATTATATGACGTTATAACATTAAATTATAGTCCGTAAACCGACTTTACAGACAACCAATTTTTTAATTTTAGAGAAAGACAAACGTTCCCGGGTTAGGAATAACCCAACAATAATTGAAAATCTCCTACTAACTCCACAGTAAGCGAAAAATGTTGCTTGTTTCGTGACGGAGGACCTAGCCAGCCGAGGAATCGAACATGCAACACCCGGGAGAGACCCAAATACGATGCCCACTCAGCTAAAATATATGCTCTAAATAAGATCTGAAATATATGCGCAGGGATCTCATTTCTACAGCTTTCAATCTGTTTTCATCCTTCCTCTACCAGTTCCATGTCTCGCTGCCGTCTATTAAGAAAGGTACCAGCAATCTATTCAATCTATTGTAAACTGCTAGCTTCGCTTCTTTGGACTGTTCCATGTCTCACTGCCGTATGTTAGGATAGGTATCAGAAATCCATTGTGACAGCTAGTTTCGCTTCTTTCGACAATTTTTTGCTAACTTCAACCGCGTTCAGTCATCATTAACCATTTCTACACATCAAAAATATGTATCACATCGATCACTGATCACTGATCACCAATATCTTCCAGTATCTTTTCAAATGAAAATAAACATTTGGAACATCAATAGGACTCAAGTTAGAGGGTCGCCGAGGGCCTGGTAGGAGACAAATGTCTTGGCTGTGAAATATATGAGAGTGGACCGGCATTAGAAGTGCAGAGGAGCTAATCCAGGCAGCGCAAGATAGAGAGACATTTTTCAGAGTGATCGCCAACGTCGGGGGGACCTGATAGGGCACATGAAGAAGAAGGATTGGGCTCGATAATCCACATCACTAGGTGCACTAGATTGTTCACTAAACTCAGTTTTAACCCATTCCGTCCAAGCCGCCGTAATTTAAGGCGGCTATTTTCAAAGGCCTTCCCTCCGAGCCGTCATAATTTAGGGTTCCCGAGAGCATGTTTATTTTTATGTAAAAAGTAGTATGCATTGACATCTTACTTTTTTTTGAGCAGGTTAAAATCATTAATGAATAAACCAGTACAAGTTAGCACCAAAATTAATTCAATTGCTGTGGACAATTTCAGTGAAAATAATTTCAGATGGAATGGGCTAACCACTTATTTTTATTTGTGAATAATCTAAGATTTCCATGAAATTATATTTTTTTACAAGATGATGTATAAATGTGGTATATTTACGAAAAACAAGAAAAAATTATGATTTAGAAAACACAAAAGCTCACATCCACGACAAAGGCTAACAATAATTCTGTATAATAATATTACGTATTACTCCGAGAGCACCTCCGCTTGAAAATCTTATGAAACGCGCCTACACAGTCACATTGTGTGTAAAGTCACGAGAACAACTCTTTCAATTTATGCTCCAAATTAGGAGTTCCCTTCAAAGCTTTGTGTCATTGGCTGGAAAATTGGTATTAAGGATAAATCGCAAGATGTCAGTAGAGCGAAGATTTGAGATCTTTTCCTCAAGTATATTTTATACAAATTTCGCTGGAGAAACTTAGTCGCCAGCATACAAGATATGTGTAGTGAGGAACAGGAGTGTGCTTCCCGCAGCAAAAGGGTTAATGGAGTTTCCTGTATTCACCCTTTATTTAGATATCTCCATCAGCCTTTCCATCTCTCGTAAGTTAACCAGTTTAATTATGAAGTAAAACAAACCACCTAACCTAGTTTATCACAATTATGGCTAAGTTGTCTGTGAAATTCAACAATTTAGTGCACGCCCTACATTTAACAGTTGCACGATCTACAGTGGGAGCATTAAGTTAATAAGAACAAACAATATTAATATTATTTATTAATAATACCCGGCAAAACTACATTACACACGAGGTGCGTAATGTTTATTGTACCGACCAGTCAGCTGTACAAACATCCAAGGCTGGCACAGTCACTACAATGAATTCATTTCTTATCACTGCCTATCTATTCTTATAACCACTCCATCTTTTAACTTTATTCCAGATAAATATCAAATAGTATGTTGGATTTTCTTTTTCCAACAGCGTAATATAAAAAATTTACTGCGAAACAAAACATTGTTACTACGCGTCACAGAAGAAATTTACCATAATATTATTGTATGATGCAGTAAACAATCAAAGTATTATTTTTGATAATATCCAAACTAAACAAGCTTCAAAATATAAATGATCAATAATATAGGTGAACTTTGTAACTTACAATCATTTGTGTAAAAATGAGGGGAAATGTTATATTTACTAGAAGGGCTTGTTATTATAACTGTTTTCTTTGGATAATAACTGTAGTTCGACAAGTACATAAATAATAAACCATCAAAGGAGACAATGAGCAGTGGCGAATTTAATTTAATGTGTGCCCATATGTAAATAATAATGACAATGTCCAATCAAAAGTGGAAAAAGAATAATGACCTTCGTCAGTGAATAAAAGGCTAGAATTGGCACAGCCAGGGAAGTATGAAAACGAAATCACTTCTTTGAACTTGCCAAAGCTGACACAGAGAAAATGACAATGATTTAGATTCAGGTCAGCGAACTTTTCATTAAAGAACAACCTTTCGGAATGTAACAAATGACAATATTGAGAAATTCCTTTGTATCCGAGTGTACTAAATTAGAATAAAGTAGAAAATGGCCTGAAAATCGTGAAAAATATTTGACAAATAACACTGACCTCAACGACTGTGTTCACTTCTTTTATAGAATTAACCATGTGCTGTACAATTTCCTCCGTTGATAAAACTTCAAAAGGATAATCTTCTATTTCTGTTTGACGTTCCCTCGTATTGTGAGACTCGACTTCCATAGCGAAATCAACATCGTCTCCACTCGATTCGTTCCCCGAATCGACATCATCCTTTGTCTCATCTTCGGAATCCATTATATATTATTGTCTAATCCTTAAAACTACACTGCACAATTGCGGAAAAACTAAGGATTAGCGAAACAATCAAATTAATTGCACTATGAAATTTCGAAAGGTCAACAATGTAGAAAATAGTGCACCCGCAAGCTGCCAAATCCTCTGACGTATATATTTCTCTCTGTGTGAGATGTTTCAGTGTATGCGACGACCGACCGACGACAGCTTGTCTTTAGTCTTTGCGCAATGCACCATTAAACCTAAATATTCACAAGATACTATCATCGACAGCTAAACTGTTAATGGATCTGATAAAACTTCACATTTAATTCAAATTTAACCATTTTCTTTCGTTTGTTAATGTTATTTATTCCACTCCGGTAATTTTATTGTTACAATTTTACAGCCATAAATGCCAGGTTGCTAACGAACACACTCCCATTATCTGAAGACACATGCTATAATAGTCCTTAAGTACAGTTACATACGGTGGTTTATAGCACTTAAAAAAACAGATATTTTATTCATGTCATAAAGTTAGTGTCCACAAACCAGAGACAAGTAATAAATAATTTATCGCCGCAGCAGGGCAGAATAGTTTCTTTTTAATATTTTGTTTATATTTTTATACAAAAAAAACGCAGCGGACGGTTACGCGGAAAAACAAAAATTATTAAGATTTGTAGATTTCTAAACACTTGGTCGAAAAATTTACATATTTTCAACATTTTCTGTGTAATTGAACTATTATCAAATATTTTAAAAATGAATAATTGCATTAACCCTGCAAGCATTTCGAAATAATTAATTATTCCTCACATAAAAGTTATAAACAAATTAGTTTTCCAAAATAAAGTAGATATTTTTTCTTGTTTATCCAAACGAATAATACACGAAAAATATTCTTTGAATTTGAATACATAATTTAGGTGTGTCCTTCGCTTTGAGAGCTCTTTCACCTTCGACCAAGTACTATACTACTAGGTCAATGTCTTTCACACGTAAAGTCATTCGGTTACATTGAAGAAGATTGAAAATACATGTCAATCGGTGGCGGTCCGTGACTTTTCAGTAAGCTAGAGTGCTAAGATTGAAAATAGGGCTTTATTGATGTTGCTGTAACTGAATTTTTAGCTTTTTTATTTTAATTTGCAAGATTTTTATTTTGGCACAGACTGAAAAATCTTCCTACCAAAATTTTAATTTTGATAAAAAATTGTCAGATACAACATCAGTAATGTCGTATTTTTATCTTAGCTCCCTAGCCCGAGCCCATTGAAATTCTAGAAGGTTTGTTAGAAATCACTACAATTGGTATTTTTAAATTATCCACATAATAAAAAAAATGCGTTAAAGCAGGAAATTGAAAATATGCAATAGTACATTATTAAAAATAAAAACAATAATACTTTAATCGCGCTCACAGATAATATACTTACCATAATAAGATATTACAATATGAGCTTTCAATTACCATACAAAATTATTTATTTATTTCTCAAAACTCAGCGATGAAATGAAAAATTGAAATCAAACCCGCTTAAAATGTTACAAATCAACCATTTTTGAAATAAAAAAATGAAATAAAAAATGGTTGTTAATTGTTTTTGGGGTGTTATGCCGTGTTGCGCTACCTCCTTCTTTAGCAATGTTTCGGACAGCGTTACAGTGTCCATCACAATTACACATCTGCCCTGATGATGGACACTGTAATGCTGTCCGAAACGTTAGCTAAAGAAGGAGGTAGCGCAATACGGCGTAACACCCCAAAAACAATTAACGAAAATTCTTTTGGCCGTAAAAATCTAAAAACGTATCCAAATAAAAAAATGTTTCGAAAATAATATTTCGACAATAAAAATGTTTTGGTTTTGCACATCACTAGTGGAAAATTATTAGTACCCTTTACACACAGACTTCGGAGCGGGACGAGCCCCGCGCCACTTCAGGCCGCCGCGCAGAAAAGTCTCACAGTGAACTGCGTTGTAAACCGTTATCTTTCTTTCGGTCTTTACTTTTCTGGGCACGTCCCGCTCCGAACTCTGTGTAAAGGGTACTATTCTTGATGGAAATGTTGGAGTAGTTCAGAATTCTACCTATCGGAATTGGGAAGATTCAGTGGTTTTGTTCTTTGGTAAAAGTAGGTTCTTGAACAAAACACAGATGTCACTAAGATGATTTTTATGATATTTTTTTTGTCTTCATCGGAAATAAGGAAGAAAACCATGAACCAAAAAATATTGACTACTACAACGTTATATTTTTCCATATATTTTTCCAGGGCTTGTTATTTTTTCCGACCCATGGGTCCGAAGCGACTGGAATTTTGGATTGTGTTGTATCAAAAAATCTCTTCGGCTGAATCAATTGAAATTTACTGCAAAATTTCGTCGTCCATCTTTCAAAAAGGCGTATAGGTACCTAATCTCGAATTTATTGATGTTGCAGTAGACAGTTTTTTTTATGAATTTGCTTGAAATTTGTCATACTTAAAAATATTTTTTTGCTTAAGAGAGTAGGAAGTACCTACTTTTACTTTTACATTGCTTAATTTTGTTAAAAATAATTGATAAATAGTTTTTTTAAGAATTACTTAAATAAAACCATATCCAGATACGTTCTTTTATATTAATATTATATACGCATGAAATTAATGAATAATTTTTATGCAAGATAAGATACGTCAGTTTGTACGATATTAAATCAAGGTGATCTGGAAATTTTAGACACTGAACAAGAAACTGTTATATTGGCAGAGAAAAGATTACACAGGCCAACAGTGAAAAAACTATTTTGATAATTTTTACTAATTCCTGTGTAATTTGGTGTCCTGATTACGAAAAAAATTATAAAAAAGTCGTATCACCCACCAATTTTTCACTTTTCACTGTTAAGTATGCCCGATGAGCCTTAAAGTCCACTTTTTGCGCAACCATCGTGACTTTTTTCCTGAAAATTTAGGTGATGTGTGTGAAAAGCAAGGGGAACGGTTTCATCAGGAACTAAAAGAGATGGAGAAACGATACTAGGGACGGTGGAATATCAAAATGATGGGTGATTACTGTTGGTCACTTCACAGAGAACAACAAAACGCAACACATGGGCGAAAAAGCTATGCAAGAAACTTTACAGGGAAAAAATAAGCATCTAATATTCAAATTTAAGTCATTAAACATGATTGTAAGCAAAATTTAACCAATTTTTAAAACTATGATTTTTTAATTTTTATAGATCAAATTTTCCTTTCTTTTTGAAATATTAAATCTATATCATATGGTGAAAGAATGGTGGGTGATAAAAAAAAAACTGCTATGAAACACTGTTTCAGAATTCAAAATTACATAAGATTTTGGTAAATTCGTTTAAAAAGTTTTCACAAACATTTTTTTTGTTGGCCTGTGTTATTAAATGTTTGGTAAAAAAAGTTTTCATTAATGTTTGCAGGTAACATAAAAAAATTGTTCTATTCAAGAATAAAGAACAATTCGAAATAAATTTTAGGACTAAAAAGGTGGAGATAATTGATTAGTGCAAGCGCTACAGTAATTGTCCCCAACACCATGCGAGCGAAGCCGTGGGTAAAAGCTAGCATGTTATATTAGAGCCATTAACCAGCGGCCGAGAATTCAAATTTCATCGAACGATGAACTTGCGATCGTGTACAGGGCGGTTCCGATGAGAAAGATTTATTATTCTCCATGCCAGAATTTTTACATAATAATTTTAATAACTCAACATCGATAGTTTGTAAGACCGTAAATAAATTGACGAACTGTAGTATTTTCGTCACAAAACAAGGGCGTGGATCTTTTTTTATGATTTTATTTGAACTAAAATTAAAATTCTGAAAAGTAGCTTTCCCAAAAAAGTTATTGATTTATTTTACTGCATGATTATATCATTTGAAATATATGTTGTATAATACAAAATTTTGTTTGAAAATTTAACAAATCTGCCAACGACCTACGGTAAAACCTTATTGTATTAAAAATAAACGTTTTCTCAAAATTTTTAAAAAATAGCTTTACTAGGTAAAAAAACAGTCTTTTGAAAAAATTTATAATTTTTTTGTGGAAAAGAGTCAATGCGTCTAAAAGTTGATTTAAAAATGACATATTTCCTGTTTTGTCTGGTTATTCCCTCAAATAATCCATATGAACTGAATGCCGTTGGCGCTCATAAAAACTGTAAAAAGAATCGAAGTCAGCAGTCCACAATGGGATGCTGGTACCTATCCTGATGTATGGCATTTGGCAGTGAGGCATGGAACTGGCAGAGGAAGGATGAAAGCAGACTGAATGCAGTTGAAATGAGATCCCTGAGGCGTATGTGTGGTAAAACCATGTATGATCGTGTTAGAAATGTGGAGATCCGCAAAGAATCAAGGCTGATGTAAGCGTAATGAATAAGATTAAAAAAGGACCCTCAGATGGTTTGGGCGTGTCGGGCGAACGAACAAAGAAAGTAGTGTAAGAAAAATGTATGACGCAAATGTGAATGGTAGAAGAAGTCGGGGACGCCCGAGGAAGACATGGCACGATCAAGTGAATCAGATACTTGAAACGGGCCATGTTAAGAGTCAGAATAATAGAAGATTATGTATGAGACGATGTGTGAATGTGAATGAGGTAAAGAGTGTGTGCCAAGACCGACTCTCTGCCTACCCCTGCGGGAAATGGCGTGGTGGTTAGTTAGTTAAAATATATATTTTTGTTTTGGTTTTAGTCCTTTTTTAATTAATAGCAAAATATATTATTTGAAATCAAATTTCAACACATAGTCGCTCTACATGTTTACTTTATATAATGTATTTGCTTTCTATAGCTTAGTTGCTTAGTAGGTACCTGTTGTAGCATTATTGTTCTTGTAATATGCTACTTTATAAAATCACTAGCTTTTACTCGCGGCTTCGCTCGCATGGTATTAGGTGGAAATACCACTGATTAATTCACTCACTCACTCTCACTCACTCTCCGCGAATCTCACCTTCCCTTTCCTTTCCTCCCTGCCACAAAAATATATGAAATACACACATTTTAATTTATACAAATTTCATAACCCCAGAGCTTACTATTATATACAGCCTATGTTACTCGCTAATAATGTAGCTTTCTATTGGTGAAAGAATTTTTTAAATCGGTTTAGTTGTTTAGGCGTGAAAACGTAATAAACAAACACACTCACTTTCGCATTTCTAATATTAAAGAATAGATTAACCTCAACACAGGTAAGAATTGCAAACAATAATACCTACCATGTATAGAAACAAAAAATATTTAATTAATTGTTTTAAAAAGTGGACAGATTTAAACTTTTTTACACACAAAAAACAACCTAAAAAAGATTTTAAAATTCTTTAACATTTGGCAATTCAAAGAAAAAGTTATTAATAATTTTTATATTTGTGTAAAAGTACGTAAAAGGCACCTATAAAAATGTTTTCAGAATAATGAAGTATTTTTTCTGCGACAGTATGCAATCTGGTGATATTTAGAATCTGAACAAATTCGTTAAAAACATAATGGTAGGTTGTAGTTCTACCACAAAAAATGATTTGGTTATATCACTAACACAGACTTATAACTACAACAATCGGGCATATCAAATAATGCACCATTGCATTGCGCACAGTGCTAATAATCACGTAGCGAAATGCATCTAATGGACACTACCAAGAACAGATTTAACCCGCGTGTTCAATCTGTGCTACCGTCTCGGGAGTCAGTAGATGTCTCTCGAATATTTTGGAAGGATCTGGAATGAACGATACCTCTCCAGAGTTTGACTGTATGAAATATAATATAATATTATCATTGTGAATAGTTAGCAATATAAATGCATCAGATACCACCTTCCAAACAAAATATATGCGACAAATTTGCATTAGCGAACCTTGCACCGCGTACTGGAACCATTAAAGTAATGCATTGCATTAAACCATTATTACATTTTTATTGCATTTTTCTAATAGTGTTTGCTATTCCATCCCGCTAGATGGCAGTGCTTAAAGTGTCACATTTTCAAAGTATGAAAACTGAAGAGAGTTTCCTGAAAAAAATACCTAATTTATAAAGGTGTATTGTGGAGTCCTGTATTCGGTGGTGTATTGGGTTGGTATTAGTTACACCTCTATCGGTGTTGGTATGTAGTGTGGTGTACCGTGTGTGATGTGACAATGTTGTTATTGTGAGAAAGTGAATGGCAGCGACCGGTGGAGTGAGGGAGTGAGTGGAGTCGGGGGAGAGGGAGGTAATAGAATGATTGGGCGGTAATTGAACCAAGTACAGACCCCTCGTAAGATTCTTCCACACCACTTAGCGGCAAGGTACGGACTACGGGGACGCTGTTTTATTTATTTTGTAAATGAAACTATAACTGTTTTGATTGTTACTTTCAAACGCAATGCACCGACCTTCGTTTGAAGGAATCGATTTATTTTTTCTCTTCTGTATTCATTTGGTTTCGAAGTGCGCCTGTTAGCAGCAAACTGCACAGCATCAATACGAAAACGCTATGACGCCGACGCGACGCGACGCATCGTATCTGACTTACTAGCACAAAAACATCGATAAAGGTTTTATCGATTATATCGATAACTTGTCATCGTTTCCGATCACGACTGCAGATGGTCAACAAACAAATAACACTGAAGAAGAAGATAATACTAATAAATTTAACCAAAATATGAAAACTTGTATTACCAGACGTAGATATATATAAAACTTGTAGACACAGACGGCAGTCAAATTTATAACACCAGTCCGTTTTGCGTCGGGGGTAAAAATGAAAAAAAAAAAAATATGAAATATGCTAATTTTATTGTTTAATTGTTTTTCAATGGTTCTGTGAGAAAAGAAAATTTAATAAAAACTAATTAATTATCTTTCATGTAAGTTTTTTTTCGGTTTTCAGTAAAATATGAAGAAAACGAAATTATTACCAAATATATAATTACTAGCAGGTAAAAACCGGCTTCCGTGGGAAAATTATAGTATGAAAACTTCAATAGTTCTATTTGAATATTATGGAGCCGCAAACTTCCCTTTTTCAAAACTTAATAAAACCCATTGTATGAATCAGAATTTTTTTATTTGTTTTTTTATAATGTAGGCACATATCTAAAGTTTTGTTTTACTTAGTTTTTGAAGATCAAATCGGGTAGGTGACGTCCTCCATTCTCCATACACTGAGTAAACCGATTTCTGGCGTTTGTCATGACTCTTGCCAGCATACAAGGGCGGATCCAGGATTTTTTTCTGGGAGGGGCACAAGGGGCAAACGGGCAAAGGGGCAAAAAAAAAATCATCAATTACTGTTAGAAATAAACTTGAAGTATCATACTTCAAGTTTAAACAAACGAAAAAGTTCGAACAAAATTCGCAATCCCAGCCAGAAATGGACAATTGTTTCTTTACTCATGTTCTTTCTGTTATTTTATTCATATATTTTAACAACTCTGATAATTTGAGTTGCTTCTAAGTATTATCCTGGCAATTTCTTCTTGGATATTGGTCTTCAAATCTTTTAGGGTCCTTGGACGGTTCACGTAAACATGGGATTTCAAAGAAACCCCATAGAAAAAAATCACAAGGGAACAAATTGGGAGAGTGGGCCGGCCACTCCAAATTGCCCCTAATTGAGATGAGGAACAAAAAATGATCACAGAACGTCCGCTCAAAAAATAGGCCCCAACCGCAAACGCACGCTCCGCACTGTTTCAACGCGTGATGGCGACTAAACTGTGTCGGGACAAAACTTTATAGTTCCGCCTCTTGATCGAGATCACTAGCGCTCCGCTACGACATCAACCGACTGAATGGCGCGCATAAAAAAAGGAAGTAATGCTGCCGCACCATGTAGATGGCAGCACTTCCGTCTGTATTTGGTACGTGGAGCAAATGTGTACGACAGACATTAGCGTATTAATATTATAAAATAATGATAATACAGATAACCAAAATCCGGTTGGTCGGCTTAATTTTTTTTTTTAACTATTGCTCCTATAACTCAAATGTAAAAGTAAGTATTTTATCACCTGACTATATTCTCTTTTGAAGGCTTAAAAATATCCTTCAAATAAATTTATTATCAATATTAACTTTTTTAAATATTTTAGCGTAACCTGTTAATTCGCATGTTGCAAAACGATTACTTTACTGAGAATCAAATGTTTCAAAAACTGTGAGGCCCGGTTTTTAGAAATGTCGTAACCGCCTTGTGCCCATTTACCTCGATTTTAAACCGGAATTTGAAGTCAAATACCAGATTGTCTAATATTTATTTATTTTTCGCGAAGAAAGAGCTTAGGTGCATATCTAACACCCGAGTGCTGAAGAGACGTTGTATCTAAATCTATATTTATTTCGATAAGGTCTTCATCTTCCTATTCTCCATCTCCTTCCGCTGCTCAAGACCTTCAGCCCCACAACCTACCCCATGGTCTAACTGGCTGGTTTGGGAGCAGTTAACCTCGTGCAAATAAGACGCTCGATTTTAAATTTTGAAGGCGTGAGAATCAAAATATGATTCTTATAATACGTTTACTCGCATTCTGCTTTAAGATGAAGTTATACGTGAAATCCTATTTAGATACTATTTAGATTCATCTTTACAAAGAATCGGTTTACATTATGAACATCAAAAAATATGCTACGGATAAATTGAAGCTTTTCTATGTATTGGAATTACAATAAAATTATTATTTACATATCAAAAAATATAAGCGTAAACCACTAAAAAAAAATGTTTTTTCATGACTTAACTATGAAGTAATATAAGAAACTTTTTTTTTTAAATACCCCTTAATGGCTAAGACTATTTTTGAGGTTTTGTATGTTCCAACTTTTTTTCATTCTTATAAAATTATGCACAAATAAATAAAAACCACTTTTTCGCTTACTTGCCTCGTGCAAATACGACGCGCGATTGTAAATTTTGCACGCAAGGGAATCGAAATATTTTTAGCGTTTATATTCCTCTTAAAATGTGTGAGGGGATGGCGGTAATTTTTCAAAATATCATGTAAACAGTGACATTTTTCATGTTTTGAAGGATCAAGTGTGTAACATTTCATCAATCTCCAAATAAAGCTGTAGATTTGTGTAAAAGTCAAAGCCCGGGACACTTATTTAAATCTGTACTAGCTGAAGTCTCCGACGCTGCCCGGGCTTTGCAAAAGGTTTTTTTTAATCTCTTGTAGACAGTGTACTTTCTATTTTTTTGAAGGCCAAGGGTGAAAAATTTCTATAATATCGGGATAAAACTTTAGATTTGTATACCCGTCCGCTACGGACACTCTTCTTTATATGAATAGATAGATAGAAGATTGATAGTGTAATGTTCTTCAGTCTCAGTGTTTGGGGTTTCTTGATGGATGTTCCAGAACCTTCAATAAAGCTCGTGGCTCGTGTAAATCGTCGAGATTACTAGCCATGTTTTTTTAAGTTATCGTGTGGTTTACAATGAATTTTTAACTGGACCAAACGTCTTCCAATGGATTCTCTGTGTAATTCTGAAACAAGGGAACTCGGCACTGAAGGTGCTCAGCTGTCAATCGGATGTCATCGGCTATTTCCGTAACCATTCGGGTATTAGACATGAAAGACGACAGTTGACACTCTCTAATAGTACTACTTTACTGCCATCCGGAGACACCTCAAAACTACATATATATTCCTACACACTACAGTTAGATATAGATTAGATGACAAACAACATAATCCAATAAATTAACAGATGAAACATCCTTGCCAACATAATGTACCTACTACGGTTTCCAAAGAAAATTTGAGAGGAAAGTGCGGTTAACTGAAAACTGACAATTGGTAAACCGACAGTTCTTGATTAGCAACTATTCCAAACTTAAGAACTGTCCAAAGTCCTCAAACAAGTCCTCAGAGAATTGATAATAAATTATCTTGAAATTTTTTGACATCCGAAAGAACATATAGGTACCAAAAGAATAAGAATTTCTAAAAATAATAGTACATTTTATGTGCACTGATAGAACATGTATTGTGAGGTTAATGTTATGGCCATTACGCGGTAGTTAATAGTTACTAGTTACATGCATTAACTGATAAAATACCTGGTAGCCAGAAAAGCATTGTTGTGGAATTACACAATTTATTGAATTTACGAACACACTATTATTTAGTGTGAGAACAACGGCGAGGCGCCTTTACTGTATGCATAACAGGTACTATCTAGCTACCTATCTGCCGTTAATAATACAAACACATTCAATTATGAACACACTCAGATGTTCATCAAGATACATTTTTTTTTAATATCTTGCGGTTTGCTTATTAAAGGGTAGAACTTACAAACTGAAAAAGAGATCTTTTAAAATTTGTTTTAATTTGTATTGTTAAAATTTTGGGGGTATTAAGGTTCCGTAGTCAAATAATAAATTTAAGTGACGCACTTTTCGTCTCATCTGAATTTTAAATCACTAACGGAGCTAAAGAAGAAATAAATTTGTTTATTAATATAGGTATATGATAATGAATATTACAAACAAGCAGAACTAGTGTCCGATCGAAACAGGACTTTTTTCTGCCGAAATCGAAACCGAAACCGAATCCGAATCTTCGGTATCTTTCTCAGTTTCGGCCGAAACCGATATCGACACCGTTTTTTTGACATGTTAAAAATCAACTGTTTACTGAAATTTGACCTATTTTTACACTTATACAGACAGTAACCTTATTGACCGGGAACCTTTATTGGATAACCAACACCTCTGCCATAGGTCACCTCAAGTTTTTCGCTACGTTTGGTGATTTAGCAGGGGTGCCCGGGTTCATGGGGTGAGGTTTTGTCTAGGTATTGGAGGCGGATGACCAGGACTCACTGAACTCCGGATTCCTACTCACCCCTTAAATCCTTTTCCTTCCCAGAAATCTCCTCCCTTCCTTTCCTTAAAAAAAACCCTCCACACAGCATCCTCAAAGATGACATAGGCCCTGAGGGAAATTATTTTCCTCAGGGCCTCCTGTGTGGAGCTTATTTAAAAAATATATATAAATATGTGAGACAGAAGTGATGATGGCGGGTGACACCCGAAGTCAGCCGAACGACGCGCGATAATTCACGAACGCAGAGTTTCGGTGCGGCAGATTTTCTGCAGAAACCGAAACTGATGCCGAAACTAGATTTTTTTGCCGAAACTTGCCGAAATCGAAACCGAAACCGAACCTTCGGTCGGTCACTAAGCAGAACCATATATAAATTTATTACATTGTAACATTATATAATTTAGTTAGAAATCATATGAGGTGTGATTGATTGTCTACGATGCAGAGTTAGTTACATAGATATTTCCAATGTCTGTTTTTCAGTCACCCACGATTGAACAGATTCGAGTTTTTTTGCGAAAATTTATTTAATATAGAAGGATGACTGATTAGCAATGATTGCCCTAAAAATTTAATTACAATAAAAATTTTACTATGATATTTATTATAAATATATTGCTAAAAATTTTATATGTATATTTATTAAAAATTTATGTAAATTTATTAAATAATTAATATGTAATTTTTTAAAGATAGCTGTTTTAAAGACAGCTGTTTTAATATTAACATCTGAAGCAGCCTTTCATTTGTTTTCAAACACAGTATTTTATTTTGGAAAGCGTTCAAAAACAGCGAATTTTCGGAATTGTGTGTCTAACTGGATACGTGACGTGATTTTTTGTCTAGACCCGAGGGTAAAGTTGTGACAATTTTTTTTTAAATATTTACCTACGTCTAAAACAGGTTATAAAATATTATAATTTTTTAAAAGAAATAATGGTGACAAATAACTTGACTATTTGGAAATAAAAATTGCTTGTGTCGTGATGGAGGACTTAGACTCTATCGAAGCCAGAGGTTAGCCTCTCAGAAGCTGGGCGTATTGTACAGGGCCCGCAGATACTTTACGCCTCTGGTCTGGAGCCCCAAAATACCCGAAATAACCCATGACTCTTTATAGAAACATAGATATCTTAACAGACGGATTTGCAATCTTTTAGTACAGGAGTCGGGTGGCTTCTTTAGTGCACAGTCGGGAAACAAGCTAAAGTCACCCAATATTTGTACACAGTTGACATAAAAAAATGTCACATGAGAACGGGTCGTTTCTACGATTCGTTCTTGAGTACAACAGCTTAGCTGTGAATCGATTTGCTGGTCTCTCTTTAAGACCCATGTTCACTCCTCCCTTTCAACAAAAAGGCTCCCCATCCACAAAGATGAGATAGGCTCTTTCATTAGGGCCTCCTGTGTGGAGTTAATGTAAAAAAGCCAGCGTAGGAATAATTAAATCAATTATTGAACGCAAACACGCCGCTTAGGTGCGACCACAACGCAATGCCAAATCAGACGCTGGACCGGTCGATATTCTTGTGTATGCTTTTAATAGTATGAATAATACCTAAAAATATATACATTTTATACTATCCTTCCCGATATAAGTTTCTTATAATCTAATATTGTAAGTACTTGCCTTATGTATTTTCTACTATCTATATATATAAAAATTAAAATTCTTTTTCTTCTGTCTGTGTATATGAGATGCTAAGCGTTGCTAAACCATTCATCCAGTTGCGATGAAACTTTGGGGATTTGATGTGCACGTGACCGCGATGGTTTCTACATACAATAGCGAGTTCTGCCATCATGAAATTATACATTGCTAACCGCGAAGAAACTTTGGGGATTTGATGTGTGCATGTCCGCGATGGTTTCTACCGTTCATCCGATTGCGAGGAAACTTTGGTGAGTTATTGTGAGCACAAGAGCTCTGGCATTATGAAATTTGTTTAAAAAAATTGCAATAGGTGGCACGCGAGCTGTTTGTAAACTGAATGCACCGGGACTGAATGTATGGAATGCGGGAGGGTTGAGGGGAACTAGAGAGGGGGTTTGCGGGAGGGGGGAGGCTAACCCGGGAGGAGGGAAGGGAACTCCGGAGGGGGGTTCGCGGAACGAGGGAAGCGGGGAGAGGGAAGGCGTAGAAGGCGGAGTGGGAACGCGAGAGGAGAAGGGGACTCGGGAGAGGAAGAGGAGGCGGAAGGGGAACGGGACGAATGGGAAAGGACACGCAGGGAGAAACAATTTATTTATATGGCATAGTAACGCATGCCGGGAAATCGCTAGTTTTATATAAAAGAGATCTCGACAAGCGAAGACGTAAAAAAAGGTGGCACATTAAAAACACGTACATATGAAATAGTTTTTTCTTAATGTTTGGTTATATTTAAAACAAAGCTCGCTGGAAGTGATTGGTGATATAAAAATTAGCCGTGAATTATAATTATGTTCGACCTATTGAGTGCATGAAAATATGAAAACCGTTTTAAAACACTGGCGGAAACGCAATTAGGTACCGATTACCAGTCTCAAATGATAATAACGTTACACATTGCAACAGTGCAATGCACTCTTTTATTCGATGGCCGAGTTCAAAGCTGCAAAGACCCGATAAACAGCTTTTTACGAGAAAACAAAACGGCAAAAATTATCCAAGCTGTGTCTATTCATATACGAATGATATTTTTTTATTGGAATTAATGATTCTCCAGGATTCTGTGTGTCTTGGTACTGTCAATTGGATTTTGTAATACGCCTAACAGGATACTTGCTGTCAATAATTATTATTGTATTTTGAAATAAGCGTAACACGACACTGTCAATCGGATTTTGAAATAGTGTAATATACAACCGTCAATCGAATTGTGTAATATTCTTAGCACGATACTGTCAATCGGATTTGGAATTAGTGTAATTTATAACCGTCAATCGTATTGTGTAATAGCTTAGCACGATACTGTCAATCGGATTTTGGAATAGTGTAATATATAACCGTCAATCGTATTGTATAATACGCTTAGCACGATACTGTCAATCGGATTTTGGAATAGTGTGATATATAACCGTCAATAGTATTGTGTAAAACGCTTAGCAAGATACTGTTAATCGGATTTTGAAATAAGCGTACAATAATGTCAATTGGATTTTAAAATACTCGTACGTGCACATAACACGATGCTGTAAATCGGACATATTTCAATAGGCATAATAAAACTGTAATACTCGTTTATGTGTAACACAACACTGTCAATCGGATTTTGTAATACATGCGACAAGATACTGATAATCCGACTCTCAAATATGCGTAACACGATTCTGTCAATCGGATTTTGTAATATCCTTAATATGAAAGTATGAGTGATACGAAAGTAATATACGAGTACCTAGATAATGTCTATTGGATTTTAAAATACGTGCCACAGGATACTAATAATCGGATTTTAAAATACGCGTTGTTATGTATATGATACGCACATGATACTGTCAATTGGATTTTGTAGTACGCTTAGCATGGTGCTCAATGAGATTGTAACATACATAGGTGTAACACGACACTGTCAATCGGATTTTGTAATATGCCTAACGTGAATGATTAACACTGTTAATATAATTAAACACAATACTGTCAATCAGATTTTACAATTTTCCCTACTTATTATGTTCAAGCTACACACTGTCAATATTATTTTGAAGTATTTGTCACAGATGCTGTCAATCTTCTATTAACAGAAACTCTTTTATTTACTAAAATTTGCTAATTCTGAGTTGCTTCAGTTTAGAACTGAGCCATTGTGCGTATTCAAACAGTCCAGTAAAGTGCAACAAAAATAAATATTAAATCATATTTACAGGGAAAAGTGTTTGAGTAAAATGGGCAAAGAATGCAATTAGTCATTTTCATACAGGTACCTAAGTAACAACGAATTATCAATTGAAATGTTACTAGAAGGAAAACACTCATTTTATTAAGTGTTTGTAAAATGAGTAGCTGTGAATTTATAAGTTGTAGAATTGAAGAAAATAAAAACCCAAGCCTGGGACAGAGTTCGACCCTTTGTACAAACAATATTAAACAAATCGTCATGTTGCCAATCGCTATTATATGTAGCTCTGTAGTTAGTCTTCAATGGTTAACCCATGGTGTCAGTGCGCGTTGTGTCCTCAGATTATTGTTTCTATAGTCAATTACCAATTATTTCCATTAAAATTCACGCCGATTGCAATAACTCAAATCAATATAATTGATTCGTTGAAACTCGAACGATTTGTGTAATTTCACTGTTTTTCTGAGTGAATCAAGTAATCAAAGGCGTACTGCGTGGTTATATCGAAAATCGAATCATTTATCAGTTTCGTAATATTGTATGTAGTTAATTTTCGATTTTCCAGTATCAATAATCGAATTAATCTGGCCCAATTATTTCGTGATCGATTAATAATCAAATTCATATCTCGAAGTAAACATAAATGTGTTTGGTGATTCGATGACAAGAAATATAGCTTATTCCACCCAGAGTACGGTCACTTGAGTTCACCCCAGCTTGCCTGTTTAGATATGCATTGGTAAGTACGTTTGGTTGAATGTTTAATAAGAAACGGAAAACACATAGTATAATTTATCTAAAACATTAATTACTTAGTCCACACGAAAGGAGTGAACCTGGGTCGTAGAAATGACCCGTCTTCGTGTGGCAAATGTCAACTGTGTACAAATGTTGAGGACGCGTTTGGCGTGTATCCGGACTGTGCACCAGTCGCTTGCTGAGGATTGGTCCTGTATTTTAGGTTTTTTTAAAGCTGGGAATTGAAGTATATGTTAATACATTCAAAATTCAACCAAATATGTTGTTTTTTTACTTTCAGGTAGATTAAACCTTGTATTTTGAAAAAAATATTTGTAACAATTAGTTTGAAATAAAAGAAACAAAAATATAATTTTTTGAAACTCAAAAACTTTTATTTTTCAATACGTGTTTTTGTGGACATGGTACAAACCAATCCTCAGCAAGCGCAGTGGTAATGACGATAGTTTTATTTTATTTGGAAAACCAACAGTTACAATAATTTATAATATATTATGAAATCTGTAAGTTATGTAACCAATAATAGGTTTTCACTGATGTATTTTAACTATTTAGTGAATATAAAAGAGTTACGTAACAAAGTTACATTATGCGGATAGGATGGTGATGGTGATACAATTGTACCATTTACAGCTTTCCACATGGGTATTTATATGTAAGTGAAGTGATTTAAGAGATGATAATGAAAAATTACATTACAAGAAACAAGTTATTTAGGTGGGAAAAGGGACGGGGAAGGATGGGGGGTAGGAAGGGGGGGATCGGTTTATCTAAGGTATAATAATAAAAATATGCACACTAAAAAGTAGTTTCCCGGAGCATAGCGGTAGAACAAGGACAGCATTCCCACACTACGACTGTGCTCTAAATATTGCAATTCGTTTGTTATGCAAAAATTATGAGATACAATTTCCTGACATGAATATTTCCATTAAAAAGCTATAATTCAGCTTCAAAGTTGAAAATTGACCAAAGACCCCATTCTAAAAGAGTGAATATGTACATTCAGACGAAGCCGTGTGCGTACTTGTAAAATAACAGCTGTCGTAGGGAACATCCATACTAATATTATAAATGCGAAACTGCTAGAGTTCGTTTATGACGCTTTCACGCAATAACCAATAAAAAGACTTTGAACATTCATTCACCAATAGAAAGCTAAATTATATGCGAAGACTACTGTCTGTATATGATGGCAAGCTCCGGCGTTAAGAAATTATAAATATTAATATATTATATTTGTTACGTTTTCTGTCGCTAACAAAAGCGAGTTTCGAGAGCGAGTTTCTAACGTCAGAAAAAAATCGTTTCCATGGAAACGATGTTGATATATTTGTGGGCTCTAAGCTGGTAGGTACTCAGCCCCCTGGTCAGCTACTGCTCCAGAAAATTCAAATATTAGAATATGTTTTGTTTTTTTGGACAAGCAAGGAATAAATGTCAAATAAGAGTACCTACATTAAAAATATAATTCGTAACGATTAAAAAGACTGAATAATAAATAGTGTAATTTTTTATTATATTAACAAACTTCCAAATATTTAATTAAAAATAATTATGCGCTTACAAACATCCGAAATGTTAGTAAGCGCATAAATTCCGAACGAATGAACAAAATTGGATAATTCTTTTTTCGTTTGAGCTTTAGCTTTATGAAATTTAGGTGGCAGGCGAGATGTTTGAAAACTGAATGTAAGGGAATGAATGTATGGAATGCGGGAGGGGGTGGGGGTGGGGAGGAGGGGGGATAATTGATAAGTTCAACCGCTATAGTAATTTCCCGTAATACCATGCGAGCGAAGCCGCGGGGAAAAGCTAGTTGGTCAATAAATACTAAATACGTCAAGATTTTTAAGTTAAAGTATGTATTTGGGTTTAGCTTTACCCGTCAACTGTTCTATTTTATCATTTGCGTAAATATTTTTCGGAATTTTTTTCACATGTGAGAATTATCACTGAAGCAGGTACTAGTTGGTACATAAATACTTTAAGCTTTATTTGGCAAAGTATATATTGTTTACCTAGACTTAGTGCGTTGTTACCACCAGTGTTATCGTTGTCCACTCTGAAAAATATTTAACTTTTTATTTGATTTTTATTTATAAATTTATTTGTTTATATATTAAGGGTCTACTATTCGTATTTCGACCGATTTCTTACATATCTCCCTTAAACATTTGAAGTTTTTAAGCTCTTAAAATATATGTTATTTTTGAAGATAATATCTAGATACGTTCCACGCCGAAACGCAAATTATATGAAATTCCCTCGATAGAAAAAAATCGCAAAGTATGCTCCGAAAATTATTTTAAACAAGTCTATTTCTTTTATTTTACAAGTTATATTTGTGAAAAAATTCACAATGTTTCTTTAAATGATACTTAAGATACGTTCCACGAGATTTTTGCTCTATTTTAAACGAGTCATGTTTTATTAAGCGTTTTCGCAATTTTGGCTGTTATTCTACGACTAAACATATTAGCGCGCTCTGTCCAACACTCGTAATTACATATCTCTCCATCTTCTTCTTTTTCAGCGCTGTGCGTTTCAAGAGTGCGGTCTTAATCATCTACGCCCTTTTGGGCGTTTACATATTATTACATTTTTTTATTATACAGGTTTCAAAAACGGTTTTAAAGGTTAAGATAACAAAAAACATAGAATAAAAATTGGCATTATATGTGGTACCTAAGTGAAGAGGTGCATTTTAAAAATACACGTTAAAAATACACATTAAAAATACACATTAAATAAATATAAATTACACATGTATTTTAATAATAGATAAAGAAAAAAAAAACGAAAAGTTTTTGGATTGCAGATGGCATAAAATATAACACAAATTATCTGTGGGTTCTGAATATATATATCTACAAGGTAGATTTAAATACATAAACAAACACAACAGCTTAACACAGTACTAAAATTCATATTAAAACAATTCTACTTAAGCCGCCGCTACCGAATTTCTACCGATTTCTTACGGCATTTGAAGTTTTAAAGCTCCTAAAAAATATATGTTATTATTTTTAAGATAATATCTAGACGTGTTCCACGCCCAAGCACAAATTATGCAAAATTCCCTGGATAGAAAAATATCGCAAAGTATGCTCCGATAATTATTATAAACGTTCATTTCACTTATTTTAGAAGTTTTAAGTATGAAAAAATTCACGTGTTTCTTTAATAGCTTTTTTAGATGTTACCCACGAGATTTTTACTCTATTTTAAACGAGTCGTGTTTTATTAAACATTTTCACAATTGTCGCTTCAATTTTACCGTTTTAAATATTAGCGCCCTCTCTCCAACATTCGTAATTACATATCTTTCAATCTTCATCTTTTTGAACGAGGATACGGCGCCTTAAACCAATTACACAATCGTCAGAACTTCTGTTTGAATGTGACACAAGAGTTCCAACTGCTTTCAACCGTCTGGAGACAATGAGTCTTGGCATCCCCAATAGGGTTATGTTGTGAGGCTGAAGGAAGTAGAGAGGGGAAAGAGATGGGTTAAGGAGGGTGGGAAAATACAGCTAATCTCCGGAATGTACAGCTGAGCTGTAAATTTTTTTTTATATTATCAAATCAAATATTGTAACAAGCTAGGAATGTTTTGACAATCAAATGTTTTATTATTATAAAATTTTTGTCTCACGCGGTAGAAGTACAATTCGCGAGGCGGGAATGGGTACCGCCGCCCCGGGAACCTTTATTGGATAACCGACACCTCTGCCATAGGTCACCCCAAGTGGTTCGCTATGTTTGGTGATTTAGCAGGGGTGCCCGGGTTCATGGGGTGAGGTTTGTCTAGGTCTTGGAGGCCGATGACCAGGACCCACTGAACCCCAGAGTCCTACCCGCCCCCTAAACCCTTTTCCTTACCAGAACTCTTCTCTCTTAAAAAAACCCTCCCTTTCCTTAAAAAACCCCCCACACAGCATCCCCAAAGATGACATAGGCCCTGAGAGAATTTTTTTTTTCCTCTGTGGAGATCATGTAAAAAAAGAAAAAAGTGAAACCTTAAGAAAACTAAAATAGAGAAGAGTGGGGAGGCTACGAAGCACCGCACAAAGAGGATGCCGATTATTGTATATCATTCTCTCGCAGGCTGATATCCTACAGATGTATGTGTTTGCTTCCTTTTAGTGTCGCTTTTTTTAAGTTTCAAATCACAACGGTGCTAAAGAAGTGTTCATTTCAATAATTAAGTACCTGACCATATTCCGGTCACCAAACACAGGTAAAGCTATTTCAAGCGACGAATGGTGGTCTTTCACCAGGGCGATACTAAGAAGTGTTTCTTAACACCAGTTATGTACTTCAGGACATAATCATGAATATGACTGTGTTCATTTAATGTTGCGGTATTCAACGACTTGTCTCTGAGAATATTTATAAACAAAAACAAAACAACTCAACCGCATGGCTTCGAAACTACTGTGACTGGTACCTACGAGTACATTTTTGCTGAATGAGGAATTTCTGAAGGTGGGGAATTGTAAAGTCTATTTATAAACATCCTTATATCATCTTAAGAGGAACTATCTTAATATATATATTTCTTCTGTCCGTGTGTATGTCACTGAACTCCTCCTAAACGGCTGGACCGATTTTGATGAAATTTTTTGTGTGGGTTCAAGGGGATTCGAGAATGGTTTAGATTCACAATTTGGTCCACTGGAAAATGTTCTTTTAATTATTTTTTTTTTATTTCTAAGGAGTTGTTGATTTTGGAATGTTTTACATTGGATCCGGTAACTGCGCTACCATCGCAGTATCGAATATTCAATATAATTCTATTTTAAATTTAGTTTTTCCCGACAGTTGTGTACAGGACAACGTCTGTCGGGTCCGCTATAAATAAATAAAATAAATTGTAGAACACTCTCGAATGTTGTCCTGAGCGAAGTCGGGTAACCCTGTATTTTTATGCCAAAAAACTTGACCAAATTTAATGATTATTTTATCAAAATGTGTAGCACATAAATATATAGTATGGATTTGGGCTGTTTTATTTATTTGTGTTTTTAATTATAAAGTATAGGTTATTAAAGAATTAATTTTTTAATAAAAATATAACAATAATTTCGTGTAAAACCACGAGTTAATTTTTTTTTCGACCGGTTTCGCTTTACTCAAGCATCATCAGGGTACAAATCGATACTAAATGAGAAATGTGTGCTTATTTAAGAACTTTCGATTCCCAGTTGTGACCGTTGCTTTTTTTAATTATTTTCTTTGTCTTCTTCTTCGATGATTTGTTACATTGTCGGGTATAACCTTCAAAACATATTAAAAGTTTTTTCCAATAAAATTAAATAATATATGAAAAAATTATTTTAAAAACAAACTGCAGTAATTAGGTAGTTACGAACTATTATAGTTGGTACATTTAGTACATACGAAAAATATGCAAAACAAAGATTATTATTTTATCGATAACGTTATTTAAAAATCTCATAAAACAACATGGCTGTTATACAGTGTGTTAAGGGACGTATTTGACTTACTTTATTCAGTGATTCCTGACATTATTAGGAGTAAAAAATGTAAATAAAATTTTTTGACTCTGGTGACTTTTTAGATTTTTTTTTCGAAATAGTTTTGTTCAAGACTTCAAAAAAAATTATTCCACATATCTTCACGGTCACTCAGCCGAGTAGCCAAACAAATTCTCACCCGACCCCAATTGTTCAATAAGTACTATTTTTTTGTGTATTAGGGGCCATCCATAAATTACGTCACACCTTCAGGGGGGGAGGGGAGTAGAGAAGTGTGACAAGGGGTATGGGGGGGCCATCAGCTCTGTGAAGTCATATGTAAAAATTTTAATTATTAAAACGCAAAAATCAAATCTAAACGAAAAACGAAAAAAAATATTTGAACTAGTGTTTTGATTATTTTTAGATGTAAAATTGCAAAATATGTGACTTCACACTAGGGGGGAGGGGGTCTCACAAATGTGACGTGTGTGACAGGGACAGGGGGGGGAGGTAAAACATCATGAAATTCGTGCGACGTAATTTATGAATGGCCGCTTAAGTTGGAAAAAAACGTTAAAATTGTCACCGGAGACCAAAAGTACATTTTTTATTCCAAATGACGTCAGGAATCAGTGGTAAAGTAAGTCAAGTAGGTACTTCCTTTAACACAAAATGGAAAAGTCTAATAAGGGTTTATAAATGTTGGGATTTATAAATAGGTTAACTAGAAATTTCAGCAATATTAAACTATTATATTTTGCCTTTATTAAAAGTTAACTTGAATACAATTATCCCGTCTGGAACCCACATTATAAAATTCATGAACAAGCTATTGAAAGAATACAAACATTTTCTTTGTTTTAAAATGGGTATTCCAGCAATTATGTAAACTAAAACACTCTTTTAAATGAAATGAAAATGCCTAAATTGTTAGACAGAAGGATTTTCACTGACTTGGTCTATGTAGTTGATAGTCCAGAATTGCTTGCATTGATAAGCTTTCGGATTCCACTACGTAATACCAGAAGTCAGGATTTATTTTAGTGCAGAAATTCTGGGACTAATTACCACATCCTCTTTACCTAGAATACTGGTGGAGGGAAATAATTATACCAATTCAGTCGACATCATCAATTTGTCACTAAACAAATACTGTTGTACTTTGTACTGTACAATTTTTTCTATTCTTATTTAAGAGCCCCTAGAATAGGGCGTTAATAAACAAATATTTAATTTTTTACGATCAACGCCATGTCGCACGTGTTAGATGAATTGACGCGCATACATATTACGTTTTTATTCATAATCGTGACTTTAAAAACATAGATACTAAAATATTTTTGCTACTCTATGACGCGAGTCGTGGAAGATATCTCAATTTTTATGACATCGTCAAAGAAGAATATTTACTGCTCGTGAGACAAACGGCTGAACCTTTACGTTATTTACTCGCTGCTGATAAGGATGAGTTAAAAATATACATAATTAATTCGTATGTACATTGAAAACAGCACCTGGTCTTTCACATCTATTTGCTTTGAGATTAATACAAATGTTACGGAGCCAGTTCATTTCAGTAATAATTATACTATCCAAGGGAGACAAAATTAATTCATGGTTTAATTTAATTTCTAATAATTTATTCATGCAAGTATTTCTGCGAACCTCGAAGCAGATCTCGCGTAATGTTGATTATTCCTATTTGACAGTTCATAACGCTCATGCAAACTCTGGCGGAGTAAAAAGGTACTATTCAATACCTACCAACTTGGCACGATTGACCGGACACGGAATTTACGAACAAATTTCCAGACAAAGAAAAGCAAAACGCTCGAAAGTCTTGATTTACCCGGTGACTTCATACATACACAATTCACCTGGTGGAGTACCCAGGATGGCTTCACCGCGCGAAGGTCTGGAACGCACAATTTGTAATTCCAAAAACTAACGGTTTTATGAGCGCTGAAAGTTTTCAATGGAGTCCCTGGGACCTACCGGGTAAATTAAGGGTTAAGAAAACGAAAGTAATATAACGACTTTTTACTGATGTATGTAGTCTTTCTTTGAAACTATTTACTACTTATTTATATATTCGATGGGCCTTCTGAAAGTTTTATAATCATCCCGACCATCTGGAGCCAGTGAGAGCATGGCGTCTCCAATTGCTAGGCTGAAAGCACTGGAGAGGGAAGAGGAAGGTGGGGACCATCTGTCTATTCAGATGTGGTCACAAAACACGGCTAAAACCATTTCATGCAACGTTTCAATTCTGAATGATGGGCGTTACTGAGAGTGTCTTCCACTCTGGAACGTGCCGCAAATATATCTTGTATTATTTTAAATTATTAATTTGTGGTTACTTGCGCACTCCAGGATATGAACCCGCGACCTTCGGATCGCTAGACAAGAGCCCCCCTCGACCACAGAGTCCGTTAGGAGTAAAATAAGTAGGCACATTAATTTATTTATTTATAAACAGAACCAAACATTACATTTGTTACAATGGTGAAATGTATGTATGTGTGAGTATGTATGTATGTATGTGTATGTGTGAGTGTGCGTGAGTATGTATGTATGTATGTGTGAGTGTGTGTGAGTATGTATGTATGTATGTTTTTTTTTTTTTTACATTAACTCCACACAGGAGGCCCTGAGGAAAAAATAATTTCCCTCAGGGCCTATGTCAGTATGTGTGAGTATGTATGTATGTATGTGTGAGTGTGCGTGAGTATGTATGTATGTATGTGTGAGTATGTATGAATGTATGTGTGAGTGTGCGTGAGTATGTATGTATGTGTGAGTATGCGTGAGTATGTATGTATGTGTGAATATGTATGTATGTTTGTATGCGCATTGAACAATTTATATTATTGACATGATCTCTTTTTAAATTTTAAAAGTGAATCGAAGAAAATGTATATAATAATGCTGGTTCATTACAAAAATAATAGTAGTTGAAATCAAAACTTACAACTAAATATTTTTGCTGTGATGCAGGATGGAGAGGTTTTGTGTACAATTTTCAAAAAAGTCTTTAGATTCATTTGTTCGGTGATATTTTTAAAATTAAAAATATATATTTTTATTTTTATGATCTACATTTTGACTCCAAATATGTTCAGAATCGCGGGTTAAAATGGTCGGCGTATGTGCTGATACACCATTTGTATGAATTATATAAGAATTATAAGAAATCCATATAAGAATTTAGAGCAATAAACGTCTATTCCGAATGTATGATGTTTATTTTGCATAATAAATAAACCAATATTTAAAAATGATTAAAAAACCGACAAAAGCCTCAACGCTGTGACTTCTTAGATAACAGCCAGGGATTCTATCGTGGACGAGATTGACAATTATGTGACGTCGTATAATGCAATATCAGCAATAGAAAGAGACGTCATGAAAGTAAAACAGTTAAGTAAGTAAAGTACAACAACATGATACACAAACCTTTTGTAGATTTTTAATAATTTAAATAGGGCAGAAAAAACACAGCAAATTCATACTACTAGAATTGGCTCTGATTTGAACTTTGTGACAATTTATTTATATCGGGTCCATTTATATTTAAGTCTTTCAGAACATACGTTAATCTAGTTTCTTATGCAACTAGATTACCTACTGTGTTAAAAAGGTTGTTAAAATAATAATAAATATAAAATAAATATAAAATAAAAAAATAAAAAATAAATAAAATAAAATAGCGAGATTTGATTGTTATGTTAGCGAGGTTTACCAATTTTTTTTTTTCGTTTTTGCCCTTTCTAAATTAAAGGCATAATATATTTTATCTTTTAAAATTAATACCAAAAAAACACACATTTTTGACGTGATAACGTCTTATAAATCGATGAACGCTGGCCGCACTCACGAAAAAGTATGACTCATTGTCACGTTGTCGCGTTCCGCCTGAGTCGAGTGTGCAAGCTAGGGCGCGGAACAAGCGATAGAGAGGCACGATCTTGTGAATGTAAAATTCTATATTGTTGTGATTAATTCTCGTTTAAATTATCGTCCGTAAACCCACTTTACAAACAACCATTTTTTTTTCCTTTTAAAATTAATAGCATAATTTCAAATCCAATTCCTACACATGGTGACCATGTAAATATGTATGTTTACATTATAATGTATTGGATTCCTACAACTTGGTAGTTACCTGGAATCTGGAAGAAATGTTAATGTAACAATTTTTTTTCAATACCTACCTATAATATTTTGTCATTTTCTTTATTACTCTACTACAATGCGAATAATACAATGCCACATAAAGAAAGATTTTTTTCTCCCTGCGTGTTCTTTCCCATTCGTCCCCTTCCCTTTCATTCCTCTTCCGCTTGCCCTTTCCTTCCTGTGTTCCCCCTCCACCTTCACTTTCCCCCCTCCCCTCTCCTGCTTTCCCCACGAATTCCCCTGCCGCGTTCCCCTTCTACTTCCCCCCCCCCCCTCCTGCGAAACCCCCTCTTCTTCTCCATCCCTTCGTTCTCCTCCACCCCTCCCCGATTCCACTCCCTCTCCCGCCTTCCCTCCCTGCCGCTAAACTACATGAAATATACGCATTCTTCAAATTACTCGCACTCCACGAAATAATTTCATGAGGGGTCATCCATTAATCACGTGAGGTTCGAAAGGGGTGGGAGGGGTTCGGAAAAAAATCATGAAATATCATAAGGAGGGGGGGGGGGGGTATATTGAGATATCACGTGTAACGCAAGATTTCTAAACCAAACAGCGGTGGGTGACCTTGAATCACTTATACCTGACTCACTTTGATTTAATCAGATTACACCTGTATTTAAAGATGATATTCTGAAAATTTTAATATACTTTGTACTATAAAAATACACTTGATTTTGGGTATGGGGGGGGTTAATCTAAAACCTCACCACGTATCCCCAGGGAGGGGAGGGGTTTAAAAAGTTGCTAAAAAACTTCACGTGATTAATGGACAACCCCTAACGCCAAAGCCATTCTATAAAAACCATCGCGGGCATGCGCACATGACAAAAGTTTCATCGCAATCGGATGAAAGGTTTAGGAAAGCATAGAGAGCAAATAAAGAAACAATCATTTTTGCATATAAAGATACAGGCTTGTCTTAGCGAAATAAAAAAATTAAAATGTAAACATTAATACCTACCACGTAAAGAAACAATAAAAAAAAGTTATGTTCTTCCCGCTAAACTGAAGAAATAATACCAAACAATTTTAAATCCGGCGAAGCTTACTATTCTTTACTACTGTAATTGTTTATTGTAATTTGTAATGCATAATATCCACCCACGGTAATCTAGTTGTTTGTAAGGTTGGCCAGTATTTTTTATAGCTGTTTACTTAAAGACATTTTCCTTAAGCGTCATTTCCTCGTAAACACAAATCTTTAACACTTTCTGCACTAACAAAATACCACAAGTTAATTCCGTAGAGAAAACCCAATCACCGAGAAATTTTAACCAAAGTCATAGGTATTTTACCAAACTGTTGCTGTCGTAATCGCTCGTACTTTCCAAATGCCGAACGAAAGGGACAACTGCACTTAAAATCATCAAAATTTAAGTTTTGTATTCCCACGTTTCTCCTGCAAAACTGGACCGACTCTTAAGATTTTTTTATAAACTACTAGCTTTTCCCCGCGGCTTCGCTCGCATGGTATTACGGGAAATTACTGTATCGGTTGAACTTATCAATTATACCCCCTCCTCCCCACCCCCACCCCCTCCCGAATTCCATACATTCATTCCCTTACATTCAGTTTTCAAACATCTCGCCTGCCACCTAAATTTCATAAAGCTATAGCTCAAAGAAAAAAAGAATTATCCAATTTTGTTCATTCGTTCGGAATTTATGCGCTTACAAACATTTCGGATGTTTATGTTTAATTAAATATTTGAAAGTTTGTGAATATAATAAAAAAAATACAGTATTTATTCAGTTCATTTATTCAGTCTTTATAATCGTTACGAATTATATTTTTAATGTAGGAACTGACATTTATTCCAAAACAGAAGCTTGTCCAAAAAAATAAAACATATTCTAATATTTGAATTTTCTGAAGCAGTAGCAATCGTTTCCATGGAAACGATTTTTTTCTGACGTTAGCAAAAATTTGCTTTAGTTAGCGACAGAAAACGTATAACAAATATAATATATTAATATTTATAATTTCATTACGCCAGAGCTTACCATCATATACAAAATATAGTCTGCGCATATAATTTAGCTTTCTATTGGTGAATGAATTTTTAAAGTCTTTATATTGTGTTATGTGTGAAAAGGTCATAAACAAACTCGAGCAGTTTCGCATTTATAATATTACTAGCTTTTCCCCGCGGCTTCGCTCGCATGGTATTACGGGAAATTACTGTAGCTTGCACTTATCAATTATCTCCCCCCCCACCCCACCCTCATCCCCTCCCGCATTCCATATATTCATTCCCTTACATTCAGTTTTCAAACATCTCGCCTACCACCAAATTTCATAATGCTATAGCTCAAAGAAAAAAAGAATTACTTATCCAATTTTGTTCATTCGTTCGGAATTTATGCGCTTACAAACATTTCGGATGTTTATTTTTATTTAAATATTTAGAAGTTCGTTAATATAATAAAAAAATACTCTATTTATCATTCAGTCTTTATAATTGTTACGAATTATATTTTTAATATAGGAACTCAAATCTGAAATTTATTCCAAGCTTGTCAAAAAAAAAAAACGAATTCTAATATTTGAATTTTCTGCAGTAGTAGCTGACCAATAGACTGAGTACCTACCAGCATAGAGCCCAAAAATATATCAACATTGTTTCCATGGAAAAGATTTTTTTCTGACGTTAGCAAAAACTCGCTTTTGTTAGCGACAGAAAACGTGTAACAAATATAATATATTAATATTTATAATTTCATAACGCCAGAGCTTACCATCATATACAACCTGTAGTCTGCGCATATAATTTAGCTTTAGATTGGTGAAAGAATTATTAAAGTCTTTATATTGTGTTATGCGTGAAAAGGTCATAAACAAACTCGAGCAGTTTCGCATTTATAATATTAGTATGGATATTAGAAGAAAATACTCTATAATTTGACGTTATGCTTTTCTAAAAAATACATTGTCTAGTTTGTAAATAGAATGTCTGTTGATGGCGTTCAAACCAGGCAACATTGCAACGATTTTTGGAGAGCCTAACTCCTATAAGAAGTAACTTATCAAAAAAAGTAAAACGTACTGACACGCCGGTGGTCGATATCTATATTACATTTTATTTAAATTCCAGGATTGTCAAAATCCAGAAAAGAAATTGGGGAATACGCCCGGTTTCGTCCCGTCCGGCCGCTGAGAGCTCCATTGGAATCTCTCTTTGTGTTACACACCTCGTTTATGAAAAATATGAGAGGTTACGACGAATCATTTGAAAGATGTCTTTATGTACGTGTGCTTAGAAAATGAGCTTAGAACGTTGAGTTCTGGCAGAAATGCAATACACGTCAACGGATTTGTCTTTTTGATATATATTTTGGTCATAAAATCAATTAATTTCGAACAGAAATAGATTTATAATACACGATTAATATAAAGAAGTGCATTTTCTAAGGTATTTTCTTCGTTGCTTTACAATGCATTTTCTTAAAAATATAGTGATACTATGCTACTTAATAACTAATATTTAGCTGTGTTTTTTTTTGTAATTTCATTTTTTTTTGTAGTGGCTTTTAGAAATCTATATAAACAGTGACCTTAATTGGGTTTTGAAGGTCAAGTATATAAAAAAATATCAACCTTTTAATTTAAATTTCGTTATTTCATTTTAAATTTCTTAATATTTTCTTCAAATTTCATTTCCTTTGATAATTCGCTAAATATCTTAATTGTTCCATTAATGAATTTTGGACCCGTGAAAACTTGTCCTACCTGTTTCCCCAGGGAGATTCTGTCCATATCGAGTAGTTGCTTGATTCGTCTAGGGTATCTGATTCTTTTAGGGTGTAGGGGTCCGTTTATGACTACTTTGGATTGCCTCAATCAGGGTAAGGTTAACTAACTAACTAACCATCACCCCGTTTCGCCGCAGGAGTAGGCAGAGAGGACGGACCGACAAGCAACACGATCTTGGCACACTCTTTGCCTCATTCACATACATCTCGTCTCTTACATACTCTTCTATTATTGTGACTCTTGACATGGCCCGGTTAAAGAATCTAATTCATTTGATCGTGCCATGTCTTCCTCTAGCATCCCGAGTATTCTTCTACTTCTACCATTCACATCGACGTCATATATTCTCCTTACACTCTTTTCTTAGTTCATTCGCTATACATGCCCAAATCATCTGAGGGTCCCTTTTTTATGCTTACTCATTACGCTTATATCAGCGTTGGATTCTTTGCGTATCTCCACATTTCTCACACGATCAAACATGGTTTTACCAATCATATGCTGCAGGGATCTCATTTCTACAGCATTCAATCTACTTATATCCTTCCTCTGCTAGTTCCAGGCCTCACTGCCATCATCATCATACTAGCACTCCACCGTTGACTGCTAGCTTTGCTTCATAGACAGTTTTTTTTGCAGGTGAGGTTAGGTTAGTTTAAGTTTAGGCTAATAATTCTCGAGTGCCTTTGAATAATAATGTTCTTATAGTTCCTTTGTTCAGCGCCTTTTAGTAATAATATCGTCTCAAGGGCGCTTTTCATGGTTTGTTATTGTTTACTACAATGTTTTTCAAGTTGTTTTTAGACACATATTTAAGTCACCTATTATAATTCAATGGTAGAATTTGACCCTAATACGTCGAAACTGCCCAGTCCCTATTTTTTTACAATCAATCAAGAAGGCCCAACCAGTCTGTTAGATGCATCGGCCTTGACCGACCTAAATATAAGTTGCCTTAGGGCAAAACTGTCCTTGACGCAGAGATCAGCCAAGTACGATGGCCGATTGTTCGGTTCGGAGTAGGTACAGTTTAGATTTTTTTTTTAAATCATAATTTTTAGTACTCCATTTTAATAAAAGGTTTTTTATTATTTAAGGGTTCTCATAATGTATTTATTTATTTGAGACACAAACAGGATATTTACAGAGCATTATTTTGGTTAATGTATAACAAATTAAGATACAAATATAAATATCCCTAGACTAATGTGTCTACAGTAATAACATTAGCGTATTCACAGACACATGAAAAACAATGTTAGTATTTTTTTACATAATTTAGAAACTTAAATAGAAAATTTGAAATACATGATAGCTACATAATATTTAAAGTGTTATTTAAAAATAATAAAACAACATTTTAGTTGCACAAATCATGGAGATATTTCTTAAAACAAGTAAAATTATTCACAAAAATATCTATTATAGAGTGTGATTTAGTGAGATCGTTGTAAGATCGTGACATTCTAGATATGGGATTAAAGTATCCCATATTATTGTTAAAAATTTCGGTCCAAAATATGTCAAATTTTCTGGTAGATTTGGGCCTGGCGTATAAATTGATTTCATTGATTAAGTTACTATCTACTAGGTTGTTGACAATTTTATAAAACATTAAGAGGTCATTTATATTACGTCTTTTAACTAGACTCTCTAAATTGAAATGTGTAAGTCTTTGTTCGTACCCGTCTAGAAGATGGTAGACACCTGACCGGTAAGACAAAATCCGTGTAATTTTCCTTTGTACTGATTCAAGTCTAGATACCTGTGAAATATAGTGTGGATTCCAGACTGTTGACCCGTACTCAAGAACACTATGGATTAATGAATTAAAAAGAATTATTAGGCTTTTAAAATTATTAAACAGTTTGGTTGATCTTACAATGAAACCAAGTAATTTATTTGACTTACTCACAATGTATTCAATGTGTTGGTTGAACGTTAGTTTGTTGTCAAATATAATTCCTAAGTCTTTTATCGACTCAACTGTATCCAGATTGTGACCACATATGCTGTATGAATACATAGAGTTTTGTTGGTGTAACTTGTTTATAACTGTGCATTTATAAACAAGTGTAATTATTATTATGCGTGACAGCTGTTTCGCTTTACAAAGGCAATATCCACACCAATAGGCCAATAATAATAGACCAATAGGCGCACAGCATCCCAGATGACATAGGCCCTGAGGAAAATTATTTTCCTCAGGGCCTCCTGTGTGGAGTTCATGTAAAAAACACAGCGCCCTTGAGGTGATTTTTCACAAAAACGGCGCTCTACAAATTATCCAACTATTATTATTATTATTATTATTATCCGCCGCCAAGATCCTGAAAAACCTCACCCCTTGAACCCGGGCACCCCGAAGTCACCAATCGTAAAGAACCACTTGTGGTGACCTATTGCAGAAAAGTTGGTTATTCAATAAATTTATATATTATCGATCTATTTACATAATTTCTATATTGGTACCCATTATGAAAATCAAATTCTGTACCTTAAAGCACCTAACTCCATAGCAATTACTATGGACCTACGTTGTTTATCCTTTAAGGAACCTTTTCATTTTTTTACCAATTTCTTTATTGATTTGAGAGTAAATTGTCGAAAATTGTCGATTGTTATCAGTGTAATCACATCACCATGTAAAGTTTTCTCACTTATTGTATTGTTTAAATTTTGCAAAAGGTCGTTAAAATGAGTTGTTTCCAATTAATAATTTGCTTAACTCACTGGGATTTTTTCACCCTCTAGCTAAGTCTTTTTCTTTTCTTGGTCTATAATTGAACTCTGCTTACGTATGTAGGATTTGCGAACGATATGTTTAAGCCAAGTTCATTATTTGGTTAATTTGCTTGTTAAAATGTTCCGCAATTGCCGATTTATCAGGATGGCCGAGTTTGCACGATCGAAAGTGTTCCGCAAGTGTTTGGAGATGAATATTTTCATTCGTCTAAAATAAATTGGGAAATAAGAAAACATCTTATTGGAACTTACTAAACGAAAGACTGTAACAATTATTCACAAAAAAGTTACGTAGGTACCTACGCGATGTTGTTATGTTTCATCCTAATACAACAGTAAATTTCTAAAACAAAATAAAAATCTGTTTTAAGATAGAAAATCACATTGTTTCCAAGAAAATTTCACTCTTCCGTAAATTATCCTACAAAGTATCGCAAAAACCAACCAATAGCTGGTCTTGAATGCGCATTGGTGAGTCACCGATGGATAATTAATTCTCCGGTTCCTAGAATCAAAAACCCGTCAATAGCGACCAACACAACATAAAAAACAATCCAGCTACGTTGACTCTGCTTAGGAACTTTTATAATATTTACAAGAACCGTTGACTTGTACGAAGAATCAATCGAACAAACAAAACAAAGAACGAAATGGCTACTTTTTTCAATGATAACAAGATCTGCAGAAGTGGCTTTTGATATAATGTGTTTGCTTCGACCTTGAGGGTCAAGAACTGGCAGTAGGGCATTTGTGGCCACGACGAGAAGTCACGGCCTGTCATGTGATTGGTGTCGTCAAACCTGTAAAAGATAATATTGTGTTTTACTTTTTCGACTGGTTACGTAATAGGGACTAACTGCTACACTTATCACAGGATCCCTCGGGATTTGCGGGATTTTTAATAACGGGTATCAAATTGAAAAAAATGCTAATATTTTTTTATTATTTGGTATCATTAAGTTGATTATCTTGAAAACCAGTAATGTTATAAAATCGTTATGTAAGACTTAGCTAAAAAAAATCGTTTGAAATATAATAATACAACTCTCGATAGATATTTCTGAAGGTTATTGTTAAAAATGCCCATGTTATTTAATTGTGTACTGCGCACACTACGGGAAATCGGGATATCGCAATATTGAGTGATTTTTCTACCCTGGAAAATAATATAGAAACAAGGTAAATAATTATCCCTTTTTCAAAGATTACCCTGTTGAATAAATTATTTTAGTTTCTCCTACTACCACCGAACCGGGAACCAATTATTGGATAACCTCTACCATAGGTCACACCAAGTGGTTCGTTACGTTTAGTAATTTATCAGAAGTCGGGGCCGGATCGGAAAAGACTGGTTGAGGAAGACATTTTGACAGTTCCAGCAGAACTTTCTCAGAACATCGCCTTGCTCCGCAGTGGAAGGGATGGATTCATTCGTCCGTCACTCCTGGACACAGTGAACCCTAGATTACTACCCACCCTTCTAATCCTTTTCCTCTCCTTTCTTTTATAAAAACACAGCATCCCCGAAGTTGATATAGGCCCTGAGGAGAACTATTTTCCCCAAGGCCTCCTGTATGGAGCTCATGTAAAAAAACACACACTGTCACGATATCCATATTCATATCACCACGTACATTAAATTAATGTATAAAGCGTTTTACAAACACGTTTTTCAACTATTTACGTAGTTGGTGGACACTGCTCTTATCTGGAACTTCTCCCATCGTCATTGTCCGTTGCACATTTTTTGTTATCACACGATACGAGTCTTCTGGAAGCAAAGATTTCCCCGAGCACGTGTAGTCTTTACATAATGCAATAAAATAATAAATTATTTCCACCGCATTTACGTCTTTTTACAACATCAACAACTCCTTGTTTTCGTGAAAAATAAACCATAACATCGTCATCAGTCAATAAACGTTGGTCCATTCCAAAGTACATACTCGTAAGTCAGGCATGTCCCTTAACATACCCTGCATAATATATGTATGTATATACATGTACCCGTCTCAGAACAGACGTCGTCTAGTGAGGCGGGTTACTTCCCTGATGGATATGATAATATTATTTCAATAAACGCCCGGGTTGCCGCAATCTGAATACATTCCGAAACGGTTCCAACTGGCTATAATGTCTACAAGCTAGTTTTACATTCGTAAATTTTTATCCACTCACGTTAGCGATTTATGGCCAAATTACCAATGTAAACGACACCAAAAGTCACTTAACGTAATTTATAGTAATTAGAAGCTGTTCTTTCGCGAGTTTTTTGACAGTTCTAATCGTGTCCACGCGAACTTTCATCCTTCTCACGGCTTATAAAATCAGTTTGATAAGCTGAGAGACTTGCCGCAAGAAACGGTACCAAAATGCGCCGTTCAGAAATGTCATAAATTAAAAGACAGTTGTTTTCGTAGGATTGTTCTCCTATAAGATTAGTATTTATTTACACTTATTTAAGTGTTCTGAAAACGAGCACCCTTCTATTCAATTATCGGTCTAAAGCTACTGCCTGGTAAGACGGCTGTCACCTACATTAGTCGGCGTGACGTCTCTAACGCCTTATTCTCAAAGAAACATCTTGTCGTTTTGGCGAAAAAAACGAATAAAAAACAGCGCATTTTAATTTCTTTCGAAAATTTATTCATCGACATAAAAATTCCTTAATAATCGTACTTTTTTAAATAAAACAATGCTTATATAAATATTGTAGACAGGAAGCATTGTATGAAAGACGGGAATCTGAGTGACGAAACTGGTCGTTCAGCGGTGCTAAATAGGAACGACCAGGGCTCAAGGTCGCCAGAAAACCTGTTTGGAAGATGAGATAAACAAGTTAGCCCGAAACACAGAGTGAAAGCAAATGCTCCAGAAGTTGATGAAACGTAATATGTCATTTAAATACAGTATACAGTCAAAATTAGCTGCATATAAACGTTACTCGTTATATCAGATTTTTTTAAAGAATGTAGTTTTTGTGTTTCTTTCTATTTGGGAGGCGGAAACGGGTACCGCCTCACGGGGAACCATTCTTTGGATAGCCAACACCTCTGCCATAGGTCACCCCAAGTGGTTCACTACGTTGGTGATTAGCGGGGGTGCCCGGGTTCATGGGGTGAGGATTGTCTAGGCCTTGACGGCGGGTGACTGAGGGAGACCTTTTCACATCTCCAGAAGGACTGTCTCGACCTTTCACATCAGTGGGAGGGATAGATTCAAGCTTCTGTCACTCCTGGACACACTGACCCCCACAGATTCCCACCTACCCCTCATCCCTTTTTCCTTCAAAGATCTTCTCCACATTCACATCCTTAAAAGAAACTCGTACAAAGCATCCCCAAAGATGACATGCTGTGTGGAGCAAATGTAAAACAATGCTTACTGTTCTACTATCAATATTTTATCCGCTTATTTACACGTTTACGCTTCATGGCGGCACCTGTTGTCCTTCTACAACGCATTTTCCGTTAATTTCTTCACAATATAATTATCTAAGAATCTAGATTTTTTTTTGCATGTGATTTTAATAATTTATTACAGCGATCTGACAAATAGTAAATTAATAACTGTTTATTCTATGGTTTAGTTATTTCTTCATATGAACCAACTTTAACGTGAAATCCGAATTATCAATTTACGACGATAAAAATATTTTATTTGAAATTCTGATCAGAAATGCCGATGAAATGTTTTTTTTTAACTCCACACAGGAGGCCCTGAGGAAAATAGCTTCCCTCAGGGCCTATGTCATCTGGGATGCTGTGTGGAAGGTCTTTTTGAGGAGAGGAAGGAATGAAAATTGGTCTTGAAGAGACCCATGTTATAGGAGGGAGGAAGCACAGAAGCCGGCAAATCGTTCCATGGCCGAGCTGTTGAACTCAAAAATGTGTCGAAAAAACGACCCGTTCTCATGTGACAAATGTCAACCGTGTACATATGTTGGGCGCGCGTTTGGCGTGTCTCCCGACTACGCACCGGTGCCTTAGGGATCAATGACGCTAGTTCCTCAGAGCATCTTCCATTGAAATACCGGTAGAACATGGATAGCATTCCCACCCGACGCCTGTGCTCTAAAGATTGCAATCCGTTCGTTAAGGTGGGAGAATCTATCAAACGGACCGCCCGTTTCTGCACAGAGTCGAGGGTATTTTTCCGAGGGTAGATTAACAAAATCTTTCAAAAAATATCTTTTTAGGGTTAATTGGGTCAGATGGTCGTATTATTCTAATTAAAAATATAAATTCTTTTAAAATGTATTTCAAATTAGTGCAGAGGCAGATAAAGCATACAAACACGAATAAACTGTAAAATGGCAATAACTTGTAAAATTGTTCATTTTTAACATCATAAATATGAAGTTTTTTCTATTAATCCTCATTTCCTTTGGAGCGGGATCGCCAAGACTACCCGGAAGAATGCGCTCGATTTCAGAAAGACGGAAAAAGATGGACGTAAATTTTACGTTTTCACATAATTTATAAGGTACATTTTTGAACTATTAATAATGTCGTAGAACTCGATGGAAATTTAGCGTTGTTGTTATGAAAAGTGAGTATTTCATAAAACATATATTATATCTATACTACGTTAAATCTATTTATTTTTAAATAATTGCAGATTGAAGTAATTACCTGAAGCTTTAAAATGCACATTGAAAACTTTCTGATTTTTTAAATGGGGAAAACAGGACCAGCGCAGATACCCTGTCAACCAATTAGGCGCAATTGAGAAATATTGGCACCGCGATACATATCTAACTTTGCGCGCATGCGCAGGCATGGTTCATTTTGAACTGGTTTATGGAGAACTATTTTGAAGACCTGTTTTCCCAATTTTGGCGCCTAACTCCCTTTGGCCGTCCTCGTGTGCGGCACTGGGATATTTTCGTTTTGACTTTTTTGTTGTATTTGGATAACAAATGGTTGGTAAATAATTATGAAAAATAATTGCTTGAAGGCAGGAATTTCAAAATATAATACATGCGACAACAACAAAAATAATTGACTTGTGTGACTTCGCAATTATTGATTCTGGATTAACAAGTTCAAGGGACAATTTTTCTGAACAATAATTATTGATTTGCATAGTATTCTGCATACCAGAAGCGTGCTCTGATTTTTCCCTTAGGGCGAGTTGTTTCAGAGAATTTGAACGAATCATCAAATTTCGAAGATAATTTTCAAGTTCTGTGAAAGAACCTCTTCACCATCCCATCCACTTAGGCTATTTTTTTTTTTTTTTTTTTTTTTTTTTCTTTAAAAGAAAGACAAACATTCCCGGGTTACGAATAACCCAACAATGTTTGAAAATCTCCTACTACCACCACAGAAAGCCGAAAATGTTGCTTGTGTTGTGATGGAGGACTTGGCCAGTCGAGGAATCGAACACGGGACGCCCGGGTGGGACCCAAACGCGATGCCCACTCAACCACTGACCAGTCGAAATTGTAACTCCATATCTTTTATAATCATTAATAGACGGGAAAAATCAGTGCAAATCAGTATTATTGCTTAATTTATTATACTTATTTCATCGATTTTCCAATATATTTTCTTGCATTAACCGTATGCACTTACCTGGGGAAAATAATTTCCCTCAGGGTCTATTTTTGAGGATGCTGTGTGAAGGGTCTTTTTAAGGAAAGGAAGGAGTGGAAGTTCTGGGAAGTAAAAAGGTATGAGGGGGGAGGTAGGAAGCTGTGTATATCATGTGGTTTAGCGGCAAGGAGGACAGGCGGGAGGGGGCGGAGAGGAAGCATCGGGGGGGGGGGGAGGGGAAGAGGAGGCGGAAGGGGAACGGGGACGAATTGGAAAGCTCACGCTGAGAGAAACAATATCTTTATTTGTGTGGCATTTCAACGCATGCCGGTAACTCGCTAGTAATAAAATAAAACAATAAATAAACCTATATATAACTTTAGGTGGTTTTCCAAAAGTCACTGTGCAATTTATCCATTTGTTTTTTATTATTTTTAAATGGAAAGACGCAAGATTCATTTAAACTCAGGAAAATGTGAAGACCACTACACAATGCAGATTGTTTATTCAGAAAAAACAATGGCACGCCCCTGATATGATTGACACTGTCGATAGTGTAATGTCGTTGAAGATATGTAAATTGGTCGAAAGAATTTGCTTCGGGAAATACCAAAGTTGCGTAGTTGTGTATGATTTAATTACTTGGGGTCGTAAATACAAATAATGAATTATGGAATAATAACTTCGCAAGGCATACCATAAACAATAATCTATTAAAAATCCCTACATTGTAAGGAGTGTGAGATGATATTGACAGGAAAAAAAAGAAAATTAAAAAAAAAGTCAGTTTCGAATATTGTGCACAAGTCACGAGTCACGACATTACTTTAAGATTTACACGCGCGTTTGTTATATAAATGGGTTGTAGGATTCTTTTTAACCTACATAACTTTTACCACTCTGTCACATTTTGTTTTTACTATAAATGAATTCTCTCTGGAAATTGTAGCAAGGGGAGAAGGAGGCCTAAAATGCCTATTGGGGTGACAAACACGAGCTGCGTGTATACCTATTTTGAATAACAACTCACGTGACAGAATTAACGTACGACATAAAAATTGTAGGAGACAAATTTATTGAGATTTAAAAAAATATTTTATTAAACATCATTAAAAATAATCATCGCTGTTACTTGATATACCTTTTGGAGTTTAAAAATAGTTTTATATTTTATGTCGTCATATCATTTTTTGTAAAATTATAGAATATACGCTACACGCAAGTCGAGGTGGCAGAAGATAACTGTGATTTGTATGAAATACTCTTCTATCACGAGAAGTTACAACTCTGTAACGTAATTTTGACTACAAAAATATAAACCATATTTGGTATGTTTTTAGGTTTTCACGGCCAAAAAGTATTTTTATTATTGTTTTTGGGGTGTTATGCCATGTTTCGCTACCTCCTTCTTTAGCCAACGTTTCGGACAGCGTTACAGTGTCCATCATCAGGGCAGATGAGTGCAGCATCACTCATCTGCCCTGATGATGGACACTGTAACGCTGTCCGAAACGTTGGCTAAAGAAGGAGGTAGCGAAACACGGCATAACACCCCAAAAACAAACCATAACAAAAATAAACCATATTTTTTTAAAACGCACACGTTATGTCTTTAGTACAGTAGATTTTAAAGTAATTATAAAATAATAATATTGGTAATTCGGTTGAATTTTTCTCCACTAACTGGTGGAGACAACTTTACGTGGATTAAAAAGAAGAACGACCCACATACTAAATGCGGTTGATGCACGCAGATAAGAACGTCACAATTACCTAATTTGTTTATAATCTGTTGGTTAATATACACGGGACTAAACAATAAGCATTAAAGAAGAGACCGATTGAATTTTCTATTTTTATTTATCTTGACAAAATATAATACAAATGATTTTTGAGTTCCATGAACCCCCTTTGAAAAGTCATTAAAAGTGATGAAAAAAAAATAAGAAAAAATAGCCTATAACCTAACCTATGCAAACAAGTTTTTTTCTTCGCTTTTAATGACTTTTCAAAGAAGTGATGAAGTTTTACTTTGTTGAGTTGTCCGGTCACCGATTTTTTAATGCCTCACGCGGAAATTCCCGTGACGAGTTAGACGCAGACGGTACATAAAAGGTATACAAAGGTTAAAAACAGTAATAAATCATTACTTTGAGGTTAATTGCCTCCATGGTCGAAGGGTAAGGCTCTCGACTAGCAATCCCGGGTTCAAATCCCGGCGTTCGCTAGTAATTTTATTGGATGCGTGTGTTGTTTCACGATTTAGTCATTAAAAATAATATTAGTATGTATATGTGCGGCGCGTTCCAGAATTAAAGATACTTTCGGTATCGCCCTGGTGTAAAAGCACCATTCACAAATGAAACGTTGATTAGCCGTGCTTGGAGAAATATTTTTTTCCGATTTTAGATTTTCACGGTCAAAAGTATTTTTGTTATTTGTTTTTGGGGTGTTATGCTGCTACAGCGTTACAGTGCCCGAAACGTTGGCTAAAGAAGGAGGTAGCGTAACACGGCATAACACCCCAAAAACAAATAAAGAAAATAAATTTATATTTCTTATTTCCATCAAAAATATCGCACAAGAGTCCCAACTGCTCTCGTTTGAAACCAGACTATGACATCTTCAATTGGAGTATGTTGAGAGGCTGAAGGTAGTAGGGAGGGGAAGGAGATGGCGAAGAGGAACGTGAGGAAGTACCTGGTTATTCATACCCGGGGTCACCAAAAACGGAAAAAATCCATTTCAAGCAACGTTTGGAAGGTGGTCTTCCACCAGGTCAACACTGCTTGAGATTGCTAGTCCTTACCACTCGACCACGGAGGCCGTCGGAGAGTCGGTGTTACCCCACGCACCAAAAGATGTTTTAAGTCGAAATATAAAAAGAAAAGATTTAATAAAATAGATGGAGGTACGTGCTGACCGGACAACTCAGAATGAATTCAACTCAACACCTCCTTTGAAAAGCCAGTAAAAGTGATGAAAAAAAAAATATTAAATAGGTTACGTTAAGTTTGGTTATTTGCTATTTTTCTTAGTTTTTAATGACTTCAAAGAGGTGTTGAGTCGAGTTGATTATAAGTTGTCAGGTAACCGGTTGGTGTGTAGCTATTATAGAAGTCAGATTATGTGAACTAATTTTCAAATACATGTGTTACAATTGTTAATAAAACAATTTATTTTTGCGCCGTCATTGTGATACATAATATACAGGGATGTACTTGAGTTACGTTACGTTATGATTTCTAACAAATTTTTGAATAAAAGATGTAAGAAGAAACTCTTGGTCTCCGTGACATTTTTAAGGTTTTTTTTCCAATAAAACATTTAAAAAATCAGTAGGTCTTGGATAGTAAGGGTCGGGGTGAGGGGTTGGGCGGTTACTCGGCTGAGTGACCAGTGATGATTGTGGAAGAATTTTTGAATTGTTGAAATTATTAATAAAACATCAAAAATAGTTACCGTAAACCAATATTTCATTAAATCTCTTACACCAAATAATGACAGAAATCACTGGTTAAAGTAAGTCAAGTTAGTCAAGTATGTCAAGATATCAAGAATCAAGACAACATCAAAATCCCAAAATTTAATACCAAACTAATGCAAAACAATTATATCTATTTAGGAATAAAATAATATTCAACAACCTTCCGATTGAAATAAAAAAAAAACCAAAGACATCAATAAACTGAAACTCAAACTGAAGCTACACTTCATCAGGAATAATTAACTAAATAATTACCTGTTTTTCTATTTCTTTCTATTTATTATCATTGTATATTCATCTCTATTTTATTTAGATTTTTCGAATTTCTCTTAAGTGCACAATATTTCAATATATTAGTATGTAACCGTATCCTATGTATGTACACCTTCACATATAGATGATCCAGAAGTTTCAATTGTTCCCATTACCTCTTGCATAATGTTATTCTATTTCTGTTATAATTAGTGTAACTCGCTCATCAAGCACAAGAACTAGCCTCTTCTTTGGTGAGATTGCAATTTTAAATAATTTCTGTACCGATTTGTAATTTTTATAACACCAATGTACACTTACATTATCTATATTAAATAAATAAAAAATAAATTTAAAAAAATTGTCTTTTAACACTTTGTATGAAATAATCGAATCAATTAAATAATATTTCTGCATATCTCAGTTGCATAGCTATTTGGCTGCTAATTATTATTTTTTACATTTGTTGCACACCGGAGGCCCCGAGAAAAAAAAACTCGGGGCGAAGAGGCGTCGTGGGGAGGGTCTTTTTACGGGAAAGAAGTTCTTTGAAGGAAAAATGTAGGATGGGTGGGTAGAAATCTGGGTGTCAATGTGCCAGTAGTGACCATCCATCCATGAATCCATCTATCCCATTGCGGTGCAAGGCGATGGGTGGAGAAAGTCCAGTGAAGAGTACAAAAGGTTTACCAATTACAACCTAACGGGCTTATGTCCTGACAGTTCGTGATTATGAGGTTTATTCCGAGGAAGCCGTTTGGGCTCCTTTACAACTGTAAATGTATTTTTGTTACATTATTAGCGCAGACCCCTGAAAAAATACGGGATATTATAATTCCAAATTATGAAAAACACAAAAAAATAACTTTTTTCCGTTAAAAATTTCAAGTACTTACGATCAAGGTATTTTATCTCTTGTCCGATTTTGATCAAACAAAGAATTCCGATATTCAAAATTATATACAAATTCTAAGCAAATACGAGTTCTAGAGTTCATTGAACCGGAGGTATGGACTCACAACCGTACTTAATATTTTTAATAACAGTAATAGGAGACCTTGAGAAAAACAATTTCCCTCCGAACCAATATCATCTTTGGGCTTACGGAATGAGAGGAAATTCTGGGAATAAAAAAGGCTTGGGGTGGGTAAGAATCGGGGGTCAGTGTGTCCAGGAGTGACGGACTTATGAATCCATCCCCCCCACTGTAGTTCAAGAAAACGGTTAGATAGTCCGGCTGGAGAGGTCAGAGGATCTCCCTCTGACCTCTCCCGATCCGGCCCACCACGCAGGTAGGCAAACGAATCCGCCGTCAAGAACCGTACAGACCTCACCATCATTAGACCCTACCCTCCTCACAAATTGAAATGTACCTATTCACTTATGTAGATGCAAACAAACGACTATTAGTTAACAAACAATTTAAGAAGATACTAACTGTCACATTTTAAGCTCTAATTCAGAAATTAATTACGTGGCAATTAAGTAAAAATAGAACAGATAATAATGCAATAACGATAAAAAAAACCTCGGTAGTCTAATTGAAAAAGGGGCTATGTGCAGTTTTTTTTCGTTTTTAAGGTTTCTTCTACAAAAGTTTTGAAATGCTCTTATCTCGGTTGTGGCATAAGGATTCCTTTATCAGTAACCTGCAACAAAAATTAGAAAAGAGCCATTTTCAATTGATTGATTTATAAATGTGCAGACTCCTAACTTGTGCCAGGTGGTGGTCACTTTTGCCATGAGAAAATAATACTTTTCCGTTATTTGTTTTTGGGGTGTTATGCCGTGGCTAAAGACTAGTGCCGTCTTTAGGCTAAAGAAGAAGGTAGCGCAACACGGCATAAACAAACAATGAAAATTCTTTTGGCCGTGAAAATCTAAAAACGTATCGAAAACAATACTGATCTTTACAAACAGTACTCTAGTTCTGTATTCTAATATGCACCTTATAAGTTACATTTGGTATGACTTACAGTTGAAAAAACTATGCCGGATAGTTCGGATCTCTAACTACCATCTTCATATTGTTCAGGATAGTCTGTTCTGATTGCCAATTCAGTATGTTTGTATGCTCAGTATTGCAGTATGTTTTTGTTGTCGGTGCTTGTCAGTGGAAGTGATTTGAAGTGATTTCCCATTTTTCTCCTCCAAAATTGGACCAATTTTTAAGATTTTTTAACCAACTGAATTTGAAAAAAATATTATATATCTGCTCGTTTAGTTTTATTAAATACATTTTTTTATTTATTTAAAGAAAGACAAATATTCCCGGGTTACGAATAACCCGACAATATTTGAAAATCTCCTACTACCACCACAGTAAGCCGAAAATGTTGCTTTAGTCGTGATGGAGGACTTAGCCAGCCGAGGAATCACACAAAACGCCCGGGTGGGACCCAAACGCGATGCCCACTCAACCACTGACATTTTCTAGTTTGTGTACTGAACGTCTGTTGATGACCCTCAAACCAGGCAATTTTAACGATTTTTGAAGCGTCCTAACTCTTTTAACAAGTTACTTATCAAAAAAAGCGTCACGATTGTGATTGATATCTACATAATTTTAAAAATATTTGCAGTAGTGTTAAAACTCAGAGAGGAAATCGGGGAATATGTTTGTACGATGACACAAGTAACTAGCAATTACCTACCTATTTTGTTTTACATGCTCAAAGAATATTGAATTTACATAAAGGTTTGCTTGAAATAACTCCTTTCCTGTCTTGTTTACCTTATATTTTTGCAAAAATATTTGTAATTTTTACGGTAAATACGGTAGAATAAAAAAAAAACGGTATTTTTACGGTAAATAAGGTAGAATAAAAAAAAACAGTATGTTTACGGTAAATACGGTAGAATAAAAAAAACAGTATTTTTACGGTAAATAAGGTAGAATAAAAAAAACAGTATTTTTACGGTAAATAAGGTAGAATAAAAAAAACAGTATTTTTACGGTAAATAAGGTAGAATAAAAAAAAACAGTATTTTTACGGTAAATACGGTAGAATAAAAAAAACGGTATTTTTACGGTAAATACGGTAGAATAAAAAAAACAGTATTTTTACGGTAAATACGGTAGAATTAAAAAAAACAGTATTTTTACGGTAAATAAGGTAGAATAAAAAAAAAACTGTATTTTTACGGTAAATACGGTAGAATAAAACAAAACAGTATTTTTACGGTAAATAAGGTAGAATAAAAAAAAAACAGTATTTTTACGGTGAATACGGTAGAATAAAAAAAACAGTATTTATACGGTAAATGCGGTAGAATAAAAAAAAACAGTATGTTTACGGTAAATACGGTAGAATAAAAAAAACAGTATTTTTACGGTAAATAAGGTAGAATAAAAAAAACAGTATTTTTACGGTAAATAAGGTAGAATAAAAAAAACAGTATTTTTACGGTAAATAAGGTAGAATAAAAAAAAACAGTATTTTTACGGTAAATACGGTAGAATAAAAAAAACGGTATTTTTACGGTAAATACGGTAGAATAAAAAAAACAGTATTTTTACGGTAAATACGGTAGAATAAAAAAAACGGTATTTTTACGGTAAATAAGGTAGAATAAAAAAAAACCTGTATTTTTACGGTAAATACGGTAGAATAAAACAAAACAGTATTTTTACGGTAAATAAGGTAGAATAAAAAAAAAACTGTATTTTTACGGTGAATACGGTAGAATAAAAAAAAACAGTATGTTTACGGTAAATACGGTAGAATAAAAAAAACAGTTTTTTTACGGTAAATAAGGTAGAATAAAAAAAAACAGTTTTTTTACGGTAAATAAGGTAGAATAAAAAAAACAGTATTTTTACGGTAAATACGGTAGAATAAAAAAAAAACGGTATTTTTACGGTAAATACGGTAGAATAAAAAAAACAGTATTTTTACGGTAAATACGGTAGAATAAAAAAAACGGTATTTTTACGGTAAATACGGTAGAATAAAAAAAACAGTATTTATACGGTAAATGCGGTAGAATAAAAAAAACAGTATGTTTACGGTAAATACGGTAGAATAAAAAAAACAGTTTTTTTACGGTAAATAAGGTAGAATAAAAAAAAACAGTATTTTTACGGTAAATAAGGTAGAATAAAAAAAAAACTGTATTTTTACGGTAAATACGGTAGAATAAAAAAAAACAGTATTCTTACGGTAAATAAGGTAGAATAAAAAAAAAACAGTATTTTTACGGTAAATACGGTAAAATAAAAAAACGGCATTTTTACGGTAAATAAGGTAGAATAATAAAAAACAGTATTTTTACGGTAAATACGGTAGAATAAAAAAATACAGTATTTTTACGGTAAATACGGTAGAATAAAAAAAAACAGTATTTTTACGGTAAATACGGTAGAATAAAAAAACAGTATTTATACGGTAAATGCGGTAGAATAAAAAAAAAACAGTATGTTTACGGTAAATACGGTAGAATAAAAAAAAACAGTTTTTTTACGGTAAATACGGTAGAATAAAAAAAACAGTATTTTTACGGTAAATACGGTAGAATAAAAAAAACAGTATTTTTACGGTGAATACGGTAGAATAAAAAAAACAGTATTTATACGGTAAATGCGGTAGAATAAAAAAAAACAGTATGTTTACGGTAAATACGGTAGAATAAAAAAAACAGTATTTTTACGGTAAATAAGGTAGAATAAAAAAAACAGTATTTTTACGGTAAATAAGGTAGAATAAAAAAAACAGTATTTTTACGGTAAATAAGGTAGAATAAAAAAAAACAGTATTTTTACGGTAAATACGGTAGAATAAAAAAAACGGTATTTTTACGGTAAATACGGTAGAATAAAAAAAACAGTATTTTTACGGTAAATACGGTAGAATAAAAAAAACGGTATTTTTACGGTAAATACGGTAGAATAAAAAAAACAGTATTTATACGGTAAATGCGGTAGAATAAAAAAAACAGTGTGTTTACGGTAAATACGGTAGAATAAAAAAAACAGTATTTTTACGGTAAATAAGGTAGAATAAAAAAAAACAGTATTTTTACGGTAAATAAGGTAGAATAAAAAAAACTGTATTTTTACGGTAAATACGGTAGAATTAAAAAAAAACAGTATTTTTACGGTAAATAAGGTAGAATAAAAAAAAACAGTATTTTTACGGTAAATAAGGTAGAATAAAAAAAAACAGTATTTTTACGGTAAATACGGTAGAATTAAAAAAAACAGTATTTTTACGGTAAATAAGGTAGAATAAAAAAAAAACTGTATTTTTACGGTAAATACGGTAGAATAAAACAAAACAGTATTTTTACGGTAAATAAGGTAGAATAAAAAAAAAACAGTATTTTTACGGTAAATACGGTGAAATAAAAAAACGGCATTTTTACGGTAAATAAGGTAGAATAAAAAAAAAACTGTATTTTTACGGTAAATACGGTAGAATAAAACAAAACAGTATTTTTACGGTAAATAAGGTAGAATAAAAAAAAAACAGTATTTTTACGGTAAATACGGTGAAATAAAAAAACGGCATTTTTACGGTAAATAAGGTAGAATAAAAAAAACAGTATTTTTACGGTAAATACGGTAGAATAAAAAAAAACAGTATTTTTACGGTAAATACGGTAGAATAAAAAAACAGTATTTTTACGGTAAATACGGTAGAATAAAAAAAACAGTATTTTTACGGTAAATACGGTAGAATAAAAAAAACGGTATTTTTACGGTAAATACGGTAGAATAAAAAAAACAGTTTTTTTACGGTAAATACGGTAGAATAAAAAAAAAACAGTATTTTTACGGTAAATACGGTAGAATAAAAAAACAGTATTTTTACGGTGAATACGGTAGAATAAAAAAAACAGTATTTATACGGTAAATGCGGTAGAATAAAAAAAAAAGTATGTTTACGGTTAATACGGTAGAATAAAAAAAAGAGTATTTTTACGGTAAATAAGGTAGAATAAAAAAAAACCTGTATATTTACGGTAAATAAGGTAGAATAAAAAAAAACAGTTTTTTTACGGTAAATAAGGTAGAATAAAAAAAAACAGTATTTTTACGGTAAATACGGTAGAATAAAAAAAACAGTATTTTTACGGTAAATACGGTAGAATAAAAAAAACGGTATTTTTACGGTTAATACGGTAGAATAAAAAAAACAGTTTTTTTACGGTAAATACGGTAGAATAAAAAAAAACAGTATTTTTACGGTAAATACGGTAGAATAAAAAAAACAGTATTTTTACGGTGAATACGGTAGAATAAAAAAAACAGTATTTATACGGTAAATGCGGTAGAATAAAAAAAAAAGTATGTTTACGGTTAATACGGTAGAATAAAAAAAAGAGTATTTTTACGGTAAATAAGGTAGAATAAAAAAAAACCTGTATTTTTACGGTAAATAAGGTAGAATAAAAAAAAACAGTATTTTTACGGTAAATACGGTAGAATAAAAAAAAACGGTATTTTTACGGTAAATACGGTAGAATAAAAAAAACAGTATTTTTACGGTAAATACGGTAGAATAAAAAAAACGGTATTTTTACGGTAAATACGGTAGAATAAAAAAAAACAGTATTTATACGGTAAATGCGGTAGAATAAAAAAAAAAACAGTATGTTTACGGTAAATACGGTAGAATAAAAAAAACAGTATTTTTACGGTAAATAAGGTAGAATAAAAAAAAACAGTTTTTTTACGGTAAATAAGGTAGAATAAAAAAAAAACAGTATTTTTACGGTAAATACGGTAGAATAAAAAAAAACGGTATTTTTACGGTAAAAACTGTAGAATAAAAAAAACAGTATTTTTACGGTAAATACGGTAGAATAAAAAAAACGGTATTTTTACGGTAAATACGGTAGAATAAAAAAAACAGTATTTATACGGTAAATGCGGTAGAATAAAAAAAACAGTATGTTTACGGTAAATACGGTAGAATAAAAAAAAACAGTTTTTTTACGGTAAATAAGGTAGAATAAAAAAAAACAGTATTTTTACGGTAAATAAGGTAGAATAAAAAAAAACAGTATTTTTACGGTAAATACGGTAGAATTAAAAAAAACAGTATTTTTACGGTAAATAAGGTAGAATAAAAAAAAAACTGTATTTTTACGGTAAATACGGTAGAATAAAAAAAAAACAGTATTCTTACGGTAAATAAGGTAGAATAAAAAAAAAACAGTATTTTTACGGTAAATACGGTAAAATAAAAAAACGGCATTTTTACGGTAAATAAGGTAGAATAAAAAAAAAACAGTATTTTTACGGTAAATACGGTAGAATAAAAAAATACAGTATTTTTACGGTAAATACGGTAGAATAAAAAAACAGTATTTTTACGGTAAATACGGTAGAATAAAAAAAACAGTATTTTTACGGTAAATACGGTAGAATAAAAAAAACAGTATTTTTACGGTGAATACGGTAGAATAAAAAAAGCAGTATTTATACGGTAAATACGGTAGAATAAAAAAAAAACAGTATGTTTACGGTAAATACGGTAGAATAAAAAAAACAGTATATTTTTTTATTCTACGGTAAACAGTGTTTGATTTAATATCAATGTAATAAACGATGATGTTTCTCCAAAATGCGAAACCTGAAGGAATGATAATTTTGGTACCCCGAAATGGTGTAATGTATTCAGAACTGTGCCTTGTAAAAAAAGAAAATAAAAAATAATAAACATTTTTTTTTAAAATTTAATTCGCTTTATTATGAAAAAAAATCTTGTTTCGTGGGAATGTTAAAATTAACAAATGGTCAACCAGTCGAGTGAACCAAAACATATTGAACTCTATTATTTGTGGTAGCAGAGTAATCCATACTAATATTATAAATGCGAAACTGCTCGAGTTCGTTTATGACCTTTTCACGCATAACACAATATAAAGACTTTAATAATTCTTTCACCAATATAAAGCTAAATTATATGCGCAGACTACAGGTTGTGTATGATGGTAAGCTCTGGCGTTATGAAATTATAAATATTAATATATTATATTTGTTATACGTTTTCTGTCGCTAACAAAAGCGAGTTTTTGCTAACGTCAGAAAAAATCTTTTCTATGGAAACAATGTTGATATATTTTTGGGCTCTATGCTGGTAGATACTCAGTCTACTGGTTAGCTACTACTGCAGAAAATTCAAATATCAGAATTCGTTTTTTTTTTTGGACAAGCTTCTGTTTTGCAATAAATGTCAGATAAGAGTTCCTACATTAAAAATATAATTCGTAACGATTATAAAGACTGAATAATAAATAGTGTAATTTTTTTAATCATATTAACAAACTTCAAAATATTTAATTAAAAATAAACATCCGAAATGTTTGTAAGCGCATAAATTCCGAACGAATTAACAAAATTGGATAATTCTTTTTTTCTTTGAGCTATAGCTTTATGAAATTTAGGTGGCAGGCGAGATGTTTAAAAACTGAATGTAAGGGAATGAATGTATGGAATGCGGGAGGGGGTGGGAGTGAGGAGAAGGGGGGATAATTGATAAGTTCAAGCGCTACAGTAATTTCCCGTAATACCATGCGAGCGAAGCCGCGGGGAAAAGCTAGTAAATTTATAAAGTCTAAAAGAATTAGTTTCTTGCCAATTAGCTTTAAAAAGGGAATTTCCTTCGAATGGAAATCGAAAATTTTTAAGATTTTCTTTCCCATATCAGTATCATAATTTATATTAACAGTTTCCACATAGTACTTGTTTAATTGAGGTAAATCATGCAGATCTGCAATACATTTATGCATATGTACATAAAGTTATGTTTATTTCTTTTAAGTAAAAAAAATGCCATACTACATTCGATAGAGAATTATTTGTTTATGTATTAAGTTTGTTTACACTGAATATTATTTGTGTTTAATTGATCATGTTTTATCTTAATATCGCGTGGTAAAATATAAAACATATTAAAACCTGTACCTAATGTAAAATAAACAGTCCTACAATGATGTAAATAGTAATATTATCATTGTTTAATTTGAACCTAGCACAAGTTACAGAGGCAAAAAAGGTGATTTGAAAAATTAAAAAAAAAATGATGGCAAAATAGCCCATTTGAAGTATTTTATCAAAAATCTCCGATTAAAAAATAAATTCTTTTTTTGAAAGCCTAACGGACATCCTAAATCAATGCATCCTATGCATGGGCATAGCCAGGTTTTGATTTGGGATGTGGCAAAAAATAAAAATCTAGTTACCGGAAAAATTGGCTTCTACAACATATTCATGCTTTAGGCTCTGTGTAGTAGTTAGGTTCTAGTACAAAAAATATGAACGGAAGAAGGAAAAACTATCCTATGAAATGCTGTACATTTGAAAACGCGACTCGGTCGACAATCCCAGAAGTCGTGCATCGGCCAGACAGGGTGGGGCAAACGCCCCACCTTGCCCCACCGTGCCTACGCTCGTGCTTATGGGCTATATAAATTAGATTTAAACAAGTTGGCCTAATGTGTAGGACTTGATCGAAATCTCATTTTTTTCCTTTGAACAATATTGAAATTAATAGATGACCCCTTTCGCCGTATGACCACCGATCTTTTCAGGTGTTTACCATCACATCAGTCCGAAAGAAGCTCAAATCCCCCGTGAGAGAAACATCATTTTAAAATATTATTAATACACTTCTAGTCGGCGAAAAGCGGTTATATCCAGCCAATTTAACTCCCGTTCATATTAAACCTTCGTCCACAAAACTTAACTCACACAAGGTCCAATGAATCTGCATCAAAGTGTCAAAGTTACAAATAGAAAAGAATAAATCACTGCGAGTAATGATGTGCCACTTTTTGCATAGTGCTATCACACTGTATTCATATTAATTTGACTGACGCGTTTGAGCGTGTCGCTGACATGAAAACATGCGTTTATATGGGCAAGCTGCGCACTATGAAAAACGACAATCAATTTAGAATCAAAGAACAAAAAGATAGATTGCATTTAAACTCTCAGAGACATAATAGAAAGGAATGATATGTGCTTTGTGATTTATGTACTTTGAAATATATAACCTATTTTGTTGTAGTCCTTAGTAAAACATTTTCTTAGGCCAGCTTTACACTCGTAATTAAAATTTACGGATTACGTAAGATTTTGACAGGTTACTCACAGGAGCGTTTACATATGCATCTGACTTGTGGTAATTAATGATCACGGAAGTTTTTCGGAAGTTCTGTGTAACTGCTCATGCGACCGTTTACATCTGAAAATTTATTTGCGGTAAGATGGCTTCCTTTCAACAACGACCTGCTACTGTCAAATTTACGCGATTTTGTCAATAAAGGCGAAAAGGCCCAAATAAAGTGCTGAAATAGAATTTGGCTTTAATTAAACAATTCTCCACGCACTTTTGTGCCGTCAAAAGCGAAAATTAATGGATTTCTTTCATTTTATCCGAATGACAGCTACCTGACAGCAACCGACTTCGTATACGTAATTTTAAAAACAGAAAAATTAAGATTAGAAAGGTTTGGACCGATAATTGAATAGAAGGATGCTCATTTTCAGAAAACTCAAATAAGTGGAAATAAATACTAGTTTTATAGGAAAAAATCCAATAAAAACAATTGTCTTTTGATTTTTGACATTTTGCAATGGCGCATTTTGGTATTATTTCTTATAGAAAGTCCCTCAGCTTATCAAACTGATTTTACAAGCTGTAAGAAGGCTGGAATTTCGCGCGGAAGCAATTAGACTTGTCAAAAAACTTCCGAAAGAAGAAGTTCTGTAACATGCTTTAAATTACGTTAAGTGACTTTTGGTGTCGTTTACATTGGTAATTTGGTCATAAATCGCTTACACGAGCGAATTACGGGAAAAAACTTACGAGTATAAACCTAGCCTTATGTTTAGTAGTTGAGATAGGGTGTGTTATCTGTCTGTCTAGAAAGTTTCAAAAGAAAACTCCAGCTAAAAGACACTTAGGTAAAGTGTATTATTTACTGCATAATTTTAATTGGTTCACTAGAAGTTTGATCGCGTAATCTTGTGACGGGTGCGTTTAATGATTGCACAAGAGCCGTGTGTGTGTCACCAAGTCGCTGATACCGAGAAGAAGTCAAGTAAATGTCTTCCCTTAGTATAAAAGCCAGGTCGAGAGACCAGAGTTGATCACTCTCACGAGAGTGCTGCCCCTAGTGGCCCCCATACATAACACAACACAACACAACACACATTAAACTCACCACACCAATTTTAATCATTTTAATTAGAAGCAACATAAAAAGACAAAAGTAAACAACGTTGAGTTCCGTTCCGGCAGAGGTCGCAAAAAATCAGCAACTGGTTCGGTGAGTTTTTTAAACACATTTCTTGTTTACTGCTTAACAAAATATACTAGCGGTTGTATGTAGACTATCTTGGGACTTAACCTATCCGTTCAGCCAACGTCCAAACATTCGCGAATTTTTGTTAAATTCGCATAAATTATTAAACTGTATTTAAAAATCAGAATTGATTTCTTCAAAATGGTCCGAAAGCTATAGCTTGATCGCTATAATTATTAATACGTATTATTTAACATCTACTCAGGTGCTAATATAAATTGCGTATTATGTCTAATTAATGTATATACCTTTTCAGAAATAAATGTGTTTTCATAAATTTTCTAGATAATATATTCCAATGTTTTAATTTAAATCAACGATATGTATTATTTATCTAAGCAATTGAATGTTATTTCATCTATTATTATTAATAATAATAATAATATATCCTCTAACATTGCAATTTCAGTTTTCAAGTGTTGAATAAAATATACCCTGTGGATTCTACGCGATTTTAATGGGCGGTTTTATTATTTTCAGACAGAAGGTACTTGAAAAAATTGAGTCGCACGAAAAGCAAAAACTGAAAATGGTTTTTATTATTTTTCCACTCGTGCGCAGTGCTGTGTGCGTCATATCGCGTCACTTGTGTATGCACAGTGTGTAATCACGTCAACATTAAAGGTACTAATAAATAAAGTTAAGTTCCAAAAGGAAAATATTCTCGCTTAATTAGTTGATAATTTTCGATGCTGTGAATCATTATTTCCTGAATATTTGTGATTACTCATCGATACTACGTGCTTAAATAAACCATTATTCTATGTACAATAGTAATTATTTTGGGAAATGGGGGAATTCTCAGTTCCAAAAATCAACTTTAAAAAAATATCAAATGTATAATATATGTATGTATTCGGCAGGTATCTAATATTTATGACTAGGTATAGGCTAGGTAATATTGTAAAGCAAAAGAGGAACGACAGCGTGGCCTTTTTTACACAAAACTTAATTTTGGATTTGAGGCCAAAATTCTCAACCAAATTGAATATTTAAAAAAAAAATCAAAATGCAAATATAGTAAGGATGTGAGCTACTTATCTATTTTTGTTTTAAATTATAAGACATTAAAGTTTTTTAGAGCATGCATGAACTGTGCATTTATTTGTGAGTTAATGATAATTATTATTTTTTTTTTTTTTTTTTTTTCTTTATTCATTATAATGTTTGTTACATGAATTTTATGATTTTTCGACCACCATGCTAGGCACATGCCCGTGTTGTGGTGGTCGATTTTCTATACAGTACTTTAACATATATGCAATATAAAAAATGTGTGAATATTAAAAATATATAAAATAATATAATAAGAAAGAATATTATTGAAAACAAAAGAATATACAATAATGTAAATTGCTATGTAGTAATATGAAAGCGTAAGAAAAAATAAAGTAGAATATAGAAAAAATAATGTAGTACTAAAAGTGTAGAACATAGGGAGAACATAGGAGTTCAGAGAACATAGAACACAGGAATACTAAAAGTGTTAAGTAAAGAACACTAAAAGTGTAAAGAAAAGAAAGCATAGGTATACATGAAAGAAAATAAAATGATGTTATTATAAAATATATAAGATAAAGTATATAAGGTAAAGTAAGTGCTATATAGTAAGCACATAATAAAAGGTTTTTAATTACAGTGGAAATCTATCTGTGCGTGGTTATACTGGTAGGTAAATATTTTACAAATAAATTTTAGAATTTATGTTTCAAGTCCGGCGAATTACAATGGACATTGGAATAAATTATTATTGCTACAAGTGGACACAGAGTACATGATACATGAAGGCTCCGTAGAGTCTGTTACTCTAAGATACACACACAGTGGCAGTACTCAGTGGTGCCAAACAGTTTAATAAAGTAATTAGTTTGAAAAGTATTTAAAGTTTGGTTATTAATTTTAAGTAATTACTAATTACGTATAATTCTGCACATACAAAAACTTTTATTGGTGGTGTATTAACATACGTTCTTTAACGAATTTTTTAAAAGAAATTCTTCAAAGAAATTATCTAAAGAAACTCTTTAAAGAACTTTCGACCCTTTCCGGATATCCATATTTGGACACCTGTTGTAAATTGAGTAAGTGTACTGGATCTTTTAATGTTGTAATTTAGTGTGTTGTATATTTTAGGTGCGACGTATGTGTATTGCCGTTGTGAAAAAGTGGTTTTTGTTATAGGGATTGTGCATTTTGCATGGGTTGAATAGCGTGTATGTATGTCTTTTTGTGTGGATGTTATCAAACCATTTTTCCAGATATGGATGAGAACTATCTTAATATATAGTTGGCGAATGTCTAGAACTGCTAGTTTCTTGAAAAGTGGCTCTGATGGATGAGAAGGGGAACATTTGAAGATGATCCTTAGTAAAAGTTTTTGAACGGTCATTAGGGGGTAGAGAATGGATGCTGCACAACCTCCCCATCCTATAATGCCGTACGTTGCTATTGATTGGAAAAGAGCAAAATAAACACTTCTGAGTGTTTTTATATCAAGAACTGATCGAAGAGAATAAAAAATATGGCATAACTTACGGAGTCTCTTTGTTATGGAGTTAATTTGGGCCTCCCAGCGTAAATGGTTATCTATAATGACCCCTAGGTATTTTATTTCTTTTGATGGTTTAAGAATTGGGCATGAACAGCTGTTATTAAAAGATAGTGAGTGAGTGTCAAGATTTTGTGGGCAAGTGTGAATGATTAGTTTAGGGAGGTTTTCGGGGAGAGTGAATTTTCTGATCGAAAAATGTATATATTGTGTTTTTTGAATATTTAGGGTGAGGAGGTTAGAGTCTAGCCATTTTTTAATTTTGTTCAGTCCAGAATTTGCCTTTTCGACTGTTGTTTTCCATATTTTACTTGTAAATATGATAACAGTGTCATCAGCGAAAGATATTATATTACCTTCGATATCCAAATTCAATAAGGAGTTCATATTTATAAGAAATAAAAGCGGGCCTAGAACACTACCTTGGGGCACGCCATAAGAAACAGGTAAGCATTTACTCCTATACTCCTGATTAGAGTGGATGACGGTTGTTTGAGATCTCTGTGTGAGGAAGTTTTTAAACCATTTCAGGGCAGTACCTTCTATCCCAATCTGTTGGAGTTTTTTAAGAAGAATATGGTGGGAAATAGTATCGAAGGCTTTTGACAGATCTAAAAAGTAAGAATTACCTATTGTGTAAATACAGTGAAATATTAATTAAAACAATAAAAAGTATTTTTAAAAAGCTTTTTACGGGCTTCAATTTAAAGTAAAAACGAACTCAATACGCGAGAAAACAAAATTTTCAAATGTAAATTAAAATTTCAATAAAAAAGCTTATTTACGATATTTTTTGGATTTAATTGATTTTTTTCTTTACATTATTAACTAAGTAGAAAACAGGGCAACGCTATTTTTATTAGTAATTATTACCATTAACTCAAGAAAAATTGCTATAGTCTAAATTCACAAAAAATCGATTTCTTTAATGGCCCATATTTTATAATAAATAAAAAATATCTCATATCCGTACTTGCTTATTTGCTTTACCTTTTGATTTTCAAAACATTCAGTTTTGTTAAGTATTTTGGCCTCAATTCCAATATTAAATTTTTTATGAAAAGGCCGCACAGTCGTTCCTCTTAAATCTATAATTTTTTTGGAGGTATGTAATGTATTTTCTTCAAGTTGCAGATGGCTTCCCGCCTTCATTGAACTGAATTTTTTTGAAGCACTATCTTCGAATGCCTACATTTTTTGAAACATTATCTTCGGACGCCTACATTTTTTGAAACATTATCTTCGAATACCTACATTTTTCAAACATTATCTTCGAACGCCTACATTTTTTGAAACATTATCTTCAAATGCCTACATTTTTTTAATACTTTTTTCGAAAGCTTAATTTTTTTGTAATACTTTTGTCGAATGCCCACATTTTATGCCTAAAAGCTGTGGCAGCAATTCATTAATCATTCGCGTGTACACCTTCACCCATTTATTTAGTGTGCTTTTTTTTATTTCTCTCTCCTATAACATGGGTCTCTTCAAGACCCATTCTTTCCTCTACTTTAACTGCCCACACAAACCATCCCCTCATTCAATCAGTAATCCAGCAACTTGAACAGAGGTCGAAAAGAGATCGGAGATGTCACAAAAACATGGATTCAAAAGAAGTATCTGAAGTTTTGCCCTGCATATACTTTGCAATAAATAATAATGCTGAAGATGGTGGTAATTTTTTTTCACCCCATTTATACCTCCCCCAGTCCGCTACGGAGCAACAATTAATTTATTTATTTACTAGCTGAAGTCTCCAGTGTCGCCCGGGCTTTACACAGAGTTTTTCGAAATCAGCTGTATAAAGTAATTTTCCTATTATTTTGCACGTCAAGGTGGAAAAATGTGGAGATGGTTTTCCTCCTGTTTTGAAGATCAAGTGTCCAAAATGACATCAATCTCGGAACAAAACCGCAGATTTGTTTACGTTGACACGACAGAGCAGAGGTCCTTTGAAGTATTGTTGTTAATTGTACTGATTTTAGAATATTTAATTATGCTAATGTTTTAGCTTCCTTGTACCGTCTTTAATGGTATTTTTCTTCCTCTGTTCCACAATAACAGCAATAATAATTTTAAAAAAATAAAACCGGTTAATGCAACAATGGACTGTAAGGAAAATAGCCTCACGCGATGATAGCATCATAGGACATGGGTTGTTATCGAACGGAGAGTTCTGAAAAGTGAAATTTTCACACAACTATTTCGACTAGCAAGCCGGAGGTCGCGGATTCAAATCCCGGTGTGCGCAAGTAAATTTTATTTGATTAATTTGTGTGTGTTTTTTTTTTATGAATACCGCACAAGAGTCCCAACTGCTCCCGTCTGGAGCCAGTGAGACTATGGCATCCCTAATTGGGGTATGTTGTGAGGCTGAAGGTAGTGGAGAGAGGAAGGAGATGGGATTATATGTCTTACGTCAGGGCGATATCTTCCACTCTGTTATTTCACAATTTACTAATTTAAAACAAGAGCAGTATATTTACGTCACGTTTTAGAGTGGAAGATACTTTCAGTGTAGCCCTGGTTTAAGGCCACCATTCAGAATTAAAACGTGGCTTGAAATGGCTTTGGTCGTGTTTGATGATCAGATCTGAAGAGCCAGGTACTTCCTCACCCTTCTCTTCCCAATATCCTTCCCCTCTCCGCTATTTTCAGCCTAGCAACATACATCTGTTGAGAATGCCATAGTCTCACTGGCTCCGGGCGGTTGGGAACAGCTTCACATAAAAAAAAAACAATAAATAGAGATAGAATAAAAAATGTCAGATAAAATAAAGCTGTGGTGGTTTTAGCCGAAAACTGTTGAATCTTCATTACATAGAGAATATTTTTTACTTTTTAGGGCATTTTCGGAAACTAAAGAGTTACAAAAAACCTCTTAGAGCCGGGTCTACGTTTTATTGTATTTAAAAGATTGCTGATAATAACCCCGAAGCGAGAGATTTTTAAAATTTGATCAAATAAAGTAATACATCATCGAAGAAGAGGATAACAATAATAATATAAACGTAAACATGAAAGAGAACAAGACATAGAAAAACAGAAAAAGATCTCAAATGGGAATCGAATCCAGAACCTCTCGTCTAACCGGGAAGTGCGCGTTTACCGATTCTGCCATTGCCACCTACTGTAAAACCGTCATATTTATCAATCTCATATTTCAAATTAATAAAGTAAAATTAAGTAACAAATGTACATTGTGAATTAAACCAGAAAGTGTTACACAGTTAATGTCCAAGCAATACAAAATGTGGAAAATATACTGCTTGTGTTGTTGAAAATTCTAAAGATTGATAGAAACACTATCAGCATTATCAACAGTCATTATTAAAAAATGGGTGAGAAACGTCTGAAGACGTAGGAGTAAATAAGACGTGAGTCACTTTGCCAACTTATCTCAGGTCATCTATTGGTCAGCCATTGGAGATCAAATGATCAGCCAAGGTGCACGGATAAGTCATTAAATTCATTGCAAATTTTTCAAATCTAGAACTGAGGACAACATTGATAAATGCACCAGTTCTCACAAAATTCAACAAATAATGCTATTTATGAATCAATTCATTAAGAGGAACTCAACGCTGTCCGAAACGTTGACTTAAAAAAGAGGTACGCAACACGGCATAACACCCCAAAAACAAATAACGAAAATACTTTTGGCCGTAAAAATCTAAAAACATACCTTTTTTGTCCTATTTTTTTGTTAGGTTAGTTTAGGTTTTAGTAGATATTTTGTTGGGGGATGTTTTGTCCGTAGGATATTTTGTCGGGGATATTTTGTCGGGACGTATTGAAAAGTCGCGTAACCGTTTTTTACAGTTTTAATACAATAATCAACAATTTATTGTCTTTCAATAGATTTCAACACTAGATTTGAGAATCTGCATTGATCTAGAAAATTTGGCAGAAAAATCTGTGAAGAATTTCTTGACGTCATAACTGAGATTCACAAACGAATAAAATTCTGCTTTATAGTTGTTAAGATATCTCTGTGTTATTGTTTGCTTTATGTAATCATGCCTTCGAGTAATTTATGAGATATTTTCAGACAAGTATTTACTCTAATAATATTATGCTAAGCGTTTCTAACGTTTTCCGACGGTGTGAAAGCAAAAACAAGTGGAAATTAATCCACAAGAGACAAGAGCAGATTTGTTATACGACGTGAATATTTTTAGACGAAGGACATGTCTTCTTTCAAGTGGGATTAGTTAAAACAATAAAGATCTGAGCCATCTCCCAATAGAAGCATTAACTGGAGTGACAAGAGAATGGGGGCATGTTGAGGGAGAATATGCAGTGGCGTAGCAACCGGTTAGGCAACTTGGGCAAGTTATATATACCTCTGGACTACAGCTGCAAGTACTTGAAAAAATCTCTTATACAGATGCCACCAACTTATTAAACTTGTAGGTCAGATATCAGGTTGGAAAGCTGACATTGTTCTACCAGTATTTCAATTGAAGATGCTTCAAGTGGAACGTTTGGGGATTGAACGGTTTGTTTTCACGACATGATTTTCCGCGTCTATGTGTTCCTCTCTCCTACAACTTGGGTCTCTTCAGGCCCTCCTATGGAGTATGGAGTTAATGCAAGCAATTTTAAAATCTTCTTTCTCTTCTTTACTTGAGGCAAATGTTCGGCTCATTGCCACCTACATGGAAAAATTTTTCTTCGGAAATTCGTAGGTTCAATTTTTCTTTATTATGAATTGTTATTATAATACTGATGGCTTCTGAATACTGCGTGTACCCTTTTCAGCTGAATATTAAAAATTGTGTATTGAAAATTTTTAAAAATGAATAAAAGTTCAGCGTCTTAGTTGAAAATTAACTAGACAAATGTAACTCATTAAATTTAACAAATTTAACTGACTGGATACTGTACTGGCGAGGCAAACTATATATAAAATAACACCCGTGGACTACTCTGGAGTAGTAGTTACCTACTTATTTATTTACTTTCCAAGAACCTTTAAATTACGTAGAAAATAATTTTAAAAAAAGGTTACACAACAATTACAAACAATGTAAACATACTAAAATGATTCAAAGTAACTAAAATTTACAATGCGGCTATAGAAAATAAAAAGGTTAACTAATAACTGTTTAAAGAAACATTTGTTTTTTGAAACAATTGATTTGTTTTTTGTAAGTAAGATTAGCTCAGATTAGCTAATATTCATCTAGATTACCATCATTAGATAATCAGTAGTTAAACTGGTAAAATTAGCGACTTTAGTTAAACCAGCATATTTATTTGTGTGCGTCCATTATAAATTCGTGTATTCCTCAACGTCTTCAAAAGTTATTTTTCACAACAACGACATAATTTTTTTTCCATTTGCTTCCTTATACTTTGTGTTTGATTTTTCTTAAATTTAGGGATAGCCCTGGGACTTGGTAGTTTGTCACTACGACACTGATATTACATATTTACAAACGGCTTATATTTGAATTATTTATGCTTTTATATCAACTTAGACACTTTTATAATACCGTTTATATCAAACTGAGGGAGTATTTAATTATTAAAATTTAGTTTGAAAAACTATTTGTTTATCAAAATAAAAAATCACGTAATTCTTGATTAAGCATTGCAATTTTTCCACATTTCCTGATAAAGGTGTAATAAGGAACTCCAGTGAAAAATATTATGGCTTTAAAAAAATATTTTCATATAGACCAATAAACGCTGATTCTGAATATATAAGTTGTATTAAATAATATTTAACGTAGAGTTTTTTAAAAAAATATTAAAACAGTTCATTAAAACACCCTGTCAAGTTGGTATTATTGAATTTGTGAGGCGTGACGTCACCGCGTCCATAAAACGCTCCAATGCTGAAATTCAAAATGGCCGGCGATGATCAGCTGATTCCAGTTGCCTACAAAATTCATACTTCGGTTGGTCATGATGACGTCACACTAGATTCGGTGGTTTTCGGGGGTTCTTGAAAAATTAAAACTTTGACATTTATTTTAACTATTAAAACTAACTAAAAAAATAAAAATAAATATGCAGTTATTTAAGTTAGAAGGTGATTCATTTAAAAAAAATTGGACTGGAGTTCCTTAATAACATTCAAATAAGAAAGCAAAAATAGTTCAGATGGAAATAATAATACATTAAATTTATTCGTTTTATTTTGTTTTTACCGCACAAGGGCCCCTTGTGCTCCCTACCGTCAGGAGCCACTGAGGCTTTGACTAAGGCTTTCTCAATTGGGGTATATTGTGAACTAGAAGGTAGTGGGGAGGGAAAAGAGATGCAAAGAAGAAGGTGGGGAAGTACTTGGCTGTTCAGGCTTTTTCACAATTTCCGGGGTGTGCAAATAATTTTTGTTTGTTTTATTTGACAATTTATTAATTCAAAATTATATTATATACTTGGTATATTTGCGGAACGTTTCAGAGTGATAACTACTTTCAGTATCGCCCTAGTGAAAGACCACCATTCAGAATCAAAAAAGTTTTTTTAACATTAGCTCCACACTGGAGGCCCTGAGGAAAAATCCCTCAGAGCCTATGTCATATTTGGAGTTGCTGTGTGGAGGGAAAGGAAGGAGAGGAAGTTCTGGGAAGGATAAAGTTATGAGGGATGGTAGAAATCCGGGGGTCAATGTATCTAAAAGTGATGAACGTATCCATCTCTCTCACTGCGGTGCAAGGCGATGGGTCGAGAGAGATCGATTGGTAAGGTTTGGTTAGGTCTCTCTCATCCAACCACTCCCAATCCGGCCCGCCATGCAGTAGGTGGGCAAACTAATTGGCCGCGAATACCAAGACAAACCCCATGAACCCGTAGAACAGGTACTTCGCCTCCTTCCTCTTTCCATTTTCTCCCCCTCCCCACTACCTTCAGCCATGTAAAAATATCCCATTTGAGGATGGCATATTCCAGACCGTTGGGAGCAGTTGGGACTCTTGTACTCTTGGTACTCATATAAAAAAAATCTTGGTGTAGTCTCTTGGTTTTCGTGTCTAAAAATCAACAGGTGTTTCTTTCTAATTAACATGGTTTGGGGGTGGCATACTCCAGACCGTTGGGAGCAGTTGGGACTCTTGTACTCTTGGTACTCATATAAAAAAATCTTGGTTTAGTCTCTTGGTTTTCGTGCCTAAAAATCAAGCCGTGTTTTTTTATAATTAACATGGTTTGGGGATGGCATAATCCAGTTCGTTGGGAGCAGTTGGGACTTGGTACTCATATAAAAAAATCTTGGTTTAGTCTCCTAGTTTTCGTGCCTAAAAATCAACACGTGTTTCCTTCTAATTAACATAGAAATCAAGGTCCATAGAGTCTTCACTGGAAACTGTATTGTATTTTGTAAAAGAGTTAGTAAATACTGTTGGCAAACAATTATTATTATGTAATTATTATCAGCTTCGTTATGAACGTAAAAAGATTTTTTTAATTTAAAAAAATTTATCACACACCTAACTAATGTTCAGTCTGCACCTTTTACAATAAAATTTGCAAGTACATGTTGTCAAATAATGGAATTTAAATTTTGCTTTGCTAATTACTTAATTATAATTGTTATTTAATGCCACATTTAATTAATAAATCGTCGACGCTTTTATTAATATTATGAAATTATTCAGCCGAACAGATTTCCTTGTTTATTGATTGGTAGTATAGAATTAGCTTCCTCTCCACCGCCTGTTTAAACACGAATACTTGTTACGCTGAGTTTCCTTCTTGTCTCAACATTAGCTCGAATAAAATATATCTATTTTTGATATAAATTAAACTCTTGGGAACCAATTCAGTCATTGCATGTAAAGCATCAAGAACAAGTTTAACCCCTAATGTGCCAAGAATCCATCATTGATTTCCTTGTAGCTCTACAGTACTCAACACATTTGCCTCGTTTTTATGGTATTTTGTTAGTAGTCACCACATTTGCCTCAATTATTTGGTATTTTTCTAGTATTACACCGCACTTGCCACGATGTTAGGGTATTTTGCTAGTATTACACCGCACTTGCCACGATGTTAGGGTATTTTGCTAGTATTACACCGCACTTGCCACGATGTTAGGGTATTTTGCTAGTATTACACCGCACTTGCCACGATGTTAGGGTATTTTGCTAGTATTACACCGCACTTGCCACGATTTTACGGTATTTTGCTAATAACTCACCGAATATTCCTCGATTTTATGGTATTTTGCTAGTAGCTCACCGTACCTGCCTCCTATTTTGTAACTAGCTTACCGCACTTGACTCGAATTTTAGGTATTTTTCTAGTCTCACCGCACTTGCTTCGATTTTATGGTATTTAGCTTGTATCTCATCGCAATTGCCTCGATTTTATGGTATTTACTAGTACTTTAAAAAATATTCGCTTGGCAAGAAAATAACTTTTATTATTTATTATTTTAACTTTATGAGTAAAACCTCAAACTGTAATATTTAATTAAATGAAGACATTATGAGCGAAACTCAATCGAAAATCTGGAAACAGAAAAATCAGAAAAAGATATTGGCACCTCTGGGACTCGAACCCAGGACCTCCCTACTTTCCGGGTTGGGAAACCCGGTTCCCAACCCGGAAAGTAGGGAGGTCCTGGGTTCGAGTCCCAGAGGTGCCAATATCTTTTTCTGATTTTTCTGTTTCCAGATTTTCGATTGAGTTTCGCTCATAATGTCTTCATTTAATTAAAAATAACTTTTTTTTTACATGAGCTCCACACAGGAGGCCCTGAGGAAAATAATCTCCCTCAAGGCCTATGTCATCTTTGGAGATGCTGTGTGGAGGGTTTTTTTTAGGAAAGGAAGTGGAGGAGAATTCTGGGAAGGAAAAGGGTTTAAGGGGTGGTTAGGAATCTGGGGTTCAGTGTGTCCTGGTCATCCGTCTCCAAGACCTAGACAAACCTCACCCCATGAACCCGGGCACCCCTGCTAAATCACCAAACGTAGCGAAACACTTATTATTCAGATACATTATTTCTTTCAAAATTATTTGAGAGCTTCAATAATTGTAATGCACTAAATTGGCTTATAATTTAATGAAATAATCTGCCATTAGAATTGGACATTTTTCCGTTCCTTCTCACCTTTTTAAAATTCACGTGCTAGACTGGGGAGATTGAACTTTCTGGTTTAAATTCTAGAGTCTCGAAGAAGAAAATTTAGATAAAATATTTTTTTGTTTCCCTTCTCCACAAATACCCTCTCATCTATCAAGACTTATCAAAAATCACCTCCCCTCTGTTAAACATCTCATCTCTTCTAAGTCTGAACTCTACTCCAATCCTCCTAAAAATTATTATATAATTTGCCCACGTAAATAAAATTAATGCACCAATTCACTTTCCCTTTCTCCGTAATTTTAATTGATGGCCTAGAATACCCTTGATGGCTGAAAGCCAAAAACATTTTAATAATAATAATAATAATAGTTTATTCCAGAATGTATGCAGGGGTAGTGCAATGCAATACATTCCATATTTTGAAATAACAGAAGCAATTAGACAAATAATAGGTTAAGGCACATAGATAAAATAAATAAAAAAACGAATAAGCATGAAAAACATGAGAAATGAAATTGAAAAAACAGTTAACACTAAAATGAATTCATGCATCTGTTTACGGAGGATATTTCATCGTCTCCCGCCTCCAGAGGGCCATCAGGGGGGACTCCATCCAGGCAGTCATGGCGGTGATGATCGCATTCTTCGATTGGCCCAGTCTACGCCATAAGCTTCCCATACGGTGGCGGAGAAGTGCTCGGAAGGTGTGTACTCGTCCCTCTAGGAACATTTCCGTAGCACTGCAGTATCTTGGTAGGCGGAAAAGTTGACGATAAGCGTTGTTATAAGCAACCTTTAACTTATGCCATTGGGATGTAGTGTAGTTGACCCATAGTTCTGATGTGTACAGAGAGGTACAGAAAGCGTTGAAAAGTATTCTTTTTACTTTTGGACGGCAAAATTAAAAACGTCTTGATAGCATACTCGCTCTAACTGATATGGCTCTTCTCTGCCTTTCCATATCCTCGATATCTTTGAGGTCGTCTGTGATGATGTGTCCCATGTATTTAACGCTGTGATTAACATTAATATTTCTTTCATCTAGCAGTACTGAGGGTGTTTGGAATATTTCGTTTTTAGATTTAAAAACCATAACTACTGACTGTGGTGTTATATAAAAGGTTATGGTTTTTTGCAAAGTCTTCACAAATTTTGAGTAGTTTCTTTAAAGCGCTTAGTGACGGTGCAAGAAGAACCATATCATCTGCGTAGTTAATGTTATTTACACACACTCCGTGTACATGGCAGCCTATTTTCGTGGCGTTAAGTTTTTGAATAAGCTCACCGGTGTATATATTGAACAGAACCGGAGACATACTTCCTCCTTGCCTTACGCCACTTTTCAAAAAATCTAGCTTGTCTTTCTAAGATTCTTACTTTACCGTTGGCATTTCAAGGGTTAATGATTAACACAGGTGCTTTCAGAGAGGTGCACGCATTTGTTGAATATACAAAATAATTATCAATAATTAATAATTAATTTATTTTTTCTCAGAATAACTCTCGTTATAATAGCTGTTGAAGGTTATACTCGTAAATGTAATATATCATAGAAGAAGATAATACTCACAAAGCACTCTTTTTAGGGTGAACTGCCTATTTAAAAAAACAAAAAAAACAATTTTTTTTTTCACTAAACAGAGCTAGATTCATTTCATTTTAAACCGTGATTTCTCACAAGTGTGATATATTACGTTTAATGACTTTTCAAAAGGAGTGTTCAAAGGAGGTGTTGAGTTGATTCCATTCTGAATTGTCCCGTCATCCATGATAACACGGCACCAATACTTCACCTGCGAGGCGTTAAAATCTATGTCAACTTCCCGTTTACTTTTATTATTCCGTTTCAGAAATATTTGTGTTACTTATGAAATCCATCGGGTCATAAAATGAAGAGAAAACAACAAAACTATTCATATTTGTGATTTATTTTGACATTTTTATCACTGTTTGACCATCTAAGCTGAGTGGAAAATACTCTTAGAATCGTCTCGGTGAAAGATCACCATTTAGAATTGAAACGTTGTTACTTAAAATGGCTTTAGGCGTGTTTGGTGACCAGATCAAGAGAGTTATTCTGTATCTTTGCGACAGCGTAGCGCGTGTTAAATCGGTCGTATACAGCAGTTTGCCGTTTTCTTAAATACGGTATTCCTCGCTCCTCTATCCATCGTTCTAACGAGCTGACTACTGCGCTTGTGTTAAGACACCAACTCTTAAAAATAGTTACCCTAACGCCAGAAATGACAGCGCGTACGCCACGCAATACTCGTTAAGAGATGTCAGTCACGGAAAAATTTGCGAATTGAATGGCATCGCATACAAACATCAAAATAATACATCAATACGCTTATTAGGCTTATATGTAAGTAGTTATGCCAACTAATAAGTAGTATTTCGTCTTTTTAAGTACGTAGTTATGACATTAACACACGACAGGCATAGACAAGCTATTGAAATCCATAGAAAATCAGAGAAACTTGGACGTCTTTCGATATTCGACGGATTGTTCCTTTTCGTCTTAATTGTCTCATAACGCTGATTTAACGCATAAGATAACACAAAAGATACAGAACCGCCCTTCTGAATAGCCAGGTAGATACTTCTTCACCTTCCTCTTTCTCATAAATACGTAACGTAAATTTACATTTACGTAATTTAAATTTACGTAAATTTTAAACTTAACATCCCTTTAGAGAACATAAATTACCCGTCTTTAATGAATATGTTAAATATTCCAACTTTAGAAAACAGACGAAAAATTAACGACCTAACCTTTTTATTAAAATTATTAAATTCTAAATTCAGCTGTTGTGAACTCCTGCAATTGATAAATCTACACGTACCTACACGATCGACTAGACAAATATTAACATTTCATATACACACATCTCATTCCAACTATAGTTGGCATTCTCCAATACAGCGTTTACATAGCCTTGGTAACCAATATTTAAACAATATGGATGTATTTGATAATAAATTAAATTTATCAAACTTTAAACGACGTATGTGCCAACTATTTATTCCTACTTCTTAAACCATATTTATCTCTATTTTTACTTACCATATACTCTATGTTACCTGCTTTGTGTCAACTCTTATATTTGGTGTTATCTATATTTTCGTTCTTATATTTTATGTTATCTTTAGTTTGTTTCTTATATTTTATGTTATTTCCTATATTTTATCAAAAACATGTACTGAACTATATGTAAAAGCCCTATGGGCGTTTAAATAAATAAAATAAATAAATATCTTTCCTGTTTCAACTATCTTCAGCCTCACAACATTTTCCAAATGGGGATGCCGTAGAAATATAGGACTCTATACATTTGGGAGCAGCAACATTAATTTACACGCAAAATTTTCATGTATCAATTAACATAGCGTAAAATGTGTACTTTTATCATGTTACCTTTAATGATATGAGGATTTTGAAATCAACATGGCCTTCGTTAGGTGTGATGGAAGCAAGTGTGAACTTCTTTAACCTCAAAGAAAGTCCTTGCGCCAAATTCTAATGTTTTCCTTTATTGCGTATTTTTGCGAAAGCGACATCGCCGACCATGATCCATGGTTAGATTGTTTAATTTAGGTATGTCATTGCTAAGGCTGTATGAATGATAAGAAAAGGATAATTTTAAGCTATAAATATTACAGTCGGCTTACTTGATTAATTTAAATGGTAACCCACAAGGTAGTCCCTCCTCTGCGACGTAATATTTTAAGAAAGCGACAAGGCTTCAGGAAAGTAAACAAACAAATTATTAATCTAGTATATGACCTGTGACGTGCTTACAATTCAGCAGAGCTAAGAATATTATTATAAATATTAGAAATATTACGAAAAATAGCGACACTAAAAAGAGACAAACACATACATCTATAGAATTCTGCCTTCGAGAGAATGAGATAGTATAATCGGTCCCTTCCATGTGCGGTGTTTCGTAGCCTATCGGTTTCCTCTTCTTAGCCTCCCCACTCTTGTCTACTTCAGTTTTCTGAAGGTTTCACCTCTACCGCGTGTGAATTGCAATTTTGTTGTTGTTGTTATTGTTAAAGTACTTAAATGTGCGAGGACCAATTAAAAATGATTCTGTGATTTTGAATGAATTTGGTATTAGTTTGAGGGATATAAAATACATGATTTGTCATTTAGTTTATTTTGTTTGAAAATAATTTATGTTTTTATAGATATGTTTATTTTAGATTCTATCGACACTTATATCTGATATAAAATCGTAAAAAGCACGTGTTACGAAATGCGTTTTATAGTAAATAATACTATTTATTGAAATCGACAACATTTCGAGGAAGTTAAAACCAGTTATTTGGCAAGTCAATTCGAAGAAATTCCCAAAGCCTTTGGACAAAAATAATAAACAATAATGAATGATTGGTGCCATTGGGATATGTGCACAAAGCTGTTGGGTGAATCACAGCCTCGTGATAAGTTTAACGATAAAGGAAAATGAAGCTCTTCATTAAATTCATAAGGCCTCGGTTGTTTTGGGTCGCAAACATAAATCATGGTCCTGTTTAAAGTTATTCCATTTCACTTGTTACGTTAAATAACCTATATATGTTCTATCCATCTATCTTTATACGTACCTGTACATATAAAGATAGATGACTATTGTACCTGTATATATATATATACAGGTACAGTAGTCTCTGTGGCCGTGGTGTGGCTTTGTTTATATACAAATCTGTATTTCATTCGAAGATTGATTAAATTTTTCACCCTTGACCTTCAAAACAAAAGAAACGTCATCCCCACTTCCCACTTTCTCACAGCAAAATTTTGATGGTAAAATTTAGCATACCTGACGTTCAAATTGAGAGAAAATTTACCGTTTCCTGATGTCGAAAAAAGTATCATAAAATGAAAAATTAAAGCTGTGCATTTCGGGATACTAGCAATATTAGTAATACTAGAAGTCAGGATTTATTTCAGTGCAGAAATTATGGGACTAACTACCATATTTTATGTATTCATCTTTTCCCAGAATACTAATGGAGGGAAATAATTATACTAAGTCAGTGGACATCTTCAATTTACCTTTTAAAAAATATAAAATAATGTTACTGAGGCAGTTTAGTTATGTATAATAAATACTGTATATTTCTTACTATTCATATGTAAACGCCCCAAAAAGGGCGTTAATTAATAAATAAATTATTAACCGGTTGCAATAACCTTTGTTTTAATGAGAAGATATGGAAAAACAAAATTAAAAGTAATTTTTTATCTTCTTTTTTTAAAAATAATTGCGTTGGTCTATAAATTCCAAACAGGAAAATTTAAAAATATCATAGCGCCCAGAGATTGGGACAGAATTTTTCTGCTTTATGTAAATAAGAAATCCAATTTGTACAATGTACAAATTTCATAATGCCAGAGCTCATCTTTTAATAGTTTTTTCCTGCTTCAAATTCTGCTTTATGTAAGAGGAAATTAGTATTTTAGTAAAAATATTTCTGTCAAATGATTTAAGGGTGCCTCAAAATTTTAAATCTATTTCTTTAAATTTGGTATATAAATTTAATTATTGTGGTTCAAATACCCTCACCCTGTATATTATTTTCAACCAATGAAAAAACGGCATTTTTGTAGACTTATCTTCGTTTAAAACTCTTTTTTTCAATGTATGGCTTTATTTAAATTCCTTAGTTAATGATAAAAATATTATAAAGAATTCCTTAAGTCACTGTAGTGCGTGTTATGTCAAGGTGATGGCGTTAAATCTTGATAAAACATTGGTAGCTATTTATATTGCAAAGAGATGAAACTTTTATTATGTTCAAAGCCACTTCTTGCAAAAAATAACTGGGTGATTCAAATAACTTTTTTCAAAATTAATAATAAACTTAGTTTTTACCAGTTTTATTGTTTACAAAACCAACATGTTTCGTGAGCCAAGCTCACTTCTTCAGGGTTTACTAACTAATTGAATTAGTAAACCTTGAAGAGGTGAGCTTGGCTCACGAAACATTTTGGTTTTGTAAACAATAAAAGTGGTAAAAACTAAGTTTATTATTAATTTTGATTGAAAACGGTGCCACAAAATAAGTTTGCTGTGTTTGAAGAAATAACTTTTTTTCTCAAACTCTTCAATTCACTGGCTCCAAACTGGAGCAGTTGGGGCTTTTGTGTGGTATTTTATGTGGTTGCGTAAAATATAGGTGTTGACACAAAGTATGTAATGTTTAAAATTGTTGTTCACATTAGTTTACGAGATAGGTAGAATATAAATACATTGGCACATATGGCGTGTGAAGTTCAAATTTTTGTCAAATACATCCATATTGTTTAAGTATCTTTTACGACGATTATGCAAACATTGATTTGGAGAATGCAAATTAAAGTTAGAATGAGATGTACGTAAATAAAATATTAATGTTTGTCTAGTTGTTCGTGTAGTTACATGTAGATTTATTAATGTAGGAGGTCAGAACAGTCGAATTTTGAGTTTAATAATTTTAATAAAAATGTTAGGTCGTTAATTTTTCGTATGTTTTCTAAAGTTGGAATATTTAAAATATTCATTAAGGATGGGTAATTTATATGTTCTAAAGGGATGTTAAGTTAAAAAAGAATTTAAATTTACGAAAGGCATAAATTTTCTTTGAATTCTTTCAACATTATAAATACGAATTTTGTAGAAGGGTGAAGCGCTTATTTCATTAATTGTTCAATTTTTTTATTTTTATTTTACTAGCTTTCGGAAATGTATTGCTTTTGATTAGTTATTATTAATTTTATTAACCAAAGTTGAAGGTACCAGGAATTGGGCACTTTTATTTTCATTTGCATAACGTCAAGCCACAAAGTGTTTTCTTTAAATTCCGGACAAAAATAACCGTTCATTTCCCTAAAGTTTTTGTTGTTTCAGATAAACAAACTTCTGTAACATGTTTCGTTAAAATTCAAGCGGAGTAAAGAGAGTAACGACCGATAGTCGTATATTGCATAGTAATATATGGACAATGCAAGGCTGTCCCAACATGGCTCAACAATTCAAAAACAACAAACACGAATTGTTTTACATTACATTTTGTCCCTATCCAAAAAGTTATATGCAAAAATATTCAAGGTGCACTATAACATTTACGTGAAGATAATTTCTATTTGTGTGCATCAAAGACAACGGCATTAAAAAAACCTTATAAATACAACACATGAAATTAGTTTTGATAGCCATTTTTCGTTTGCTTAGAAAACTTTACATATTTTTGATAATGATTTTCCTGTCACCGTGTAGAATTTGCAGACCGGTTTTATTTTCGCACCGAGCGTTTGAGGTTTCCTGTTCCTACCTTTTCAGGGCTGCCACAAGCGTGTGCTATTAACTACGGTCTCGTGGCAGTAAACACGGCGACTAGGTGACCTATAGCAAGGTCACCGCGAGACCTACTGAGTCTGAGGGACCTACTAAGATTCCACTACTGAACTACTGGAGAACTTGTATTTCTGAATTAGTTAATTAAATTTAAATGTGGCGATGCCATTGACCTCTAAATTATTACACGGCATCAATAAACAACACGTTTGTTATTATTTTTGGGTTATTATGTCGTATCGCTTTTCCTCTTTCTTTGAACAACTTTTCGAACAGCGTTACAGTGTCCATCATCTGGATAGCTGTGTGCATACAGATTATAGTGAAGTGTGTATTTATGTTCGTAGAAATGATTCCGTATTGCGCATCCCCATAAGACCGGTATTTCAAAATGATAATCTAGTTTTCGGCGTGTAGTTTTGATGTAACCGTCAAGTACCAGATACAAAGAACTAATACTTAGCTTTATTAGATTAAATCGTCGTCTCTATTAATATTAATGGAATAATTGAGCGTGTTGGATGCGTTTTGGGTCTTACCATGACTTCAGGAACAGATCCTAAGTACCTAATGGTCAGATTCAATTAAGTGTATAGCAATTTCCGATTTGTCAAGATGGCCAAATTTTGCTGTCTAGCTTGCATTACAAATACCTTTGTTGGAATGGAACAAATTTGTTAGAAATTTCGGTTTCTCGTTTGAGAATTATTTGAAACAATTTTCTTTAAGTTTTCCGGGAAGTATTTGGGTTTCAGGCTTCCCCCTACGTCTCGGTCTTATTAATCTTTTTTCGGCAAAACTCCACAGTTTTGCACTAAGTAATTGCTGATTAGGTATCTAGTATCTACGTACAAACGGACAAAATATTTAAAGAAGCCCTAACGACAATTTTCTAGTGAATTTAAGTAATCAATAGTATGTGCACACCAAATGAATACATTAGTATTACCAGAACTCGATTATGAAATAATTCAACAGATATAACTTCAAACAAAGTCAGAATCTTGATAAGGCATAAAATTTTAAAATTAAATAGGGTTAGGTTAGAAAAATATTATTCTGAGTTTCAATTTAAGCTTACAAAATAATTAACTTGAATACAAAACTTAATTTTGGATTCGAGGCAAAAACATCCATCTTAAATGATGTTTTTGAAATCAATAGGTATATAATATAATATATAGTACGGGTGTGAGCTTCTTTATTTATTAGTGTCTTGTTATTTAAATGATTTAAAAAATAAATGTAGAAAAAAATTAAAGATTTTGGTTAAAAATTTGATTAAATCATTTTTATTTATTTTATTTTAAAGTTTACCAATTCTTAAATAATAATTATTAACTACTATAATTATTATCAGTACTCCCAAAGTTGCTCCTAAAACCATGAAAAATCGCGTTCATTAATGACTTATGTATTTTAATGTAAAACACAAATAAATAAAATAAGTCTCATCCGTACTTGATTAGGTATACCATTTAATTTAAAAAAATCGGTTTCGTTGGGCATTTTGGCTTCAAAACCAAAATTAATGTTTTATAATAATAATTTTATATGAAAAGGCGCAGCCGTTCCTACCAAACAAAAATATATTCAGTATTAAATATTACCCACAAATAATTGTCCAGACTATGGTACTATTTTTTTGTTTAACCAAATATTAATTGAAATCATGATATTCAAATCACAATTAAATCAAGCCGGTGTTCAAATTAGCATTTTTTATCGTAATCTTTTCACATTTTGACAACCCTGTTTCTGCTGCATCCAAGGTCCGAATACGATCAATGTTGATCCTACTTCCGTAAATACTTCGATACTTCCTCCATCTTTCATCTCGTCCATAACTCGACACACAGATAATATATGTACAAACATTACACACCATACATTCCATACCATTGGTCACATGGATACGTCTTCAAGTTTAATTTGCACCAGTCTCCTACTGGTCTCTTGGTCAATCTCGTACCCGTTGCACTATATGTCCTCCTGATAACTGGTAGAATTATTGATCACATTCGAAACACTTTCGGGGTCTGTAATCGAGTGAAATCGATAACTTTACAATATCTGATCGATAGGCGTAACTACCGATGATTTTATATCGATTCCCGAGCACGGTAGCAATGTTGATAGCCAGGCCGATATTGACAAGGAACAAATAAGAAATCTATATACGATGGCAGAACTGGCGGATCTGTCAATGGATTTACATTTCGAAATGACAAACGGATACGTAAAAATTAAAATACTACTTTAATATTCTTATGTTAGCACTTTGCGTGTACTTTTGACACTAAATGGTAGTTAATTAGTTAATGAGGTCTTTAGACAACCACTTTCGTTTCTTCGAGATCGAACGGAATAAATTGATTAGATAAATCAATTATGCCTATGGATTTCGTGTAAGTACGATATTTTTCAATTCTAAGAGCTTCGTTAGTACACTTCCAGTCACCAATAAGCCAGTTATTATGCATGAAAAGTAGAAAAAAAATTGTCCAATCAATCCCTTTTTAAAAATCGAAACTTTTTTAGGCAAATTTCCTTAATAGCAATTTAGTACTGGATCGTTAATTAGGTTAGGTGAATTTGGAAAATATCCCCATATCGTCGTACTATCTGTATCGATGAGATTCATCATCGTTTAATATCAAATTACCGTTTGCTGTCAGTGATATACACTTCTCGGCCGGTACTAATTTTCACACTTGATCATGAAGCGGTCACAGTGACAATGATGTTATTATTGCCGACGAAAATGATATTTCAGTCGGTCTCCCTCTAATAACAGGAAACGACGTTAGGTACACATTTCAAGTAGGTACCTGACTAACAAATTAATATTTATATAAATATTAATAATTTTCAATTTAATGTTGCAAAAATCTCCATTCTAGAATTAAACACGCTTTTTAAACAAGAAATAATATCGGTAACTTTTTGAGATAAAGATAAGGATCATTTTTTTTATTTTTTTTATACTTAATTTCGGTATATATAAACTAAAATGTAATTTATTTTTAAATGATTATTCCTTATTTTAATCGTAATTTCGACATTAAAATCACAGAACATTTAATGTGCCTAACAATAATATTTTTTTCCGATTTCGCTAACCGTATCATAGTTTTGAAAATCATTGTTTTGAAATAAAAAAACAGGGATAAATAATAAGCTTCATTTTAAAAATAAAGGAAAACGCTTAGATACTTTGGAAGTGAAACAAAAAAAATAATTGTTCCATTATCAATGAACAAAAAAAATCTTACAGTTTTATGTTAGACATGTTCCCTATTATCATACGTTATATCTCCTCCCCCATTCTGACATTTAGTAACATAAAGGGTTTTCCAATAAGAGGTGTTATTTTGAATAGCAATTGAGATGATTAATAATTTTTAATGGCCGGAATTGGATGGTACTGATCTGGACAACGTTTACTTTCAACAAGACGGCGCTAAGTGCCACACAAACAACGAAACCATTGATCTTTTAAGGGAAAAGTTTCCGGACCGTGTTATCTTTCAAAGAGGTGATCACAATTGGCCACCGAGATCTTGTGATTTAACACCTTGCGACTTCTTCCTTTGGGGCCACGTGAAAGAGAAGGTCTACCTACGCCAATAGCCCAGCGTTAATTCAAGACCTCAAAGATGGAATTCGTGAGGCTATCGAGGACATAGGGCAGCCACTTTGCGATTTGGTTATGGAAAATTTCATGAAAAGGATATGGTCCTGTAAGCGTGGTCGTGGTGATCATTTGCCTGATGTTATTTTTAACTATTAACGGCATACCTTTCTCTTTATAATGAAATAAACATCAAATCATTTGTATTATAAAATGGCATTTTTCTTTGAATATCAAAATAACACCTCTTATTGGAAACCCCTTTATTATGTTCACCAATTGTTTTGTAATGTCAAATTAGTATGTTTCTGATAACCATACAATTATAACTACATTCAAAGGTGTTCATTAATATTATTTTATGGGATGATCATTTTTGGTTTGCGTTTGTATTACGGTCATATGCAATTTTAAAAGCATCATGTATCAATCTGGGTTAGCGATCAGGTGTAGTGGGCGTTGCAATATGTCGAAAAATAAGTCGTGTTTACGAAAAATGCTTTTATGAAATAATAAATTTCAAATCATAATCAAGTAAAACTTTAAAAAAAAATAAAAATAAAGATGTATTAAATGAAAACAAATCATTTTGCATAATATTTTTTATGATACCTTTAATTACCACAGAGAGACATAAAAACTACGATGGATATTTATAAATTCTGACGACGCCGACGTTTGTTTATTGTAAAATTAGCCACGTGCAAATGATTCATAGGAAGCGGTGGTCAATAAACACAAAGTGAATCAATGAATAAATAATATACAATACACACTAGAAATAATGTCTTTCACGCAAATTTTAGATTTTAATGGAAACCAATGTCGCCACTGGGGTTTGCAAACTTGCGATCACGCAATCCCGCGGCCTCCAGCAATAGATAGATTACTAGCAGACCCGGCCACACTGCTGTGGCCAATGAAACACAACGCCATTATAACCAACGCCATCTCTTAATTTGCATGCATATCAAATTCACACCGCCTGCTTGCCAGCCCGCTGCCCGCTGCTTAAATTGATTATTTGAATTTCTCGGCTTTTCTCTACTATAATATGCATGTTTTGTAGAAATCAATCTTCTTTTTTTTATCAAATAAAAAGAAAATTATATTTTCACTCATTTAACCAGAAATAATTGAATACATTAAACCAAGCTAAACAACATAGTACATCGCTACTCCATTTCATTACTCTGTTTATCGAGAATAAAAATTAACAATTTTTTTTAAATTTACCCAACTTTTTTTCATTTTTAATGTCGTTTGGGAGGCAATTATATAAGTTGCCCCCCTCGTAACCAATGGTTTACCATAGTTAGTGTGGATGGTGTTTAAATATATGTTACCGTGTTGTCGTGTAAGTGTTTGTGTACTCGGGATGTTTTAATGAATTCTGTGTTTGTATATACGAGTTTATTGTTGATTTTGTATATAGGGAGACGTATTGTATTCATATAGTTTTCCTAATATTGATAGTATTTTGTGTATATATACTTTTTTGTGGATGTTCTGGGCGTCTAGTGAAATAGTTTTTTTGATTACCTTATTTTGTATTACTTGTAATTTATTTATGTATGCTGCACGTGTGTGAAACATAAACCATCCTCTTGAATCATTCTATCTATTGGTGAAAACCGCATGAAAATTAGTTGCGTAGTTTAAAAGATCTAAGCGTACATACAGCGGGAGCGACTTCATTTTATACTATGCAAAGATACTGAATTTACACCAAAATCATGCAATTGTGATTTGCACGCGCATGCGCGTTTTAATTGCGCGTTTTAACTGCTAAAACTGTACAAATCACAAGTGCGCCCCACGGTTGAATTTGGCAGCCACCTCTGGTATGGAGCTCCAAAATACCTGAAAAATACCCTCGCGTCTGTGCAGAAACGGGCGGTCCGTTCGATAGATTCTCCCGTCTTAACAGACGGATTGCAATCTTTAGAGCACAGGCGTCGGGTGGGAATGCTATCCATGTTCTACCGGTATTTTAATGGAAGAATCTCTGAACGTCATTGATCCCTTCGGCACCGGTGCATAGTGGGGAAACACGCCAAACGCGCGCCCAACGTATGTACACGGTTAATATTTGTCACATGAGAACGATCGCTTCTTCGACACGTTCTTGTATTCAACTGCTCGGCTGTGGAACGATTTGTCTGCCTCTGTGTTTCCTCCTTTCTACAACACGGGTCTCTTCAAGACCAATTTTCATTCCTTCCTCTCCTCAAAAAAACCCTCCATACAGTATCTCAGATGACGTAGGCCCTGAGGGAAATTGTTTTCCTCAGGGCCTCCTGTTTGGAGTTAATGTAAAAAAAATAAAAAATATTTTACTCCGAACGGTTTTGACCTTTATGGGCCTCATCACTCTGAAAGTATTGCCAGTAAATAAATAACAGAATCCCGCTGTAGGTGTAAGTGGGTAGGTACCTATTTATCAGTTATCAGACTGCCTCAGATCCAACAATACATCGGCCGCTATGAATCAGCCAATGACTGGCCGTTGATTGGCCCATTCAGATGCAAATCCGTCCGTGGTGTTGCCAGTGTGTTACTCACAAGAGATTTATTAATTAATTAACTCCCTTATTACGTGCTGGCCACACTGTAATACACTCAAAGCTTCGGCGCTATGGCCCTAAAGGCATTCTCATAAACAACGAATTTCAAGAATGCTAAGAAATTTAAACAAAAGAAATACATTTATAATATTTTTTAGTAAAATAATATTCTATTAAAGTCAGGTACCTACTTTACATCAGTTCTTTTGAAAATTATACCTCGAAACATCAGTTCCAATTTTGAAATTTTTGATTTTATTTTATACGAATATCAAGAATCCCAACTGCTCCCGCCTGGAGCAGTGAGACTATGGCATCCCCAATGGGGATATTTTGTGAGGCTGAAGGTAGTGGGGAGGGGAAGGAGATGGGGAACAGGAAGGTGGGAAGGACCTGACTATTCAGATCTGATCACCAAACACGGCTAAAGCCATTTCAAGCAACGTTTCAATTCTGAATGGTGGACTTACACCAGAGCGATACTTGATACATCAGTTCCAATTTTGAAAATGACACCTTGATACATCAATCCCAATTTCAAAATTGACAATTAAAATAATTTATGGTGAAATGTATATTGTACTACAGGTGGGTAGGTATTTTATCGCAATTTTGAAACAATTTTGAAAGTGACACCTTGATACTTCAGTTCCAATTTTGAAAATGACATGCAATAAAAATAATTTTCTGATGAAAAATATTGTACCTACTACAGGTAATCAGTTACAATTTTGAAAGTGACACTTAAATACAAAACAAATCCATGTTAATTGAACCAGAATTAATATCACAGACAGGCCCTCAACCGAAATATGTATGAATAATGAATTAATTGACACTTTTAGAGCGTAAAATTAGTTGCAATTTTTAAAATTAAGACTATATCTTAATCATTGACCGATATTTTAATCGACTGATGACATTATTTGGACGTCCAGGTTGTAACTAATGGCAAAATAAGGTCGCGTTAAAAATGAATGGTGCGTGAAATCAGATGGATTCATATAACGTGATCTTCCTCTATCCAATTGTTAGTTGATCTGTTATTGCAATGAAACAATACAGGTGCATGTTTATACCAACACAATATACAGTAGCAAAAAACTCAATTATTTATGTAAAACATTACATGAAGGTGATTAAATAATGACTCAGTATAATTTCGATCCCATAAAAAACAATCGTTAATAAAAACGTGCCAAGTCTGCGTGATGGGAGGAAAAAAATTCATATCAGCCCTTTGGTCATGCACTGTTGCCAATAAAATCCGGTATAACTCTTGGACATATCGATTGTCCATTGCTCATAGAATATTATTATTTTAGCATTTTTATTTTTTTTTTACATGTGCTCCACGTAGGAGGAGGAAAATAATTTCTATCAGGGCCTATTTTTTTTAAGGAAAGGAAGGAGAGGAGTGTTCTGGGAAGGAAAAGGGTTTAAGGGGTGGTTAGGAATCTAGGGTAGGTAGGGTTCAGTGTGTCCTGGTCACCCGCCTCCAAGATCTAGACTAACCTCACCCCATGAATCCGGGCACCCTGCTAAATCACCAAACGTAGCGAATCACTTGGGGTGACCTATGGCAGAGGTGTTGGTTATCCAATAAAGGTTCCCGGGGCGGCGGTACCCATTCCTGCCTCCCAAATTACTTCATGCCCGTAAACTTCAGCATAGTGGTCGCCACTACTTCAAGATACCACACGGCAGAACACACGTGCAAGCATGACAAGATTAATGGTGCTATTAAATGCCATTTCCGAAACAGTGGATATATTTCATTACACATTGAGAATGTCAGAGAAAGAAATCTTGTACATAACGTAATTGGATAAAATAATCCATAGCACAAGTAATAAAATAAAAAAAATTAAATTAAACAAAAACCTTAACCCCTCAGGCTAATTGGTTATCTTTTGGGAACGCTCATATGCCCCAAACAATGTAAGAAAGCGAAAACACCTCGATGTTTATTCAAATCATTAAGTTAACAAAAAAAAATTAAAATGCACTTCCATCAAACCTAAGTTTTCGACCGCGGTTTGAAAAAATAAATGAAACCTTGTGATTTTGTATTCATTATTTTTAAATGAACGACAAAAATATGAGGTGACAATAACATAAACATTTCTCTAATATTTTTGTGAGAAAAAAGTAAGGTGAGCCACTTTTAAAACTTTTTATGTTTGCATTAAAAGAATTTATATTCCAAAAAATTTGCTTTCATTTCTAATAATAAAATTCAAAAGCTTATTTCATCATCTACCACAGACACAGTTATTGATTTCGGATACGTTCAGAAATATTTCATTTATTTTTATTTTATTGCAAAGCAGAAATACTTCCGCCTTCTGACAGAATACGTCAGAAGCCCGAAGGGTTAATAGATGTTTCTATCCGAATTAGTTATATCAGTTATGTTACGTAGATGCTTGTTATGTGAAGCACGGCCTATATTAAATTAAATTCCAATTATATGTTATGTCGTGTGCATTGACCATATTATATTCAATGAACACGGCAATTCCTAAGCTAAACCAATTAATACTACGTGCCATCTATTATCAGGTTTTATTAATATTTAATCAGATTCGTAAATATATAGTTATTGTGACATATTATTCTACAAATCTTCTATGATTTTTAAAATATCCAATACATTTTACAGAAATGTTGCAGATAGCCATGATTAATCTCATTTAAATGGGGATATTAATTATAAATTTTTACTCATTTACATACTTCCATACCATTTGCTTTACAAAGAGTACTTTACTTTAGAGTCAACATCATGATAAATTGATCTTATTTTACATAGATTGACACGATTTAAAGAGTCAACATCATGACGATTTTTTTTTTTTACATTAACTCCACACAGGATTGATTAGTCAGATTGATAGTTCCGAAAAATCGAAATTTTAATTGATTACGGGAAGGTTGAAAATAGCCATTGTTAATCTCATGTAAATGGGGATATTAATTATAAAGTTTTACACATTTACATACTTCCATACTATTTGTTTTAGAGATATATTGATCATATTTTACAGAGATTGACATGATTTAAAGAGTCAACATCATGACGATTGGTTAGTCAGATTGATAGCTCCGAAAAATCGAAATTTTAATAGAGTTATAAGTTTTTTAGGACACTTTTAGGATGTTTCAAAATGTCATACTAAGGAGCCATCCATAAATTACGTTACACGTTAAGGGGGGGTAGAGAAGCGTGACATTGTGTGACAAGGGGTATGGGGGGGGGGTCATCAGCTCTGTGATGTCCCATGTAAAAATCTAAATGATTAAAACGCAAAAAAAAATGATGTAAAATTGCAAAATATGTGACGTCACACTAGGGAGGAGGGGGTCTCACAAATGTGACGATGTGTGACAGGGACGGGGGGGGGGTCAAAAAATCATGAAATTCGTGTGACGTAATTTATGGATGGCCCCTAATTACCGGACCGTTATTTTGTAGCATATTTAATATATAAAACATAGACACGTGTAAATAATATTTGATTTATAGTGATTCGAATATTGCTTATCTCATTATCTCAGTTTTTTGAGATGTCTGACTAATCAACTGGACGGTCGATAGATCTGATATGCAAAATGTGTTCATTTTTTTTATGTAAGTAAGTACATCATTCAAATACGTCAAAACAACTCATCGATAAAACCTTTTAAAATATCAGATGAAAATTTTGAGAAAAAAAATGAAAATAAGCGATCTTAACAAGTGAATTCAAATCCTTTGAGCACGGATGTTAGTTGGGAAAACTGTCCTTGTTGACCTAGCGACAACGCTCACTTCGGCTCAGGTGCGTAGTTGGGAAACACACCATACGCGCGCCCAACATTTGTACACAGTTGACAATTTCTGCAAGAGAATAGGTCATTTTAACCACTAGTTCTTGAGTTCAACAGCAGAGCTTCAGAACGCTTTTCGGACCTCTGCATTTCCTCTCTCCTACAACATGGGTTTCTTCCAGACCAAGTGAAAAATAATTTCCCTCAGGGCCTCCTACGTAAAGTTAGTGTAAAAAAGGGGTAAAATATATTTAAAACTGGGAGTGTTCCGAACCCTCTTGTGTGTGAAGTTTAAAGTTATCCCATTCACCTTGATGTTGTCATCTTGACCTTGGATGTATGTAAAGTATTTTTAACCGCATTCATTTGTGCACCTTTTGGTAATGAGACGATTATGACAAGTCAAATGAGGAGCGTTACTGTAGCTAACGCGCATTTGTCACAGAAACAGAATACTGTTTTTATAATATAATATGTTCCCGAATTAGCAAATCTTCAGCACACCTAAGCATTGGAAATTGGAACCGATTATTGAAATGAGATGCATAACTGATTTGTCAAGTTCAAATGAATATTTTGCATTAAGAAACAGAGTTGGATTGTCAACCTGACTAATATTTTTGTTTTCTTAAGAGGGAATAACCAGACTACCAGAAAGATATCATTTTTACATTAAATTGTGAACGTACCAACTCATTTCTACAACAAAATATAAATTACTTATATGTATCTATATATGAGGTGTGTAGAAGCAAAGGCAGCAATCTCCACTTTTTGTTTTTTTGAAAAAAAAGCAACAAACACATTGATATCATTGTTTTTAGGTTCTTTTAGATATTTTGGAGATTACTGCCTTTGCTTTTACACACCTCATATATTCTCCTTACAATCCTTTGTTCCCAGAATTTCCTCTCCTTCCTTTCCACGTAGCGTCCTCCAAAAATGACACTGACCTTCAGGGAAATCATTTTCCTCAGTGCCTCTGTGTGGCGCTAATGTAAAAAAATTGTTTTAAGTTTTTATTGTGTTTTGAATCTTTTAATTAATAAACCAATATTGCCCTCATGTAAAAACTTATATTTTTTATTATTTATTTGTAAGGGACAAACAGCTAATACATAAAATTTAGAGATACATATACACGAAATTAAATTAAGTCCAGCCAAAAAGGTCTCCTATGTTGGAGTTGGAGTTTTATTATATTTTAAAATTAATTTTGGTGAGGAGGAGAGGAAGAGGAAAATCGGATAAGGATAGGAGATGCTCTCGATACATTCCACACTCTTGTATTAATTTTCGACCGCACGCGTTACTTCTATTCGGTATTTCTGAAGGATATTGTTAAAATGTTTAAATTGTAAAATTTTGTATTATATTGCGCACATACACGGGGAATTTTTTCTAATGTTGGTTCTACATGTGGGCAAATATATAAATTAATTATAATTATAATTGGTGTGATGAGAACAGGCCAATCTATACTTGACCTAGGATTTATCTTATTTGTAACTGAAGGTTTTTTTATTAACTATGTACATATTTTACACTCTCTCATTTAATCTTATCCGATTTCAATACGCTTTAATAATAAGTACTACTTCACAATATAAATTCTATGATCTGTATTACAACTAGACAGAACGCGTTCTTGAAAGGTTCGGTGAAGTAACAAGTATCATTCAATTATCTCCTTTGATTGGTTTCCGGGAAACCTTAAAAATAACATCCGGTTCTGAATAGGCACCACCGCCAACCAGTTTGACTTGCCGGCATTATTACCCGATAACCAACATTGCAATATTTTATTTGTCCAGTTAGGTACCTACTTCTGAAATGTTTTTTAAAATCCGTGCAATGTGTTCATTGTGAGAAATGGATTACCTTAATTTAAAAATTAAAATAGACGATTTTTTAAAGACATTTTCTACGGTCTGACTTTTGAGGAAAAATTAAGATTTTCCAAGGACAATGTGACGCATTTAACCATGAAATAAAGAATAACTTGTGAGCATGTTTCGTGATTCAATTATAGGCTTAATTTAGGCCTATATTTCAATCTTGATTACGAAATTTAAATGGGATGGCGACATACAACTTCAGTTAAGTGTAAGAGAGACATACTCCTTGCTAAATGGTCTAAAACCAAAAGGTTCCAAGTCAGTGGCACATTGTTTCCATTCAAATTTGTATACGAGATATTTGTAGTGTTATGTTATTCTTCTAAGCATTTAATTGACAGTTGGTGAGTCTAAATTCTAAGATATTGAAAGTGTTTAAGATGAACCTGTATTAAAATATAATAAGATACATTGAAAATTTATTCATATTCTTTATCATAAAAATGTCCTATAATTATTCAAAAACGTGTAACAATTTTATGTTTAACTCTTTGTAAAATAAAATGTGTCATTTGAGTGAGTATTTTAATTTAGTAAGATACGTAAGGCTCTCGACTAGCAGTCCGGACAATTCCAGGCTGCGCAGATTTTTTTGGTTTGATTAATTTGTGTTATATATTCACTTCATACAATGCACAACATATTTGTGGTAGTTCCAGAGTGGAAAATACTTTCAGTATCACCTTGGTTTAAGAACACCATTCAGAATTGAAAGGTTGCTTGAGATGGCTTTTGCCTTGTTTGGTGACTGGATCTGAATAGCCAGGTGCTTCCCCACCTTCCTCTTTCTGATCTCCTTCCCATCCCCACTACCATCAGCCTCACAACATATCCCAATTGGGGATGCCATAATCTCACAGGCTTCAGACGGTTGGGACTCTTGTTTTTACACAAAGTGATTTATTTTCATTGCATAAATTAATATCATTAGACCGCACGCTAAAGTATAAATATAACGTTGCCTCACGCTAAAGTGACAACCGTTTTTAAGAAGAAACCGGGTGGCGTTTTTCCATATTCCCCAATTTAGCATGTCGCTACATGTTTATGAGTTTGAACGCCATCAACAGACGTTCCATGCACAAACTCTACAATGTATATATAAAAAAAGCAAAACGTACAGACAGAAAATATTTTCTTCTAATCCAGTTGTTAAAAAAATTTTACAAATCGGCCCATTTGTGGAATAGAAAAATGGAAACACTAAACCTCAGTTTTGACGATTTAATTAGGTAATAGGAGTTTTTAATATTTATTTATTTATTTATTGATCAACGCCCTTTTTCAGGGCTTTTACATATTAATGGTAATAAATACAATATTTATTGTACATAACTGAACTGCTTCAGTAACAATATTTTATATTTGTTTAAAGATAAACTGAAGATGTCCACGGACTTGGTGTAATTGTTTCCTTCCATTAGTATTCTGGGTAAAGAGGAATACATATGGTAGTTAGTCCCAGAATTTCTGCACTGAAATAAATCCTGACTTCTTGTATTACGTTGTGGAATCCGGAAGCTTATCAATTCAAGCAATACAGGACTATCAACTAAATTATGTAGAATTTTATATAGAAATACCAAGTCAGTGAAAATTCTTCTGTCTGACAATTTGAGCATATTCATATTATTTAACAGAGTGTTGTAGTTCAACATTATTGTTGGAATCCCCATTTTGAAATTTAGAAAACGTAAGAATTTGTTTTGTATTCTTTCAACAGCTTGTACATGTATGTTATAATGTGGTTTCCAGACGGGAGAATTGTACTCAAGTTGACATCTAACATACGCAAAATATAACAGTTTAATACATTTTATATTGTTAAAATTTCTAGTTAGTCTAGTTATAAATCCCAACATTTTTAAGCCCTTATTACAGATTATTCCCACGTTTACGGAACTGCGACGGTATAAGAAGGCAATAAACAAACGTTCCTTGTTATAATAATGCTGCAGCTCTTCCGCCCACGTTAAATAATGATGTATGTCTTTTTCCTCCAAAGGAAAAAAAAATAGTACTTTGGAGGAAACAGACATACGTACATTGTGTTGTGTACAAGCAGATATACACCATTATTTAATGTGTAAGAAAGAGCTGCAGCATTATTGTGATAATATGTTTATTGCCTTTTTTGTACCGTCGCCGTTCCGTAAATGTGAAAATATTAAAAGCGCCTTTTTTCAGCCTGAGGTCCAGTGGTCCCCTTCACTCTGTATTCGGGGGATAACAGAGACAGTGACAGCAACGGTTAAACATCTATTATAGTGATTAATAACGTTCATTTCTATCGGATATTTCTATAACGGATCATTTCTATAACGCAGTTTTTATAAGAAATTGGCGTCCAGGGTTTCCTCTTGAGGCTGAATAAAAACTATCTATCTCATCGTTGCAATACTTAACAATGAAAATAATTATCAATACTACTGGAATTGCGTTATTCGTGGCTTTAAATTATCTGCAGTAAGGACTAAATTGTAATCAATCGAGCAACCGCTTTACCACTGATTTAATAAACCTCATAGATAGAATTTTAAGGTTAATCACTAATTAGATTTGTATAATGAACATCGTCGCGTGCACTTGGACAATATGTCATATTTTTTTATGTAATGTCACAGAAAGCCGACATTTTTTTTATAACTTCAACTTTATTAAGTATTCATTATACGACCCTAATGAAGCTTGGTTTAAAGCAAACTTAATTGTATAAATAAATAGTAGTTTTTAATTGAAACTACTGGATTTCTTACATCATTTTATTTATGACTTTTGTGGTTTTTTATGAATAATATTTTGAGCCTAGTAGCTTTGAATTTGAGGCCAAAATAGTTAACCAAACTGACAGTCCCGTGGTGGAGCAGTATGGCTCTCGATTAGCAATCTGAATCAGGTATATTTTCGGTACTTGTGTAAGATACTCTTAGTTTCGCCATAGTGTAAGACCACCATTCAGAATTGAAAGGTTGGTTGAATTGGCTTTAGCCGTATTTTGGTGACCGATCTGAATAACCAGGTACAATTCTCTATCTTCCTCTTCCTAAACTCCTTCCTCTACTTTCAGCTTCACAATATACCACAATTGCGGGTGGCATTCTCTCACTGGGAGCAGTTGAAACACTTGAGAGGTATCCACATAAAAATAAAAAATCTAACATGCGTACTAGATATTTAATAAAAATATTTTTTCAATACAGTTTGGTTCAAAATTTTTCCTCAAATTCAAAACTAAGTTTCGTATGAAAAATAAACCTATAAAATACATCTGATTATGGAAAACGAAATCACTCCAACAACATCATAACATGTAGTTTATAGAAGAAAGATTTAAGGTTTAGGGGTTTAGTGGAAGAATCGTTCGAGTATTTTATTATCGTTTGTTGATTGTTGATTCCTACATTTGAATTCAAGATACGCACTTACTTATAAGTATAAGTGTTAGATAAAGTATGGCAGCCTTCAAAAGTTATCAATAGCGTGTTAATTTATCTCAAGTTAACAATTTCTCAATCCGCATTCACGCGTCAATATGCAAAAATATTTGGCGTTGATTACAAATGAACTTCTTTTCGTAATCCAACTTTCGCAGAGTCAAGAGTAGCTACTACCTGCTACCTACCATCTAACACCTTACATTATATTTACTCTATTACCTGCAAAGCTTTGATTGACTGAGCAAACTAGCGAATCGAGTCATTGGCGAATCTGCGTTTTTAACACATCGTTGCGTAAACCGTTTCTAAACGTCGCGATTTTCGCGCTGCCTGATTTGAAAACTATTATTGTTGTTTATCAAGCTCTTACGACAATGTGTCTGCGATCATCTGTTTGGAGATCGAAGTTCCGATTGGTTCGACCGGGGGGAGGGGGAAAAGCGCGCTATTCTAAAAATCAACACATAACGGCTTAAACAAATCATTCCATCTCAGATATTCGCTGTCCGAGGTAACGTACGCAGGTGCCCGACTTGTGTCTATGTATTCTAACTGATCCGACGCGCTCGCTTTTATTCAACCTCTCGTGAAACCCACAAAACAGTCTACCACAGTGCTCTGCATTCAAGAGATCTCAAACACTCCAATGTCGTGTCGGTTCTTGGAAAAGTGATAGTGCTTCAAGGGCTAAATAATTTTCTTGCAACTCTTTGAATCCTCACGTGAAAACGCGCGAAAATCTATGTGCTTTCCCGCTTTATGAAAAATGACTGGCAACACGAATTTGTATTTTTATAACGAATGCTGATTACGAACTGTTCTTATATAAGTTTAATTAATTTAATTGATTCGTCTTAAGTAATTAGAAAATATATTACTTAATAAGGAAACCTCCGCGGGCTCTAAAAGCTCCCAGCGGCTATCTTCAGTTCTTCCTTCTTTCAGTGAGTATTTTTAAATATTATATTTTTCAAAGTGTAATAATTGCATTTCGTTATCTGAAGCCGGGCGGTGATTGTTTTCATTTCACATTAAAAAAACATGTATCCTTAAGAATTAACGACCCTATTGCCTCGCAGCAACCCCGACAACCTTCATAAACGATGTAATTGTGATAATTTCATTGATAGAAATAAATATTAATTGAAAGATAATTGTCAACGCACATTCAAAGTTCTTTCGTGTTTAGTCAATGAAAATCAAAGTTACTTTTATGATGACATTGCGTTCCTTGTTATTTCAATGATGTTGAAATAACAATGATCTTAATTTCATAATATCGTCTCCGAGAACAAAGTGACAACTATAAAGAAGATAATACTGATTAATCTAAACGAATATATGAAAAAGAAGCGAAGAGAGAAAAGTAACGGTCATAACTGAGATTCGAACCCAGGATCTTTTGTCTTACCAAAACAAACGCCTTAATCAACTCGGCCATTGTGACCTCTCATTCTAAAGTATTTTTTGTCGATCTCATATTTCAAATTAAGAATTAACAATAATTTAAACTAACTTTTCGCATATTTTCGGCTACCACCTTTTAAAATGATCATAATGTTCCAAAGAATTGGTTTGTAACCTAGATAGTGTCTCCGATAAACATATCTGATTATTTTATATGGAATATCTATTAACGTTTTCAATTTTCATTGCAATAACTTTTGAAGGTTATACCCATAAATATAATATAACATAAAAGAAGAAATAAACGAATAAATCTAAACGAAAATATGAAAAAAAAAATAAAAGACACAGAAAAATAAAAATGTATCGGTCGCAACTTGGATTCGAACCTAGGATCTCTTTTCTTAATCTTTTTTTAATCATTTAAATACCAATCATTAAAAATGATACGATATTATTTGTAAATCCATGACGGTTATGTAATTCATAATATGCATCTATTTCTCTATACTTTGGGTAGTTGGTCCTATTATTCAATAAGTAATATAAATGATTCACAAGAATGCAGCGTGCGTTGGGTTGTTTGACCAATGAGGCAATGAATGTCTTATCGTAGGGTCAGCAGATATTATTCCATTGATGGCTTCCCATTATTGGTATACCTACACGCATCACAATCGTCAAATATCCATTATTTACCAATAAGTAAGATCATTGAGCTGGTCAAATATTTTCCTATTATTAATAATGATAAAATAGGTCAAACGAATTCAATGATTTATTACATTATCAGCTTGTTATGCATTTAAATTATTTAATTTTCATACAACCGTGGCTTTGACATTGGAATCTAAGAAAAAAGGCATATTTAAAAGATAAAATAAAAGTGTTTAATTTTTAAAACAACCTGCCACAAAGTACTTCATATCTTGTATTGATTTAGTATTATGAATTCATTCCATATCTTAGCAAACTTTAATTCGACCGTTTTGCATTTCGTCTGTCTGTAAATTTATTTGTGCGTTCCGTTCCCGTTACAGGATTCTGTTTTCAAATGTGAAATCGTTGCTTATTTGGAATTTCTTATTGACTGGAATTCCAATATTTAGTGCCTACCTGAATAAAGTATGACAAAAATTGTCATTGAAATAGTGATGTTTCTTTAGACAAATTTTGCATAATTCATTATTTGAAATATTATTTTTACACAAAATTTAAGGTTTGTAATTAAGTACGTAGATACCTAAGTACAAAAAATTAGAAACAGATTTTTTGGATCCAAGATCTCCTATTTATAGAACTACTAGTCGTTATTTTAAAAGCATACTACGTTAACCATAATAAAAAATTATATATTATTTTATTCTCAAAAGTAACCAAATTTTTCCCCCTTTCAAGAAATACATTTAGTGTTATATTGCGAAAATTTTAATAATAATTAGTACTTATTATTTTTTAAACAACAGGGAGGAGTTTTCATAGTTTTTTTTTAAATATTAATATCTATTCTTTTAATTTATCGAATGAATACGTCCATTTTAAAAAAAATTTCTTTATCAAAATTATTAGTATATTTACTTTTTCCTTGAGGAAATCTAAATATCAATATATATGCCGGTAAGTGTCAATTACGATTTCTCCTGGTTCGGCTTAATAGTTGTTGATAAATATTCTCACAATAACCGGTCAGTTATGTTATGAGTGTCACTCGGTTTTCAACACAATCTCATTAGAAATTGACATTCTTGCACTGATTTCATAAAACTGTGCTCACAATTTTGGCATGTTCCAAAATAATAATAAATTTTCAGAATTTATTGAAAGATAGATTCGAGAAAATCAATTGTTTTTACATTTAAAAAATTAAAATATGTTATCTAAGGACGGGTCGTTTTACAGAAATTCAAATGAAACATTGTCAACAAATGCCATTCCGCGCCATATTGTTTTATTGACTGCGATTCTAAGTCTGTATCTGTTTTTGAACAAATCGTGATCAGCAGAAGAGGACAACTATCATGTTGTTAAGCTTGTCAGTTTATTACAACTTGACAGAAAGCTGAAACTCGCCTAGAATCAGATGTTTCAAATGGCAAAACAACAAAATGATGACTTTCTCACACGTAAATTTCTGCAAAATAATTGAACTTATGGGGCAGTTTTTTTTTTTCAGAATTTGAACAATTCATAAAGTTTTACATTTAATTTTCAAGTTGTGTAAAAGTTATATTCAAGTTACATTATTATTTCAGTTCAATGAATCAACTGGTCCTTAATGAAATAATAACGAAACTTGAAGACTAGTGTAACAGAACTTGGAAGTTAACTTTGAAATTTGATGAATTGTTCTAATTCTGGATTGGGTTCAAACATATTTATTTTTGTTAGCTAGTGTGTAGAAGTTATCTGACGTTTTTTGATAGGTGGGATAATTCTAGTGAGCACCCACCTCATTAACAGTGTCTGAAGAACAAGTCGTTTAGTGTTAAATTAAAGTTTTAAACAAATGCAAAATTTTACACTTCATCCCTTAGTTTTCCCTTCACATGAACAGAATCAAAAATCTATTCATGGCACATATTATTATGTGACAATAATTGTCAAATGTATGTTCTAAATTCTAAACGGTACAAACCTGAACCCGTGAAAAATTACGGCTTGAATTACGGGTAGTTATAATAAAACTCCAATTTTGAAAAATAGAATAAACATAATTGTTTGTTAAAATATTATATTTTTTAGGTAGGTACATACTTGCTCACCCATTCGAATTATTCTTAACACAAGCAGCTTCCATATAGAAAATGATACTTAAATTCAAATTAAATTTGAGTTCATTGAATGTGAATAACTTCACGCATCAATAACTTACATCACATACAACGGAAAGGTTGTTTGATGATGCAAACCAGATCTTCACAATTTGATTGATTTGTTTTTTTTTCACAATTAATTCGTTTAAAATAATATACAGGATATTTGCGGCATGTTCCGGAGTGGAAGATACTCTCAATTTCGCCCTGTTTTAAGAACACCATTCAGAATTGAAATGGCTTAACCGTGTTTGGTGACCAGACCTGAATGGCTCACATTCCTTCCCTTCTCCTTTTCCTCCCTTTAGTCTTACAAAATACGCCACGGGGATGGCATAATCTCACTGGCTCCAGACGAGAGCAGTTGATGCTGTTCAGCGGTATTCACACAAAAAATGCCTGTTTTAATCTTCGTATTTAAGATTCATCATTTAAAGTTTACGGAAGTGTTACATAAAGCTTTTTATATTAAAACTACGTAATTTAAGATAAATGATTTAACAATATAGGCTTTATTATTACGTTTTTTTTGTCAAGGCTTAGACGGTGAAATAATGTTTATTTGCACGTTTCACTAATTGATATGAAGGCAAACGAGGCCACCCACGAATTTTCTTTCAGCCCAAGGGCACAGCAGTACATATATATCACAAGGTAAATAGTTATATAGCGCAACAGATAGCACAATCAATCGAATTATTCATTTTCATTGCATTGTGACTTTTTACATGTCGAAATCGACTACGGATATAACCAAATTACCTTCACTATTTCGGTTAATTTGTAAAGCAACACAAAACAAAATCTGCCTATTTTTAGACGCAGACTACACTGTCTGCACAGGGGTCGGCAGACATGATGTATTTATTATTTTTAACGCTCTTTTTATGGACTTTTACATACGGATAGCAAAAATTAAACAGAACTGCTCCATTAACAACATTCTTTATTTGTTTAGTGATAAATTGAAGATGTCTCCTGACTCGGTATAATTATTTCCCTTCATTAGTATTCTGGGCAAAGAGCAACACAAATTTATGTTAGTTAGTCCCAGAATTTCTGCACTGATTATGTAGTGGTATCCGAAAGCTAATCAATGCAAGCAATTCTGGACTATCAATTACATCAATCTTTATAGGGATCACTTTTCAATCAAATCTTTCATTTGTTAACCATGTAGGTAATAAAAAGGGCTTAAAAATGTTTAAATTTCTTCGTCGGGATAAATATATAATTCGATTAAAATAATAGTCAGTTTCTAAACCAAAGGTTTCTTTGTCGAGATAAATATATACTTCGATTAAAATAATCGATAATATTTCGAAACCGAAGGTTTCTCAATCTATATTATGCATTTATAAATTTATACTGACGCAGAAACCATTGATTTCGAATGTTTTGACGATTACTTTGTGGCGTACACATTTTCATTAAAATAGTACAGCGTTTATTTCCTTTTTTATCAGTTAAGGGGATATTTTCTGTAAACCAATAGTTCATGACTGCAATGTAGTTGGGAGTTGAAAATAGTTGTGTTGACCTAGAAATTTTTTCTGTTTTATAGTTTTAATTAAAATGATGCAGTAACAAACAAATTTCCAAACGCATAAGCACATAATTTGTTTTTCTAGGAAGCAATCACATTGTGGTTTGACATTAGACACGTGAAATTAAACACTCATCTTACGATTTGTTTGTTGGATTCCGGCTGGGTGAATTTAATTTTTAATCAAGAAAAACTATTTTTCAAGTAAATATTCTCAGTCACGTTGGGTTCATCGTTTTATTTTTTTCAACCCGCCAACCGGTTTCGGTACTAACGTAGACTGGTAACGTGGTAGATTTTAAGAATATGTTTTTCCCATTGTGGTTTATAATATGAATAAACTTATATTAAAATGGTTTTTTTAAATTTTTTATATGAATACCGCACAAGAGTCCCAACTGCTCCCGTTTGGAGCCAGTGAGACTATGGCATCCCCAATTGGGGTATGTTGTGAGGCCGAGGGTAGTGAGGAGGGGAAGGAGATAGGGAAGAGGAAGGTGGGGAAGTAACTGGCTATTCAAATCTGGTCACCAAACACGGCTAAAGCCATTTCAAGCAACGTTTCAATTCTGAATGGTGGTCTTACACCAGGGCGATACTGAGAGTATCTTCCACTTTAGAAAGTGCCGCAACTATATATTATGTTAAATGAATTAATTGTGAAATAACACAAATTAATCACATCAAATTTATTTGCCACGCCGGGATTCGATCCCGCGACCTTCGGATTGCGATTCAAGAGCCTTAACGCTAAACCACGCCGGCCATCTTAAATATCTTAAATAACTGTGTTGCCCGAGTTTTTCAAAATCAGATGCAAATAGTTATTTTCCACTTATTTTTAAGGTTAAGTAAGCAAAATTTCATCATGAAATATCAAAGGGGCGGGAAAAGGGGAAAAGGGAAAATTTCATGTCAAAAGACACCATGCTTTTATTTTGATGATGAAATGTGTATTGAATTCACGGAATAAAACTATAGATGTTTACAAAAAATAAAGCCACCCAACCGCAGACACTCTTCTTTAAATAATAGAAGAATCTAGAAGACAGATAGATGGATAAATGTTTTATTCGATTTTTTAAATTAGACTCTCCATTCGGATATTAGCATTAATTGATCAAGTCGAAATCAAAACCTTAATCTTTTAAATTTTTTGTAATAACATCTATTATTGTACGAGTATAATGTTGTCCTATTTCCATTCGGAGAATAGCAAATTAAATTAAAATACTGTGTTGGAAGGCGTGTTTGCGTATTGTACCGAAATATTTTCTAAAACAAACTTATTAACGAATCGAATGTGCTTGAATATAAATTGATTATCACCATTCTAGATGATAGATTAGGTAGATAGATTCATTAATTCTTTTATAAATACAAAGTATTATAGGTCGGATTAAATACAACGTCTCATAGCTAAGTGTGAGGAGCAAGTTGACTTTCAATGGATTTGGTATTTTTTGTTATGAATAAATTGCGACTCGGTGACATACTCTCAAATTGTAAAATGAAAGTGTTAAAATACCGTTTTGTTTACAGAACGTAGGTTAAGATTTAAAAATGCCATCGGATTTAATATGAAAACATAATACGTTTACAAAATAGTGAAATTATACATAATTTAACTGTTTTACATTATTTAACCCCACAGAAATCTGTCTCAGGCCTATTTCGCCTAACGGATGTTTTGTAGAAGGTATTTTTGAGGAGATGAAGAGACTCGTATTGTAGGGGGAGGAAACACATAGGCCGGCAAATTGTTCGACAGCTGAGCTCTAGAGCTAGATTGGTGTATAAATGTTTGTGTCGGTACTGAATGGATAATGATGCTGGTTCTTCGGAGCATCTTCCATTGCAATGCCGGTAGAATAATGGCAGCTTTCCCACTTAACGCCTGTGCTCTAAAGATTGCAATGTTGAGATAACAACGTAAGTAAAGATATAAAATATAATGAAAGTGAAACCGGTTCCTAGCACAAAATCAAGGAGAGTTTGAAGAAAACCAACTTTCGCAATCAAATAAGAATACCTATCAATTTTTCAAAATGAATAAGATAAAAACTTATTTATGTTTTGTCGTATTTACGACGTTATTTGACGATCATACGACGATTTTATGTCTTACAGAAATCTGTACAAGGTAAAATGCACCATGTAATATTACGTTTTCAGCCTTCAATATTTTCACGATCAGTTTTCGTTTTGACGTTGTAGATTATAGTGTTAAAATATTTGATAAAATGAATGTAAATGAGATAGTTTTAAAACGTGGCAAATATTGCGTTTCAAACCCTACTAGTCTCTGAAGGACATTATTAGCAACAAACATCATACTCCATTTGAGCCTCTTCGGGACAGATCTGACCGGGTTGTCCATCTATCTATATATATAAAAATGAAAACATGGTTGTTTCTGTCTATGTTTGTATGTTTGCTATGCGTTTCTAAACCATCCGTCCGATTTCGATGAAACTTTGGGGCTTTGATGTGCGCATACCCACGATCCTACATACAATAGTGAGTTTTGACATCATGAAATTATGGGTTGCTAACAGATCATCCGATTGCAATTAAACTTTGGGGATTTGATGTGGATGATTTGTAGTATAAAAATACCGTCTTTCCATTCTCGCGAAGGTTTCTGGTTTATTACAACCACATGACAATACCTTTGAAAAGTTTTCTTTATCATTACAAAAACTCTTACAAAACTGCTACAATTTGAGAATGACATTTTACAAACCTTGGATTGTTAAATTAAAATTCAATTTTCGAAAATGTTTAAATTAATGAATTTATTCTTACCTATGGTACTAACCAAAATCGAATACTTTGAAGCCTGTCAAAATTTATATTTATTTTAAATAGGTACCTAATTTGAGTGCCAAAGAAAATTTGTAAAAAAATTGCCATGGTGGCACGTGAACTGTTTGAAAATCTAAATATACCGGGACTGAATGTAGAGTGGAGAGGGGATGTTGGAAAAAAAATATTCTTTTTAGTTTGTCTCAAATATTTGTTTTTCATACCACAAATAAAAAGTGAAGAAGTTTTCTTACTAATTCTTTATACAAATAATATGTTTTCTGAATATCGAATTCTTTCAAAATGATGAACGTTTCAAGTCAAAATGTTTCGGAAATTTGCTTAATAACGTTTTCATGTTTGATATTATTTTTTTTTGTATATAGAAATGTGAATGTTTAGTTCAATGCAAACATTTGAAAGAAAAAAATGATGTCATATCTTGCTAAAATATTTTTTTTACGACAACTTTAAAATCAGAAATATGCATTTAAAATACGTCGGTAGTTTTCCGAAATTCCATGATAAAATTTCACGGTCGTTTGAACTTGTAGATAAAACGTCAAAGCCTGAAAGGTTAAATCTATATTTGGATTTGAAAAATTGTCATATTGCAAAATTTGCAGTTTTTAAATTTTTCGTAATTTCTCAATTAACATTTCAATTTTCAAACTTTAGAGAACTATTTTTGTTTTTGATTATTAATTTTGATTATTTATTTTTGGAGTGTTACGCCGTGTTGCGCTACCTCCTTCTTTAGCCATTACTCATCTGCCCTGATGATGGACACTGCAACGCTGTCCGAAACGTTGGCTAAAGAAGGAGGTAACGCAACACGGCATAAAACCCCAAAAATAAATAATAAAAAACTTTTGGCCGTGAAAACCTAAAAAACATACCTTAAGAAAACTATTTTTTAAGGAAACAGTTTTATTACAATAGCTCCACATACGAGTAGAAGGCCCTGATGAAAATATTTGCCTTCAGGGCCTGTGACAGCTTTGGGGGTGCTGTCTTTTAAAGGAAAGGTTGTTCTGGGAAGGATAAGGTAGGAGATAAGGAAGATACTATCAGTATCGCCCTGGTGTAAGACCACCATTCAGAATTGAAACGTTGCTTAAAAATGGCTTTAGCCGTGTTTAGTGACCAGATCTGAATAGCCAGGTACTTCCCAACCTTCCTCTTCCCTATCTCCTTCCCCTCCCCACTACCTTCAGCCTCACAACATACCCCGATCGGGGATGCCATAGTCTCACTGGCTCCAGACGGGAGCAGTTGGGACTCTTGTGCGGTATTAACTGTAAAAAAAAAAAAAAAAGGAGAGATGGGTAAGGATTTAGGGGTCAGTGGGTCCAGGAGTGACGGACGTATGAATCCATCCCTGCCGCTGCGGTGCAGGGCGACGTTTTAAGAGAGTTGGTCATAACGTCACCCTCAACCAGTCTTTCCCGATCCAACCAGCTGGTAGCCAAGCCAAGCTTTGACGGCTGGCGTAGTCCAGCGGTGAGGCTCTTAACTCGCATTCCGAGGTCGCGGGATCGAATCCCGGTGTGGCAAATAAATTTTATTTTATTAATTCAATTTCACAATGTAATTTAATTTAATTTAATTTCATAATGTATTCATTTAAAATAATATATAGTATATTTGCGGCACATTTCACCACTCAGAACTTCATTCAGAATTGAAACGTTGCTTGAAATGGCTCTGGCCGTGTTTGGTTACCAGATCTGAATAGCCAGGTACTTCCCCACCTTCATTTCCCTATCTCTTTCCCTCTCCACTACCTTCAGCCTCACAACATACCTCAATTGGGGATGCCATAGTCTCACTGGCTCCAGACAGGAGCAGTTGGGAGCAGTGCGGTATTTATATAAAAAAGAGTTACCTAACGCAGCGAACCACATGTGTGGCCTATGGCAGAGGTGTCGGTTATTCAATAAATATCCAATAAATGGGGCGGCGGTATCCATACCCCCACAAATTTTGCATAAATTGACGATTTTTGTAGTTTCTGCACTCTGAAACTGTAGTCAAATAGATACCAAGTGCACTCCCAAACTGTTTGACTATTTTTACGTCTCCTCAGTTCTTAATTGTCCAAACGATCATTCTAAAATTTAACAATTTTAGAATGATCGTTGATGGTGTTTGATAAAGCTATTTTCGTGAAGGCAAAGGTCTCATTAGTTTAAATAATTAACAATTAAGTGATTAACTATCATTTTTTATACTTTAGTTTTCATTTTAAAGTGGAGATTGAACAAAAACAAAAATGGTCGTTTGGACAATTAAGAACTTAGGCTACGTATAGTAAATGTTTGTATGTTATCAAATCTAGCGTTAGGTGTTTTGAGACTGTCGACGTTGCCGCGTGTTCAGAATTTATTTCAGACATTCGGTGAAACTGGTTATTAGATATCTCCATTGCCAAACGGTCGCATAATGAATAATTTATTGGGTTAAGTTGTTTGATTTGCCGAGAATGGCCTTTATTCGCAGAGGAATGCCTTCCAAGTAGTAATCTTTGCTCCGCGGTGCAATGCAATCAGAACCAGGGCTCCTGCGAAACCGGTATTTATTTAATTATATATTTAACATGTCTCCTCGACCAGGAAGACGATCTCAATCACATTATTGATTATGTATTCGGTTGTTTCAAGGATATCAACAGGGGCAGCTATTTCAGGCCAACATTTTCTTAGACCAAAAGTAATTTTGATAAAATTTACGATATTTTCGTTTTGACAGGACCAGTGCCGGGTGTGCGCCGGCGCACACGCCAAAATTTTCAAAAGAATTCAGTTTGGAATGCGATTTTAACCCTTATGTATAAATAAAACGTATTGTACAAGGTCAGAATCGCTTGGGGAATTCTTGTTCTTGACGTATGAGATACCGTAAACACGCCTAGCCACTCGGAATAATTTGTATTAAATTCTTTATGGCGTCCGGGCATCATTTTTTCCGGGATTTGAGCTGTCAAACTAAGAGCGTCGTAAAGTCGTGAAAAAGGTCGATAAACCTGTAAATTTATCAAATAAACGCAAGTAATGTTGTTTTTATGCATAGTTTATTGTTCAAGAAATGTGTTTCAGTAAATATAAATACGATATCACAAAACAAACCGAATCAAAAATTATAATTATATTAAATAGGTAATAAATTTGATTGATTGTTCTTACAATATACAAAAATGAATGATTGTAATAGAAAATTTGTAAAAAAAATTGCTGCTGAAAATCTGAATGTACCGGGACTGAATATATTAAACGCTGGAGAGGGGAGGGGTTTGCGGGACGGTGGTTCGCGGGAGAGGGGAGAGGGAAGGCAGGGAAGGACTTGGGAGGGGAAGGGGAACGGGACGAATGGGAAAAGGCACACAGGGAGAAACAATTTCTTTATTAGTGGCATTGCAACGCATGCCAGGAACTCTAGTTTTACTTAAAAAGGGACACGCAGCCGTTCCTCTTAATAGTTTGTTTTGATGCGCCTTTCGAGACACGACCGCCACTACCACATTACAAAATGTTACGATGGCTGATCAGGTTCTGAGATGTGATGACGGATCGTTCAAATGCCCCTCCGCGAAACCCGCTCTACTCCTATTACAATAAAAAATAATAGCCAACTTTTTATAGCGCCGTTTAATTATAAAATCACCTCAAGGGCTCTTGCATAATTAATGTGTGATGATTCTTTCCTCCGACCTTGGCCGCGATCTCTGGGAACAGGTTATTTTGTTGATTTTTAATGATTCCCCGTCCTTTTCACATTATTTTCAAGTCAAGTCCTATTATAAAATGGTTTCCCTTCGACCACAATGTTCCAAAATAATTAAACAAATATAATATTCTTTTGAATGTAGCTATAACTTAGTGGTTAACTATTGTAAATAAATGGAACAATAGTTTTTTGTTAGAACTACTTTTATATTTTATTTACGCCGACCGGTTTCAGAACAACCTCACATTTCTTAGGGCAAACATATAACAAACTTGACATTACACAGTGGCTTAGCTTAACACAATGTATTAATAAATGTTGAGGTAGGGATGAGGGCGTGGCTGGGGATTAGTGAAGAATGGGGGAGGAAATAAAGCGGACGATGAAAGGGAACATGTCTAAGATAGGACTATAAGAAAATGTTTTTTTGTTTATTGGACTAATTAATTAATGGACTCATTATTATTAAGGGTTTTTATTTTATTTCTAAGGTCACAAAGTTATCTAAGCGTTTCATAAAAAAATTCCTGCAAGTTATTCCAAAACCAATAGCTCTGTGAACAATGGTTAGTAGACTTCGCTTCTTAAAAATTTAGGTTTCTAATTTTCTCTTATTTAATAAATCAAAACTATGGATTCATCTGAATCATAAGATTTGTAAGTAGCTACTTAATACCTACCTACTGATAAGGCATGTTACTACCTTAATGAAAATTATCTTTTCAAACCTTCTTCAGGCCGGTACGTACCATTATATCATTGAATAAAAAATAAATCAAGAAATGCATTGTGGGCGTGTTTTGTGATCCAATTATGGACCCAAATTGGGTTTATATTCCATAAAAAAGTGTTTCGCAGTGATTACCAAATTCAAGTGGAATGGTGATATACAATTTCAGGCGAGTGTAAGAGAGACAGAACGCATTCTAAATGGTATCGAAATGGATGGTTTGCTGAATGATTCTTGATACAGTTAGTTGCGATATTGAAAATGATAGTTAGTTCCAAACAAATCCGAGTTCATTGAACCAGAGTTATAATCAATTTGAAATCAGGCATACAAAAATATCATGAACTTCAAAATCATGTTGATAAATTTATTTTGTCTAACAGTTCAATCAATTCAGAATGTTGTCGAAATCAGAGACTGCTGACGGCTCAAATTGAATAATTGGTCCTAAACAATCGGAAAGGAGCAGGCCCAAAACAAGGCTTAAAGATTAAAGGATGGTCAATCAAGTCCTGGAATTAGTCTTCCTGTTATTAATTAATCAAAGCACTCAATGGGCTCATGTCAGGAATAAAGATGGTCTGCTTTGATAACTGCCTTGTAACCATTGACCTGTGACAAACTACTGGAAGCAACTACATCGATCGTCCAGTTGATTTGTCAGACATTTCCGAAAAATGTTGTACAAGACCTTTCGCGATTCGTCATAATTTTCACATTTTAAATTTGTTCATAGGTATATTTAATGATATATCATGAAATAAATTGGATCTGTAACTAAAATACATAGTAAGAACTGTTAATAGTGTACATTGGTTTGTTAATAAGATTAGTATTCAATCAACAACAAAAAATAATACACATACAAATAGTAGATAATGTTTAAAGAATAAAAATGTATAGTTGTAAGATTAGGTTTCTTATAACCCGCCTCACTAGGATAGCCTGTGTTGAGGTAGTAATTTTGCAATTTAATTTATAAGGCCTACGAACATACCTACACTTGTATTAAAACATATTATCCACTGTATCCTTTGTATTAAAATATAGTTTTATATTAAATATACTTTGATAACTTCGAATTTTGGTGAGTGCACCGATAAAAGCCCTGACATTACTTTTGATCCAAATTTTTTGCGTAATCTTTGTAATTGCTTTTGAAGTAAAAGCTTTTTTGGTAGTGTTGTGATTTGAAACTCGATCAGACGAAAAAGAGACAAACACATATATTTATAGGAGTTTAGGCTGCGAGATAATGAGATATTATAATCGGTCTCCTCATTGTGCGGTGTTTCGTAGCCTCCCCACTACTTTAGTTTTCTGAAAGTTTCACCTTACCGCGTGTGAATGATATTTTATTCTATCTGGAGAATAATGAAGACACGTCTTGTCGCAAGGTATCTGAATCTTCGTTGACGAAAAGTAGTATGCGTTTCAGGAAATCGTAGTAAGTCTTTGTTATCGTTTCGAGTATGGCGAGTATTTAATCTTTTTTCGTAGTACTTATGTGTGTCTGTGTATAGTTTAATGTTGCATCAGTTGTATGCTATGTATGTTTGTGTATAGATTATATGACATCATGATTTGTGTGATAAGCTGTCGAGAGTGAAAATCAAGATAAAAATTATCTTAATTTTTACAACGGTATAAACAGAAGACTGTTTATTAGGTGCTACTGTGATGAGATTTCAAATTGACTTCTCACAAACGTGTTACTCATTGTTGATACTGCAACAAGAAGCGAATTCTGTGAATGAAGCAGTCAGTCCACAATAAAGATAACATTATGATAAGTCGTAGTGCATAGTATAGGCCAGAAATTTGCAAGCGTGTTTTGTATCAATGTGCATCCATATTGTTGACGCTCAAGGTCAAAGCCGAAAATACTGTTTCAGCCAAGCTATGCATATTCTTACAACCAGGGTGCTTTAGTTAGACAAAGGCTTTAGAAACCAATATTCTACAAGTTATGACGATTGGCATAGAGCGTGAACCGAAAACTCTTTTCAATATTACCTATATATACTTTTTTTTAAATAAAAAGACATTGAATGGCCATTTGATGACTTTGTCGCACGTTAATTCCTGCGAAACAACTGGGCCTAAGTGTGTCAAAGTAATGTATATTAACTACTATGTTTCAACTTTTGTTAATATGTTTTAAACTTTCTAACTTCATTTTTTATTATTTCTTTTCTTTTTATTTCCTCTTTTTTGTACAAATCATGTTCCATATGTTCACACTAATCCTAATTTGACTGTTCTAAAACGGGAATCATCCTAGTTGGACAGTCAAAACATATCATAAATAATGTTTATAAATGTATTATACTATACTAAATAAATACTAAATAAATAAATAAAAAAATAAAATAAATATACCGACTTTATGTTGATTCATTAATACTAGCAGTTGAAAACCCGCTCCGCAGGTTTTTGCTGCTAGGCCCTGCGGGCGGCTTTTGGTTCGGCTTCGCCCAGTTAGTGTGGGTGACCATTTTATAAATCCAATAGGAACTGGTTCCAAAAATACCCCCTTCCTCGGATCCACTGTCATCCAGTGATAGCTAGTCACCGGGACAAAGTAACCGGGACAGGCAATGACATCGTGTGTAATATATAGTCGCTTGGCACTATTATTCACAACTAGATATAACCGTCAATCTTTCCATATCCGGAGAGATGCTACAAATTCACAAATTTGTAACACTTATATCTGCCTGGAGCACGTCCCCATGCGACTTGCTAACAGAAGTGGCGACATCTTTTGACGAATTCTTAAATTCGAACCCGAATAACAACGGTAGCTTTGTTTGAAACTTCACATACACAGATGTTTATGTGGAACGGCGCATAAGGCGGCAGACATGCACTCGAAGCCGGGTTCTGAAATTCAACCACGCAGACCCTTCACCCAGCGTTACAATGTTCGTCATCAGGGCGGATGTCTCGAGTTTTTAAACATCTTAGCTATTTAGGTTATTATGCTGTACCTACTGTGTTGAGCGTCTTCCTTCTCATTCAACGTTTTGGATAATGGCACACTGTCTATTATCTGTCTTAGATTTTTGGTTTACTACGCCGTGTTGGTCAACGTTTCGAACAGTGTTGCAGTGTCCATCGGAGCGTTGGCTAAATAAGAAGGCACAATACCCCAAAAAGCCATCGTATTCATTATTATTGTAGGTTCAAATCTCATATGCCTTTAAACTAATTTCACATGCATGACGCAAATATTAGTCATTTAAAATATTAATTTGTTTAGCTCTATGCTTAAATCTAATTCCCAGTATTTATTGAGTGATACGTAGATACCTAATAATGCGCCTAATTGAGTATCTACTAGGTATTTATTAAAATTTGCGGATGTTCGGATTTTTACATTCATCTCGTTTTGACTATAATTTGGGATTAGAGCTCCAAAATTAATTATTCCTTGTTGTTTATTTTGATTGGTGCCTTCGTTGCACATGCTGCCAGGACGGAGGTTCTCAAACATTTCATTCTTGCAGCCTCGTGCCAATTATTAGAAAAGCAAAATTTAAACGTCAGTGGTGAATATAGTATCTAATAATTAAAGAAGAAGCTAACACTAATAATCTAAACGAAAATATGAAAGAGGACAAGAAACAGAAAAAAGAAAAAGATAATGGTCGCAACTGGGACTCGAACCCAGAACCTCTCGTTTAACCGCGACGTGCGCTTTTACCAATTCAGCCATTGTCACCTTCCATCAAACCCTCATAATTGTCAATCTCATAATAATAATAACTTTTTTTCCATACCATGGGCAACACTGGTTTGTAACCTAGATAGCATCTCGGATAAATATATCCGATTATATTTATATGAAACTATTAATTTTTTTATGAAAGTCCAAATTAATATTCATTTATTGACATTTATTTTCAATAAAATTTTACAAATTTATATACCTTTTTAATTTTTTATAACAATGATTGACAAATGGGTCACTACTCAGCTATGCATTCAGGATTTCTCCCGGAATGCAGCTGTCGTATTAAGATGAATCCATCCGTGAAATCCTATTTAGATTAATCTTTACAACGAATCTGTTTACATTATGAGCATCAAAAAATATGTTACGAATGAATTGAAGCTTTTACTAGCTTTTCTTTGTATTGGAATTATAATAAAATTATTATTTACATAACAAAAAATATAAGTGTAAACCACTAAAAAAAATGTTTTTGCAGTACTTAACTATGATGATAATAAAAGAAACAATTTTTAAAAAATACCCCTTTACGGCAATGATTATTTTTGAGGTTTTGTGTGTTTTAACTTTTTTCATTCTAATAAAATTATGCACAAAATAAATAAAAACCACCTTTTCGCTTACTTGCCTCGTGCAAATAAGACGCTTGATTTTAAATTTTGAAGGTATGAGAATCGAAATAATTCTGGTGTTTATATTCCTCATAAGACAAGATATCGCATAATAAAATTTAGATAATTGTACAGGTTACAAACATTCTTGTTTACATCTTCTTCCACGATCCTTAAGTTTGGGAACCTTTGCGCTAGAATTGTGGTAAAACACACGCCATATTGTTTAGAGTTTTCCCGCCATGGCGTATTTGACAGGAGCCCATTTCGAATAACAATGGCTGTCATGTTTCGCAGAAAAGGAAATAACCGCAAAATAATTGCATATTTTTATGTTGAACAAACAAAAGATACTAGGTTATAGTGAACTGGTTTATTTTTTATTTGGTACACAACGTAACCAATAAACATGTCATAAAGCACAAATTATAAACAAACTACGTAGCTGAAGCCTCCGGCGCTGCCCGGACTTCACGATGAGTTTTTTGAAATCTAATATAAACAGTGACGTTCCTCATATTTTGAAGGTCAAGTGTGCAAAATTTCATCAGTCTCAGAATAAAACAGATTTTTTATGTAAATCACTTCCATTCCATCCGTCACAGATATTCTTCTTTGTATAAATAGATAACGCTTCGCTACGTTTGGTTACTTAGCAGGGATGCCCTTGTTCATGGGTGAGCTTTGTCTCAGTCTTGGCGGCCAATGTGTTTGGCACGTACTGCGTGGCTGGCTGGATCGATCTTTATGCCTCTTCTTTTGAATTCTCCAGCCGAACTCTCTTGACCCCCAGATTCCTACCCACCCTTCATACATTTTTCCTTCCCGGAACATTCTCTACTGACTTTCCCTAAAAAATCCCTCCACAGCATTCTCAAAGATGGAAATTGTTTTCCTCCTGTGTGGAGCTAATGTTAAAAAAATTATGGTTGATGCATTCGGTGAGGGACACTCGAAATGACCTTATGTAGATTTTACACCATCTCTTTTTTCAGCCCGATTCCTGTATAGAGACCAAAGACAACATTTTTCGCTTTAAGCGATAGTTATTTTCATTCTATTTTCATATCTACGATTTTAATTGGTGTCACTACAAACAACGCTTTAACCACGTTGTTTGATGTGATGCCAACTGAAATCGTAGATATGAAAATAGAGATGAAAATAGCGATCGCGTAAGGCGAAAAATTTTGACTTTGGTCCCTATACGGGAATCGGGCTGAAAAAAGAGATGATGTAAAACCTACATTAGACGGGTATTGTGACGAAATTTGAGTAGACTGATACTTCCCATCCTTCCTCCTACCAATTTCCTTTCCTTCCGCTCTCCTTTCAGCCTTACAATATTAAATAATTGGAGATTCGGTAGTCTCACCAACTCTCTCAAAGTAGTTTTATCTTACGATGTTTACAACTGTGGCAATATCAACCATTCTCATTATTTAGCTTATCAAATTACAAAAATAAATACTACCGTAAGTCAAATTAGGCTTCTTATCGTCATAAACATGAATGGAGTGACAAATGCAGTAGAAATTCTTCGTGGTAATTCTCATATCTTCTACGCCCATTCTGTTATCAGAACAGCAGAGCTTGGAACGGAATGGGATATAAACAATATACGAACAAGTGTTGATGTCAGCGAGCAAACAATTTGGTTCCCAGAATTCCCACCTCAGAACAGAAGGCCTGATGGGTTGTTTTGATCACGCTCTTTGCTGTAATACTATCTCCACTCATTTCTTATCACACCTCTTTCTCAAATTGCATCAAAACAGAATAATTATCAATTGATAATTAACTAACATAACGTCATGGCAAATAGAAGCAGTTGAACTAAATCAAGCAATTCTGGACCATCAACTAAATCATTTAAAATTTTGTAAAGGACTATTTTGTGCAATTTGTGCAATTCTGTCTGCAATTTAAGCATATTCATATCGTTTAAAAGAGTATTGTGGTTCAACATAATTGCTGGAATACCCACTTTTAAATTTACAAAACGTAAGAATTTATTTTGTATTCTTTCAGTAGCTTGTAAATGAATATTATAATGTGGGTTCCAGACGAGAGAATTGTATTCAAGTTGACTTCTAACAAATTCAAAATGTATTTCAATACAGAGTGAAGCGATTTGATTAATTAACACTATAAACAAACATTCCATGTTCCTATAATAGTGGTAGGTACCTATGCAAATGAACAAACTAAAAGTTCGCATTTTGGTGTCAACTTTTTCTATAGCTTTTTATCACCGTAAATAATTTATCTTGTTTATGAGCCTTGGGATGTTGGGACAAATATTCTGATATTCATTTATAAGAGATTATTCACATGGAATACGTGATTAGGTTACTGGGTAGCTACTTCCAATACATTCCTGCATGCAACTCTCGCCAGATAACCTCGAGGTTACTCTGTTGAATACGTAAAATTTTATATGCATATATACAATAATATTTCGTCGGTTAAAAATGACAAATGACTCATTAACATTTCAGCCAAATAAAATGTTTGATAAAGGGCCGCTACGGACCGCTGTTTCACTGATTGAAACTTTCATAGAACTTAAAAACGAACTTTGATGAATTGTTCAAATTCTGTTAAACAACTATTGCCACTTGTTACTTTTAAGCGACAATTGTATAATGGACTACGTGTGTAACTATGGACAGTAGCTTCACTGAACTGAAATAATAATAGAACTTAAATATAACTTTCACAGAATTTGAAAATTAGCCTTAAAATTGAATAATTGTTAAATTTTTGTGTTGTTTCACTGAATAACAATTCATCAAATTTCGTAGTTAATTTTCAGTTCAATTTCAAGTTCTGTTATTATTTCAGGTGTGTAATACAACTGGTCAATAACGATATAATTAGAGAACTATAATAGAACCTGATGACTTGTAAATTCTGTGAAACAACTCTTTACAATGTCTATTATTATGAACCCATTTTAAAACGCACATTATATACATTGAACACTAACTTGGTTACCAAAAAACTAAATTTATCCAAGTTACTTGTCGTTCTTAACCGACGCTGATGTCAAGAAAAAACCTCTCAACATTTCAAATTTTTATAACCACGAGCATGGTAATTAATATGAAACGACAATATAGTTTTTGTTTAATTTGCCGACTGATATTTATTTTCGCTGGTAGTTATGAATTTCCTTGTTGTTAGATATTGGTGTTAAAAAATGGCATTTAATGGCCTTTATTATCAGTTGACTTCTTGTCTAATCAATTAATTACAAGAATTGTTATGAATACATTTAGCTTTTACGACAAATATTTTGCGGAAACAGTTTATTGAATTCAGCTTAGACATAATGAAGGGTTTGACCAGTGCAATTAAATAATTAATGAGAAAAATTCCATCAAAATCTGTTTTATTGAATTTTTAACCATTTTATTTTATTTTTTACTACTGACAAGGCGCAATGCTTTTTGACAAATCGCTTTTAAACCAAAAACTGGAGGTTTTACATTAGGTTTATAATGTTTTTAGATAAGAACACAATTTTTTACACAAGGGTTAGTCATAAAAAATAGGTCTCCGTGGTCGAGGGGTAAGCCTCTTGACTAACAATCCGAAGGTCGCGTGATCGAATCCTGACGTGGGCAAATAAATGTATTTGATTAATGTGCACAACACGGGCATGTGCCTAGCGTGGTGGTCGAAAAATCATAAAATTCATGCAACAAACATTTTAATGAATAAAGAAAACTTTAAAAAAAAATGTTTGTTTTTTCACAATTAATTTATTTAAAATATATTATATATAAAATATATTATTATATTATACTTGCGGCGCGTTTCAAAGTGGAAGATACTCTCAGTATCGCCTTGGTGTAAGACTACCGTTCAGAATTGAAACGTTGCTTGAAATGGCTTTAGCCGTGTTTGGTGAATAGTCAGGTACTTCCCCATCTTCCTCTTCCTCATCTTCTTCCATTCCCCACCACCTTCAGCCTCACAACATACTCCAATTGGGGATGCCATAGTTTCACCGCTCTGGAGCAGCTGGCACTCTTGTGAGGTATTCACATAAAAATTTATAAAAGGTTGCAAAAATAATGTCGTGCATTACACTGTTTTACAATTGGATAACATAAAATTAATAATAATGAACTAAAATTACCAGAAACAACTTCTTGACAAAAAAGAATTGTTTGAGTTAAACATCGAAATGCTACATTAAAAATGTTGATATGTCATCAGCAAAGAACACGATTTTATGTCGATAATAAAGAATAGGAAGAGTACATGACCTAAATGGCTACCTTGGGGTACGCCGCTGGAGGCGTAGAATGCTTTAGATTTTGTCGTTTTCACTTTAACAAATAATTCTTTCACTCAAATAGCTAGTGAACCAAATAAGCATTTCCCTGTTTTCCTGGAAGGCCTTTAGCTTGTTAAGAAGTAATTTAAACGATATTTTATTGAATGCCTTCGTGAATTCTATATATATATATATATATATATATATATATATATATATATATATATATATATATATATATATATATATATATATATATATATATATATATATATACGCATAATTTAATACGCGTAATATAATTTTTATTACGCGTAATATAATTTTTTATATAAAAGCAAAAAGAAATCAATCCTAAGCAATTCAAGAAAATATAATACGACTTATTTAATTAAATGCTTCGAATTTATGCAACACTAATACTTATATAATTATAACTTACGTATCTTATCAATTTGCAACAAGCTGTGATAGCTTAACAAAACACTGACCTCGTTTCTAAGATCTGTCTTCTTTGAACGTCACTCTAGTCTGGGCATAGTATAGTTGTCAGATTATCAAGAGAATTATATATAATTATAAGATATTAAATGGTTGCGCTTATTCTGCTCAGTTAATAGCTTGCCCTCACTATTGATGTTTAATAATTGCTGAAGGGTTTAGTTTTCTTTTATTGCAAGTATCTCTTGAGAAATCCATACTAATATTATAAATGCGAAACTGCTCGAGTTCGTTTATGACCTTTTCACGCATAACACAATATAAAGACTTTAATAATTCTTTCACCAATATAAAGCTAAATTATATGCGCAGACTACAGGTTGTGTATGATTGGTAAGCTCTGGCGTTATGAAATTATAAATATTAATATATTATATTTGTTATACGTTTTCTGTCGCTAACAAAAGCGAGTTTTTGCTAACGTCAGAAAAAATCTTTTCTATGGAAACAATGTTGATATATTTTTGGGCTCTATGCTGGTAGATACTCAGTCTACTGGTCAGCTACTACTGCTGAAAATTCAAATATCAGAATTCGGTTTTTTTTTGGACAAGCTTCTGTTTTGCAATAAATCAGATAAGAGTTCCTACATTAAAAATATAATTCGTAACGATTATAAAGACTGAATAATAAATAGTGTAATTTTTTAATTATATTAACAAACTTCAAAATATTTAATTAAAAATAAACATCCGAAATGTTTGTAAGCGCATAAATTCCGAACGAATTAACAAAATTGGATAATCCTTTTTTTCTTTGAGCTATAAGCTTTATGAAATTTAGGTGGCAGGCGAGATGTTTAAAAACTGAATGTAAGGGAATGAATGTATGGAATGCGGGAGGGGGTGGGGGTGAGGAGAAGGGGGGATAATTGATAAGTTCAAGCGCTACAGTAATTTCCCGTAATACCATGCGAGCGAAGCCGCGGGGAAAAGCTAGTATAATAATATATGTATACCTATGCAACGTGTTCCAAGCTCACACCGTGAAATGTTGGAATATGAAAAAGTTAGTAGAAAAGCAGAAATTTTTGGTCATTAGATTAGGACCCAAATAAAAAAGTTAGGGTTTATATTTTTTGTGTGGTTTAAAAAGCTTTATACGTAAATATTATTTCTTCCTACTCGGCTGTTCTATTTACGATTTGAAATGTGTTGGTGGCCATTTATAATATGAAAACAAAAAATAATTAACCACCCTGGTCACGTAGTGCTGTATTTGTCACTAAACATTAAATGCCTTTGAGTCACTTTGTGATGTATCTGCCACCAACAAGCACATCCTCATAAAACTCGTTTTATCTTATTTCAGACATGAACCAGTTTTATAAAGAGAGAACACAATTTTTTTAATTTCAATTTAAAGGTTTACCATATTTTATGTACGTCAAAATTTTTTAAATCTAAATTGTTTCAAAATAAATCTCTGATCTGACAGATTTTGTAACTTGTAATGTGCCAATGTCGGTTTTTGGTAAGATTTAGCTACCTGAAGTACTTCAAAACTTCTCTTATTTGAATGCTAGGAATACTTTATCGGGTGCTTTAGATTAACGAAATAGTAGCCTATCTAATGTTGAAGTCAAATTATTAATTAAGCTTTTATTACGCCAAGAAATAGATTAAATAATTTGACATATCTAGCATAAACCCCAGTTATATCATTCTGTCTAAGTCCGAGGGGTTAATTGCTTGCACGTTATGCTGTAGTTTGATTTGAATAAATGCTCTACTTGCGTATAATTACTATAATTACAATTTAATTAAATGCTAAGCAATAACAAGTGAAATTCCTCCAAGGAAAAGATAATCATTATCTGCAGACACCGTGGCGATACGTAGGTACCGATTTTCTTGCTTTGATTCTTGGTATTGTGGCATATTTAATAATGCACGTTACTATAACTTATTTATTACTTCTGATATGTGGACATAAGGCAGAGTTTGATCTTGATAAATGCAGTCAACAAATCAAGTGCAATTGATTGCGGCTTAATCCATTTCAAGGGAGTCTGGGAAAATCTGCTACCGGTTTTGTATTATATACTTATCCAGGTGCGAACTTATGTACTTGAAAAAGATATTATTTTGATGAAATTTTGCATACTTGACGTTCAAAATACGAGGAAAATTACTGTCTACATCTGATTTCGAAAAACTCTTGGTCGGTGAGCTCTGGATCATGAAATTTGCCCTGCTCTTTTATCAAAAAAAGAGCAGGGCAAATTTCAAAAAGAATAGCTGTTCCTCAATCAAAATTCTACTAATTATGGATATCATTCTCCTTTATCCAGAATGTCGAGACTTGTTAACGCATTTGGTGTTAGCCTAAATGACTTTCGGCAGTCGATACAAAATGTGTAATTTTTTAAGTCTTTTTAATCCATCTTCAAGCTTTAACTTGTAGTCTTCTATATGTTCTTTATATTATAAATTGTCAATGCTCTTCATTTATATGTACATTTCTTTCATTGTCATCTCTTTTTTTTATTCGTGTTATTGTTATGTTATTAATGGACTATTTGTCCGTAAATAAATTAATAAATAAATCAACACAAAAAAGAAAGGCAAACTCCCTAGCTTTTAGCTCCCTACCCCATTTGCACCCTGAACTATAGGGGAAGTAAATACGTGTGAAAAATATAAATTAATGTTACGTTTTGGTTTTCATTTCGACGGGTTTTGAATCCACGATCCAGGGTCCCAGGGTCAAGAACCTTAACTCTTTGAACAGGGGTCGTCAGGTTCGGCCTAGATGAACAAAAGAGTATAAAAAATTGTAGTCAGTACGTTCCTGCATTATCGTTTAATCTTATAGTTTTTTAAACGTATAAGGCTTTGCTATTCCTCGTAACTTGAAAGAGACCTTCAATTTAAATATGAATTTATCATTCAACTAAGATCAAACAACAAGCTAGTGATACCTGCATACATCCTATGATATTTATTATGTCATCTTAAATCCAAAGCATTCTCACAAACCATTTTTCATTTTGTGAGGCATTTATGGGTACCGCCTCCGTAGGCCATATGTAGGTCACCCCGTGACAAGCTACGGCCGGTGACTACTCATGGGTGCCTGACTTTATGGGATGAGGTTTATCAAGGGAAAAAACACACGAAAGTTTTTTGTGGTCTCTAAATAAATAATGTCCTGAGTATTTTGTTGAGAGTCTGACTGGCTCCTGGGATATTAGTTCGATTTCTTCTTGCTGAAGTCGATTCCTAATTGCGGAGGATCGTGACCCTTATTCCAATTTCCATGGTGAACAAGGCTCCACTCCTTGCGGTTCTGTGACGCTGATGTAGGTACTGGACGCCAGTAATAGTTAGTCACTTCAGCGCATAGCTGACCTTCCTTTGCTTCTTCTGTGTTCCACTTTGCCAGTGACTAAGAATTGAAACAGGTGATGGAAACTGTTCAGCCCAGATAGCTGCAATAGATATTCAGGTCGCCAGTGATCCTCTATTTGTCTTTGTCTTTAGTATACTTTCAACTTTTTTTGTCTTTTTGTTTCTTATTGTGATTTTTAGGCACAGGCCTTGTTGTTTACCTTACCTCTTCTGTCCCTGCATTTTACAGGTGACGTTATTTGTAAATTTAGTTTTTCTTCTTTTTTTTGGTTATAATTTTTTCAATGTTTGGAGGATGGCTTTGTAGTTTTTATTTTATTCTTCTATCAATCTACTCCTACCTCTATTTTCTGTATTATTTCATGCTATGTTCATCAATCATTATAACTAACCCATCACCCCATCACTGATTAACTCCTGCTTCGCAGGGACATTTGGGGGTTTAGCTTCGTTCAACATAAAAGTAGCTTCGTTTATATAAAAAATAGAGTCCTTGTGAGAACCCTGAAGGAGTAACCATATGTTACTTATACCAGGGCGGGAAAGCGGTTGGATTACCTCAAGTGACTAAGAATTTCTCCAAGTTACAGTCCTTGTTTGGCGAACAACTTGTCCATAGTATTTTAAAATAGGCTGATAGTTGAGAGTCTTTTGTGAATGCCTAGCTCTTCCAGAATGGACACACTTGTGAGTCTGGCTGTCCATGGGATCCTGAGAATTTTTCTCCAGCATTTAAAGGGTATCTATCCGCTTTCTTTCGCTGGCTCTAAGTGTCCACAGTTCCTCACCATTTATAAATATGGGGGAAATCAACCCCCGGAAGACTCTAATCTTGGTGGCCTTCGTGAAGCCTCTGTCATAATGTGCGTGATGCGTGCGCCTCTATATATATGTGCGATACGTAAACCACTAAAAAAAATGTTTTTTCATGACTTAACTCATGTAAAATAAGAAACAATTTTTAAAAAATACCCCTTTATGGCTAAGACTATTTTTGAGGTTTTGTATGTTTTAACTTGTTTTCATTCTAATTAAATTATGCACAAAATAAATAAAAGCCACTTTTTCGCTTACTCGTCTCGTGCAAATAAGACGCTCGATTTTAAATTTTGAAGGCGTGAGAATCGAAATATTTTTAAATATTTCGATATAGTATCCTCTTAAATTATATACGAAATTGACGCATCAATGTTAAATATGTATAACTGTATTATTTGGCAGTTGCAATCATGTAGATAATTCCTGTAAGGTTTCAGTATATTAATTTCCTCACTATAAAGAGAAAAAACCGATAGTATGTACGATAAGTAAATAAAATACTCAATTTCGAGGTCCAACTCATCCGAAACAAATTACCGCTATTCAATTATTGCCTCATCGTGCATTAACGAACACGAGTTTTTAGATTGACATATTTGATTTAGCTTTCGGTAATAAACTACTGTTGATTTCCCATAAATAAATAACGAAATGACGTAGCAGGTACGTATTTAGTTTCGTCTGAGGATTAGCTGGCAACCTTCCGGTGGCTTCTAAAAGCTTTTGTTTCATTCAATTATCACCGCAGTTTAGAAACTATCGAGATGGTCATTAAATTTAATGACAGCGCGGGTAAATAGTAAGAAAATGCGGGAAAACGCAATGGCGGCCGCGCGCGCCGAGACATGTGTCACCACTTCTCACGTACATCTCCGAAAGGCAGAGGCGAAGAAGCGTTTTACCATTTTCAACAAATCTGGAATGTTTTAATGGGCCAATTTTAATTAGAAAAGAAAATGATTGGCTTTTAAGTTGGGATCTCACCTGATCTATTCTTTGACCTTATTTATAAAAGCTATGAAATAGATCTGTGGGAACCCTGAGAGCAGACATTGAAACCCAATGTTGAATAGATTTCAACTTTCATTCTATGAATTAACTATAGAGACTCATAGAATAGGCCTGATCTATCTCACATGTGAGAATGCGCCATTTTATCCACGATTTTTCTCTGCCTACAAAAAACAGCGAAAAAATTCAGTAAAAATCTCTTTCGTATTATTTATGCCGAGTTGAGCTTCTTTCTTCTTCTATATCTGCTCTGATAATGAATACTGTTACACTGTTCGAAACCTTTGCTAAATAAGGAAGAAGCGAGTTCATGGGATGAGTTTTCATCAATCAAAAACTCCACAAAAAGACTTTGGCAACAAAAAAATTAGGTCATTGTCATTAATAATTCATAGTACTTGTAAGGTATTCCCCAAACAATAATGAAGTAAGCTACAAACTCGAGGCAATTATGCCTACTGGGAATGACCAAAATAATAATAAATTCGATAGTCAAAGACGACTTTGTAACAAATGTAAGAAAACCCATATAATTGAATAAAATCCTTGTAGACCACCCCCATCTGTTGTATATATAGAATAATTTTTGCCAGTACGAAGATGGCTTTAACAAGCTGAAACCGGTTACGGTCAAATAAATTAAATAATAATAAATAATAAATTAAATAAAATAATTATTTTTTTTATTATATTATTATAATGGAATTCCATCATGAATTATCAGCTTCAAAAATATAAATAATAAACCTTAAAGGCTTTATGTATACAAAAACGGAAAATTTTATATGTTTACTCATGTCTATGGTTTACTCATTATTTCCGTGTTAGTATGTGGGTATACAGAAAACTACTCGTTTTAACCACTCTAATAATATACTGTACCTGAATGATCTCAGTTCTCAGTTGTACAAAGTAAAATTCGATTCTGCGTAAAACATCGAATTCTTGTCGGTAACAAATAATTGCTTAAGCCATTAGGCGACAGACGCCGACGGCCGCTCAGTGCCTTGCACTGGCAAGCACAAGATAAATCCAGGCGGTGACTCATCGGGAAAGGCTGCCTTTTCATTTTCCCTCTTAAAATCATTCATTATACTTGTTATTTCAATTATCACTCACATAATTATTACTGAAATATTATGTTACTCACAAAATTTTCCGAGTAGGTATCCAAATATAAAATACCACCTAAAGTATTATTAACATTACATTGTTGTTTTTGTTTTACATTATCTCCACAAAGAGGAAAAAAACTTTCCCTCGTGGCCTACGTCATCTTTGGGGATGCTGTGTGGAGGGTCTTTTTAGGGAATGGAAGGAGATTGGAGGTTATCCACCACTATTCTTATTACTCCTTCAAGGCTCTCGCAAGGACTCTTATTTTTTTTGAATGAACGAATCTACATTTAATTTTGAAACGAATCTAGACCTCCAGCGTCCCTGCATACGTCGTTAGTAAGCAGTATGCAAGTGCTTAATACAAGATACAATAAGTGTTAGTATGACTAAGCAAAGACAAGACAATGGGACAGGTTTGTGACAAGCACCTGTAGGGAGGAAGACACAGTGCATAAATTATAAGGGTGTGGCGCTGGAAAACGGGTGGGATTCCTCTCCAATCGATTGGCAGTCCCAGCAAGATTGCGTATGACATGGGAATGGAAGGAGAGGAAGTTCTGGGAAGGAAAAGGTATGAGGGGTGGATTGGAATCTAGGGAACCGTGGTCGCTAATATTGATAGATGGCGGATTTAGCCAAAGATATTAAAATACAAGAAGTAAGCTGTGATGGCCGCCCAACCATCGGCGGACTACCGTCTAATGGGAATAGTTTAAATACGGAAAGAATTCGTTCATTTAGTTGATTTTTTGAAGGTGTGTAGTAGTATTGGTTAAAAATATCGGCGACGCCAGAAAAGACAGTTCCACCCAGTAAAAACTGCCGATAGCACAATATCTTTGGATTTAGCCAATACGTTATTGATGTAGGGTCTTATCCAATAGGGTCCGTGCTATAGTTCTCCTGGGTTCGAGTCGCCGTAGCGACTATTACCTATTTTATATTATCATATTATGTTCATTGAGAGTTGTAGATATTATATTCTTCAATTTTAGTTTTAAGTTGACGTTTTACAATTTTTTCGCATATTCCAACTTGACAATATATTGTCGCACGAACACAACATAGGATGACGGTTATTTGCGCGAATTAGGTATTGTATTTAGTTCTTCAACGCGGGCACGAATTGACATTTTATCACACGCCAGCTGAACTGGACTTATTACGTCGGACACACGTTATTATTATTTTGCTGAACATCCAATGGGAGTAATGATATGGTCGCTGGAATACCCACCATTCAGTGCACTTCAACGGCGGATTTAAACGATTTTTATTATTATTTAAATGGCCAACTAAATACCTATCTGGTAACCAACCGCCAAACCAGCGGCGTGATTAGCAGGATACAAAAATGATTATGACGTACTTTTTTAATGCCATGAGAATATCTAAAAGTTTACATGTGATTTTGCGAAATCGCTGTTGTATTTCTAGAATTTACCAGCTTGTATAATTTCAGGAAAGCTTTCAGGCTTGCAGCTTCTCTGAGTGTTTCCGTTTCAATTAATAAGCATTGACACTTAATTAAATGAAGACAATATTAGCGAAACTCAATCGAAAATCTGGAAACAGAAAATTGCGCAGTGGTTAGCGCATTTGCCCGAAAAGCTATAGGTCCTGGGTTCGAGTCCCAGAGGTGCAAATATCTTTTTCTGATTTTTCTGTTTCCATATTTTCGATTGAGTTTCGCTAATATTGTGTGTTTTTCTCATAAAGTTTTAAAAAAATAAAAAAAAGCATTCTTTTCTTCTTCAGTTTTTGAAAATGTATCAAATTCGTGCCAAAATTTACTTTACTTCTTTTCACCGGTTTTTTAAAAATGTTTACGATAATAATAATAATTTTAGTTTATAATCGCTTAAATAATTTTATTATCAATTAAATTTTATTATCGTTTAAAATTTATTTTCAATTTTATTTGATTTTATATAAATTTAGTGAATCATTTATTGGATAACCAATACTTCTGCCGTAGTCACCCCAAGTGCTTCGTTATGTTTGATCATTTATGAGGGGTGCCCGGGTTTATGGGGTGAGGTTTGTCCAGGTCTTTGGCGACGGATATGTCTGCCCACCAACTGCCTGTCAGGCCAGACCTTTTTGACTTTTGACCTCTCCAGCAGGACATTGCCTAGCACCGCAGTGGCAGGTATGGAGTCGTACGTCCGTCACTCCTGTATACAATGGCCCCTAGTTTTCTACCCACTCCTCAAACTTTTTCCTTCCCAGAAATTCAAATAACATTTTCACATGAACTTCGAACATTTTTTGATATAAAAATGTATTAATTAGTAATGGCAATGCTTATTTTAAATGCAAACAACGCAAAGATAATTTTATCTAGTTTCTAATAATAAGATACCTCGGAAACGTTCCAAAGATCCGTGAAATTTCACCAAATCATTGAGACCTGTGGGTTACAATATTTTAAAGACTAAAGGGTAAAACTATTAATTTCATATGTTTCAACCAATATCAAATGCGGATTTATATAAGATTTTTAAATATAATTATTACGTTTGCTACGTAAATAAAGTTCTTTGTTTCCCCATTATTATTACTCCGGTAGAGCGATGATTGCAAATTGGCACAAAACAACTAAAAGCCTTAAGCGGATATAAAAATACACATTATATAACATCTCGTTTCACAGTTTTCTCTCAGTAAAGTGTTACGTGATGTCTTATCGCATATATTGACATAAGTTTTTAGAAAAATTCTGAGAACCCACGAAAGACGCAACATTTTTAGCTTTCTGACTTTATCCCTTTCTTCTTCATAGGTCTTCCGTTTTGACAAAGGCTTCCCTCAATTATCTCAAGTCTTAGCGACTCATCTTTTCTTGCCTTCGATCAATCTCATCTATTGGCGACCTTGTTTCCTTTTTCCCTATCAAAGTATACCATCCTTTGTCATCGCCTTGTCTTATTTGTTAAATTTATTTTGCACAAATTCATAATTTAAGATGAAAATGACGATGGTATAGATGTAGTATCTGAATATAGGTGTAGAAATTACAGACAGAAAAAGCTGCGCAAATTCAAGACGCCAAAGCCCCTTTGAGACCCTTGCAAGAATCAAGTAAACATATTTTCTGTTTTACAGCGCTACCTGAAGTCCTCCGTTTTGCCCAGACTTTGTGCAGATCAGGTGTAGATAAAATACATAGTAATTTTCCTCTTATTTTGAAGGTCATGTTAGCAAAATTTTATCTCGAAGAAGCAAAAGTGGTGCGAAAAGGGGATGAGAGTGGTTTCTCGAAATTTAATGTCGACTTTCCTCTTGTATCTAAGGTCAAGGGTGCAATAAAATATGTCAAGGGACTGATAATGTAGATTATTTAAAAAAACAAACCCACGCAGGGACATTTCTTTATATCATTATATTAGCCGAAATCCCCGGCGTTGCCCCGGCTTTACACATAGTTTTTCGAAATCTAATATAGACAGTGACCTTTCTCTTGTTTTGAAGGTCAAGTGTGCAAAATGTCATGAATCTCGGAAAAACTGTAGATTTGTACACAAATCAAATCTGCGCCACCCGCCCAGTGTCCGCCAAAGACACTCGTCTTTTTTTTTAACATTCACACCACACAGAAGACCCCGAGGAAAATGATTTCCCTCAGGACATATGTCATCTTTGGGGATGCTGTTTGGAGGTTCTTTTTGTGGAAAGGAAAGAGTTAATTTGGGTCTTGAAGAGACCCATGTTGTAGGAGGGAGGAAACATAGAGGCCGGCAAATCGTTCAAACGCCGAGGTGTGGAACTCATGAACAGGACTTAGAAACGACCCTTTCTCATGTGACATATGTTGCGCGCGACATCTTCCATTGAAATACCGGTAGAACAAGCACAGCATTCCCACTTAACGCCTGTTTCCTAAAGATTGCAACCCGTTTGTTAAGATAGGAGAATCTATCAAACAGATCGTCCGTTTCTGCACAAGGTCGGGGTTTTTTCAGGTATTTTGGGGCTCCAGGCTGCAAAATTCAAACGTAGGACGGGCTTGCGATTTGTACAGGATTAGCAGTTGTGCACTATTAAATGTATCTTATTAAAGATTTTCATTTTATAACACCCAAACAGAAGGTAGTGGGTAGATATACAGAAGAATAGATAGAAAATATATTGATTAATTCTGTGAAAAAGATTTCTCGGGAATTTTCACAGCCCAACAAATACATGAAAAGTAGCTGCCTATTTGCTCACAAAAAAAATTGTTTGCGTATTAATTAATCCAGTATGCACTGGTTAGCTGTGTGTTCATCAGAATGGAGGTATGTGGGGTATCCCCCAGCGCTTCTCTCGTCAACCAATAATAACCGAAGGATCCCAGAGTTTTGACACATACGTAGGTAAATGATTGCTCTCGGAGGCCAGGTCTGTTTGCAATCCATTTCACAGCTCGGGATGCGGCACGGTAAATTACATACATGTTCGTAGTATCACATGCAAAACAACGAAATTTTATATTTTTCTTGTAAAGTATTCTAAAATAGACACGAAACAGATCACTTATGTTAAATGCCATGAGTGATCTGTTGATTAACCCTGACAGAAAACTACATCGCTTTTATAACAAATGCTGACAAAATTGAAAAGCATATTTATGTTATGATATTTTAGACTATTTATTTACCTTCTATCTTTCTGTTTAAATAAAAGACAATGTTCGTATGACGTGTGCGCCAATACCTACTAAAAAAAACTACCGATTTTGCTGAAAATTTCAGTGTTTGTGTTTGGTCTTATTGGTACCTTACTGGTACGTACTGGTCTTAGTGTTTTTAATGTGGTTTGAATGGTAGAAGACGTCGGGGACGCCATAGGAAGTCACCTAATCTCTCAGCCCCTTGAAAATCAATGGTTTGTAATAAATAATTAGTTTTTTCAATGCTTCCTTTAAAATTAAAGCATTTTGAAACGGTATTTTGAAAACGGTTCACAAGTATGATTCACGATAATAGAATTTCAGTCATCTTACTTATTCAAACTTATTCAATACATCACACGGCAGAAGTAGTATTCTAGCACGGCGTAGCACGATAAGAAAAACGGGCTAATAAATGAAATATCTAAAATAGTAGACAGTGTGTATTTAAGTATATTTAATTACTGGTTAAATAACTGTAAAACTTATTTCAGCCTATTCTTCCCAAATGATAAAATAAGAAATCACGTGGTGTAAATAAACGATTTGTGTGTATTACAATAATTTAAATTAATTATTTTTTTATTTGCATCTGCATCTACACTACACGCAGGAATCCTGGCTTAGGAAGCAAACAGTTTAAAACTCGACATGTTTAATTCTTTGTTACGGCCCTCGTCGACCCATTACTGCTTTTAACTGATCTATTTATTTCGCTCTACGATTCATAATATAAATAATACATATTTATACTTTTTAATGAACTGATTTTTATCATGTTGTCATTCTGAAAATGTGCCAACAATGAATTCAACGGTGCCACATTATGAAAATGTGTCAAATCCTGAAAAACATGAAGCACGAATTGTAATGCATAAAATTTATCAACATTTCGTGTCACAGGGACAAAGGACATTCTAATATGACATAATATATAATATAAATAGACAGGTAAAACTAAAATCTTTGTGTAGAAATCTGTAAATTAGTTCTAAAACCATAATATCTAAAATTAATTAAAAATGTTAGGCATTTTGAAAATTTAAAATCCTGTTTTAGTATCACGGATAAAAAGCAATTATGTATACCTATTACCATCGAAATAAAAATATATCGTTTGTTAGAAAAAGTCTAGCTCAGTTAACTTGAAAATATATTCATATGTAGGTGCCAGCTAAAGTCCCCGGAGTTGCTTAGGCTTTACGCAGCGTTTTTCGAAATCCGATGTATACAATAATTTTACTCTTAATTTAAAGGTTTGAATTTTGATTTTTCACTTGTTTTGTACGAGGTAGGTGTAGTGTGCAAAATGTTACCAAGCTTAGCATACAACTATAGATTTGTGTAAAAAACATTTAGATACGTAGATGAGATTTGGATCTTCTGAAAGTAGCTTCAGAGCTCAGTGCTTTAGAGTTTTAAAGCATTGGGCGTTTAGCTGAAGGTTCCATTAGGCGCTTTTAGTACGTAGTATTTTCATGAATACGAAACGGCGACTGTACAAAAAAGGCACTAAACATACGTTCCTTGTCACAATGATGCTGCAGCCCTTTCTAACACATTACATAATGGTGAGACAAAAGATAAGACGCACAGTATACGTACGTCGGTTTCCTCCAAAGTACTAGTTTTTTCTTATTAAAAGCGGCTATTGACTACATTAACATTTTGAATTCATTATTGATTAGCATTGGAAAGTAAACTTATTGCAGGCGCGACCAAAATTTAGTATTCCTAATCAATAATGTTCAATAGGTTAGTTGAACAATAATGGAACCAAAGCATTATAATTATAAACAAGATTGCCGACGGTTAAGGTCATTGGCGTATCGCTATTACAATAATAATGTATACCTATATTTATCTAGGATTATATTAAGTTGTCACTTCCATTGTGGTGTTGGTTCCCCGCAGATACTTGACCACCTTCCACATACAATGTTGTTGAATGTGTATCCCTAATTAGCTAATTTGTAGGTATTTGAGTATTATAGTGACTGCTCTGAAGTTAGTGCAAACATAATTTTGAAAATTGTTAATGGTATTATAGGCGGCCCTAATTTATTAAGCTTAATTAATATATTATATTATATTTACCCCGCAGCATAAAGAGAAACTAGATCATAAATATAGCACTAGATTCACGCGTAACGACGGGTTAATAGTTCCGAAATTTAATAATAAGTACGGACAGAGAACGTTTGAATACAACATACCGAAGATATTTAATTTATTACCTGACAATATAAAGCAACATAATTCTATGAATAAGGTTAAATATATGGTGAAAAATTGGTTATTGGAAAAAGAATATTTATTTTGATACTTGATACTTGATAAAATTTATGAAAAAATGTTTAAACTGTAGATAAAAGATGTAAATTATAACTTTAAATATATTTGTAAGTAATTATAAGCACCTGCTGTCAAGCCAATTGCAATTGGCTTAGCGGGACTGGATTGTTGATTTATAAAATAAATAAATAAATTAAAAAAAAAAAAAAAAAAAAAAATTACCTTCTATACACCGACAACAACTTCTAGATCTGACCATAATCGCGTATTCAGTTCCAAGGAGTTGGCAGTTGGGACTGGTGCGTTCGTAGATCCGTGCTCTGTCAGAATACTTATCTGGTAAATACAATAATGTATTTGATCTACAGAGCGCATTACATGATTGCTGACCAGGCCACGCGTGCAGTACCAACTGCCCAGTGGGTACCTAGCTACCCATTACCAGTACCTAGCCGCCTCATCTGTGCGTCTGTCATCTGTAGGGAGCCGCGAACTAACTGGTTTAACCTTAATTCTTAAATCAATGTGAACTGCTCATTTCCTTATAGATAAAAGAGCAGGCCACTTCTGCTCTCTCAGACCTCAGAGGTTGTTTACCTCAGTTTCACAAATGACATTTCTAGATAAACGTCCTTTGCAGACATTCAGTGCCCTTGAGGCAAGTCAATAAACTTATTATTATTATGTCAAACTAGTACCATGGCTATTCGGTAGGTCGTAGAAAAGAAACGCGTTATAAACAAAACAGAACAGAAAGGCACAAGCCAAAAGTACATCATGTAATGTCACGATTTCAAGCGCTAAAGCAGTTTTTATTTATTTTGTGAATAATTTTGTGAATGATTATTTTAGACATAGAATTGCATTTTAAAAGGTTGTTCTTTACATGCGTTCATACATTTCTAATGAAAAAAAATATTTTTTAGTGGTTTATGCTTCTATTTTTTACAAAGTAATTAATAATGTTATTTTAATTCTATTCAATGGAAACGGTAGGAAAAGCTTTAGTCTATCATAAACATATTTTTTTGTATTTATAATGTACACTTATTTGTATTAAAGATTAATCGAAAATAATGATTAAGCATTAATCTTCGGCTTAAAAGACGTTCCTGGCTTAAAGCCTCGACTACATTGAGCGAATTTACAAGCTGTTTGCCGGCGAATTCACTATTTGCTAGTAAACTCGCTCAGTGTAATCATATATACTAGCAGATTTTACACTGAAAAAGATTAGCAGATAGTGAATTTGCCGGCTAGCAGCTTGTAAACTCGCTCAATGTAATCGAGGCTTAAGACTGTGATTTTGGGGGATATTTAGAGTGAAATATTTGATGTTTTTTTGCAACCAAAACAATAAAAAAAAGTTTGTATTGGATAGTTAGGGTCGGAGTGGGGGTTTTAAAAAAAAGCTTCATTATATGTCACCGCAGAGCAAAATTTTATTAACATTTTTTAGTCAAAATAATAATGTCAGGAATCAGTGGTTTAAGTAAATCATCTATTAACGCCTGTATTAATAATAATCGTTATTATTATTTTTTGCCAATTATTCTAGTCTAACTCGGAAAATTGAGTCACTTTGGGAAAATTTTTCCAAATTAAAAATAAAACACATGTTTTTACACAGGCACTTAAGTGTAAGGTATGAAAGTAGTAAAAATGTATTCACACTAACAAAACTAATGTACCTAATAACAGTACAAATTTTTGTTTACAAGTTTACGGCAATAATGGTTTAACTTTTTACTGTGGGAAAAATAATGATTTATTCAAATTGTGAAGAGTAAATAAAACTGTTGCATATGTTTTGAGTTGTTCAAGTGACTGAATAATTTATTGTATTTTCAGTTATCTTGACGGTTTAATAGAAGCTTCTCTCGCCCTATTCCGGAATAATTTTCCGCAAACAGAAAACCTTGATAACAGTGTGTACCAAACCCACAGTTACTACATTTAAAATCATAAACACATTTTATTAAACAATTTCTCATATGTTTTTAACATAACTTCACATATTATTGTAGTTTTGGGTACAATTAATACACGTCCAAACTTGTTGTGCAAAAACTAAATAAAAAAAAGTTGTCTGTTCCCATTATATTAATCTTGACCTATGCAACTGTTTCGACAACTGCAGTTCAACATTCCCAAATTGATTTTCTCCTTATATCGATATAATTAGGTCCTTATAAATAATGTCAATAATTTTTGCAAAGTGCGCCCATCGAGGAAAATAAAAATTCCCTTTATGCATGAAGGTTGTTAATTTGAGACTATCCACAATTGTTTGTATTAGGTTGTGCCTGTGAAGAGACATTGGGTTATGTTGTTTGACTTTTGAGGTATCGAGTCGTGTTGCATTTTCTCCTTCTTTAGCCAAAGTTTTTGGATAGTAGCGGTCGTTGTTCACAACTTTTCGATCGATCAATCTAAGTCTAACGCCCTATTTGCCCGTTGTTGGTTGGAGAGTTGCGTTGAAAGGTCATATTTGTGCATTTGAGGTGTTGAGCCAAAATTTCAGCTCATCTCAAATCAGTAGGATTAGGAACAACAGGCGTAGGTATCGTATCTGCACTTATGGTGGACAACGCAAGTTCATCATATTTTTTTAATATTTTGGGTCATGTTGCGCTTCGTCCTCCCCTTTGAATCATTAAGGCTGGTTTGAGTGCTGCCTTCCAACAAGGACTGAAAAACATTTACAAGGTTCATCAACAAGCGTCTTCGAACTAATCACAACAGTACTCAACAACTAGTTAAGTAAAAAAAAAACTATTAATATTAATAGAGACAGCGGTGGCTAAGCTTCATAGTTCTTGGTATCTTGTACTTGATGGCTGTACCAAAGCTAAACGCCGAAAACCACACTAATTTGACTAATTATTGAAATGAAATACCGACCCTAAGAGGATTAATTCGCACAAGCGCCATCACTCGTACATACAAGCACACACTTCACCAAAATCCACATATTATCTTTCCCGATGGTGGAAATTACGCTGTCCGAAATGTGGACTAAACGAAACACGGCATAAAAACCCAAAAATTCATCACGATAATGTTTCATTTTGTAGAACTTATTCATAGCTTTGAGACACTCCTGGTTGATGCAATCTTCAGGTTGCCGATAAAACAATTACCCGTGGGGTTATTGGTCCCACAACTTGCTTATTGTCATTATTTTTCTGCTGTATAATGTGTGATCTGCGACTCGTTGTCGTGTGGTTGTTTCCTCTTGAACAAAGCAACAAAATAATTGGTGCCTGCTCACAGAAACATAATCCGAAAGCGCTCGCGAATAATAATGGAGCGTTCTAAAAACATCATCGGTTAATCGCAGTTACCTACTCCACACAATATAAACCAGAGCATTTCAATGACATTACCAAGGTCAGGTTGCGATATGTATGGGACCGTATTATAATTCTGCTGTGACTGTGAAACTATTAACTATTTATTTCAATACCGGACACGCTGCACTATCTGCACATCGGCTGCACAATACATGGCTATTTGTGCTTCTTTTCGAAATATGGAAATTTACCTCACGTTTGCTTTATTGGAGACATTGATGCAGCGTGCAAAAACACACTGTTTTAAACGAGTTCATAAATCACTCTAATTATTCTAAAATGTTGTAAACACTGAACCAAAGCTCAGATTCTTCAATTTTATCAATTGGAACTAACCGATGACCAATTTTAAGTATCTGTGATTTGCATTTTGTTCTTTCGCGATCAAATTTAATGTATCTGCTTCCAACTTGGTAACTATAGATATAACTATATATATTCTTGCAGATTTATTATTACTAGTGGTCGCCCAATGGTCAAAATTCGACCACAATTGTAACGTTTTTTTAATTGATTTAACGTATTTTTTATGCATAATTTAAAAAATTATTAGCATTCTGCACTCCTTATCTATTTAAACTATAAGTGTGCCAAATTTCATACTCCTCCGTCCGCGCAATTTTGGTAAAAAGAGATACAAAGTTTTTGCTATACACATATACTGATTTATTAGTTGTTGACAGTTCTTGTAGTTATTATTCCTTCATTTTGCCACGCCGTTTCACAGGATCCATTGATTCTTGATTCTGTTCAACAGCAAGATTGCTCTTCCCACTGTCATGAACATTGGCATGTTAGTCCTGCAGGCTTGGAGGTAGATCAGTCAACGCCGTCGGTGACGAAGATAAACATCGGGAATGTAGAAATGAATGCTTTTTACGATAGCCGAGTTTTCCAACCATCCACAAATCAGTCAATGTGGCCGAAGATGGTTCATTCCAAGCATACCTAAAAGAAGGTCGATAGGATAGAGCCAGGGGTAGTAATCCATACTACCTCGAATGGAGAAATTTCAGAAATTTCTTATGAACTCTCTCCAACACGAGGGAATGCTGTACCTGGTGTGAACTCCAAATTACCGATCCACTTTCAAGTGGAATTGAATTGTTGTCTTGGTCTGCCTAAAGGTCTGCAACCAGCTTGCTTGGCTTCGCACACCGTCTTGACTATGTCCTTCTCCGTTTGGTAAACATAACCAATCCATGCCAAGAGATTGATCCTGAAGTTACTGATTATTAGGAGTTGACAGGTCAGGGAACTCAATTTTCTGCCTCTATACCTCGTCGTTATTAATGTAGGTAATCCTTTCACGGGCCAGTAACATCTTCAGGTCTCTTATTTCAAACCAGAAGAAATATTGTTGTTGCTGTTGAGTCACTGTTCATTGTCAATATCTTTTTTTAGTAGCATACCGATGCGGAATTGTGTCACAGAGCGCTCTACCGGTTCAATGATAGCACTGTAAACTGTAAACACATCATTCCAGAATCCTAGATGTAACCTTGTTTGACGTAAATTTGTTTCGTACGTAAATTCTAGCAAATATATTACTTTTATAAATATTATAAAGGATTGATACGTAAATACTTAATAAAGAAGGGCTTGTTAGAAATTGATTGGGGAAACAAATGTTTATTCTGCATCATGTTCATACGATGAGACTACAACTTTCATTTATTAAAACAAAAAAATTAAAAAATTTATTTATCTGAGAATTATTGTTAGAAGTGCCTCTACGGGTGTTAAGGGACGTACTTGACTTACTTTAATCAGTGATTCCTGACATTATTTGCAGTAAAAAATGTTAAATTAAATTTTGGTTTCCGGTGGTTTTTAATGTTTTTTTAACAGATGTAAATTTTTATTCCGAGATTGATGAAATTTTGCAGACTTGACTTTCAAAGAAGGAGGAAAGTTAATACATATATAAGATTTTTTAAACTACCCCACCCCCTATCCCCACCCCTTCTTCCCGCCCCCTTTTCTCCCCCCCACTTTTCCCACCCCCTTTTCCCATCCCCTTTTTCCCACCCTTTTTTCCCACCACCTTTTCCTACCCCATTTTCCACCTCATTTTACCGACCCTTTTCTCACCCCATAAATCAGGATCATGAAATAAGAGAAATATTATTATGTCAACGTCTGATTTCGAAAACCTTGAGTAAATTCAATTCAATTTTTATTATTTTAAAAGCATTTCAAAATGTCCGTTTTAAAGCGGTTTTAAACAAAAACATATTACAAAGTATAAATATAAGTTATATAAACTAGAAATATAAGTACAAACAAACTTCGAAATCTATACAAGCAGCATCAAATCTTGCTTTTTTTATACGAATATCGCACAAGAGTCCCAACTGCTCTCGCCTGGAACCAGTGAGACTATGGCAAAGATGGGAGATGGGGAAGAGGAAGATGGGGAAGTACCTGGCTATTCAGATCTGGTTACCAAACACGGCTAAAGCCATTTCAAGCAACGTTTCAATTCTGAATGGTGGTCTTACACCAGGGCGATACTGAGAGTGTCTTCCATTCTGGAACGTGCCGCAAATATACTACATATTATTTCAAATGAATTTATTGTGAAATAACACAAATTAATCAAATGAAATTTATTTGCCACGCCGGGATTCAATCCCGCGACCTTCGGATTGCGAGTCAAAAGCCTTACCGCTGGACCACGGCGGCTTCACTGATGCTAAATTTACATATAATATACATATATTACCCTCCCATCGGCTAAACTATAAAGCCCGGGCAACCCCGGGGAGTTCAGCTAGTAATATATAATATATAAAATTATGCCTCTGCCTCTTACTACCAGCACTGATACGATCTTCAATACTTTCAACGTTATGGACATTAAACAACTCGACGCAAGATCCATATTAGTTAATTTACACAAAAACAACAAAACATCATACAAAACAACACAAACAACGCACAATACCCGAGCCAAAAACAAAGAACTTCTCCAAACTCCTTTTTCCAAAACTACCTTTGGACAAAGACACTTCAAATACATAGCTTGTAAACTATACAATACACTACCAGCTACAATCAGACATACTGAATCCTTGACAAAATTCAAACAAGACGTAAAGAAATGGATTGTTAGTATTGGACGCCACACTACTGCAAACATCTGTAAAGTAAATCATTAATAGACAGTAAACAATTTGCATACGACCTAATCCATGTAAAATAACTTAAAAATAGTATCATGTCAAATTAATTAATCAATCCCATAAATAGATTTGACAGAATTTACTATACATCATCATTTACTGTACATCATCTCTTCCTACATTTACATAACTCTCTTTAAAGTGAACCCACACTTCCAATCACCTTTCCATTTTTATAGTATTCAATTGAATTTGTATGTTACTTAAAATATTCTTGTAATTTTAAATATGTACCTCTAAGCCTGTCTCAACACAGGTAAATCCTAGTGAGACAGGCATCAATTAAACCCTATGTAAAACCCTATGTTTATAGATTAATAAAAAAAAATAAATAAAAAAAAAGTTAGGTAGGTAATACCGATTTGCGTGTGTACTTTATTAACACGGCAATATTTTTTTGCACTGGCAGTGTACAAAAAAATACAACAATACTCTATTCAAATCAGATCGGGAATGAAATATGCGAAGCCAGACAATGTATCATATTGTGATTTATATCGACATCGAGTTTGATTTTCCCTTTATTACATTTGAGATCTCTTTTGAAAATATGACTAATAATAATGATCAGTAATTTCGTATAAAGAACATCTATTTTATTACGTGAAACTTGTTCTCAAAATGAAGTGGTAATTCGGATAATTTATAAAACTATTAATAATGTGATTCTCAATCAAATTGCATGCAATTAAAATACCGTTAAATTTGACGTTGTCGTTTGTGACGTAAACAAATTGTAATTTTGATTAAAAACACATATTGAATACCTGAATATGAAAAATGCATATAAAACACTGCCATTTCTATGAAATGTAAACATAAGTGACATAATATTGAACTGATGGTAGGTATTTGATTATTTTTCTACTTAGCTTCACGCAGGGGGCCCTGACTAAAAAATCCCTCAGGGTCTGTGTCATCTTTGGGGATGCTGTGTGAAGTGTCTTTTTAGGGAAAGAAAGTCGTGGAAGTTCTGGAAAGAAAAATGTGTGGATTCCCATCTCTTCCTCTATTGTGCGAGGCGATGGGAAGAGAGTCCGGCTGGAGAGGTATAAGTTAGGTCTCCCTCAACCAGTGCCTCCCGATCCGGCCTGCCACGCAGTAGGTGACCAAGACTTAGACACTCCACTCCGGGCACCCCTTCTTAATCACCAAACAAAGCGAACCACTTTTTGAAAAATAAAAAACATGCCAAAACGGTCGCAGTATATATAACTAAGCATTTTATTAATGTACGCCTATTTTAAATTTGAATTTTTCATGTTGAACATTTTGGTAAACTTTCAGGATGACTTAGAAATTTTTTTTGTGAAAAAAAACCTTTCGATTCACCTTTATAAAAGATTTAACTTTTTGCATTCGGGGCGATGGAAAACGCTGCAATCAAAATTTCAATACAAAATGTCTTAGAATTTGGACATAATTTATTATTGTAAATGACTGCCAGCTGTCATTTCACACGACGAAAGCAAATTTTCATTTTAATTAATTGTAATTTTGGTTGCAGTGTTTTCCATCGCCCCGAACGCAAATAATTGTCTTTTATAGTAACTAATTAAAAATAAGTTTTTTTTCCAAAAAATTTTCGTATTAAGCGTGCCCAGTCATCCGGAAAGTTTACATTATTTTTCAGTATGCAATTCTCTTATAGTTTTTATTGTTTGTTGTTGTTGTGATTTGTGTTAATGTAGGTTAAACACCTCTTAGTTATGCCGAGGTATTCCTCATCTACTACGCAATAGTATATTTTGATTGGGTGAGGTGTTGATACGAATCTAGAACCAATTGATCTTCATCGCAAAAAACCTTACTCGTTAATTTAAAACGAGTTTGGTCGTTAATATTATACTGATAGTAAATTATGAACTACATAGGTACTAATAATTATACTGCGCCGGTATTCCCAACCTGCCCAACGGCCCAAATTGAAGCTTTCAGCTTTTAGTATTTTGGATTTTGGTATTCATACAAAAAAAAGACGAAATCGCTCTCTTAAATTTATGATATTTGTTTCGTATTTTGTGAAATTATAACTTTCTTGTTATTAGAACTCGGACTCCCGATGGGTGTTTTGATTTATTGCTTGAAAAGTGCCAGGCGCATGGCCTCACTTTGTCGGCCGGCGCAGTCCAGCGGTAAGGCTCTTGCCTCGCATTCCGAAGGTCGTGGGATCGAATCCCGGCGTGGCAAATAAATTTTATTTGATTAATTCGTGTTACTTCACAATTTATTCATTTAAAATAATATATATAGTATATTTACGGCACGTTCCACGCACAAGTGGAAGATTCTCTCAGTATCGCCCTGGTGTAAGACCATTATTCAGAATTGAAACGTTGCTTGAAATGGCTTTAGCCGTGTTTGGTGACCAGATCTGAATAGCCGGGTACTTCTCCACCTTCCTCTTTCCATCTTCTTACCCTCCCCACTACCTTCAGCCTCACAACATACCCCAATGGGAGATACCATAGTAAAAAATAAAGTAAAAATTATTTTCACAATTAATATATTTTCAACCAGTATATTTTTCCGCACTTTTCTCGTAAGATCGAATGCATCTGACCTGATTTTAACGTGGAGGGTGAGTGCAAAGGACACACAAGTCGCGTGTATAGCCAGTTTATGCCTTCTAGCATTGAAGGTTGTGATTTTTCAATTGTGACATTTTTGGACACCGAATCGGACGGATCTAAAGGTCAACATTTCAGGAAATGTTATTATTATTTTCAAAATTTTTAACGTGTTGCTTGTTTGTATTGTTTCAGCTCCCACAACAGCCGCCCCACCCCCCTGCTCAGCCGCTAATTGTCCTTTAGGACAGTTTCTCCTTTAAGCGTTCGCCAACGCACAACCTTTTCGAAGCCGCCCGCGTAGAATGGTAGAAGCTGAACCCGGTCCGAAGTATCAGAACAGTGAGAAACCTTTTAAATATTCTTATTTTTTACCGACAGTCCGTTTCTCTCAATATTGGACTGTAGAGACACAGTGCATGGTCCTCCTTTATTGAAAAAAAAAAACAAGTGAAATCTGTCCAAAATGCACTTGTCCGATATATATTTTTTTATTAGTAATAAGCACAGTGTAACATTTCATTAGATAAATTTTAATATTTTTACAGTAAGCATAACCTTTCTTTTTACATACATTCATTCTTACTTCATTCTTCATACTTTCAGGCATTTCATCATACATCTTTAGTCCTCTTTACATTAGGCAGTTCTGTGATTTTGATATTTTCATATGGCAATCTAACTCTATTTATATTTCTTGTTTTGTAATTGTCTACATCTCTATTAAAAACAATTTCAACCTTAAAGTATTTTTGCATTTAGTTTTTGCACAAAAATTAATACATTAAACAGCAGTCTCTTTTTTTGTTGGAATCCAATTTAACTCCTTTCTCATTTGATTAACCCTTGCATATTTGCTTTTCTCCAGTATACATCTCATAATTCTGTTCTGTATAACTTCTTCTAGCTTATTCAAATTTCTTTCATTGGCCAAATATAACATCGTAGAGCAGTAATCAAAATGTGGAGCAACTATAGTTTTATAAATGAGCTCTGTAGTATTTCTGTTTAATTTATTTCTTAGTCTTCTAAGTTGTTTTTTTTCTATATTGCTATAATGTCCCGAGATGTGAGCATAACACGCCTTACCTCTGTCGGCATCAGCTACTAAATGTGGCGATTAGAAGTAAATTACATCAATTTGATTAATTCGAAGATTCCTGCCTCTCTGTTCGACAGGCTGCAGTGGTCCCGTGTCTCTTACGCATATTACATACAGTACGCGCCAAAGAGAACATTTATTCATTCTCCCAAGACATAAATTGCTGTATTTGAGGATTGTTTCAGCTTTTCATAATCAAAATTTTGGAATGAAATACCACCATCTATTCGAATATCGTTGAGGTGCTTCAAGAAGCTCTGCGGCGAATGGTTGCTGACTGCACAGTCAACCGCACAACATCACAATTGACAGAATTTGCAATGAAAGGGAAATAAGTGATTGTATTATTTATTTGGAATTTTAATTTATCTATGTACATTATATTAGAGGCATTGTTAAAAACCAGCTGTGTTCTACGAGAAATCCTGAATGTATAGCTGAGCAGTGACCATTTTGTCAATAGAATCAACCTAATAAAAATAAAATATGACGTAAACACGTAAAAATCTACTGTAAAATTAATGGTATTATTATTATTTCCAAATCATAAATAACTTATAACAATAACATAACAACAGTATCAACGTCATTGTGGTGAGTGATTATTTCACCTCACTTGTACCTTCAGCCAGGTACGCTGTCTGGCGCACGTCTACCGGATAGATTACATTGTATCTCCTTCAAGGAACATTCATTCTTTCTGATATAAATAGAGGCTTTTTCATAAGAAAAGGGCGCTGGTTAAGAGAAACGGCTGCGCAGCCTTTTTCATACAAACTGAAATTTGGATTTGAGGACAAAGTACTAAACAGGCTAAAAATTTTTTTTTTTAATTAAGAGGAACGTTTCGGCCAGTTTCATAATCTTAAATTTGGATTTGAGATCAAATTACCCAACCAAAATAAAAATTAATTGTTATTAAACAAGAACATAAAAAAAAAATATTTTTCTATTTTTATTTTTTAATGAAAAATAAAATAAAACATTGTTGAAAATCTTTTTTTTTGTAGTAATTTTAATGTGTGAACGACAAATTTTTGTTCTGCCGTAAATAGGTAATTTGTATTTTAAATTTACACCTATCAAAATGATTTTTTTTCATAATTTTTATTTTTTATTTTGTATTTCATTATATTTCTATAATTTTTTATTGTTTTTCATTTACTCACAAATAATTGCCCAAGTTGCTTCTAAAATCATGAAACACTAAAATCTTTAATGGCCTATGTCTTATAATTAAAAGCAAAAATAAATAAAGTAGCTCACACCCGTACTAGTGAAATACCTTTGGGATTTTGATCTCAAATCCAAATTTAAGATTTGTACGAAACGGGTCGAAAAGGGCCGCGCAAACGTTATACTTAAGGGTGAAGCAAATATCTAGTACGGACATGTGCTACTTTATTTATATAATTTTTTTATTATAAAATTAGTGTAACTATAATCAAAAATAATTTTAAATTAAAAAAAAAAACATTTTTGTTTGTGATTTTCAGGAATTTTCAGTCAACTGGGACGCTTTTCTGAAAATGGATATTTTCTCAATGGCATTTTTTTTCAACTTTCTAGGTCCATTATAAACTTTATTTGTTTATTTCTTTCAGATTGTGATGTAAAGAAAGACGATAGAAGAGAGAACGGATCCAAAGACGTCGATCTCTCGGGTATGGATAATTTTATTGTATTATATCTGGTAAAAACTAACAAACACCCTATCTAAAACAATTTACGTAGATAAATAATGTTCAGTCTACTACGTGTATCATTTACTGCCACAATTTTAATTTGATTTGAATTTCCTGAAATCTTCAGCTGACATCAGTTGCGCTCGTCTCAAAATGTCGAGAGCACTAAATACGAAGTGCTAAGGGTATATTTCACATAATTACCCTTTAGGCTCTGTTTGGTTTTTCATAGTTTAATCCCAAACCAATTAGGAACGTTTTTTAATTGGGCTAATTAATTTGTGTCATAGATGGCCAGTAGTTATTTTAAATATTTCAAATGAATTCTTTTTCTCATCCAACGAACAAATGAATAAAGCTTTTTTCAAACCTTGATATAACTAAAATTTTCACTGCTTCTCTTTTGTTACCTCGCGTTAAGAACAAGCATTTTGTGTGATAGATTCATTTTGTTCGTTGGTTTAAGAATCTCATTATGTGTCGGTGGTAATAAAACGGAAAAATAAATCGACGGATTTAATTATTCGAAAACTACTTTTTTCCCAAGTCCTAAACTTTTACAGGCTCTAAAAATGCATAGATATTATCTTAAAAAATAACATGCGTTTTATTAGGAACTTAAAAGTGTTCGAGAGAAATATGTTATGAATAAAAAAACTTCTTCGTCAGGGTTTCATATCTTGCGACTAAATATTTATTATTTCTACCTAATGTTAGTTAATAATTAGTGATCGATTTTACATGATAATTTTTCTGACGTACCTCCTTGGGATTAGAATATATTATTGGAAAAATGCAGACGCAATATGTGAAATAGAAAGTTGTTTCGTCCAGATTGCACTAGATATCCCGGTCGTCATTTATATTTACAGATTTACACTGCAGCGGTTTCCTTGAATGAATCTCACCACTTCTCTTATAGATACTAGATACTAAAAAAACTATCTGGGGACAAAAAACTGTACGACTTATTATGTCAAAAAATAAATATATAACTGTATAACTTAATAAACCGTATTTTATAAAATTAAAATAATTTTAAATAACGACATTGCCACCTATCTCGAACAGGTGATTATTTATTCACCTATCGAGGTGGACCTCGCAAACAACTATGAATTACGGCCGATATTAGACGGCCGGCGTAGTTCAGCGGTAAGGCTCTTGACTCGCATTCCGAAGGTCGCGGGATTGAATCCCGGCGTGGCAAATAAATTTTATTGATTAATTTGTGTTATTTCACAATTTATTCATTTAAAATAAGGGGCCATCCATAAATTACGACACACAAATTTCATGATTCTTTGACCCCCCCCCCCCCCCCATCCCTGTCGAGACTCCCTCCCCCCTAGTGTGACGTCACATATTTTGCAATTTTACATCAAAATTTTTTTGCGTTTTAATCATTTAGATTTTTACACATGACATCACAGAGCTGATAACCCCCCCCCCCCCCCCGTACCCCTTGTCACACAATGTCACACTTCTCTACTACCCCTCTCTCTTAGTGTGTGACGTAATTTATGGATGGCCCCTAATACCTATATAGTATATTTGCGGCACGTTCCAGAGTGGAAGATACTCTCAGCCCTGGTGTAAGACCACCATTCAGAATTGAAACGTTTCTTGAAATGGCTTTAGCCGTGTTTGGTGACCAGATCTGAACAGCCAGATACTTCCCACCTTCCTCTTCCCCATCTTCTTCCCCTCTCCACTACCTTCAGCCTCACAACATACTCCAATCTGGGATGCCATAGTCTCACTGGCCCCAGACGGGAGCAGTTGAGACTCTTGTGCGGTATTCATATTTAAAAAAGACATATATTGTTGTGTGCAGTTATTCTTATAACTACCTGAAATCGATTTATCGGAACTGAAAGGGATTTAACTGGTTCCTGAAACATTTTTTAAACTTGCCTAATTTAATATCATGATGATAGATACTGTAACGCTGTTAGAAACGTTGGCTAAAGAAGGAGGAAGCGCAACACGACACCCAAATGTTAAACACGCTGCCTTTTTGTTTCTTTTTTTATCCTTGCTTTTCCAGTTTTGAAAATGATTGTTTTTGTTTTCAGGCGTTGTTTCAACGCTCAAGGAGCCGATCAAAGATCCTGAAAAGGGAGGACACAGCGAAAAAGCTGATTTCGAAAAGGCGATAGAATTAGCCGGTAAGATATTAAATGCCTCTTAATATCAGTACGTACATCGTACATAGAATATAATAATGTTGAAAATAAATCCCATAATACCGAATATAATATGCTTGTTTGCACCGTGTTTCAGGTTATGGCAAATTCCACTACCTCCTGCTAGGAGTATGTGGTCTCGTGAGTACCTCGGAGGAGATGGACGTCATCTCGATGTCCTTCATCCTCCCGTCGGCACAGTGCGATCTCAACCTTAACACACACACCAAAGTAAGTCCTGCTCATACTAAAACACCCATCTTGGAAGAGAAATTTCATTTTCCTAATATCCACCCCATATTTCCTAATCTTTTATTGATTATATTATTGATTATTGATTACGTATTATGTACCAGCGACAGGAAGTTCACATGATTAAGAAACAAGAGAGGTCCAAGAATGGTTCCTTGCGGCACACCCAATTTGACAGTTACCTTGACGTTTATTTATTAATGGTACAAGTACCTTTAACACAGACTAAATCGTTTTAATAAGTTAAATAAAGTACGATAGAAAGGTTCAAATTAAATAAAATTTGCGAAGAGGCTACAGAAAACATAATAACTGTTTAAAAATTGTATGCTTTTTTTGTACACTGGTTGCCTAGACTGTTTGCTTGGTATAAGACATTATAAAAGAATTAATATTGAATTTATTGTTCTCATGAAATACATATTTCATATGATATACTATCAGGAACGTTAAAAATATTAAGGTATTAAAAATTTAATTACATTAATACCTCACACTACGTCATATACTGAGAGTATATGGGGGTACCATAACTCTCATCTGATGATAATGACTATCTGTGGATCCCAGGAATGGCTGAACTTCGTCAGATAAATAAGGGATAACGTAGGACCAAGAATAGTACCTTGTGGAACATCAGTATTGATAGTTGCCAAGTTGTGCTTACGAACCTATTTAAAATTTCATCAAGTTCCACTGAATTACTGAACTAGTTTAATAAGGAACTCCAGTGAAAAATATTATGGCTTTAAAAAAATATGTTCATATAGACCAATAAACGCTGATTCTGAATATATAAGTTTTATTAAATAATAATTAACGTAGAGTTTTAAAAAATATATTAAAAAGTCCATTTTAAAACAGTTCATTAAAAAAACCTGTCAAGTTGGTATTATTGAATTTGTGAGGCGTGACGTCACCGCTTCCATAAAACGCTCCAATGCTGAAATTCAAAATGGCGGCGGTCGAACAGCTGATTCCAGTTCCGTACAAAATTCATGCTTCGGTTTCCTTAATATTGATTTCGATTCGTAAAGCTAAAAAAATAATAATTTCAAACGATTTTTATACCACTCTCCCGTAATAATATTGAAAAATATAATAATATAATAAATATAATATAATAAATAAATAATTACATCTAAATAACGTTTTACTTATTGAATAGTTTCATTACTTTTTCCATACAAAATGACAACATCTGTTGAAAATAACTAAAACTTTTGGGCAGATGACGTCACAGGGCCAGATGACGTCACGGTGGTTTTCGGGGGATCTTGAAAAATTAAAACTTTGACATTTATTTTAACTATTAAAACTAACTATAAAAATAAAAAATAAATATGCAGTTATTTAAGTTAGAAGGTCATTATTTATAAAAAATAAAAAAAAATTGGACTGGAGTTCTCTATTGCAGGGTTTTAGTACATCACATTTAATGCGAATGATTAATGACCATTTGTGCATTATTTGTTTTCCAGGGATGGCTGAACTCCATCATCTTCATCGGCATGATGGTGGGCGCCTACTGCTGGGGCTCGGTAGCCGACTCGCTTGGCCGCAAGCGCGTGCTCATTGCAATCTCCATCATGAACGCGCTGTGCATCGTGGCGTCGTCCTTCTCCCAGAACTATGCGCTCTTCATGTTCTTCCGCTTCCTCAACGGGGCTGCGTGAGTACTAACCTACAACCTAATCTAACTCATCTTAGCCTAAACACTTCCAAATTAACTAACCCCCGTACACATGACACAGCAATCCAAGCTGGGTATAAATATGGTCGGATTATTGAACGACCTGGGCTTTTCTAATCAGTGTGGGATTTCAAAACTTTAAATAAGAAACAGCTTTATTTCTAGCTTTTCCCCGCGGCTTCGCTCGCATGGTATTACGGGAAATTACTGTAGCGCTTGCACATATCAATTATCCCCCCTCCCCCCAACCCCACCCCTTCCCGCATTCCATAGATTCATTCCCTTACATTCAGTTTTCAAACATCTCGCCTGCCACCTAAATTTCATAATGCTGTAAGCTCAAAGAAAAAAAAATTATCCAATTTTGTTCATTCGTTCGGAATTTATGCGCTTACAAACATTTCGGATGTTTATTTTTATTTAAATATTTGGAAGTTTGTAAATATAACAAAAAATTACACAATTTATTTTTCAGTCTTTATAATCCTTACGAATTATATTTTTAATGTAGGAACTTTCATCTGACATTTATTCCAAAACACAAGCTTGTCCAAAAAAAACAAAACATATTCTAATATTTGAATTTTCTGGAGCAGTAGCCGACCAGTAGGTAGGGGACTGAGTACCTACCAGCATAGAGCCCACAAACATATCAACATCGTTTCCATGGAAACGATTTTTTTCTGACGTTAGCAAAAACTCGCCTTTGTTAGCGACAGAAAACTTATAACAAATATAATATATTAGTATTTATAATTTCATAACGCCAGAGCTTACCATCATATTAGCTTTATATTGCTGAAAGAATTTTTAAAGTCTTTTTTATTGGTTAATGCGTGAAAGCGAAGCAAACAAACTCGAGCAGTTTCGCATTTTTTATAATATCAGTATGGAAGTATAATAAGTATATGGATGAAATCAACCGATTATTATTAAGGTTTTGATTCAATCTTCTAAAAGTTAACTCATTTACGCGATTGCCTAATTTTATTATTAAATGTCAGATTTCCTCTTCTTTACCAACACCTAAAAATAATAAATAAATACCTATTTTTATGGTAAACTTTCGGGATGACTTGACATGCTTAATACGAATGTTTTTTAGAAGTAACCTTTGGATTCACCTTACATACTTTGAAACACAACTATTTTCATTCTGAGCGATCGAAAACACTGCAAAACACTGGGTCCAGCGATCTCGAAAGTTTATCTTTTTTATTTATTTCATTGCTATTTGTATTGAAATAGGTTATACATCTGCTGACTCATGAAACAATAGCAAATAGGCTTCTGAAGCACTGTATTATATTCCAAGAAACCGGTTATCTTACGGTCTGTTTTTTTTTTTTAAGTTTTAAGTTTTCTTTATTCATTGAAATGTTGGTTACATAAATTTTAGAATTTTTCGACCACCATGCTAGGCACATGCCCGTGTTGTGGTTAACTGTCCGTGTTAACTGTCAAATAATTTATTTTTTTATCATCTCTTGATCAATAAATTATTACCTGTATAAACAAATATCAAAAATTCCTGCGCACTTGCTAAACAAATCTGTGGCTAAGTGTCTAATGCAGTTTGCATATTTTGTTGTAGATTTTGTCTAGTTCTTCACAGGCCGTCAAACAAGAATAATTTATTGATAATGTGATTGCTATTTGGGTAATTCGACGTTATTTGACCTACCTAAATACTTATTTTTATCTAATAAACCTGTCAAAACTATTCGCGCGACATGTAAGTTGGTAATTCACAATATTTTTATTCATCCAATGCTTCACCGACCATGAAAGTGCAGGAAGTATAATTTCAAAAAATTATTATAAAAAAATAGACATTTAACCTCTCGACCATCTCTCGACATCATTATTGTAACAAAGCATTGTAACAAAATCACTATGACAAAATCATGGTGACAAAATCACTATGACCAAATCACTGTGACAAAATCACTATGACCAAATCACTGTGACAAAATCACAGTGACAAAATCACTGTGACAAAATCTCTGCGACCAAAACACAGTGGCACATAATAACCCGAACTATCACTGATTGTGTATGTTTATTTATTTTCATTAGCCTCGGCGGCTCCGGTCCAGTAATCTGGTCCTACTTCGCAGAGTTCCAGCCTAAGTCCAAAAGAGGGTCCATGTTGAGTTTCATGGCCGCCTTCTGGACTTTAGGGAACTTGTTCGTGGCTGGATTAGCCTGGGTCATCATTCCGGCTGGTGAGTTTCCTTGAAATTCTTCTTCTTATCAATAAGTATCTAGCCTAAAACTTTAAGTCATTGTGTAGAGTATTTTGTTTAAAAAAAACCTAAACTTAGTTCATTTTGAGACTACTTATTCATTATGTGAAGAACTATTTATGTTACAAGCATTTCATACAATAAAAAGATAGTAATTGTGCTGAAGATAACAAATGGATACATTTATTTGGCAATTCGGGTTCTGGGTAACCCCGTGCCTCCCCGGAGACCTTTCATTAGATAACCAATACCTCTACCATGGGTTTCCCCAAGTGGTTCGAAATGTTTGGTGAAGTTTGTTGGTGTCTTAGCAGCTGTTTCTTTTTGTTTTTGCTTACATTAGCTCCACACCACAAAATAATTTCCATCATCTTAGGGGATGCTGTTGGAAGGGTTTATTTAAGGGAAGGAAGTTCTGGGAAGGAAAAAAGTATGAGGGGTGGGTAGAAATCCATGGGTCAGTGTGTCCAGGAGTGACGGACGTATTAATCCATCCCTCCAACTGCGGTGCAAGATGATGGGTCGAGAGAGGTCAAGAAGCTCCCCTAAACCAGTCTCTCTCGATCCAGCCGGGGAGACCCATTGACCTCTCCAGCTGGACTCTCTTGACCCATCGCCTTGCACCACGGTGGGAGGAATGAATTCATACTTGTCAGATTGACTGACCCTCAGATATCTACCCACCTTTCGTACCTTTGTGCTTCCAGAACATCTTCTATTTCCTTTTCTTAAAAAGACCCTCCACATATCGTTTCCGAAAATGACTGAAATGGCATAAATGTTTCTGAAATTCCTGAGGGAATTTATTTTCATCAGGGCCTACTGTGTGCAGTTAATGTTTAAGTGAAAAGATGTATTAAATTATACTGCCATGGTTAAAACACCTATTACATAATGTATATCATACAATATCTTTTTCATTTCGCTTCAATAAATGTTTTCCATTGTAGAATCAAACAGTTTATTTATTAATTTGCAGAGATTGGTTATGAGTCGCCCACATTCCAGTACAACTCTTGGCGAATCTTCCTGCTGATCTGCGCGCTACCATCCTTCCTGGTGGCAGCACTGCTTCTCTTGTTACCCGAGAGCCCCAAATTCTTGCTTTCACGGGGGCGTCATGACGAAGCGTTGGAAGTCTTCAAGTAAATATTTTTGGAATATTCTTTTTTTTTTAAATAGGCAATCCACCCTAAAAAGAGTGCTTTGCGTGGAATATTCTTCATGGTTGCAGGAGTTACGAACACAAGAAGAATTGTTATTTTGAAAGCCAAAATTCTCAACCAAACAGATTTTTTTTAATCACGTTTGTAGCATCCAGATTGGATGTGAGCCTTTGAATTTATTTATTTTTTAAATTATAAAATACAGGCCATTAACCCCTGGTGTGCTGGTGCAAAAATTTCACCATGCACCAGCTGATCATATTTTCATTGTAACTTACACGTGTTTAGCAAAATGATGGTTTTGTAAATTGTAAATTGTCTTACCAGATAATGTGTTTGTATATTAATAAAAATGGGATTTTTTTTATAAATGTACTTATATTAATAATAATTTGTCACTTAATAAAGTGAAATATAAAATTTTGAACTCTTTTTCAGACTTGGTTTTATTGTGTAACGTAGAAAATGAAGTTCTTTTGTGAATCGCCTTAGTGACATTCTGCTGTTTTGTTCTCTCAGGGGAATCTACTACACTAACACCGGCAAGGACCGCGAGAGTTACCCTGTCCGCCAGCTCATCATGGATGAGGTGTACCGCTCCGAGGCTATGGAGATGAAGGAGCCGGTCAAGGGCAAGTACAAGAACATGATGGTTGACATCATGGACAACAGCAAACAGCTCTTCGTGACGCCAATCCTGCGCTTCACCACCATCTCCATAACCATCAACTTTACCTTCCACATTGGGTAATTATATTATTGAGGAGTTTAAAAATTATAAATTATCATGCTACCTATTTCAGATCAAGGCCGACTGGAGTGCCGCCACTAATTAAACTTCACCGATTAAAATACTGTTTAATCACTTTGTTTATTTCATATGCTTGCGGTAAAACAACACACAAATCAGCAGTAAAAACGAGTATCAACAACAATCACCACCATTTTCAAAACTGATGTTGCTCTATGGCACTGACTTGATCATGTGACACTTCAAAATATGTTACGCGCTTAGACCTGTACTATATTATATAACGAAACATGTTACATAACGAAATTATACAGGCGTGAATTTCATATGTTCCAATATTGAATTGTACTTACATGAAGTACCAGAATTGCCCATGGACAAAATTACACATTTCAAATTTGCCATTTATTTAGCTTACACTTAAACACCCTAAAATTTTATTTAAAGTTTCTAAAAGCTTATTAATTTGCTGTAATATGTTTGTCACAAAAGTTCAAAATAATGTATGAAATGATTTGTGATCGATAATGTTACTCCTCTTGTAGTATTATAAATGTGCAAGTAATTTCTTGGTGTATGGAATAATTTTTATTACCAATGCAGCTGACGGGGAAATAAAAATATTATTGTAGGAAACTAGTGTTAACGTCACAAGGGCTAAACCTTTGACGGGAAGGCCTAAATACATTTTACAGTCACAATTGATTTCATGCACTTTATTTCGCCCTTTTGTCTGCTTGATTACTTATTTGCGAGAGTGTAGTGCGGAGTAGTGTGGATGTAGTCATTATTAAAGTGTTGAATGGTGCAAAATTCTTAAAAATTAGTCATTCAAGTTTGTCTTTTAAGCAAAACGCTAACAAAACATTTCTTCGTTCTTCAGTTACTACGGCCTCATGATGTGGTTTCCCGAGATGTTCAACCGTTTTGACGAGTACTCGCGCATGAACCCCGGAGTGGAGGCAGACATCTGCCAGGTGACCAGTTATGTGGTGTCCAAGGGCTCCCACAGTGAGCTGGGCGTCTGCACTGACGAGATCAACTCTTCTGTCTTCATGGAGTCGCTCATCACCGTGGCAGCCGCCATCCCCAGCAACATCTTCGCCGTCATTGGAATGGACAGGCTCGGCAGGAAGTTCTTCTTGTGTAAGTATCTGATACATGACAACTAATTAAGATCCACTCCATTCAGTATTAAAATATTAAATAAAATAAAAATTTTACTAAATTGCATCATGGGTTCCTCCTAACCGCACTTCTTAGAAACAGCCTACGGCTCCAAATTTTGTTGACTCTTTATGCTTGCTAAAAGAGATATTTGTGTCCATCAAGTTGCTCTCTGGTAGGAGCTCTGTCAAGATAAGCCGAGTGATACGCCTCTACTAGCGTTCAAAAAATAAATTAAGTGTTCTGGGATCCACATAGATTTAGTTTCTTTTAATAGATGTCGATAGGTTAGAACTTCTGCTATATCCCAATAGATGGCAGCTGTAGATGTATTGCCAAAGGATCTATCGCCGTTCGTGTCTTAGGCACAAACAGTTACGATGAGGGCCCAACGTTCCAGTAGATAGAGCTAGTATCCGCTGTCACAGTTTAGTAAGGACATCTGTCCGGTATAATATAAGAGACACCATAATAAATAAATACGTTACTGAAAATTACTGATATATTATTAACAATCAAAATCATAAATATTTTGATAGGTTTGGCAGCAGTTGACATTGAAATAGAACAATTCAATGCATGCACACAATGGTAGTCACTGTAATAAGACCCTTTTACAATAAAAGACAACATTTTTTAAATGTTATCTAACTTGAATGTGCGTAAATAAATAATGATAAATTATTGCAAAATATGCAAAACATAACAACCTACTGGTAATTCTATTTACCCATAGATGACAACAGTGGTCTCAGTAAATTCAAAAATACTCATTTTTCTTTTTTTTTCTTCTAGTGTTCTCAACGCTGTCAGCTGGACTGTGCTCAGCTGGTATGTTCTTTGTGTACAACAAGACCAATAACCTGATAGTCAGCGCGGTGTTCAGCTCCGTCATCTCCTGTGGTAATGCTGCCCTGGATTGTCTCATCACGGAGGTGTTCCCCACCAACTTGAGGTAAATATATAATTTAATAATATCACCATTCTGAGATCTTCCCCAGAGTAGCCTTTCAAACAAAGAACATTAAGCATTATTTTATTTGAAAATTTGTATATCTATGGCTATTGGTATTGCCATTTCAGTAAATATGCTGCCAGTATGCCGGAGAGTAAATACTTTTTTGGATTCATCTTAAAAAATTATATCTTTTATTTTTCCAGAGCTACTGGTGTTGCCATATCCATGGTAGCTGCCCGGTTAGGTGGCATCATCGGTAACGTGGTGATAGCCTCCCTGCTGGACACATACTGCCCCGCACCAACGTTCATCGTGGCCGTCTTATTAGCTGGTGGTGGTCTCATGTGCCTCTTCCTTCCCAACACTACCCGGGAACCCCTGGCATAACACCTCAGTCATCTAGCAATTCCACCCACCCCCAACCCCCACCAACACTCGAAACACTTGAGTCAAGCACACTTATTTATACCAATAATGAAATGTGCAGAAAAAGAGAAAACCTAATAAAAAGAGAAAAATTTATTTATAGGTTGTAACACTCTTGATATATTACTTGAAATTGCCATATTAAAATAGATAATAATTTTAAACAGTTGACTTTCCAAGGGAATTTTGTAACTCTGAAGTATTGAGTACCTCCTATTATATAAATAACATTCCAAAAAAATTTACTTTGAGAAATAAAATTATTTAACAATAATTTTTTTACTCCCTTTTTAGTTAAATCTTCCTCCTTTCTTTTAGACCACGACAGGGTAAACAGTGTTCTCATTGTATGTTTTTGTTAAAATTTTACTATAAGGATAATTCAGGATGCAAAATATTTTTGTCCACTGTTTTATTGGTCAATTAATTTTGAAATAGTTTGATTGGAAAAGGTTTTTATGTTTTGAACAATATAAGACAACAAGCAATCGGCTAAATGCTTTCACATTGAGTTTATTAAGAGTGTTCTATTAATATTGATTAAATTGATCATTAATTTGTTTATAAGTAAAGTCATCATCGTTCATTGTTAAATTATTATATTATATTATTCATAGATTTCAGTTAATTTGTTAATGCTTTTTGTTTGCGCATCGTTTTTCATCATGAATCAGGTATTTTGTTCACTGAAAAGACCTCAGTAATAATAGTATTAACTTATGTTAAGAACTGAAGTAGTCCAATAATGTAGATAGTTAGATATAAATGTTTTAATTGTATAAAAATGTTGTAAATTTATATAATATTCTTTGCTACTAATCTAGATGCATACATTGTTATATGAGACAGAGTGAGATTATCGAATTTTATTTTTAAATGTGAACAAATCTACAATATTTGTGGATACTTTCTGTACAAAATGTATTTAAGAAGAGATGCTAATAATAATATTATCTCTGCTCTAAATTTTCCACTTATTATTTTTACTTTTGTCTAAAGAGTTCTTAGATCTCTTTTCATTATTTCTTTTACAATTCTTTTCTTTTGTTTTTCATTTGACAGAGCCTTTAACTTGCCGAGTTTGAATTCATCGAATCTTATGTAATTAATCCTACGTTAAAATTATTCCAAGCTATGTTAGGAGACCTACAAATATATAAAATATATACAAACCATTCCCTTATTTCCAGTCAAAAAGCTTTTAAAAATTACCACGCAATTGAATAAATCAAAGACTTAACATAAGTATTATGTATTTTCTTCAATATAATTAATTGCGTGGGTATTTCTCAGAATAAGAACCATTATTCAATCCTTGTTTTTCCGCCTTTTTTCCAAAAATAATAGTAATAATTATTGTTGTATTATTTTATTACATTTCTAAAGGGTTTTATGTATAATTTATTGTTGCAAAGTGGTTTGTATCCATACTTAATATGAATAATATTATATTATTATCCTGTTTTATTTATAATGTTATATAAGTACACTTTATACAAATAAAATTATTATTTTCATCAGAAATTAAAAATGCCTTTTTCTTGTCCTAGAAAGTTTATAAAATTCTTTAAATATGAAAGATGGAAACCAGTTGCTTTTAATTATTGGCGTCGCCTCATACCCTTTTTCTTGTCCTAGAAAGTTTATAAAATTCTTTAAATATGAAAGATGGAAACCAGTTGCTTTTAATTATTGGCGTCGCCTCATACCCTTTTTCTTGTCCTAGAAAGTTTATAAAATTCTTTAAATATGAAAGATGGAAACCAGTTGCTTTTAATTATTGGCGTCGCCTCATACCCTTTTTCTTGTCCTAGAAAGTTTATAAAATTCTTTAAATATGAAAGATGGAAACCAGTTGCTTTTAATTATTGGCGTCGCCTCATACCCTTTTTCTTGTCCTAGAAAGTTTATAAAATTCTTTAAATATGAAAGATGGAAACCAGTTGCTTTTAATCATTGGCGTCGCCTCATACAACTAATAAAGATTTTTTTTTAAGGAAAAATTTTTCAGGAAAAATCATTATTTGCAGTGACGTTGGACGTTGGAAGGGAGAAGTTCAGCCTGAAACAATGAATATCCGATTGTCATTCGTACAACACAACAAATCGATGCTCACTTTATATAAGGAAACCCAAAAAACTTACAAACTTTTAGGTATAGATGGATAAAATAGGAAAAACTAATTAATTTTTTAACTAAAAATTTGGTTATCTGTAAAGTCGGTTTACGGACAATAATTTTACGTGATAATGTCATAAGAAAACATTGATGCATCATAAGCCGAATGCTTAGGCCAATCGTGCCTCTCTATCGCTTGTTCCGCCCTCTTGCTTGCACGCTCGGCTCAGCCGAAAGTGACAATGAGTCATGCTTTTTCGTGCATGCAGCCAGTGTTCATCGATTTATAAGACGTTTTCACGTCAAAAACTTTTTATGGTAGCCTCAGGGCCGGCCCTAAGCCGAATGGTGCACAGTGTTTTGTTTCATATAAGTTAGATGGAAAAAACTCAACACATCAATCTCAAGTGTTAGTAATCCACTTTCGATGTGTTTTTATTCCTAATATGAAGAAAATTTGTGATAAACATTACAATTATTTTTTTCAAATTTTTTTTTTTATAACAAATAAATATAAATATTATCTTTGGTACAAATGTCTTACAAAATTACTAATTTAGGTGCCTTTTTGGTCATTTACCTAATAGTATTTACAAGCAGGAAGATACATATACATTTTAAAATTAAATTATGCCCACCTCTGCTTTTCATCTGTTTTTCACCACCCATACTGAGCTTTTCGAGTTCAAATATACTTAATATTATTACACATTTCCTGAAGCTTTTCTTCATTAGACAAACTGAGCAAATTCCTCCATGTCGCGAACTTCCTCCTGTAGGAAACCTCTTATGTGGTCCCTGTAAAATAACAAATAAGTTTGATGCAGGTTCGTTTGGAAATTTTTTTTTTTTTATAAAAGAAAGATATACATTCCCGGATTACGAATAACCCAACAATGTTTGAAAATCTCCTACTGCCACCACAGTAAGCCGAAAATGTTGCTTGATGGAGGACTTAGCCAGCCGAGGAATAGAACACGCGATGCCCGGGTGGAACCCAAATATGTACAATGCCCACTCAACCACTGACCGGTCAATATGGAAATTGAATTTAATAAAATATATGTTGCTCTTTTTAAAAAAATAAAATTATCTTGCGAATTTGACTTGTTCTCTGAAATAAATTCTCGGTATTTTGAAACATTATATTTTTTAGAACACATAAAAACAAGCAAGTTATTTATTATTATTTAAAAAAAAAACTCTTACACTGATAACATTAAAATTTAAAAAATATCATACTACACACCTTCCCCAGAAATCTCATAATATGTGGTACCTGTAAAATTACAAAATAAGCTTGATGCAAGTTTGTGAGGAAAGATAGCGAATCTTATTTCAATGGAAATTTAATTGCTCTGTAAAAATAAAAATATATGTCGTATGATTTTGATAAACTCTTCGAAACGAATCCTCAAGTAATTAGAAATTAAATATTGTTTTAAACCACGTAATAATACGAGTTCAATATTGTTTTTTTTCAAACTGAAATTATTTGTAGTAAAATTTTTCAAATACTTCGTACTACATATCTATCAAAGTGGCCTCCATTTTTTTCAAAACCGAAACAAAACATTTAAACTGATGATACATTACCTATGGGTGGTTTGGTATATTCATTACCTTCTAGCGGTGTGGGACAGTGCGGCGCCTGGCGCGAGTAAAATTTTGGCAACCCTTGTCTAAACCAGTAGACGCCTAGGTAGGTAATCACTGTAATCAATAATATTTAATGATGTTTATGTTTGTGTAGCGCTTTTTTATCAAATATAATCTCAAGGGCGATGTGTCAGGCTTTAGATATTATCAACCCGATGTGGACTGCTCCAATTGCGTCTGCGAAGGCCCGCCCTGGGGAGCCTTTTTACATTTAATGGAAAGTTCACAAAACACACAATGAATCAATTTGAAGCACGCGATAAATCAAAAATTCTCCAAGGATGACAACTAAAATTAAAATCTACTGTGGTAGACTACAAAATAAATGATTTTTCATTTTTAACGTCATGACGAGCTTTTGAAAAGGATCAATGTTACCGCCATTTTTATGTTTGTTCACGTTTCAATAATAACTAGATTGGAGCGATCAATCTGGGTGTATTTTTGAAGATATAAAAAAATATCGGTAAAGCTGCTTTTTAGCATAATAGGTAATAATTAAATATTACTTCAGCAATGATTAGAATGATATTACTTCAGCGATGTTTCGAATCAACCTATTTTGAGTTAAAAGTCGTTAAAAAAAACTTAATGCGATCAATGCAGCGATTAAATTGGTTTTTGAACTTCAAGGTTCGTAGTGCGTAGAAAATGCATCTTGTCTAGCGCCACATGCTCTCTCGTTGCATCAGATCAATCAGTGATGCCATGTCCCAAAAATGAAAATAAACCATATAACATAAATTTCAGGAATAAAAAAAAACATGTTTCGAAGGATAAAAAATCATGGTTGTCGTAAACTCTTTTTAAGAATATTAATAAAAAAATGAAGATACCTTTAAAAATAATCTACATTATTTATTAAAAACAATCATTTTATAATTTTCCTTTCATTTATGAAAAAATTATATTTTTGGAAAAAACACCGAACAATTTTTTTTAAGAAGTGTTTTTACTTTAAAAAAGAGTTTTTTGCCGTTATCAATATTAATTTTTTTTAAGAAGTGTTTTTACTTTAAAAAAGAGTTTTTTGCCGTTATCAATATTAATTTGTAATATTTGTTTAAATAAAACTACATTTTTTTATAAAAATAAGTTTTTTCAACTAAATAAGATGAGCGAGAATTAATATTAAGAGTTACGTGGAATTAATTTGATCAAACAGAAAGAAAAAAGAAGACTACTAAATGCATGTATAGAACAAAATTTATTTAGGTTAAAGTCGTTGTTGTTAAAACAACAATGGCAACTTTATGAACGTCTTTGGAAGCTAGAAAGTGAAAGAAATCACAGAATTTTTCAATCAATCTGAATTCGTACTGAATACGAGCTAGTATATTATATACCCTGAATGACGATGTCATAGTAACACTATGGGTATTTTTATAATTTTTTTTTTGTAATAAAGCATCTATTTATTATGTATCACTTACATTAAAGTGCAAGTAAAAACCAATAACCACATTTCATTTCTGTATTCGTATACGTGAATTCTCGTTAACTCTTTAGACATAGAAACGTGCGCTACGTGTTGTGTATTTAATAATGATTTTCGATTCTATTGAAACCGCACAGAACACCTGAAGAGAAATAATAACCAATACAACCTGTCAAACACAACCGTGTTGGAAAATATCGTATAAAAAGAGAAAAGCCGCCCCATTTGGAGAAAGAAAGCCTAACCTAACGTAACCTGCTTAACCAATTTTTTATATATTATTTTTTATCACTCTAAAAATCTGAGATAGTTCTGAGTTGGTTTTATTCCGAGTTGTCCGATCACCGAGGTATATATGTCCCAAAAATCCACGAATACATGGTAAAAGCCATGCAACTGGCCACACTGGATTCAGTGTTTGTGCAATTAATGTTTTTTGAACGCAACTTCATACCTGTCTAGCGGCTAGCGCCACATGTTCTCTCGTTGCGTCAGATTCAGTGATCGGTGTACGGTGTTTTTCGGCTTTTTTGAAATCTGTCAGATTTTGATCGGCTTTGACCTTTTTATTTAATATTACATTTGCAATCTGACTGGTACCGCATTTAGACAAAATATAAAGTTTTTGCTGGACGTCAGCGAGTATAAAATCGGTTTAGGTAGTAATTACTTGCAAAATGACAGAAGAAGATATGTCAAAATTGTCTTTAGGTTAGTGCTATTATTTTTCATGCGATTCTTTATCAAATTCTTATGAAAGTAAAATTAACAAGTCAGTATGTTTGTATTGTTTGTTTACGAGTATTAATTACGTATTAATTTGTTTTAATGTGTGTTTAGGGGAGCTATACACTTCCGAAAAACGTGGCAATGACGAGACTGGTGATGGCTCCAAGGAAAACCCTTTCAAGACGGTTCTTCAGGCCATGAGAAAGGCGGGAAAAGAGCCATTTCCCACCTTCTACTCCGACCACAAGGAACACGCGGGGCAATACGACGTTACGGCCAAGTCCCAGCTGAAGAAGATCATCAAGATCTGGTCCAGAGAGAACGAGAAGGCCAAGGAAAGCAAACTGAGGGACGAGGCTGACAATGAGAGAAGACTGCAGAACATCGAAGAAGCCAAGAAGATTGTTATCAAACAGGATGCCAGTCTGCCCGAAGCTAAATATATCAAAATTGTTGATGGTAAGTTATCATTTTTGAGTTAAATTTCCTACCAGCTGCTGAGCTTTGGCTAGGATTTGCACAACATACTTTAACCCCCAAATGTGAGTTCTATAAGGGACGAACTTGACTTCCTTTATCCAGTGATTCCTGGCTTTACTCGGAGTAAAAAAGTAATTGAAATTTTGATATCCAAAATGGTTTTAGAAAAAATACTTTTTCAAAATTAAATTTAAAAAAATTCTTCTATCAATTATCCAATTATTATTTTCCACGCTCAATACGAATATTTTAAAAAAAATCCTTTAGATTCGCCAATGACTATAAAAGGCAAATTTTTGCATTCAGGGTGATGGAAAACATTGCACTTATAATTTCAATTGCGTAAAGTGAAAATTTACTTCGCGTACCGAATTTGTGCGGCCATTCTGTCATTTGTTTATGCATATTCAGACTGAAACAAAACTTTTGTAAAGAATGTCAAATGCATATTATAAAAATTCAAAATGGCGGCAAAGGAATCATTTTAAGAAAATTTTGAACTTTGAATAAAAATGGAATTTTAATGCATCTTGTATCATCTCTTCTGACGTAAATAGTTGTTTCTTGTAGAAATTAAGTTGAAACTATATTTAATTCCCATAATCTGTGGCAATTAAAAGTGTGGCAAATAGACAAATATTTACTGAAATTAGTAAATTTTTCAATTCACCATTTTCTTTTAGTTATTTTTATCCTAACTTGACGGATTTTATGCACATAACTCTCATAGTCGGGGGAGAGGGGAGCTATAGGTCTTGGCTATTTATTTTTATGTACGTTCAGTATAAAATTATTTATAAATCCAATTTTTATCCAGAGAGTGAAATTAGCGACAGGTGCCGCGAAACTAATGAAAATTTTTCAGATGATTGATTTTTACACACAAACTGAGATATTGTGTTAACTTGGTAAATTATGAAGAAAATTTAATAAAGAAAAACTCAGAGCGACGAGCTTGAGCTTCATGAAATTTGTGCAATTTTTCAGCCTGTAATGTCAATTCCATTGTTAGATAGGCAGCTTTTAATTATCCATAAAATTTCAGAACAAGAGATCACACTATTCATTAGGAAAAATAGTGTTAAAAACCCAGTCGAAGCCGAGTTGTACAACTAGTCTTAATATATATATTTCTTCTGTCCGTGTGTATATCACTGAACTCCTCCTAAACGGCTGGACCGATTTTGATAAAAAATTTTGTGTGGGTTCAAGGGGATTCGAGAATCGTTTAGATTCACAATTTGGTCCACTGGAAAATGTTCTTTTAATTAATTTTTTATTTCTAAGGAGTTGTTGATTTTGGAATTTTTTACATTGAATCCGGCAGACTGCGCTACCGTCGCAGTATCGAATATCCAATATTATTCTATTTTAATTTTAGTTTGTCCCGACAGTTGTGTTCAGGACAACGTCTGTCGGGTCCGCTATAAATAAATAATGGAACATTCCAGAACACTCTCGAATGTTGTCCTGAGCGAAGCCGGATAACCCAGCTAGTTATACTATAATAAAACCTTATTGTATAATTTCTGCAATATTACATTTTCATGCTGAAATATTTTACAGCATTTTTACATTGGTTTTATTCCTCTGTATTGTAATGCATAAATTTTAATCTTAATGCCTTTGTAAATGCAGCAAGGTCAAACCAAATACAGATAAAACAAATTTCCCCATCTTGTATTATATTTTACAAGACAACTGCAATCTGCATTTATTATGCACTCTGTTCAATGTTTTAGAATGCTTCAGTGCAATTATAATAACCAATGGGCTTGTGACTTTTATGTGAGCGAGTGGTAAGATTGAAAAATAACAGGAAAATATGTGGCTTCTATAGTGTCCAAAGCTTGTGTTTACCGTCAAAGTTCTTAAAAATTACCGATTTTACAATATTGACTGTGGTTTGGTAAAAACCTTCAAGCCACAAAATGGAAACTTTATAGGAGACTATGAAAACAAATATTTAATTTGAATAATCTATACATAGACAATTGAAATAACATTTCTCTTCAACATGATTACAATAAGAAACAACTTTTGTACATTGGGAAGATGGAAAAAAATGCATTTAAATTACAATTTCCAAAAAATTTTGTTTTCAATTGACGACGCCATGTTGAAAGTTGTTAATAAAATCATCTATTTTAATATGTATATTTTTTTACATTAGCTCCACACAGGAGGCCCTGAGGAAAATAATTCCCCTCGGGGCCTACGTCATCTTAGGGGATGCTGACATCCCTACCTAACTTAAAAATCTTTGTACAAAAAATAGAAATTTGGGAAAAAAAATATTTGTCTACAACTCTAAAAGTCGTATTTTTCAATGAGAGCCCTCTAGCTCAATGCTACAAAACAGTCAATTTTTCGAAACACTTTATAGATTTTATTTCAATTTGGGAGGTGGTACCACCACCCCGGGAACCATTTATTGAATAACCAACACCTCTGTCATAGATCACCTGGTTCGTTACGTTTGGTGACTTAGCAAGGGTGCCCGGGTTCATGGGGTGAGGTTTGTCTGGATCTGGCAGCGGATGACCTGGACACACTGAACCCTAGATTCCTACCTCTTACCTTTTCCTTCCCAGAACTTCCTCTCCTTCCTTTCCTTAAAAAGACCCTCCACATAGGATCCCCAAGGATGACATAGGCCCTGAGGGAATTTATTTTTCTCAGGGCCTCCTGTGTGGAACTAATTAAAAAAAACATGGTGAATTCATAGTTAAACAAATTTCATCATCAACAAATTTTCGCCATTTGATATTTTTTAAATTTGATTGGATTAACTAGAAAATATTATATATTTTTGTATCTCAATATATAACTTCTTTAGTCAGCACTGATTTCAAGTATCTAGATAACAAATGACAAATTAATATCAGTTGATATGTCATTGAGAAAATTGATTTATCAGGTATCATATTAAATCGTGGCTTACTTCAAAACTCATCCAAACAAATTCATGATAGCCAGCAAACTCAGTAATCTGTAGGATGAAGTGTTTCCATTCAGGCCACATATCTCTCCAAGCAGTGATGCTTGGAGAGATATATGGCCTAATGATTCACTCTGTCAGGCAAATATATTTATGTGACACCTCACAAGAACCCTCTTGTCCGGGGAAACTAAATTCCAACCAAGTGGGTAACACAAGGCAGGTAACCATAGGGACCATATTCAATAAATAAAAAGATTGTGTTGTTAACGTAGATAATGTTTGATGAAGTGACATTTTTATTTTTGTCCTTCACTAACCAGTGGAGATAATATCCAAAGGCAAAGTGAATGTATATGGTCGACAATGCAATTGCAGCGCTTCATACCATGCACAGGCACAATTCATCAACACTGCAATTGTAGGGCTCCGGCCCCTTGGATTAAGGATAGGGGTATTGAAGAGGCATGGATTAAATGAGGGAGCAAAGACAGAATCATTTATTACTAAACCGACACCCCTGCCATAAGCCACCACATGCTACCTTTAGTGACTCAGCAGGGGTGTCCGGGTCCACCAACTGTGTGGTGGACCGGATCAGGAAAAGCCAGTTGAAGGAGACCCTGTGACCCCCCTCCCACCCAGGCATCGTAAGTTCTAATCCTGTGCTATCGAAATCCACCATCACTATCAACATTTTCCAAAACAAACAAAACGATGGTAAGAATGTTACAAATATTGTCAGGTTATTCGTAACACAAAAATGTTTGTTTTTCTTTAATAAAATTTTTTAAATACGCAATAATTTGAGTACTTCTCCACGAGACTTTATGAAAAACATCTCCATATGCATGTGTATTAATACTTCTGATAGTTCGAATTACAAGACGTAGATGGCGGTAGTATAGATAGATCTTAGAGGTTATAGATTAAACCAACAGATGTCGGAAGTATATAGGCTTGCCTCTCCATGTTCAGAATTGAAGTGGGCTAGCAGTTAGGTTTCTAGCAACAGAGATTTTGAGAGCATAATGGGAATCCCAATTATAAGAGTTTCTAGTCTAAATAAAAACAAAGTATTTTTATTTTAAAGAAGGTGTTATTATTTATCAAGATCCATTACTGAGGTTTTTAATGTTTAATTCCATGTCCAGGCGCAGATTATCGCGGGAAGCGTATCCGCGTGAAGGGCTGGGTGCACCGGCTGCGCCGCCAGGGCCGTGCGCTGATGTTCATCAACTTGCGTGACGGCACCGGCTACCTGCAGTGTGTGCTCAATGACCAACTCTGCCAGACCTACGATGCTGTGTCACTCACTACCGAGTCTACGGTGGACCTGTGGGGCACGCTGAACCTGCTGCCTGAAGGAAAAACTGTGAGTTCAAAGCTACTTGACTAAAAAAATCTTAGGCCAGATCTGAATAGACAGGTATTCCCTCCTCCATATTTACTTCATCCTTTCAACATTCCCCCAATTGAGGATGCCGTAATCCCACTGGCTCCAGGCAGATGGTATTCATCTGGGGTGTCATTTTGTCCAGGGTATTATTTAAGAGGGAATAACCAAACACAGTCAGAAATATGTATTTTTAAATCAAATTCTAGACATAATGACTCTTTTCCACAAAAAAATATACTTAAGTTGATTTCGGAATATTGTTATTTTATCTAGTAAAGTTATGTTTTCAATTTTGAAAAAATGTGTTTATTTTTATTGTAATAAGAATGTACCGTTGGTCATATGCAGATTTGTTAAATTTAAAAAAAAAAAATAATTACATAACACACATTTCAAACCATATAATCACGCAATAAAATAAATCAATAAATTATCCAGGAATTTTAATTTTAATATTAGTAAAAATAAAATAAAATAAAAACAGCTCATGTGTTTCGCTACGAAAATACTTCAGTTTGTTTATTTATTTACGGTCTAACAAACAAATATTTCTTCCCACCTTCCTCTTCCCCATCTCCTTTCCCTCTCCACTACCGTCAGCCTCACAACATACCCCAATTGAGGATGCCATAGTCTCACTGGCTCCAGACGGGAGCAGTTGGGACCCTTGTGCGGTATTCATAAAAATAAAAAATAAATTGTGAAAAAACACAAATTAATCAAATAAAATTTTTATTTAAAAGAATTAAAACACTTTGTATTTAAACCACGAATTTATTATTTTGTATATCTACCGGTTTCGCTTCGACCAAGCTTCATCAGGATATAATATAATAATAACTATTATTATTATTATTATATTATATCCTGATGAAGCTTGGTCGAAGCGAAACCGGTAGATATACAAAATAATAAATTCGTGGTTTAAATACAAAGTGTTTTAATTCTTTTAAATATAATGTCTAACCACAAAGTAATTGCTTCTTACGAACAAATAAAATTTATTTGCACACGCCGGGATTCGATCCCGTGATCTTCGGATTGCGAACAAGAGCCTTACTCTTCGATCATAGAGGCCGTCATTGATCACGGACGCCAGTCGCAGTTGTTGTGTTTTAAAGGCTCCTGTTATTTGATCCTTTCAAGTTGTTTCCCTTGTTAAGGCGGCGCTATTCGGCTGAAAAAGAAGAAGATGGAGAGATGTGTAATTACGAATGTTGGACAGAGCGCGCTAATATTTTAAGTGATGAAATCTCAGCGAAAATGGCGAAAAAGTTTAATAAAACATGACTCGTTTAAAATAGAGCAAAATCTCGTGGAACGTTTCTTAAGTATCATTTAAAGAAACATTGTGAATTTTTTCACAAATATAACTTGTAAAATAATAGAAATAGACTTGTTTTAAATAATTTTCAGAGCATACTTTGCGATTTTTTTCTATCGAGGGAATTTCATAAAATTTGTGTTTCGGCGTGAAACGTATCTAGATATTATCTTCAAAAACAACATATATTTTTTTAAGAGCTTAAAAACTTCAAATGTTTAAGGGAGATGTGTAAGAAATCGTTCGAGATTCGAATAGTGGACCCTTAATTAAGAGATTTTTGAAAAGTGTTAAACACGTGTACTTGTTTTAGATTATGTTATAATGTTTTTAAATTATAAATTTTGGAAAGTTAAGTTGGCAGACAAACCGAATCCCAAAACAGCCAGATTATTTACAGAGCCCCTCTAGTGTCAAGTGTCATTAGTTCAGAATTTATTTATTTATCTACTGAGGACACCTACAGAAACGGAAAAGCCATGTTTTGTTTAATGTTTATTTTTCAGCTAGGTGTATTTAGCTTTGTATATTGTGGGTACAGGGGGAAAAACCTGGTGATGCAATGCAAAGTAATGCAAAATCACGTGTTTTGGATTTGAAAGTTTCTATGATAATGATCGGAAAACAGTTTAACATTTGTTCCTAAACCTGAACTTCACAAAATAAAATAAAACATTTTTGCGAAGTTTTTTTTTCAGTGAATTAAAACAGGCGGTACGCAACATATTTGTATCTGCAAATTTCATCCTTGTGCCTTCTGCATAAGGACTTAGAGCACGTCATTTAGTTCCGCCCAGATTTCGAGGCGAATGGACGTGTCCTGCTCCTCGCGCCGCTTCGCTCGGTAAAAAATCCTTGCTGAATAACAAAGCACTGTTGTTGGCTTTATAATAACTTCAACTGAAATTTGTCTTTGAATTTTTCAAGTCTCAACTGAATTTTGAATATCGCTCATGTATCGAACGAGTCCACAAGAGCAAATGAGACAACTCAAAAATGGAATTTATGCTCCGACACAGTACCATGCTGCCAGCATACATATATTTACGTCGCCCTCTCCACAACCCACTACATTATGGGAGAGCTGCTATTGGCTAACGAAACAATGTGTGTTTCGCGCATCTTCTAAATGATGTCTAACTGCTATTATCTTCTTCAGATCCAGAAGTAAAGTTATTTAAAAAGGCCACTGGCGTGCCAAGTCGTGTCCAGCTCCCTATTTTAATACAGAATCTGAACAAACGGCCTCCGTGGTCCCGAGGTAAGACTCTGGACTCACAATCCGAAGGTCGCGGGTTCGAACCCGGCGTGCGCAAATAAATTTTATTTGATATTTGTGTTATTTCACAATTTATTCATTTAAAATAATATATAGTATATTTGCGGCACGTTCCAGAGTGGAAGATACTATCAGTATCGCCCTGGTGTAAGACCAACATTCAGAATTGAAACGTTGCTTGAAAATGGCTTTAGCCGTGTTTAGTGACCAGATCTAGCCAGGTACTTCCCCACCTTCCTCTTCCCTATCTCCTTCCCCTCCCTACTACCCTCAGCCTCACAACATACCCCGATTGGGGATGCCATAGTCTCACTGGCTCCAGACGGGAGCAGTTGGGACTCTTGTGCGGTATTAACTGTAAAAAAACGTCCCACTCGTCTCGTATAGCTCGCTTTGAACCATAAAATCCGCGCACACCGGTCAAATTTTAAGAAATTGTAGTTTACTAATCAATTATTAATTAATTTCATTTTTAAATGTAAACAACCTCTTAATTGTTGTTTTAGCTTTACTTTTTGAAGAACTCCATGTACATTTGTAATAAATAATATTATTACATACCTACATCAATGTGGTTTTTCAAAAATTCGCTGTTAGATGAAATTGATTTTAACATTAACATAATTATATAAAATCTCTGGAGAAGAGATAGATATTTAAATATTTTAAATAATAAGAATGTGTATAATATTATGAATTTGTACAATATCAATTATTAATAATATGACTCTTTAGATATAATGACGAACGCTACTGCTGAAGAAAAAGCTGCTTTTTAAATTTTAAGAAAATATGTTTATTTTTAGTACAATAAGGTTTACCGTTGGTCGTTGGTAGATTTGTTAAATTTTCAACAAAATTTTGTATTACACAACATACATTTCAAATCATAATGTAATCCATGCAGCAAAATAAATCAATAAAATATTTGGGAAAGCTACTTTTCAGAATTTTTTAGTTCAAATAAAATCATAAAAAAAGATCCGCACACTTGTTTTGTGACGAAAATACTTCTGGTTGTCTATTTATTTACAGTTTTACAAACTAATATATTTTAAAAAAATTAAATATTAAAATTATTTTAAAATATTCTCAACCTGTATAGACCGTATAAGCCATTATAGACCGAACTGATATATTTTATGAATAATATTAATTTCCAGGCACCAGGAGGTCATGAATTAGCAGTAGACTACTGGGAGCTGATCGGGGCTGCTCCCCCCGGAGGTGCCGATGCTATCCTCAACGAAGAGGCATTACCTGATGTCCAGCTAGACAACAGGTACATATTTTTTATTAAATTTATTACATTAATCTATTTAAGACAAGCATCATGTATACATGCCATTCGATCGCGTGTCTAAAAGACGAGCATAATCTATAAACGACGCATATGAAATACCCGTACACGGGTATTGCAAATTCTTCAAGGACATCATCGTAAAAGATTAATTTATGCGTGTGCATTTACGAAATTTTCGAAATTTTCCTAGATTGGTAGCACTGCCGTCAGAATAAATAAACAAGTCCTGAAGACAAATTTGTGTTCCGTTTCAAAGGTCTGAAAGTATCCAAGTGACAAAACTTTGGTACCAGCGGGTTTGTGCATTTCTTGAATAAAGTCGTTAAAATTTTGGGAGATCTGTGATTTTTAGTTACTACTAGGGACAGCGAGAAATTCCCCACCATTGTAAGCAGATTTTGTTATTGAAAACTAAAATACTAGAACAAGACCAACCCCCATCGCGGTCATATTAGTTTGTTTGCCTCTCCTTTAATGGCACCTCTGTTAATTCTTTACTCTGTGCTTAGTAGTAAATTTATTTGATAGACTCCCAAAATGACAATCCGTGGAAAGATTGATTGAAAAGTAGTAGACTATTTGCAGAAGATACCTTAATCTATATTTCGTGTGTAGATTACAAGGATGCAATTAACAAAATAAATAAAGACCTACAAAATTTAACAAAATGGCTGAAAGTAAATAAGTTGAAACTGAACATAAACAAAACAAAATATAGGCAATAAAACGCATAATGCAGTGTTAAATTTGACAATTAATGATGAAAAAATTGAAAAAGTAAATGACATCACATACCTGGCTGTAATACTCTATTTAAAACTAACTTTCGCGCCAAATTTTGAATATGTGCTAAAGAAGGTATCTAAAAAAGTAAATTTTCTTAGAAGACTAAAAAATAAATTAAACAGAAATACTACAGAGCTCATTTATAAAACTAAAGTTGCTCCACATTTTGATTACTGCTCTACAATGTTATATTTGGCCACAAAGGAAATTTGAATAAGCTAGAAGTTATACAGAACAGAGCTATGAGATGTGTACTGGGAAAAATGATATGAATATGCTCAAATTGTCAGACAGAAGAATTTTCACCGACTTGGTATTTTTATATAAAATTCTAAACGATTTAATTGATAGTCCGGTATTGCTTGAACTGATAAGCTTCCGGATACCACAACGTAATACCAGAAGTCAGGATTTATTTCAGCGTAGAAATTTTGGAACTAACTACCATATGTATTCCTCTTTGCCCAGAATACTAAAAGAAGCCTCTGCACCTGATGGTTTCAAAACCTCCATTGGTGGCATGAGTACAGTTTGGCTATATTGTTCTGTAGCTTCTAGGGTATACATTGCCCTGATGATAGCCAACCTCCAATAAGGTAAGACACCAGAAGATGAAGCAATCCTTAATTTCACACTAACCCTAAGGCTTAGAGCCTATTTTGTTGGAAGGTCAAAATATTTCCGCCTTGCAACAAAATCCAAATAAATGGAATATTTCTGAACACATTCAAAAACTAAAAACTGTTTTTGAAAGATTATGAAATACGCTTTCAAATTTTATAATTTGAAATAAACAATATAAAAATTTAGAATGCAAACAAAAAGAATTACTGAAAATGAAAACATATAAAAACACACAAATTTTATTACGCAAAAACGTATAAAAGTTATCGTCAACTCACTTTTTGTCATTTTATGTAAAAAATAATGAATCAAAAATTCCCAAATTTCATAATTTTTTTTTGATTTGTGGCGGGAAGCTTTGGATTCATAAAGGTGTACATTTTAATTATTTTGTGGTTAATTTTTAGATTTGAATATAAAGTGTTTTCTCTCTCTAACACCTTTTAGATGATATTTCTAATCATGAGAGTAAGGGAGACACAAAAATCTCTATTAGACATGTATGATCTGTTCTGGAAAGCGAACAAATTAGCCTGAGGGGTTAACCATTATTTAATTGCATGCAATAATCACTTTTTTTTTCTTATTCAGGCACATAATGATCCGTGGAGAGAACACCGCGGCAGTGCTTCGCATGCGGGCGCTGGTCACACGCTGTATGAGGGAGCACTTTGAGTCACGAGGCTACACCGAGGTGTGTCCCCCCACACTGGTGCAGACGCAGGTGGAAGGCGGCTCCACACTCTTCAAGATGGACTTCTTCGGGTAATTCAAGCATTTCATCGATATCGTATTTTTATCTCAAGGAATTGGGTTTAATTCTACATTAATACTTGCCAAATGATGATCTCCCTTGAAACCGATTATTGTTTGGAATATCAAAGAAAATGGTTGGTAGCCTTGGTGGCGGTTACCTCTGCCTATCATGCCCGGCAGGCCGGATCGGAAGAGACTGGTTGAGGGAGACCTTTTGATCTCTTCAGCAGGTCATCGCCTTGCACCGCAGTGGGAATAGATTCATACATCCATTACTCCTGGAGCCACTAACCCCCTGTTCCTACGCACCCCTCACGCTTTTTTCCTTCCCAGAACTACCTTTCCCTCAAAAAACCTCCACAAAGATGATATAGGCCCTGAGGGAAATTTTTTCCTCGGAGCCTCCTGTGTGGAGCTAATGTAAAAAAATACACTGCCTTTTTTAGATTAAAATCTCTGGTAATCTGGAACGAGTGTATAGGACGGCCTGGAGGCTATTATCCAAACAAAATCCCTCTGACTCTTAAATCATCACAGTTTCCTGCACCTAGGTACCAGGGTTTTTACGGATGCAAAAATTTTGACATAGGCAGATGCAGATTATTAGAGGTTTAGATCTGCGGATGCGGATGAAGATGTCTTAATTAATGCGAATATCTGTAACACCTCTGCTAGGTACCCACCAAGAAGTGCTGACCCTATATACTGCGTACTGCCAACATCTGTTGGATAAGTTTATAATCTCTAAGATCTATGTATCTACACTAGAGCCATCTATGTCTTGTAGCTCAAATTATCACACCCTCCAGCTTGTATATTTGCTAATTGACTCACTACTGAAATATTATTTTGACAATGTGTCTATTTGTGCAGCGAGGAGGCCTTCCTGACGCAGAGCTCCCAGCTGTACCTGGAGACGGTGATCCCCGCCCTCGGAGATGTGTACTGCATCGCCCAGAGCTACAGAGCTGAGCAGAGCAGGACGAGGAGACATTTGGCAGAGTAAGTACTGAACTGACGGTCCTTGCTAACAACGAGATCTGTCTTGTTTCGGTGATTTTTTTTGCTATAACCTAACAAAAAGGGTTTAGAAAAATAGTGTTTGGCATTTTAATCTCTCTATTGAACCCTGATTCTATTAGCGTGATATAATAATGTGGTGTATATGAAAATGTATGTAGTTTCAATGTCTGCCAACAGATGTCGTTTATAGGTAGATGTATCTCAACAGCGGTCAGTAAAGTTGTAATTTATATGAGAGTCAACTGATTTTAGAACCGAACGGTTACAGAAATAGCCAATGATATCTGATGGATGGCTGGACACCTTCAGTGACCAGTTCCCCTGCCTCAGATAATCCGTTGGAAGTTAGTTTCAATGTCTGTCAACAGATGAATCCTATAATTTCAATACCCGCTACATCCGATTTTTTGCCAAATTGATCTGAGTATGACATCTTGTTCACATTTTTGCGCGGAACAAGATGAACCTAAAATTGATTTTCAAAACCTCCCTTATTACGACCAAAAACCATGTTAAAACTGCGAGTGAGAAACAATACCTGCTCATTGTTCAAGAAGTTACTATCAAAACCCACTATATCAGAATTCAACCAATTACGAGCAGTTATTTTGCCAAGATGGTGGATTTGGAAACTCGCGCATCAGGTCAGTTGAGTTTCAAAAGTCTCTATATCCTGAGTAAATCACGAAGTGAGTATCAATTATATCTATTTTATTTATCGAAATTACTTAAAAATTGCTAGACTTACATTGAAAAATGAACACTTTATTACTCAACTAATTATATAAAAAATTTAAATGCATTTATTACGCTAGAGATGTGACAGTTTTTTTGCGGTTTTCTCCAAATCAGTGAAAGTTGATACAGCGGATATAGAAATTAAACGACTCAGATGTCGTTTATAGGTAGTTAGATGTATCTCGACAGCGGTCAGTAAAGTTCTACTCTATATGAGAGACAACTGGTATTAGACCCGAACGGTTACAGAAATAGCCGATGATATCCGATTGACAGCTGGGCACCTTCAGTGATCAGTTCCCCTGCCTAAGATAAATACAGAGCATCCAAACAGAAGTTAAGTCCATTTAAATATTCATTGTAAATAAGACGATAATAAACACGACTCTTAACCTGATGAACCGAGTTCATTGATATCCATTGAAACTCCCTATCATCCAAAATTCATCAGAGGAAACAACAGAATACCACAAATAATAACTTATTTATCCAATCGTAATACAAAATTTTGTTGTGGAATAAGTATGTAAAACCTTTATTTATTTAAGGGACTGAAAAAACCAAACTTCTTAAGCATCAAAACTTCTTAATGAACTTCTTAAGAGGGTTTCACTTATTACATGTAAGAACTTGTAATAATATTAATTATGTACTGATAAATAACTACAATAATTTACCAAACACTTCTCTCGGAACCAGAAGCTAAAGCTTCCATGGATGAATAGTATTAAAATCCCACAATATCTAAAAACCTGATGTATAGTCTGTCAATTAAGAGTAGAAAAAATTAAAAATGGAACTACAAAATTTGTGGGCTGGCAACACCAATTTAACTGTCAAATATTATTTTAAAGTGCAATGGCACTGAATATACTGAAAAAAAAAAATAAAATCGAAGAAGCACTGTTACCCACTTTAAGACATAAATTTGATTAAATGGTGTTTTACAAAGTGATCTGCTTTAATTTAATTTAATATACTTTTTTATTTAACAGTAGGTAGAAAGGAAGAATCACTAATCGTGAATGTAGTTACACTACTTTTAGATCTGAATGAGTTAAATATATTCAGATCCAAAATTAGAGACATGATAAAAATGTAGGTTACACAGTTTTACCATTCCACCATGAGTTATATGTTTAGTGTTGCCTTTTAAACAACAGTGGCGCCCTTCTATGTTTTCTACTCTTATTTGCCAAGTTGTAACTCCTATTATATATGTACTTACCTTATTACTTAAAAAAAAAAAAATTGAATTTAACTAATATCTATCATGTTTTCACTTTTAGATACAGCCACGTTGAAGCAGAATGCCCCTTCATCACCTTCGACGATCTGCTGGATCGCCTGGAGGACCTGGTGGTAGATGTGGTGGAGCGTGTGCTGGCCTCGCCCCTGGCTCACCTGGTCAAGGAGCTGAACCCCACCTTCCAGGTGCCCAAGCGCCCCTTCAAGAGAATGCAGTACACCGAGGCCATTGACTACCTAAAGGCCAACAACATCACTAAGGAAGATGGCTCTTTCTATGAATTTGGAGAGGTAAAATACTTTTTTTGCAGCAACAGCAATTTGAAGTAGACCAATTTTTCAGATGCTCCGCTCCAACTACATACATGCTAATTTTCAATCCATACATCAAAAACTATAACTTGCTCGCTAATCTGCCACCCAAAACCAGGCAAGTATTTAAGGTAGCCTCAGCTCTCCTCCCCGCTAAAGATTACCTGAAGGCCCCATGAGGGAAGGCTTGCGAGAATACTCCATTTACTTTAAAAAAAAATATTATTTTGTAAAAAATTTGCTGTAAAGCAAATAAGTTTTGTTTTTTCTTTTTTTATGTGACACATCACAAGAGTGCCTTTGTTTGTAAAGTGTAGATAGAGGGACTATGTCGCCACCCAGTTGGGCAGGGTTATGAGGCAGGTTAAGGAAGGGGCTGTAGGAAGGGATTAATTAATGTAAAATGTATGCATTATATAAAAGAGGAAAACAGTTGCAGGTAGCTCGTTCCACATACACAAGAGCCGACTCACACAAAAATGCGTCAAAGATATGACTCATTCTCACGAAGTAAAGTCTGTCGAGTTTCACACACGAACACCTGTGCGTTGTGACGATCAATGAATAATAATCTGTTAATAATTCCAGGATATCCCCGAGATGCCGGAGCGCAAGATGACGGACCAGATCAACGAGCCCATCATGCTGTGCCGCTTCCCTTACCAGATCAAGTCTTTCTACATGTCCCGCTGCCCGGAGGACGAGCGCCTCACCGAGTCCGTGGACGTGCTGCTGCCCGGCGTGGGCGAGATTGTCGGCGGCTCCATGAGGATCTGGGAGATTGAAGAGCTGCTCAGAGGTAACTAACCATCTGTTGACAAGTCGGTCACAGTCTACAATCCATTTCTTGAATTGGATTCATTCTCAATATTAATTACGAATCTTTTTGTGTCAGGTTACAAGCGCGAAGGTATCGACCCTGCCCCCTACTACTGGTACACCGACCAGCGCAAGCTCGGCTCCTGCCCCCACGGGGGCTACGGCCTGGGCCTGGAGCGCCTGCTCTGCTGGCTGCTGGGACGCCACCACATCAGGGATGTCTGCCTCTACCCTCGCTTCCTCGACCGCTGCAAGCCCTAGACGACACCTGCACGCATGCCTTACACAACTCACAACAGCCTTCTAGCATCAATAGAGTTAAAACTATCTAGATCAAACAATGGGGATATTATATCATTCTTCAAAGCCGAAGTGTTAATTCACACCTTTTGTTACAAACTACGCTTGTTAGAGGCCTCAATAATTAATCGGGTAGTAATAGATTGATTCAAGACTAATAAATACCTTTTTTTAACAAAAAATGCTTGTTAGGGGCACTATTATGGTTCAAGAGGCGTCAGAATTGATGAATCTTAACTATAATAACTATTGATGGTTCAAGAAGCGCCAGAATTGATGAAACTTAATCTGATTAATGCAGCTGTTGCGTATGTGATCCATCCAAGACTCACTAAAACATGTCAGAAACAGTTTAATTTTGTGCTATGTTTATACGAACAGATGTGTCTATAACCTATTTCATTTTTAAATATTATTAAATTCCTGTTTTACCATCCGTAACCATGGTAATCACTTTTCTTTCTTACGATATAGTAGATTCCTGTTTTACCATCCGTAACCATGGTAATCATTTTTCTTACAATATTAGTATATTCCTGTTTTACTATCCATAACCATTTTTCCTTCACAAAATAAAACTATTTTCTGTAGATTCCTATTTTATCATCTCCACTATAGTCCCTTGTTTTACACAAAAATTTTCCTCTTCAAAATTGCAAATCATCGACAACAGGACAGACCGTACCTTGAAACAGCTAGCGTTCTAAGGTTATAAACCTTTTAAAATTAAAAAATATGATTCTACTCTTGTCTAAAATGGCTTTCAAAAGGTATATGTACTAGTTTTAGTCCCTCTTAACAATTTTTGGTAGTTTTATATCGATAAACATTCATTATTACATTTATTCCGAATGCATTTATTGCCCAAGAAATAACAATAAGTTACTTCTCTCTGATAAAAATTTGATATGTATACAATAAATAAATTGAATTGATTTATATTGCCAAGTTTGTGATAACAATAACCCTAAACTTATTTGTGATAAGTAATAAGGCATTTTAAGACATGTTGTGGTTGAAGTAATTGAAAAATAATTGTTTATTACAAGCTACAAATTTTTGTGTATTCGCCATTTATTATTCAAAATAATTCTGTACGAATATAAAGTACATCCAACTGATAAAGTGAGCACTTATAATATAATTTTTCCTATTGATACATTTTTATAGTTCATAAACTTTTTTAAAAGTGATGTATTTATTTATCATTTTGGTTGTTTTTTGTTGTCATTTGTGACTGAAATTTGAATTTAAATTTGATTTAAAATGAGTTTTTTTTATTTTATTTTATAATTAAGTAAAAAACGCTTTTCATAATATCTGATAGCGATTTCATTGTGTTATTTCTCTATTTGTATGCAATTTTGTATTACTGCTGAAAACAATAAACAACTTTGAATAAAAAAATCTGTTTCTTTGACTGTACAATCTTGGTAGATTTATGATGGCTTACGATTTGTGGTTTTCACGGCCAAAAATATTATCATGATTAATTTTTGGGTTTTATGCCGTGTTGCACTTCCTCCTTGAGCCACCATTTCGGACATCATTACATTGCCCATCATCAGGGTAGATGTAGATTATGGTGAAGTGTGTTTATACATTATGTAGAAGTCACTTTATAGAATGCATCGCAAAGGGGGCGATACATACATGTAAAAAAAAAAAATTGTTTTTTTTTGCGTAAATAGTCAAAATAACATCTCAAAAATATGCCTGTAAATTTTTAGAATGAAATTCGCATTATTTATCGATTAAAAACTCATTGACCAAAGGTCGAGTCGAGAAAATCGCCGCAGCTCTTTGACGACCAAAAAAGCTCGTCAAGAAGAACTAAAGAAGAAAAACGAGTACTACAAACACACCAAAGGACTTCTGTATGGCCTGGAATTGCTGAATAGTTGGTAAGTTGCTGTAATCATAGTGTGTGTCAAAATTTTACACACGTTTCTCTCGAAAAAACTTTTTTAAATTGGCGGGCAAGATAACTCGAAAAGTTCTCAACCGATTCTTGTGAAATTTGGCACACGTCTTCTCTATAGTATTAGCTTATAGTTGAACCTCAAAAAATTTAAAAAATACCAATATTGACCCAAAAACCATCAAAAAGGGGTGAAATGTTTCTGAGGCGTGCCAATTTACGAAGTTTTGACTTTTTATTGGTTCAACTAGAAGATACATATTTTATGATCACGCTCAAACCAAAATTTTTGATTTCAGATCGCTGTAACAGAAGCTAAAAATCCCGCCGATTGATGCCTTTTGCTGCGAGGGTCTCAGGAGATTAGTTACTACGGCGGCCATTTTGAAAAAAAAATCTGATTCTTGTATTTTAATTTATGAATAAACAAACTGAATTTAAAAACGATTAATTTATTACTTCTCACTATATACTATTTATTACACTCTCAGAATGCCAATTTCTATATTTTCCTACATCATACACATTTTGAGACCTTAACAAATATTATTTTTATTGGGCAGACCACCGCTTCCGTTTTTCTATTTTTACCAATGTTGTCAACTATAAGGATGGGTTGTTTCACAGAATTTGAATAATTCATCAAATTTTGTAGTTAAAATTCAAGTTTTGTTATTATCCAAGTACTGTGAAACAACCGGACCACCATGGCATAATAACAGAACTTGAATATAACTTTCCACAGAACTTGAATTTTAACTACGAAATTTGATGAATTTACTTGCTGGTTGCATATGCATTGTGTTGCGTTAGCTTATCAGAACAATGTTCAGCAGAGGTTTTTTTACATTAGTCTGCCTTCACAGCAATAAGCCCAGTTGTTTCGCAGAAATTCAAATGTAACATTGTAATCAAATGGCCATTCAGCACCATTTTGTTTTTTTTTTGCATTTGAAAAGTCCCTGTTAAACGCCGATTCTGCATTTCAGCTTTCTATCAAATTGTAATAAGCTGACAAGTTTAACAACATAATAGTTGTCCTCTTCCACTGATCACGATTTGTTCAAAAGGTGAAACAGACTTGAAATCAACATTTTACGAAAATCTTTCACCTTCAAAAAACTAAATGATAAATTTGGTGACTGAATTTTTGCGAAACAACCGGGCCCTAGGATGGGTCGTTCAAAAATTTTTAATAATTCATCAAATATTTTAAGTTAATTTTCACATTCTGTGTAAGTTCTAATCAAGTTCTGTTATTATATCATTAGAGGCCAGTTGCTTCATAAAACTGTAATAATCACAGAACTTGATTAGAACTTACACAGAACGTGAAAATTAACTTAACAACCCGCCCTTATTCTTTGCTCTCGAGTTACAAAGGAAATACCTAAAAATATTGAAAGCAACTACAAAACACATTCTGAAGGTCACAAACCCTTGATGACTGCAAAACTGCAGCAGTCATTTTTCTGACAGCTCAAATCCAATTTTATATGAACAATACAAATATTAAATGTTGTATATGAACAATATGTCAAAGATATTACTGTTCAAATAATGTTATCTTCATTATATTATAAGATGAGGGAAAATATGTCAAAATTATTATATCGCCCACTAAGCTACCACAACCAAAAGACAAACATACGAAGGTAACATTAGGTATAATAAACAGAATAAATTATAAAAAAGTGAAGCTAATATAATATATTACCAAGACATCTTGATCCACACTTAACTCTGTTTGCGTGCGTCAGAAATTTATGTAATTTTAAACTCCTGGTCATAGGCATATTCGCACACAGCAATAGAGTAAACATTGCCTTGCAGAATGGCATGCTTACAAAACTCCGGTTTGTGGACATTTCAGCAATTATTCTTCACTTTAATAGCAATAATAATGAGTAATGTATAATGAGTACTCTAAGTATTTGGCTTTCAACCGACTGTAAGAGACGTCCTGGTTGTCTCTGACACCTGTGGATAGGGGCTGACAGTTGGCCGAGCTCACCCTCGCCGGGGGTGAGGGTGAGCTCGGCCAACTGCCTCTTTTTCGAGCAGCCCGAGCTTTAGTGGGTAGTGACCTCTGCTATGTTCAACACAGTAGAGGTCGCAATAGCAGCAATCGTTCACCTCTTTCTGCACTCTCGTCTGAGCTTCACGACCTCTCTCCTTCTAATTTATTCGATTTTTAACAGGGTTTACAAAATTGGTTACTGGCCCCCCGATCTAACAATATCGGGGGCAATCTTAAATATTGCACTTATAGCTAAACTTATCAATATAACACGTCCGATACACCGACATAAAGGTTAAGAGGGAAAAACCAGACAACCGGAAATATGTTATTTTTAAATCAAATTCTAGACTTATTGACTCTTTTCTACAAAAAAATATAAATTGACTTTGAAAGATTGTTAGTTTATCTAGTAAAGTCTGTTTTAAATTTTGTAAAAGTATGTTTATTTTTATTTCAATAAGGTTAAACTGTTGGTCGTTGGCAGATCATTCATCTTTGCCGCCCCGGGCCTTTCGACGGGCTTAGTCCGCCACGGCTCCCACGTCCCCTTCCCCCCGTGTTCCCCTTCCGCCTTTCCATCCCCTCCCTTGTCATCCCTCCCGCTAACCCCACCTCCTTCATTACCCTTCTCCTCATGCCTTCCTTCCCTGCTGCTAAAATATATAAAATATTCAACTCATTTTATTCAAAATATTTAACTCATTTTTATTTATACAAATTTCATAACGCCAGAGCTTACCATTATGTATAGCCTATAACCTTCGCAGGCGTGCGCATAACAAATCACCAAAGTTTCATCGCAATTGTATGAACGGTATGGCAGCACACAACATACGAACACACAAATAAAAAAAAAAGATTTTTATGTATAAGATAGTTCAATAAATATAAAATTATAAAAAATATATTGCAGTCAATAAATTTGCTTTAAAATTTTATTTAGGCTAGTGGATTCTTAAGCAGATCCACTCTCTAATTAAAACCACTCTTGTGTTCATAATGCTAATTATAGTTGCGGATTCATCTGCTGACAAATTTCAAAAGAAACTATCCATGTGTTCCAAGTGTAAAAATCGGAGTAAAACCACTTTCGTGTTCTGTGTAGTATCATTTAAAGCTGGGGATTTGCACGCAGATTCACTATTAAAAGTTAAAACCAGTTTCATGTTTAGTTACAAAATTCTAGTTGCAGACTATGTATGTGCTGCCAGAATCAAATAAAAACCATTAGCATGTTCTTGAAAACGTGTTCTTGTAGTTTCAATTCCCCACATACAGATTTACTTTAAAACAGTTTTGTGTTTAGAATATATCGATAAATTGTGTAACTATTATTTAAGCTTGTGGAATCTTACGCAGAATCTATCTTTAGTTAAAACCTGTCTTGTGTTCTAGTCGCAAAATTTGTTTTAGTCATGGTAATGAAGATTTTAACCCCCCCACCTCCCATTTCTTGAAAATCTGTGATACTACAAATATCCAAATGGCCCACGACTGCAAAAAGGTTCCCCATCCCTGGTTTAGAGGATGAAGCTGCTTGTTGTGGAACAACTTTTTCCTTAAATGACCACACTTGTGCCATTTGCATCATTCCTTTAGTTATATTCTTGGAAACTAAATTCTCAGTAATATATTTATTTACAGGTAAATAATTGAATTATTGTGAAACCAAAAAAAATATTTATTTATTTATTTATTACACACCCTAATGGGCTTTTACATTCTAATTTATAAGTTGAGTACACATTTATTTTAAGTTATTATTATTTATTTTAAGTTATTATTTCTTATCTGAAAAGGAAAGGAAAAAAACCATTTTTTACCATTGTTCGATCTCTTCCCGCTTAAATTTGATGTCACACAACAACTGCGGTCGATGGTTGTAGGTCAACTAAAGTTTGGAGCAGCATTGGAGTTCTGACTCTCAACCAAGTGGATCACTTGGTTGAGAGATCATGGATTTCACTTCATATCTCATCTAAATATATACATCTAAATATATAAATATAGCATCTCAAAAATCTTCATTGGCTCAAACGTCCTGAAAGAATCCAGTTTAAGCTTTGCTGGATGGTATTTAAGTCCCTCAACGGAATGGCCCCGGCTTACTTATCGGAATTGTGTATTCCAGAAAATTCCAATTCTCGACAGTTAACCCTGATATCAGCAGCGTCATCAGCTTTCGGAAGGTTAAAGGAACCAAAGCGTTCACCAGATACTAAGTTCGGTGAGCGCGCTTTCGGAGTGTCAGGACCTAAAGCCTAGAATGGACTGCCACACGACTTAAGGATGATCACAAATTCAGCGGAATTTAGAACTAAACTTAAAACCCACCTTTTCAGACAGTCATACCCTTAAATTCAAAAACCTTTCACCTTAACCTTCAATGCCCGCGACATTGTAAAAATAACTCATTTGTTAAAAAAAAAAAAAGCTTTATGTAAGGGTCATTTCATGAAGATTCCCTAAAGACTCCTAAATTCTCCAGTCTCTCGAAATAAATACAACTCTACTTTTGCCACTTATCTTTTAATGTAAATTCATGCAATGTCCAGTGTTTTAAATATAATGCCCTCCGCGTGCAAGACCGTATCTTCTGCAACTATCTTAACGTATCTATTAACTTTCTAATTTCTCGGGTCCTGCCAGGTAAGTATGTTTCTGTATCTGTTTGTAAATAGTTAAATTAGATAGAACCTAGGAATTAATAATAAGCTGTACAGTGCCCTTGAGGTGATTTTTCACAAAAATGGCGCTCTACAAATTATACAATTATTATTATTATTATATCAATGGGGGAAGGCGGCGAGTTTTTAGAAAAAATTACAAAAAATAGGTTACAGTGAAACAAATGAAGACCTCCCAACACACTTCAGGCGGGTGAAAACAAGAAACCTATAAAATGGAATTAGTTTTAAACTGATATGTTTGAAAATAATATGTACATTAAGGTGGTCCAAGCCCTCATAGTAAAAATTTTTTTCAAATATAGGTGTCGCCACCCCTTTGATTTGTTACACGTACCATTTCTATTATGTGTAATAAATTTCAGCCCCCTATCTTATATCTAAGGGGGTGCTCATCGAATCAGAAGTTTCTGACAAAAGTTCGGGATTTTAAGTAAAACACGTAATTTAAGGTTAATGAATATTACAAGTATTTTAATCAAATACATATACTAAGTATTTAAATTTGAACCAAATTTGGAAACAAAGCAATAATTTACATAATATTAGTCACAATCTTTCAAAACTATGTTTGTTAACGCTTTTTGGATGTTTCAGCAGAAACGATTTTTCTTTTTTGTTCAACGAGTGAAGTAAAAATTGCTTGTCTTCCTCATTCTATAACGTGTTGTTATCTTCTAATAGTTTAACACCCCTCTCCACTGTATCATTAACAACACGCAAATTTTTGAGGCAGCTTTTGCCTTGAAGGTAATCAAGATTGTCATTCCAAGTCTCAGGAGATAATCGCAAGAAAGAGTCCTTGATATCGAGAACTAAGTTATTTGTGTTGAAAAGCTTCTAATGTAACCTCTGCAAGCTTAGCAGAATCACCTCGTACCGAATGATTACCGCCAACAGAACTTAATTTTTGAACAATGGCCTGTTTCTCAGCATCAGACAGCTTGTCAGAAAGTAAGGCAAATGCAACTAGTTCATATGACGAATATAATAAGTGACGCTCTAAGATACCCCTAGTTGCTATAATGATTTCGGAATCAATGGCTTCGTACAATTTTAAGATTTTTCAAAATAGTGAGTCATTTACTAATTTTAATAGCTCTTCGTAATCATCACGAACTTGATTCCCCCCAGATAGAGCGGTTGTAAGACTATTAAGAGTATTTTCAGCAAACTGTTCTGCGTTCTTATTGAGGTCAAGACAATCGTAGTGGTTCTTTGATAATGTTTCCCAAATATCGCTGAATCGTTTGAAAAGTGGAATTTGAGGAGAGCCTGATGGCCCAAAACACAGAATAAATATTTTTGAAAGCATTATTTGAAATACGCGATGATGACAAGCAAGCCTCAAAAGATCACGTCCTGTCTTTTCTTCTAAATAAGTGCAAGCGCCCTTTTTGACAACGGTGTTAGAAGCAGTAGTGTCAAAACTCATAGCCCGGACTTTATTTGCGACATTCCACTGTTGCATTGTGTCAAAAACAGCATCAGATATTTGTTCCCCCGTTCCCGCTGTAAGTTTAGGTACTCCTAATAGTTTTTCACAACCATTACCGTCTTCTGCAATTTTTATCAAATTCAAAGCGCTTGCCTGGGCAATATCAAAAAGTTTGTCTAGTTCTTTTGTAAACAAATACTCTCTTTTTCTTTGTGCTTCAGAATTTTTTCCTCTAATTTTCTTCAATAGCAGCCAGTTTTTATGAAACTGAATCAGTTTTTCCATTGCAGTTATTTTGTTGTCTGGTCGGAATACTAGATTTACTCCATACTTCTATAAGTTCTTGAATAAGTACATGCCCGGAATCTTTCAAATTTTTGTATTAATTTAGTATGTGGTGATAATGAAGTAAAACTTGCCGAAGAGTAGGAAGTTGGTTAAGCCTCATCAATGGCTAAATATCTCGAACCCCTAGTAGTAAAATTTCGTCTTTTTTTGGATTAGATGAACACATTTTATTACACTGATTCACTTCACAGTCTACTAAATAAGTATCAAAACTGTTTAAATTTGTCTATAAAACTCTTCATTGGTTTATTTTAATATATATATTTAAAAGTTTAACACGCGGAACTGTCATGTAACAAAAAGTTAAAATTAAGCATTTTACAAAAAAAAATCAAAAACAACACTCGATTGAGCACCCCTTTCTGCTTGTGCTATCTCGCTGAAATTTTATTATGTTATTACAATGAATACATGTAACAAATTCACGAGGTGGCCAAATGAAAAATAAAAATTTTTGGACCACCTTAATGTACATTTAAATAATTTTTTTTCTCACCATGCCCCAACTACAAAAGTATTGTCCAAAATTATAGCCTACTTTGTAAAAGGACTCCATAAACAGAAGTTAAAGTCAGTGTTGGGCCATTTAGTGACCTTTTATGTGTAAAAAATGAATGTATTTTATTACATTACAAAAAATATGGTTTTCACTTTGGACAAAACATTATAAAATAATTTGCACATCTCTAGTGCCGAAGTGTAAGTTTCCCTTTGACAAAATATTCTTCCACACAAAGGACAAGCAGATAAGAAGATGGGGAAGACTTTTATCACCTATACATGTTTATGTATGTATTTATTTTTATTATACATATACATAATTTAGCTGGGGCCCTTGTGAAGAGATTGGTGTTGACCAAAATTATAGCCTAGTTTGTAATAGGACTCCACAAACAGATGTTAAACAGATGGCAAAAAAATTATGTATTTTATTTCATTACAAAAAAAAAATAGTTTTCATTTGGTACAAGACATTCTCCAGTTCCAAACAGTAAGTTTCCTTTAGTTAAAATATTCTTCCACACAAAGGACAAGGAGATAAGAATATGGGAAAGACTTGTACAACATATTTCCTTCACGCCCAAAGTGTGTTAAGAAGTTTATTAAGGAAAAAGCTTATTAAGCCGGAAAATCTTCGATAAAATCTTCAGAAAATGTGGGATAAATTTGGTCATTCAGTCTCCAAGAAACTGAAAAAACCAAACTTCTTAAGAGAGAACTTCTTAATAAGTCAGATATGCCTCATACGTCATACAAATGTACGGTAATGCTATATTATTGTGAAAACAAGCTTATGTTAGTGATTAAGTGGGTTTCACTGCAGAAGGAATTATTAGTAGGTAAGGAAAAAACTCCTTTTTCTTCTCATAATACGAACGGATATTCAAGTTTTCCTATTCATTAAAGCCGTGCCATTTTTTTAAATAAAAATCCTTGAAAAACATTTGTGCCGAGTGAAGCATTTGAAACCACTTTATTGTATTGAGACAATTCAGGATTTTGGCAGATCGCCAGTTTAGTGGCATTATTAAATGAATATAATACTTTTTTTTAAAGATGTCTTTTATTAAAAATTAAACAGAAGTCCACATAGAGTCCACAAATTAAAATATTAAACTGTGTGACAAAAATACCAATAAGTATTCAAGGAAAATTTTTACACGGATTGTTTACTATTTCAATAAATACCGAGGTGCAAAGATTTGTAGTAAAAAATACTTGGGGCAATGTAACTTATTGTCAACTAGCTACACAATTATGTGCTGATTCCTTGCCTAGGTTGCCGCATGACTTGATATGCAACCAGAGCCTCTAAACAATTTTAATAAATCTGCTTTAGATAAACTTTTTATTTATTTTATTTTAAATGTAAATTTACAGTTAACATAGCCATTAATAAACATACATTTTATTTGGTTACGTAGCAATATTTCACATTAATTCACAATTTGCGAGACGGATTATGGGTACCGTCGCCACGGGAGCAATTTATTGGATAACCAACACCTCTGCCATAAGTCACCCCAAATGGTTCAGTATGTTAGGTGACTTAGCAGGATGCCCGGGCGCCCAAATATAATAAAACACAAAAGCACTGTGCAAAAAAACTCTACCTACAAAAATGTATTTCCACAATGTTGAAAAGCCCTGCTGTACACAATACGCACAGCTTACACCATCTCACACATACCCAAGGTTGATCAATATACTACACATGTTCCATCTCATTCTGACCAATTTATTTGTCAAACAACTACACATAACATAATATATAATCACATTCACTCACTCACTACCAGAGACCGGACTGGTGCTTTCTAATGCAGTCTGCTGTTCAGTTTAATTGTTTTTATTTAGTGAAGTGAAAAATAATACACATCCAAAACAATGACTTCTGTTTGGGGAGATTTTGACAAAAGGCTGGGAGAAGACCAAAAAGCAGCAATTATTGAGTTGATAAACACCGAAGAAATTACCGAATCAAAAATTATTTTTCAAGATGACAAAGAGAAAGGGAATAACTATTTGGGGGAAATGACTGAACTCAACATTACCGGTAAAAATAAACTCGGAGAAAAAATATCAACACACCTCTTCGTAAAATCAGCGCCAACTTTTAAAGGGATAAGAGAGAGAGTTCCTATCAGACAGTTTTATTGTCGGGAAGTGCACTCGTACAACCTTGTCTTGCCAGCCTTGAGGGAAGTACAGAATGCACACAGCCTCCCAGAGGATCAGAGATTCCATTTCATCGAGTGCTACAAGAACAGCTTAAAGGAGTGGAATGAATTCATCATGATGGACAACATGGTTCATCAAGGGTTCAAAATGTTCAGCAGAAAGGAATCTCTGGACATAGACCACATGAGGCTGGTCATGAGGCACATTGCTTACTTCCACAGTTTGTCTTTCGCCCTAAAGACGCACAATCCTCAACTCTACGAGGAATTATCTGCTGACATTGAAAGAGACGAGGCTTATTCGGAAAAATATAAATTTTACGTGAACACAACAGTAAGACAATGCATCCCGTACATCGACGATCCACTTCTCCAAGAGAAGGTGAAGAATTTCGCTACAAATGTTTATGACAAAATTTCTAAAGCCTCAAATCATAAAACTTGTGATCCATACAATGTGATGTGTCACGGAGACTTCTGGTCCAATAATATCATCTTCAAATATCAAGTGAGTGGGAACCTTTTCATGATATTCCTGGTTGTTAATAATTTCTTCCTCGGCCTTCGTGGTTACTCTTCGTAATCCTTGGTCACAAATCCAGAGTTCACAGGTTCAAATCTTGGCGCATGCAAGAAAATTTTATTTAATTTACTTGTGTTATTTTACAATTTAACACTTTGAAATAATAAATGGTATATTTGCAGCATGTTCCAGAGTGACAAATACTTTCAGTATCGCCCTGGTGAAGCACCACCATTCAGAATCTAAACTTTTGCTTTTTATTTTATTTTTTATTACTTTTTTTTTTCCAATACAATATGAAAGATTCCCATCAAATACTGATTTTGTGTCCATTTAGCTTTTGAACAAATTATGATCAGCAGAAGAGGACAACTATAAAGTTGATAAGCTTAAATCTGAAATGTAATTAGAATCGCGTTTAGCAGGGACTTTTCAAAAATGATACTAAATGGCCATTTGATGACAGTGTTACATTTGAATTTCTGCGATTCAACAGGGCCTTGGTGTTTTGTGAACAAATCTGACACTGATGAATGAATTTCTTTGCAGAATGGTCTTCCTTCAGAGCTACGCTTTGTGGACTGGCAGATGATGAAGCACTGCTCCCCGATAGTGGACCTGAGTCACCTGATGTTCTGCGCCACGGAGCAAAGCCTGAGGAAGGAGCACTATCAGGAACTGCTGGATCTCTATTACAGCTCCCTCTCACTCTCTCTGCAGCGACTCAACTGCGACATCGCTCTTCTCTATCCCCGACACGTCTTCGACCAACAAATCAAAGACATCTCACAATATGGCTTCTTTTTAACAATTACATCTTTAAACTTTTTAATGAGGGAGGGAGACGATGTGTTCGATATGGAAGGAATGGTTAAACAAAAAGAAGAAGAGGCTGACTTTACTTTTAAAAATCAGAAATCAATTGACGATTTTAAACACCGTATAAAAGGTGTCATAAGTGATTTTATAACACTTGATCTTTTTTAAGCATTCAACCTCTACTCTCTCACTAATCGGCCTCCCCAAAACCGTACAAATGTCCAATTAGTGAAAGTGGTGAGTAATTGGCGTACATACAAAATATGCAAAAAATTGTTGATTAATACCTCAGTTTAGCCTACAGTGTAAACAAGTTTAAAACTGTTCTTGTTAGGTGAAAAATGAATTTATATATATATATTTTTTTTTTTTTTTATTGATATAAAAAATATGGGTTGCATATATACATATATATTTTACAAAATATTATATTAAAGTTCGTTTTTGGTTTTGTATACCTTATCAGAAAAGACGAGCTCTTGTGCCTGATATAAGTTATAAACTTACAATAAATTGTGTAAACTTAAAAAAGATTTATGTATTTTTACCTTCCCGTTGCCAAAAATTTCCTAAAATTTCAAAAAGTACAATCCTCCAAGAATAATTTTTTTGGTATTTTTTTTATATTCATGCTAAATCCATCTAAACTAATATTATAAATGCGAAACTGCGTGTGTTTGTTTGTTACCCTTTCACGCATAAACTAAAAAAACTATTTTAAAAATTCTTTCAAAAATAGAAAGCTAAATTATATGCAAGTAATATAGGTTATATATGTATAATGGCAAGCTCTGGCATTATGAAATTGTAAAAATTAATGTTATATTTATTATAAGTTTTCTGTCCCTAACAAAAGCAAGTTATTGCTAACGTCAGAAGAAAAGCAAAACAAATCGTTGCCGTGGAAACGATGTTGATATATTTGTGGGAAATTTTATTGCAGGTGTCGTAGTTAATATCTATGTCTAAAAATGAATCGCCGAAATGTATGTATACGCATAACTTCAGAACTACTTCACCGAATTGGACGATAAATTTTTTTTGTGTTCGTTATTTTGTATAAAACTACTGTTGAGCTCTGGCATTATGAAGTTTGCAGTAGGTGGCGCGCGAGTTGTTTGAAAACTGAATGTACCGGGACTGAATGTATGGAATGCGGGAGGGGGGAGGGGAACCAAGGAGAGGGGAGAGGAACCTGGAAGGGGAGAGGGGAACTCGGGAGGGGGTTCGCGGGAAGGAGAGGAGGCGGAGTGGGAACGCGAGAGGGGAGGGGGACGTGGAAGAGGAAGGGGAGGCAGAAGGGGAACGGGACAAATGGGAAAGGACACGGCTTAGCAACACATGCCGGGTACCAGCTAGTAAAAAAACTAGCTTAAGTACTAGATTAAAACATTTTTTAAATTTAACTAATGAAGACAGTATCAGCGAAACTCAATCGAAAATCTGAAACAGAAAAATCAGAAAATGATACGGTTCCACCTGGGACACAGATTTTCGAGTGAGTTTCGCTAATATTGTCTTCATTAATTAAATATTACAGTTTGAGGTTCTACTCATTAAGTTAAAAATAATAAAAAAACAAACATTTTTTTTAATATTTAGATATCATTCCTTGCCAAAAATAATATTTCTTGCCCACTGGAGCCATAGTACATTATTTCCGCCATTATAGGCTGCCAATACAGTGACTGCCTTGTGGGTGATGCGTGTTATTTCACTCGCTCGCACTACTAAAAATGGCATTGTTTTTTGTTTCTTTACATGGTATTATTGTTTATTAAAAAGATAAAATGCATTAGGTATAAGAGTCACCCTTTTCAGTAATCCTCTTAAAATGCACGTACTAAAGGACACACTTATTTTCCTAGAAATATTTTAATGACTTAGATCTAAAGAGAATAAAAACAGAGAAAATGACATATCTAACACATTTTTGGATTCCTTGTCCTTTACAGAGTAAATTAATAGTACAAAAGGGTAACTGGTGAATCTACATCACTCTTGGAGTCGATTTTGTGGGGTACCTTTTTTGATTTGGGTTTTTGTTTTCGAGTAAATCGGGTTTAAAGTTGGAATTTCTTTGTTTAAATTTGAAAAAATCGGTCGCTAGGGTTTCATCAGTTGTGAAATGTCTTTAAAATGGCTCTAAAAGCTTTTTTTACTTTATAACACTTCGAACTTCTGCTATCGATATAATATTGGTTTTCTTTCATGCAATTGTGCGGTCGAAAATATTTGTATAAATTTTATTTAAAAGATGCAGTATGCACAAGAGATTATTCCAGATTGAAGCGGTGATTCGGATATTTGAAATGGCTGATGTAATCCCAACCAATATCGGCTAAAGCTAGCAACTTAGCCAAAACTTACAACATCTATGGTAAGTTTTGTTTTTTTAAATTTTTTTATTTAATAAAGACCTTTCTAGGAGCGAAAATTATACATTTTTTATTACACATAACTGCCTTAATAATAACGTTCTGTATTTGTTTAGTGATAAATTGAAGAAGTCCACTGTGACTTTGTATTATTATTTCCATCCATTGGTATTCTGGAAGAGAATACATATGGTAGTTAGTCCCAGAATTTCGACACTGAAAAAAATCCGACTTCTAGTATTACATGGTGGAATCGGAAAGCTTATCAGTGGAATCAATGGAAGCAATTACCAATACCAAATTAATCATTTAAAATTTTATATAGAAATACCAAATCAGTGAAAATCCTTCTGTCTGAAAATTTAAGCATATTCATGGTTTCATTCAAAATAGTGTAATCAATTAATTTGATATTTTTTCTACTGGCTAAATTTGGCTAGATTTAAAACTGGGTGTGGGTGTGGTCAACAGGTGTGTTAAGGCAAAATTAATCAAATTTACGTGTACCTAAGGTCCCCAAGGAAATGAGTACTTGCCCTGTATACATTATTCATTAGTATAGAGCCATGCCCTTTTTCAGATTCTATTTTACAAGGTCCATTATAAAATTATAATATTGCTTGTTTGTTCCTAGAATGCGATTTAATACATTTAGTCAGTAAAATAATAAAATTTGTAATATTCATTATTTTAGTCATTTAAGTTACGCGTAGTTTCTCCTTTTAAAATGTGCAAACAAAATATTATCTCACGGTTTCATGAATAAGGTCCAAACCTTGAATAATATGGCTGGTATCATATAAATGCATTCCCTTGCAAATTTGGGACAAATTCTTTTATTATTTGTAAAGTCGGTACTTTGAATAAGTACCCTCAAATAGCACCTACTTATGTTTATGACACACCCAAGGAGAAGTGTCTGCTGGCGGCATTTTATAACACCCTCAAGGATAAATGCACCGCCGGCGTTAGCCCTAATTGAGCATAGTAATAAAACTTTGCAATATTTTTTAATCCCTATAATGTTAAGATTTTATTAGTGGCCCTTTCGGCGACTTTTAGGAAATTGTTTTATTATTTTCTGGATGTTAGATTTTAAAATTAGTGTGGGAACTGCTAAAATTTTATTTTCTCACCATTTTTTTATGTACCATGTTTACTTTAAATAATAGCGATGTTGATATGTAGGGTCAGTATTGTTTTGACGGTGAAACGGGAAGGTACATGTTGTACCTTCGGAGTTATTTAATCAAACTCGAGCATGGGGGGTACATATAGGTGCCTATCTCCAGTAGAGTGTTGTAATCAATCTCGAACTGAGGGGTACATGGGTGCCTGTCTTCAGTAGAGTGTTGAGAGTATTGCTGTGACGGTAAAACGAGAAGGTACATGTTGTACCTTCGGAGTTATTTAATTAAATCTCAAGCTGGGGGGTACATATAGTGCCTATCTCCAGTAGAGTGTTGTAATCAATCTCGATCTGAGGGGTATATAGGTGCCTGTCTTCAGTAGAGTGTTGAGATATCGAGGGAAATAAAGCCTTCGATATTTGTCAGTGTGGTGTGGTCTTGGAGATCACTATTGTCACCAGTATTGTATTTTTATTTCATAAATTGTGTTAAAGAAGAACAAGAAGTGTTTTCCTGCAAATTCCGTCGAGTTGTGCTTTCGTACCACGATAATAAGAAACATTGCTTGTCTATATAAGACACTATAATATTTTAATCTAATTCAACGTGCTTTAGCTGAGAACTCTGAAGACCGAAATGACAGAATTATAATTTTCAAGCTGAAAATATCAATAATCCAGTTGATTAGTCAGACATCTCCAAAAACTATATTTTGAGATAAGTAGGAAAGCAATATTTGAACAGTCCGGTATATTAGAATGACATTTTGAAATATCCTACTAATGACCCAGTAACATCAAATTTCATAATTACGGAGAATGCTGAAAATTCATTTGTGTGAGTATGTACTGAGTTTGTGAACACTTTGGCAATGGTATCAGTTGTGTTCCAAAAAAACATACATAATCACTACTTTTGTATAAAGCAATTAATGGTACCAGATTGCCTAAATTACCATTCATAAAGTAAATGGTAATTAGGTACTTATCGGTACTTTGTATAATTATACAGATTAAATACTTTAGTTATTTATTTTATGGTAGTAGATAGTAAGTACCCATTATATCGGTTCCCAACCAATAGAGAACAAAGGAGAGTACATATTATGTAAACTTTGACAAATAAAGTGTTAACAGTGATATTTATTTATACAAGCAAACGATTTTAGGCTCGATATTATGCTGTTCCTGTTCACATTATTTATTTTGCCTTGGCGGTATGACCAGACACAACTGAAAAGTGCTCCTTTTTTATTTGAATTCTAGACATATTGACTCTTCTACAAAAAATCGTAAATTGATTTCTAAAGATTGTAGAAAATCAATTGCAATCCATAGAGTTAAACAATTAGAGGCGCTACTGCCTACTAACATCTCAGCAAAACGTGTTCAGCTATTAGAAAGCGATAAGCGGTGCGAGTACACCGGATTAGTTAGAGCGTTGGAAGCGTTGGAGGTATAATGGAGGTAAAAAAGTTGAACCTATTTTTTCGCTTCGCGTCTCATCTAAATATAATACATCAATGTTGCAATCGTTGCTGCAATATGTTGCATGTCATCTGACAAGTGACAATTTGGATTATCCATGGTAAGATCAACTTGGTACAACATAATACATCAATGTTGCAATCATTGCTGCAATATGTTGCATGTCATCTGACAAGTGACAATTTGGATTATCCATGGTAAGATATATTATTACTGTCCTCAGACTTACGACGTGATACAATGTAAAGATCAGAAATTTTGATACTTTTCCATCAAAAAAACAAAACACATATTTTGCGGTATCAATGACGATATATAGTAGATTGATAATAGCCGAGAATTTATGAACAATTTCCTTGGAACCACACTGTAGGCACTGCCAGTTGCACAGGACAATGTCTAATGCGGGTTTTACACTAATCGATTTGTCGGCAAAAATCGACTATGTAAATTGTTGATTCGGCAGGCCGCAGGAGTCTGAAATCGCAGGCTGCAGATGTCAAAATAGACTAGCTAAACTAGCTTTCAACATGCACTTTTAGCATGCGGCAACGGGTCGCATGCGGCGGATGACAAAAATCAACCGCGAAAAGGTCAGTCGCCGCATAAACTTGGATTTCACTTTTCTTTATTTTACAAGCAATTCTTGAATTACCATGTTACAATGAAATCTGAATTTCCAACCTCTGATTATTAGGCCTCAACCTTTGTAATGTTGGATTCCTGCTACAACTTCCGTCATGTGCCGGGCATAAAAGGCACAAGAAGTATCGCAAGAAGTGTGATTCAAGTGTGTGTGTAAATATAATATATGTATGTAATGTATGTTTGATTATAAGTGGAATTCCCAGAATAGCTAAGTACATATTTATATTCTCAGAAATGATTTTTTCTCCTTCATGCTACTAAAACAGTTAAATAAAGAAATAAGAAGATAAGTACTGACACTTTTTTTAATGGAAGACTGAACAAGTGTCATCTTTAATGTAAGGTTTGTATTTAATGCAAATCTACGTTTTATTCCGAGATTCGTTAAATATTGCACACTTGTCCTTCAAACTAAGTTATAGAAAACTGTTTCCATTGTATTATCTTCAATCATAAAATAAAACATTAATAATTCGCTTCCAGATATGAATAAAAATGTCCAGCATAAAAAAAAAATTCAAAAGTAATGCTTTAAAAGAATATTTTTTTGATACATTTAAAAATTAAAAAATGTAATTTTCTTATTTTTTACTTTTTCGTTTACATTTAAGTTTTGCATTTTAATTATTTTAATTTTTACCTGTCACAGAGCTGATGACCCCCCCTATACCCTTTGTCACACAATGTCACACTTCTCTACTCCCCCCTCAAAGTGTGACGTAATTTATGGATGGCCCTTTTTCTCTTTTTGTTTGCTCTATAAGTAGAACAAAAGACATGTTAAGACATGTCTTTTGTTTTTATTTTTAAGCTGCACTGAATGTGAAAATATTTTTGATATCAAAATACCTTTTTAAAATTGTACCTATTACCTCCCACTTGTGAATTTTAAGTTCTTCCCGTCCTCAAATGAGTTTTATAACTCATCAGGATTGCTCTAGCAAGAAATAAATAACAAAAAAAAACAATAAAAAACAATAAAAAAACCATAAATATATTTTATTAAAAACAATCAATTTAACGAACATTGACTCCACAATTAGATCTTTAAATGGTCAATAAACTGGAAAACAAAAACAATATTGATATAACAATTGCAAGTCATGTTTGAAATTTATCAAATGTACACAAAAGGACAAGACAACAGTAATATCTTCTACTCACTAGTGGTAAGAAAGGAAATTTTCTTGATTGTTATTCTTGCACATTATCACTGAACTGAATTTTGTTAAATATTTATTTATATAGAACTAGCTGGGTTACCCGGCTTCGCTCAGGACAACATTCGAGAGTGTTCTGGAATGTTCCACAATTTATTTTATTTATTTATAGCGGACCCGACAGACGTTGTCCTGTACACAGCTGTCGGGACAAACTAAAATTAAAATAGAATAATATTGAATATTCGATACTGCGATGGTAGCGCAGTCTGCCGGATCCAATGTAAAACATTCCAAAATCAACAACTCCTTAGAAATAAAAAAAATAATTAAAAGAACATTTTCCAGTGGACCAAATTGTGAATCTAAACCATTGTCGAATCCCCTTGAACCCACACAAAAAAATTTCATCAAAATCGGTCCAGCCGTTTAGGAGGAGTTCAGTGACACACACGGACAGAAGAAATATATATATTAAGATAGAGATTAACTCCACAGGCTAATTTGTTTGCTTTTTGCAACGGCTCGAATAGGTCTCATAAAAAACGCTCTATCTCCCTTACTGTTGTTGTGGTGAGAAATATGATCTAAAGGTGATTAGAAAGAGAAAACACCATGCTTTATATTCGAATCTGGTTAATCACAGAAAAATTAAAATGTGCACCTCTATGAAACAAAGATCCTGACTGCAATTTGGAGAAAAAAATAGGATAAAAACTTTGTGAATTTTTTATATTATTATAATATAGTGAGGTGATAATAATGCTAAATAAATTTGTCTATTAAAATATGTTTTTTTCTTTTTTTTGATCAAGTAAATTATCAGTAATTTTGGTTAGAAAAAAAGTGAGGCAAACCATCCGTTTACTTTTAAAATTTTGTCAAAAAAAATCATCACCTTTCTAACAGTTTTTAATTTTAGTTAACGTTAAAATTTTTAAAAATTTATTTTGATTTTATTGCAAAGTGGAAATATTTTGACCTTCCAACAAAATGGGCATGAGGCTTGAGAGGTTAATAAGTACAGTTTTATACCTCAATACAGGCATATTAAATCCGTCAGCTTCCTTTTATAACATAATTATAGCCTGAAACCATAGTATAATCATCACAATTGTACATTCTAGGAATCCTTGATCTAATGGTAGGAACATGAAATTGAACCAACATTAGTCAGGGCTGTCCAACTAATAATTTACAATTTTATATAAAAATATAAGATCAAAAAATTTTCTTCCGTCACTTAACTTCAATGAACATAGTAAAAAAATCATAATCTTGATAATAAAGGAATTCCAAGTCTAAAATTAATACATCTCAAAAATTTGCGTTTTGATTTCTGGTGACTTTTTGATCTTCAAAATCAAACAATGTTTTTTCCGCATATCATCACTGTCACTCAGTCGAGTAACCACCGAACCCCATACCCCGACCCTGGCTCTCTGTTCATGGAGATACTTACAAACTACGCAACCACAAGTACCCTACAGATACACTACTCTTCAATGCTGGTTTCCGTACACGGCCCTACCCGAAATATACTGAACTCGATCATTTTTCATGTGCAGCCATGGAGTTAACACAATGTCAAGTGATGTCAAATGACTTTTTTTCCAACATCAATCCGTGCCTTCTCCACTAAATCCTTTCTTACATATTCTGGTAAAGTAAAGTTATATAAACATGCATTTTTTCCACTTCCAGAACAAATCTAACATTACTTTCATGTTCCGACGCCATTTCTATCAAACTTCAAACGAATAGTAGCAGACACAAATTGAGGTGTGTAAAAGCAAAGGCAGCAATCTCCGAAATATTGGAAAAAAGTTGTAAATGCAGTTTCATAGTGATTCGAATTGAGAACCTAAATTCAATTTGCAAATCGGGTTAGTTACAAGCTCAGCTTTCTTACATCGAAATCAGAGTTTGAAAATATGTATCAAAATCAAAGATATCAATGTGTTTTTAGCCTTTGTTTCAAAAAAACAAAAGTGGAGATCGCTGCCTTTGCTTCTATACACCTCGAATGATGCAACGCATAGCGCGCGCTTAGCACCGTCAGTAGCGTGAAACTGACTTCAAACTGACAACTGCCGCGTAGTGCCGCGTACGAACAATAGCAAAATCGTACAGTGTACAGGTGCTT